>OY757244.1:15750717-16350717 GCA_963583935.1 Diaperis boleti | reverse complement strand
GTCAGTCTAGTAGGTCAGTCGTATCATCGAAGATCAGTGGGTAAATTGTAAATAGTGCAAATAATATAAAATAGTGTAATATTAGAAGTATCAATAATTTGTACATAGTGTTGAAACAAATAAATAATGGAACCCAGAAAAGCTACAGTATATTCAAAAAGATATCACACCGCACTTAAAGAGTAAAGTCCAGTTACGCGTCGTAGCTGACACGCATCTTTTTTTAAACATTGGTTATCTTCTCGAGTTCAAAACGTATACTTTCTCTTTTGAAATACAGTAACAACATGAGAAATCACTGCGGTTGCTATAATTCTGCCCCTAGTGTATAACCTTTTCCGTTTCTTCATTGAACCGTGTACTGAAAATTAAAATCTCCCATTCCGCGAAAAGTAGAAATTACACTAATGACAATGATACATTATTTCATTTATTTAAGTCTAATTAGTAATTAATTAATGTTTTAACGGACATCTTTTAATTTTCATAATTGTCTCTACCACGCCATATATTTCTAATAGACAGTTTTAATCACTATAGCTCCACGAAAGCACAACATTTCAAAATGGAAAAGAATAAAACTCCACAATACGACATCGCTGTTATTCGACGTCTATTCGTTTATTTCAACATTTTTCTAGTTACACCTTGGTTCAGCTTCAAAGAAAACCGTCCCATCAAACCGACTATTTGCAAGTTGTATGGTTGCTTTTTGTTGCTATTGAAAACTGGATGGATTGTTAATCACTTGACGGATAAATATTTGCAAACCTTATATAACAAAATGATTTTGACTGAAGAAATCATCTACATTATGATAAATGCCAGTATTAGCGGACTTACGATTTTGACAGTGACGAAATCGTCGTTTTGTGACTCGAAAAAATGGGCCGTCTTGCTGTCAAATCTACAGTATGTGGATTTGAAAATAGGCATATTGAAACCACGACATCTGTATCTTTCTTTCGTTTTGAAACAGATAGTGTTTGTGGTTGTTTTCATATACGCTCTGTACTACTGGAGTAAGTCTTTGGACATTCCTTTCTCAAAATTTTTTTGGGCATGTCCTGTTTTTGACTTTTATATTCAGTACTTGCTGACGATTGCAATGACTGATGTGGTGGACTGCATTCAAAGACGGTATGAAAGACTGAACATTCATTTACGCAATCACCAAATAGTTCCAGAATTGGAAAAACTGGTTTCATGCTTTCGGATTCTAGGGGAAAGCATTGGTGTCTACAACGACATGTTTGGATATCAAATAATTATAATAATATTCCAGTGTGGGGTTCAGGCTTTGCACTGTCTCAATTTCGCTTCTGTAATGGCTTTCCGACCTCAAGGCCCGGTTATGTATCACATGGAAATGGCCAATGTAGCTTTCTTGATCTTCGCTTTGGTAACAGTGTTTTTTTCTTCTGCTAGGTAATATGATAATGTTTTTAGTTCCACTTTTGGATGATTATCATCCCTGTCGGCTGTGCTAACAGACAAGCAAGAAAATTCTTAGATTCTTGTTACAAACTGCAAGAAAACTTCAGTGTCAACTCCCAAGAAGTGGATGCTTTGGCGAAACTTATAAATTACTGCAAACACTTCAATAGGAAATTTAATGTTGCTGGGTTTTTTGATATTGATAGGACTGTGATCTTGAGCCTCATTGGAAATGTAGCGACATATTTCATCATCATCATTCAGTTGAACGAAAGGGACTATTTAGGGAGTATTCACAAGTGAAAGCAAGGATGTGTCAACTGTTTTCATTACAGTCATTTCTTGTACATCTTTCAAAGTGTTAAATTTTCAAATTAGGATTGCTATGAAGAATATCGGTCTATATACTCTGGTATATTTTTATCTCTGCACACTGTCTAATACACCACTGCTCAAAAGTTTGAGGACACCATTCTAATAAATTACTTCTAAATTGAAGGGAGGTTATTTTTTTTTTATAAATATGTCTACTTTGCTAACATTGAAATAATAATAAACAAATGTACTAGATTTACTTATATCTGAAGATGGGGATGTAAAAATAACAGCTCTTGCAATTTTTGGGATTTTTTTTCTGCAAATGGCGCATCCACCATTTTTCCTATTTCCATATTTACACTTCGCTTAAATTCGTGACTCACGCAAAAGCTTACCCGAAATCATCACGCAGAAGTGACAACCCATTTGTAAACTACATATCTCCAGCATTCCGTTTTCGCATTGTGTTTATTCATCGACATTTGTCATTGGAATCATAAAAAGAACACAAAATTTACGTGTAGTTGGTTGAAGAATTTTGACGTTCAAAGCCTGCTGGATATATGAATCATTTAATGAAGGCGTCATTATAGACAGAAAAAACGTATCAGACAAAAATTGATTCAAATAAGAATAGTTTGAAGAATTCACTATAATGGCAGGCAACACAAAATACAAATACCGGTGCGATTCCAATCATCGCCGTCCCATTCATTCCGATTCATTCATTCTCGTTCTCAGGTCCCATTGATATAAACGAAATGGCCCATTGCTGGAAGTGCTATACCGAAAGCCATCAAAAACCCATGATTATCCGCAATCCCAAATCCGGTCTCGTTTTAGATGCCACCGACTACGAAGTAAAACTGCAAAAATTCAATGGAAGCGATGCTCAAAAGTGGAAGCTGGAATGTGCGAAACTCGGACGCTTTATCATTATCAGCAACAAAAGTGGGTATGTTGGTATCAATTTGCGTTTTTTTTTTACCATGTGAATTATATCTCTACAGGCGAGTCTTAGATATACAAGGTGGGGCTAGAAAGAGCGCAAATCTCATCACATACACATTGCATGGTGGCATTAATCAGCAATGGTACATCAACGCAGATGGTACCATCCAGTGTCCTGAAGACTCTTTGGTTGTGGATATTCACGGAGAGGTGTATAGTGTGGGGCGGAATATTATAGCGTTTCCGCGACACGGAGGTGATAATCAGATATTTAAGTTTGAATATCCATAATAAAATTCATGTGAAGTTTAAAATAAAAGGCTGTTTTTATACATCTACTTATTTCTTGTGTTTAAAAAACGAACGAGTGTTTTGCAAAAACCTTGTTACTCCCCACTTCCGACGCCACTGCTTCCGGGCGTCTGCGTATTTAACACTAATAAATTAATTCTTGCAATTTCCACTTCCATCCGGCAAATTCTAGAAAATTGTCGCCCTATTGAAGGTAAAGAATTTTTTATCACTCCCATTACAGAACATTTTCAGCCCGACCTAAACCCCCCAATCCTGCCTTACCTTATGCGTTGTCAATTCGCAATAACATAAAAGCTAGATCCAAGGTCACAGCCGCATTCGTACGAGATGAGTTACGGCTTCCAACCACCCCCATACCAAAACCTACAGTCGGGCATGCAACCCAATGCGCCCCCTTACCAGAACTTACAATCGGGCTTCCAACCCAATGCGCCGCCCCCTTACCAACCAAGCGGCGGACAAAGTGCTGTAATCCGGAACGTCTCCACGGGTCTCTGTGTGGACGCCACGGAATACGACGTGAAAATCCAGCCCTACAACGGGTCTCCCGCCCAGCAGTGGACCCTGGAACCAGTTGGGGGTAACAAGTTCATTCTTAGGAATAGAGGGAATGGGTGAGTTTTGGCTTACATTTTGAGGTTGGATAAATTATGGATTTGTAGAGCCGTGCTGGACATCGAAGGGGGCCCTGACTGCGGCGCCCACTTGATCACCTATGAGGGACATGGGGGCATCAACCAGCAGTGGTACATCAATCCTGATAACACCATTACCAGTGCTGCTGCAGACTTGGCCATCGATATTTTTGAGGGAAATTGCTATCCTGGGAATGTTTTGATTGCGTATGATAGACATGGGGGCCCCAACCAGCAGTTCACGGTGCAGTACCAGTAAAAAGGCCTTGAGTAGATGACCATTTATTATAGTTTTTTGGGGGCGCCATATGGAAAGTGGTTTTTGGTTTTAATCCCAACTTTTTTTTTCATTAAAAATTTCAAGACTCGATCTAAATCTTTGTCAGTGCCAACTATGATGTTGATGAATTCCATCAAATTTTCCATTTGGTGCCACAATTTTAGCACCAGTTTGCCTTAAATATGCATGTTTCAATTATATTGTATTATTTTCGTTACACAAATGTGGTTATATACATTTTACTGCCGGCAGAAAATAGCAAATTGTTGTCCACACTTTTGAACAGTGTAAACCAGACTATATGTCAAAGTTATAGGTTAGGTATTCTAGTGTCACAATTTTCTGCAATGTTAACTGTTTCCGGCGCACCGGGGCCTTCCAAAGTAAAGACTACAGTTTCAAGCATGTGTTTCCTTTAAATTCCATAATTTACCAAAAAAGTTGGGGCGTCACATCTGATTTTGACGTGCAACGATTCCAAATTGAAGTGAAGTTGTACATTGTGACGAAGGCGGTGAAGTTGTACATTTTGATGTAGGCGGTGATCTTTCCGTGGATACCAAATAGGCGAGCAATGTGTTTATTTTTTATCTGGTTTATTATCTAAATCCACAAATAATTTTAATCCCACACATGTTTTATCGATATGGAATATATCGTCAACTCCAGTTTAAACATGAAATTCGATGTTGTACTTGTCATTCTCATAACACTTGACGACAGAATTTCGAAATTTTATCTTTACTATACAGAATCCTATAATTACAAAATATCATATCTCCACAATTAAAATTTTGACCATTATAATATAGGATTAGTTAATTTCAAAATTTTACAATTAAAAAATCACAAAGTCCACGCACACAGAATTTACAAATTAATACTGTAGTTATACAGTTTCAATTTTCATATTTCAAAATTTCACGATTTAATTATTTCGTGCGTTCAACAAAAAACGACGTCAAGTGGGCCATGGATTAAAAAACGTATGGCGTAGATGGTCACAAATTTGTCACCTGACAGTTGACATGTCAGATTATTATTAGATTGGGGAGGTTTTTATGGTGGTGCCTCATCCACGCGACCAAACACTAAAGCCAAGCCCCCGCGCTCTCTGCCTCCACTACCCTCATCATGTGTATGTATTCAAACAAACAACCTTGTTTTTTGTTTTGAATTTACCGGCACAGCGTGCCTTGTCAAATAAAGCCCAACGTACAAATTTCGCGGGTTTTCAATTTTTGAATTTGACGTTTCGTTAACGTTTATGACGTTTTTAAACAATTTAATTCAACTAAAACGACTTGCGTTCGGATCTACTGGAATCCATTCGGTGACGTACAAATTACCAATTGATCTACTTGATCTTTTTTTTAGCAGAAGTAATTTGTGTAAATTATTATTGACAAATTGAAGTATGCAACTCAAAATACACGATTGTTTTGACAGCCGGATGACAGCTGTCACATCATATTTCATAGATTACGTACATAAATTAATAACTTTATTCCTGCTAAGTAAAGAACTTTTTATTTTAGGTTTAACCGAAATAGCATAAAAAATTATTAAAACAGTTTACCCCTCATGTATCAATTTGGTATCAGTTCTTCGATTTGTTTAATTTTATCAAACATGCGCATTTATAAGTTCTTAATATGGTCCTTAAACTACATACCACACCTTCGAAGATGCGTTTCCTTTAAATTCCATAATTAAACAAATTGATTTATTGCCAAGTGTCATTCTCACGTCACGTGACGACAGCCCCCTCCATCTGTCAAGCGTGCTCTTACGTCAAAGCGAATTTGTTGCAGTCTCAGTCCCGCAGATGTTTCAAAATAGAATTTCCCGAACGATGTGTTGAAAGTGAACAATGCAAGAACCTCGTGAACACTTGAAAAATCGGGTCTATTATGCCGCCAAAGACGGCATGTCGATAGCCCTCTACGCCCTCCTCGTGGGGGCCAAGAAGCAGGAAGTCGAGGAAATCCTCAATGAGGTGAATATTTCTCTATTTCCAGTGTGACGGTAGTGCGCAGCAACCCTCTTTGTAGAAATTCATGGAGGACGACGGGCAGGAGTGCACCCCCTTGATCGTGGCGGCACGGCATGGGCACGACAAGGTGATGAGGACGCTCCTGGCCAAGTTTAAGCCAGATCTGGAGACTGAGGGGACAGTGAAGTTTGATGGATATGTGATCGAAGGGGCCAGTGCCCTGTGGTGCGCCGCGTGTGCAGGTAAAGTAAATGTTAAGGGGCTCCACAACCACGAACCCGACTTGTCTCCGACATAACCTCAATTTTTGACAGCTGAAATCACTGGTCAGAAATAGAATGGGGCCAGTTTACTCAATGGGTTTTCTTTCTGTTAAGGTCACCTCAGCGTGGTGAAAACCCTGGTCAAAGCGGGCGCCGATGTGAACCACCCCACCAAGTCGAAATCCACCCCCTTGCGAGCGGCCTGTTTCGACGGCCGCTTGGACATAGTAAAGTACCTGACATTTCACCGCGCCGACATCAACATTGCCAACAAGTATAACAACACGTGTCTCATGATAGCCGCCTACAAGGGTCACTTGGATGTCGTGAGTGCCCCCAAGGTGTGAAAAACACATTGAAAACACCGCTTTTAGGTGAGTTTCCTGCTCGAAAATGGTGCCAACCCCAACGAGAAGGCCCTATGTGGAGCCACAGCTCTCCACTTTGCCGCCGAATGCGGCCACCTCCCCGTCGTCAAAGAACTGCTTAAATACCAAGCCTCCTTCTCCACCAACGACGCATCTATGACCCCCATCAAAGCCGCCGCGGAAAGAACCAGATCTGACGTAGTCGAATACCTCGTCGAGCAACCCGATATCAGCAAAGAGGAACAGATCGAAGCACTGGAGCTCCTGGGGGCTTCCTACGCCAACGACAAGGAGAACTACGACATCGCCATGGCGTACAAGTATCTACATCGGTCGATGGTGTTGAGGTGAGTCAAACAAAGAAAATTCCGCATCAGAAATAAGCTTCACAGGATAAACAGAGAGTCGCGCGGTATTTTTAGGCCGCAAGGTGAATGTTAGCATTTTGAAAGAAATCGGGCGTTTTGCGTTTAATGGAATACTAAAAATAGGAGTTTTGGGTGGTTATTAATAGGACGCGATTTTTGGCAGGGGCGGGACAACAGGGTGGAAAAACACTGAACCCGGAAACGACGAAAATAAAGCGTTTTGGGAAGAAATCACACAGAAGTGATATTTTAATTTAATGTGGCCACATTGACATTTCTCTCCTATTGTGGTCATCAAAGGTGGTGCACGCGTTCCACGTGTATCACTTTTCTTGTGCAATCAATTCCAACAAGTTTTATTGACTCGCTGCCAATAACGCCTATCACGTCCAAATATAGCCACTCATGCTGCATCCCGCGTTACAGGTACAGCGACCCCGCCAACCCCATACGGAAAAAACTAATAACCCCCATCCCTGCCTACGAGCATTGGGTGGAGTCGCAGACCGTCTACGAGCTGGAGGCCATCCAGCAGAACCACAATTCCATCCACATGGAAGCGTTGACGATTCGAGAAAGAATCCTGGGCTCGCAGAACCCGGAGGTGCCCCATCCTGTGATATACCGAGGGGCTGTGTTCGCCGACAACGCTCGATTTGAGCGGTGCCTCGAATTGTGGTTGCATGCCTTGAAGCTTCGACAGAAGAATCACATTTCGGTGGTCAAAGACTTGCTGAGGTTCGCTCAGGTGTTCTCGCAGATGTTGCACGTGAACGTGAAGGTCACCTACGATCACGTCGTACAGGTGCTATCGGCTGCCATCACGGAGCTGGAGAGGAACAAGTCGAAGTTGACGAGGCCGGGGCCAAAGGACGATCCAGAGACTGTGGTGGTAAGTGGTTAGGGTGGTATCAATCATCGCACCACTATCTCTCTGTTATGTGTAAAATGGTCATTCAGTTTTCAATTGGTATTTACCACACTTATTGGTTCAAAATACAAATTTTATTAATCGTGAATTGTATTTCTGTATAGAACGACACACCTTTCGGTGTCGAGGCTGGATGGACACACCGAGCCGTCGTGACCGTAGATGTCACTACCGACGGCTAGCATATTAAGGGAGTGTCCATTAATTACGTCAGTACAAATGGGGGAGGGACTGTATTAATCTCATCATGAAGGAGGGGATCCGTATTTATCTATTTATTTATAAAAAAAAACGCCCCACGTAATTAATGGACAAACCCTAAGAGGTCAAAGCGGCCTAAAAGACCAAAAGTCCAAAGAGATGAATGAGAAACGGACCAAAGAATCCAAAGAGACTGAAGAGACAAATATATAAAACAGACAAACGAATTAATAATATAGCCAAAAGAGTCAAACAGACCAAAAAGAGTAAAGTGACTATAGTTACTAAAGATATAATAAATTTATGGGCAACCTCTTACGTTTATATTTCGTTAAAAACAAACGAGAAATAGATATAGGTCTGTGTGTTTTTTTCTTGAAACACCCTGTATACATTTGTAGTTTTTATTATTTTTCATGAAAATACCAGCAATAATTTGATACAGTTGTGGTTGAAAAAATCGTGGATACTTCCAACGTCAAAGTGGCAACAAACATAGATTGCATAAAAAGTTTCAAAATATGTAACAGAAACATGAGGTCCAAAATTTTCTGTCGGCGACTGTATATAAAAAAATTACAACACTTATTATCAAGCTGGCGAACGAATGGCAAGTTAAAAAAAAATTGTCAAGTTGGTATTCTTTGATGTTGAAAATGATAAATTTTATTTTCGATTTCGAAGTTCAGAATTGGAAATAATTACATTTTTAAATGATTTTAATTCTATGCATTTTCGCCGCTTTAGGAAGAATTGGAGAGCAACCTGACAACGACGCTGTATTTGGTGACAATTTTAACTAAGTTCATGAAGGAGTGTTCAGAGGAGGAGCGGTTTAACGTCAATCGCATGGTCTTCGCCCTAACACAGCTACAGGTGACGCTGAGGGACGGCCAAACTTTGCTCCATTTGGCTTGTAACGCCGAAACTCCAGTAGACGATTTCCACACCAACGACGTCTGCAAGTAGGTTAAAAAAAATTATACACTGACTAGGCATGCAATTATTCATTCCTTTGATTTTTGTGCGAATTTCAGATTTCCCTGCGCCGAAACCACCCGCCTTCTTATCAAGTGCGGGGCGGACGTCAACGCCATGGACTTCGACAGGAACACTCCCCTCCACGTCATCGTCAATTACCACAAGTCCATCTCGGACTTCCTGACGATACATTCGATCATCACGGACTTGACAGAAGCGGGGGCGCACTTGGACTGCGTCAACAAGAGGGGGGAGACGCCTCTGGAGTCGTCGGCCACAGGTAGTAAGTGCCCGATGTTTACAGTGGTGTATTTTGTCACTTATTGCGGTCGTTGCTGACAGGTGTCGCTGAGATTATACTGAAGACTCAGATGAAGTTAAGCCTGAAATGTATCGCTGCCAACGCCGTGAAACATCATAGACTCACTTATCAAGGACAGGTTCCTGAGGCGCTCGAATCGTTTATTGAGTTGCACGGGCCGGGGATCGTCAAGAAAGCCTAGTCAGTTGTTTTTGTTGTTGATTTTAGTATTAAGTTCTGAGTGTGGTCGCGGCTTAACCTTAACCGCGATTTTTTGTGGCCGGGGGGCGGCATTTTAGCACAGTCCAAAAAGTGGGGGTGTGCTGAGATCATATTAATAATATTCTAATAAATAAATTTCACGTTTACTAAATATCATTATCAATAATTTAATAGTAAAATATGTGTCTGGTTGTTTAAAGTGCCGCCCCCGTAGTTACAGCTCAATTGTCGACGCCTTTTAATGATTATTTTCGCAATGTTGCCAACAATTGGTTTTTGAGACTGCTAAATAGGATTTTTATAAAGTTTGTTAAAGACGACCCCTCCCCGCCTTTCTTATTTTTGTAAATAAAGAAATTGTGCTTGCAACCCAAACCTTGTGATGCCATTGTCTATGCAATTTGTACAGTACTGTAGATAAACTAAATGGTGCATACTCAAGTAGAGAGGAATA
This sequence comes from Diaperis boleti, assembly GCA_963583935.1. Classification (NCBI taxonomy): domain Eukaryota; kingdom Metazoa; phylum Arthropoda; class Insecta; order Coleoptera; family Tenebrionidae; genus Diaperis; species Diaperis boleti. The sequence goes on along the minus strand of OY757244.1, from coordinate 16,340,696 downwards.
TTTATATTTTAAATTATGTATTTTTTCTATTTTTTAAATAAACAAGAATGTGATAGCTGTTATTGCTTCAGTCTTCTTCTGTGATACATGTTTCCACCATCTCCTTCAGGTTGGGGTTCTCCATGGCGGCTGCTATCCGTTCTTTATCATTGATTTGTTTATTAACTACAACAGTGATCTGACACAGCTGAAGTAAATCTGTGAAACTTACTTTCATGCTCTGTTGTGTGAGCCCCTTCTTTAATATAAATGTCTAATTTAATTTGGTAAGGAATAGACCTTTCCAGCTTAATCCTAATGCAGAGCCCTATGAGCGTGGCCAAGGAGCAGTGGGGCACCGTGGGGTTGAACTCCACTCTTACAACACTGACATCACCCGAAGTGTGTTCCCTAACCTAAAAATGTTTCTCAGTAATCGTCCCGTTAAAATGTGCAAAGTGACCTCGACACCTTCCTCGTAAACTACGTTCAACTCTTCTAAAGTGTTGGGCTTCTCTGGGTCTCTAATTGTCCGGATTATATCTACAATCCCAAAATCAATGTGGAGACGCTTTTACATCAAATTTACCATAAACTGTGTATTTCAGCTCTGTGTCATCCTGACTCAACTCTTTGGGCTCCGCTTTGGGGCTGTCGGCTTGTTTTTTCCGAAAAAGTGATAAAAACATTACAATTGCGGTACGTGTGGGGGACAGTGGAATTGTAGGTTAGGTTGGGACCAGCTGTTCTAACCTTCATGGTCTGTTGTCATTTCTAGGGGGCCTTCTTCCAATTCAGTGTTTTTACAATGTCACGCAGAAAACGTCCTTCGAAAACGCCGAGGTCAGCGTTGCCGCCAACAAAACGCAACTATCTTGAGTCGTTTTTTCATTTAGACAAATCAAAGTCTAGGTGTTTTATCAATTGGTGTGATAAGAGCGTAAGGGTCTGTTGTTTGTAGCAGTGAGCTAATAAATCTGCCCATTTTTTGGATCCGATATCTGACTAGTTTGTTATAGGGTTAAATATTGAGGTTAGGTTAGATTAGAAGCTGTGATTAGAAGGGTTAAGCCAGCCAAGATACAATTTTATTCAGTCGATGTATGGCTAACTTGCTTTGGGTGGGACAGTCCCCCTTTCAGGCTGTCTGTCCCGCTGTCCCCAGCGAGGGCAGAAATGTCCCGGTTTGAGACAAAATGATTATTTTGAAGTAAAACTTCTTTACGGACACTTGGGGAGTAAGCTGGTGAATGCGTGACGAGAGCGTTACGAAAAGTGTGATCGGCCGAAGCGAACGGAAGTTGCACGATTTTACAATAATTAATTCATAGAATTTTATTTGCCTTCACGGGATTCGAACCCCCGTCCTATCCGTTGTGAATCCGCACTTCTCACAATACATATATTTGCGTGTGTCAGTTTGAAATTGCGCTACTTATCTGAATCGCTATGCTATACATGATTGCCGACTTTTCGCTGACGACAAACTGAAACATGCATTATCCAATAGTGCAGACGGTATTAATTCAGGATTCTCTAGCTCCACATAAATTAAGAGCACTTTCACAATGGCAAACTGAAGTTTTACTTCAATCGTGTGGTCTAAAGCACACTCGTATTTTTTTTTATTTTCAACATTTACCCCCTTGAGGTGAAGTTAAAATTTTTAATAGTTTTTTTAATACTCCTACTCCTAAACTCTCCGACTTAGCCTCTACCTTTAGTACATATGGAGTTTTTCTTTTGATTGGCGCCCTTAGAAACGTCTTATCTCGGTCTACCCCTCATAACATCTTGAAATCACACACTTCAGTACATATTACACATTCAAATTAAAGAGAATTTCAAGACGAACACGCTGGTACATACTACCAAATCAGGTCAGGGGCCTATAGTTTACGAGATATGAGCGAAAATGTTTTTGGGTATTCACGAATTTTTCCCAAGTGCCAAAATTTTAAAATGCCATATCTCCGAAACCATTAGAGATATCGAGGTGAGGGTTACACTGTTGTATTCTCTACCAGATAATTGGATGCAAATTTAGAGATTTAGGCTTGATTTGTCGCGTCAATTTACAAATGATTATGATCTGGAAGCGTTTTGAGCCAAGTTTTTTTTTTGAATTTTCAAAATTTAATTTAACCCCTTGAGATTCAACAATTTTAATTCCATAGAAGACGTACCGCTCCGGAAAAAAAAATTGTCACGTTATGTACGGCCTAAAATGTTGTAAAACGTTCTTGTTAAAATTGGTGGAATCTTTTGCACGTTATGCCAGGTGGTTCCTGTGGGATATAGGGGCTGGACGAGGGGCTGTTAACTTGGAAAAAAAATTGTACAACTAATTACACATGGAATTAATTCAAGGTAATCACGAACAATTCCGGTAATTCCGATTCGAGGAATTAAATCGCATGTAATCGTGGTAATCACAGTAATTCCCAGGTAATTCCAATAATCAGGAAATAACTCCCACAAAAAGTAACTAATTCCAGTAATCAAAAGGTAATTCCGGTAATTCCAACAAAAGATGAACCACTTACTTCAATTCCCATTTTGAAATTACGACAAGTATTAAAAACGAAAACTATTTAATTCATTCTATCTTCGTTTACATTATTCAGGTACGGTTTTTGAATAAAAAAAAGCATAAATAATAAAACTCGTAATAAAATAACAAATTAGGTTGTCACTACCAACTTTTGACAATTTGATTTAAAATTTGAATGTCAAAGTGACTTAAAAAAAACGGCGATAATTGTCCAGCAGATTATCAAAAAGTAGTCCAACAAATTTATAAATGCGTGGCAAGATTTTGGGACTCTTGGTCGAAAAGCGGGTAGCGGAGCGCCCAGAAAAATAACTCCTGAGGTTGTGGCAGATGTTGCAGCAGTAATTGAAGCGTCTCCCAAGAAACCTCTCCTCAGGTTAGCACAAGCGATGGACCTCTCATATGGAACTTGTCAAAAAATATTAAAACAAGATTTAAATCTTCATCTCTATAAAATTACCGTCTTGCAAGAGTTCTTTCCACGAGATTTTAATGCACGAATAGTATACTATAAATAAACAAAATAGCGAATTTGGTCCGCAATTAATCCCCATGAATTCGTCCAAACGCCCCTCTATCCGCTGAAAATTGGTGTTTGGCTGGCGATCTCTCGAAGACGTATAATTGTACCTGTTTTTTTTTTTTAATTTAATTAATTACGATCGAGTTTTGACCACTGGACAACGACTAGTAGTAATGAAACCTGGATGTAATTCAAGTAATTCCATATTATTTGAAGGTAATTCCAGGGTAATTCCGGTAATTCCAGTAATTCATGAGTACTTCCTGTAATCCGAGTACTTCCATCATTTTGAGTACTGGAAATAATTCCATGTAATTCCAAACTAATTCCGGTAATTCCGATAGTACTCGGAATTAATTCTCACAAGATGTACAACTAATTCCATAGTTAACAGCCCCTCGGGACTGGAAGTCACTATAAATGCAGATTTAAAAGTAGACGTCAAAACATCACTAATTCGGATTTCTAAAAAATTTAAGAACTATCTGATTCCGAATATTGTGTCCTTTTTGGGTCGGTTGTGGGAGCATTTTTGATATAGACCCAAAAACATTGTGTTAAAATTGGTTGATGTCTTGGTGCAATATTTCAATTTCTAAAAAAGAAACAGTCTGAACCTTCTTTATATCATCGGTTCCCAACTTTTTGTCAATCGTGAACTAATCAACGATATTTTATATAATGGGTCTTCATACATCATGTTGCCTCTGAGAAACCTCTAGTAAAAGATATTCTTACGTAATATTTTACGTCAGATTGTGCGTTCTGTATTTAGCATTGGACATTTGAGAGTAAAGTGTTAAGCGAAGCAATTATGAGATCAATTTTTTAAAATTTTTAATGAACAATTAAATTTTTTATTATTGTTTATTAAGTTTTCAAAATCTTAATTGTGTTCATATTTACACATTTCGAAGCTTATAAAAGAAGATTATAGTGTAACGGACGTGGACCCGAGATGACTCATCGCTGTGGCAGCGTCATCATTTACTAGAATGTCCTGGAATTTACTACAACGTACTCGAGGTAGTATGACATCATCTTTTGGAATATCCGGTACAGATCGAGAGAACCATGGAACATCTGGAGCGTCTAGAAGCATTTAGGCGCCGGTATATTTATTAGAGGACGTTCCAGTCTAGTCGCATCAGTCATCGAGTCTAGTGAGTCAGTCATTTCATCGAGGTCGAAGATTAGTGGGTCGAGTCGGACAGTTGCTTTTATCTATCCAGAGTGCCGCGTGATGTGTAAATAATTAATAATACGAGACGTGCCGGTGAAGTAGTAAATTGTAAATAGTGTAAATAATGTAAAATAGTGTAATATTAGAAGTATAAATAAATTGTACATAGTGTTCAAATAAATAAATAAATGGAACCCAGAAACGCTACAATAGTATAATTTTTTTTCGTATATTAATCTTACTTTAATTATATGTAAAAAATAATCCTACGTAAGAAAGGGGCGGGGGGGGGGGGGTCCAACAAACTTTACGTCCTTACATGGGGGTAGGGGGGTCCAAAAATGGCCAAAATCATCCTTACGTAAATAATGAATGACCCCTAGATGTTTTTGATTCCAAACAACTTCAACATCGAAAATAATTTTGTTTGTTTACCAGACAGAAATTTTAGATCAGTAACAATACCTACTTGACTAATTCATATTCAGTATTAATTTCTAAGAGAGGTATATTTACAGAAAATTTAAGAAAATTTGCAATTATTGATGAAAATTAAGATTAAATTTCTAACGAGAGAAACAAAACAAGAACTGCGAGGACTTGTAAGAAATGAAAAGAAAACACAGAATTGCGCCAGTGGTCATGTTGTCTCATTTGCTCCCACGCAAAAATTTATGCGAGGTACGCCTGAAGAAGTTTTTACTTCAAATATGAATTTGTAGTTTCAGAGCACGTATATTTGGTAAACTTCAGAAATCCCACACCGCTTTCGCTATTATCAGATCTTGTTTATTGTTGAGACCAAAAATCAAACTAGCTAATCCCTATATATTTATTATTTTTAAAAGCACTTCTACAGTTTACCCACAGTGACTATTTACAATTTAACAACAACAATCTGCGTGTCTGTACCAACAAATATTGCAACAAAAGCAACTTAACTGGAACTGCCGACTTTCGTAACGAAGAGCCTCCACGATGACTGTTGTAACCTTCACATCCAGAGCTAAAGTTCTAATAGCAGCATTAACTATAGTACCATTCGAGTTAATAAACCACTGAGTTTCATTTTTTCTGTAGTTCATCGAAATCGTAACGTTATGGCCTTTTTGGATTCCACCCCCGACATCTAAGATGCACCTAAAAGAACCCTCAGAGATTGTAGACGAATTCGATACTTACCTATTGGTCGAGCATATTAAATACGATCCGTCACATTGAGGCTGAAGTCTCCACAACTGGTTACGGCTCTGGGTAAAATTTTTTACATCACAACCCGTTTTCTCACAAGTGAGGGCTAAACCATCAGGTACCGTTTTTATGACTGAGAATGGGTGGAAGCAACCTGAGAAGGAGAGAGTTTGCACGATGAGGGCTAAACAGAGCAAGAACCTGAAGAAATTTGTCACATTAGCAGGTTGCTGTTAAAAAGAGACAGTCTTTACAGTATGGATTTTGTGTTGGTGGTCATCGTGACAGATTAGTCGGAAATAAAAGACATGTAACGGTGTAGTAAGTCTGCATTTAAAAAAAATTGTGTTGATAATGTGGTGATAAAGTGTTATTAATGTAATATTATCGACTTGTTTTTGCAATGATATAAGACTGCACTTATGCAATGAAAAATGACATTTAAGTTCATGGAGAGACGATAAAGGGCCATTTTTATAACCTTGTGGAAGGCTAGGTCTATATGACGATGAAATTGACAATTTTACAAAACAGCAAAATGAGAATGTAACGATTGTGTTACTATATTTACATTTATTGATATACACTTGCTATATGCTAAAAACAAGAAATCAAATTTTTTAAAACCATCAGTACGTGTGGGAATGAATCAAATCATTCTTCTTCTGTTTCCGTATAATTGCTACCAAATCGTGTGGTGTTAAACGTAGGTCTTTCTTGGCCGGAGTGATGGTATTGTCTGCATTCACGTACCACTGCTGATTTAAATAATTCCGATTCACTATATTTTTGGGGCAGGTCCACTTCTATCTCTATTAAAACTTCCCTCAGAAAATCGCATAAAACGGAGAACGTGGAGAGCAGTCCCAAAAAAATAAACCCAAAGTGTAATCTAGAAAATTTTGAAAATGTAGATAAATTATCATTATCACTTACCTAGCCATGTTTTTGATCCGATGCAATAACCAATTAGCACCCGGAACGTGTTTGTATAACATGTGATAACTTTTATTAATTTTATGGTGGTAATGTAAAACAATGTTTCCAATTTATATCTATGTCGCTCTGATTAAAAAATACTATAATCAATCATAACAAGTGTGATTTAGTATTAAAATAAATGTGTAAAATAAACACCTTCCTACATTTTTTCAGTGCTTTGAAACAACTGTGCTTCCTTTACTATGCAGGACGCGGCCAAAATTAGGGTAACAAAAGTTTCAAAGTGCGTTCAATGTAAATGCCCAGTTTTCAGTTTTTGAAGTTAAGTTTTTATTTTCAGTATTTTTGGGGTGCTTTGTTTTTCAAGTTTCTCAGCTTCACATTTTCGATTTCTCATATTTCTAGGTACTGTGGTGACGCGATAAGCCTGCGGTAATTCGGATGCACCCACACAATCATGTATTTTATTGATTTATTGATATTTAATTATTTGATAATCCGAAATAAAATGTCTTGAACAATTTTGAAAATCCTGAAAAGTGCCAAAAGTCCTAAAATATCTTGAGGCATTCTGAACTATTCCGAAATCCTAAAAAAAAAAATATATACAATCGAATAGAGAACCTCCTCCTTTTTTTGAAGTGGGTTAAAAAGAAATATGAGATGTAAATAGCGAAGTTCAATTTGAAATATGAGTGGTGAAAAACAGAAAGAGCATAAAATATGAATGATGTAATGCAAATCAATGTATCAAGTTAATTTTCAGTCTTTTGGCCTATGTGCTCCTGTTGTTGGCCTTTTTAGTGCCTGTTTGTCCATGAAACCCACATATGTATTATTAATCTCTCCTATTAATCACTTTTGTTTCTTTTTGTATTGTCCCGTTCTTTCTGGTTTTTGATCTCGTTAGCTTCTATGGTAGCTCTAGTCGCTTAAGCCCTCTTAGTGTTAGTATTATATAAAGTGATAACTACTTTTAATCAGTTTTCCCCTAAAACACCAAAAACAATTTTATTATTTTTTTAGTTTATTCATCGCCCTGATGATGCCAACATTGTTGGCGAAACGTGCGTTGGCAGTATAATAAAATTGTTTTTGGTGTTTTAGGGGAAAACTGATTAAAAGTAGTTATCTACCACCAAAAGTGATCCAGACAATTGTTTTGTTTTGGATATAAAGTGATCATAAAGTTAAGCACAAAATTCATAATTTAATTTACGAAGAACGCTCGAACAGGTCGATTTTTGTTTTCAAATCTTTTGACAGATTTTTTTTTTGGTGACGTTTTTGAACTATGACACCGTCATCAATTTTTTTTAAATAGCAACCCTCAAGTTTTTTTTGGGGTATAGATGCACTTTTCAATAATTATCTATTCAACAAGAGTAAAAAAGTGCTACCTTGCATAACTTTTTTTTCTTCAAAAAATTAAATTTTTATTCTTTGAAAAAATACTATTTCACTACGAATCTGTGGTGAAATGGCGCAGATAAGTCCCTAGCGATTGAACGAACTGTTCAAAACGTTAAAACACCTCTTGGAATGTGTCAATAAGTTGGCGGGTGGTAATTTGAGCACTTAAATGGTTTTTAATTTTTCGTTGTTTGCTTTCCAAATTTATTGTTATTTTTCAATTTTTTTTTAAGGAATAAAAAGTTTATTTTTGATGTAAAACGTATTTTTTTCAAAAAAAAAAAGTTTTGCGAGGTATCACTTTTTTACTCTTGTTGAATAGAGAATTGAAAAGTGTATCTAAAACCCAAAAAAAAACTTGGGGATTGCCATTTAAAAAAATTGATGACGGTGTCATAATTATGATCACCCTGTATAGTCTCTTTATTTTGTGTTGTGTCTTTAGTCTTTTTGTCTTTTGTGTTTATCTGACTTTTTTCATTTTGTTTCACTCTAGGAGTTCCTTCTTCTTTTTGGTCTCTTTGTTCACTTTAGTTTTTTAGTTTTAGTCTCTTTATTGTCTTTTTTGTGTTTAGTAGTCTATGGTTTTGTTTTATTTTTGGTTTGTTTGGTGTATTTATATTCTATTGTTTCTATGGTTATTGTAGTCGGTCTTCAGTATCTTTGTTTTTCTTGATGTTTCTAGTCGTTCTGATCTCATTGGTCTTTTCTTTTTAGTATGTTTTGTTTGTTATGTTTTTTTATTGTCCCCTTATATTTTGGATTTAGATCCCCTTAATATCTATGGCTGCTCTAGTCGTTTAAATTACTTTCAGTATATTTGGTCTCTGTTTCTTTAATTTCTTTAGTCTCTGTTATCTCATTGATCTCTTTGTTGTATTTTTCGTTACTTTTCTTTATTTGTCTTATTTTTTGTCACTTTTTATTTTAGTCTTTATAGCTTCTTTTGTCTCTTATTGATGTTTGTTTCTTTTAATTCCTTTGACTCTGTTTTACCTTTTCCTGTTTTATAACTTTTGTTTATTTGCCTTTTTGAGCCTTCTTTATTATTATATTTTGTCTTTTTTTCTCTTTTGCATTTTTAGCTCTTTAGTCTTTTTGGTCTCTTTGGTTTCTTCCATCTCTTTGTCAATTGTCTGTTTTGTCTATTTACTGACTTTAGCCTCTTTAATTTTCTTGTTCTTTTTGGTTTATCTGATCTCTCTAGTCTTTAATCTTTTAAGTCACTGTGCTCTTCTCTGCTCTCATTGGTCTCATTATTCTCTTTAGTCTGTGTTGTTTATTTAGTCTTTTTGATCTTTGATTTCCTTAATGTCTTTTTGTAATTTTTCCTTTTTTTTGTATTGTAGTTAGTCATTTTGGATTCTTTGATCTCTTTAGCCCTTTATATTGTTCCTTAAGACTTTTTAGTGACTCTCTTTGGTCTCCATGGTGTCTCTGGTCACATTGATTTCTTTGATCCCTTTAGCCTTGATCTGTCCCTTTAGTATTTTTGTTTAGTTTCTTTAGCTCCTAGTCTCTTTAGCTTCTTTAGTTTCTTTAGTCTCGTTAGTATCTTCGGTCTCTTTGGTTTCTTTGGTCACGTCGGTCTCTCCGGTCTTTTTAGTATTTTTAATCTCTTTCGCCTCTTTACCATGTTGAATCCCTCTAGTTTTTGATTTCTTTAGTCCATTTAGTATCTTTACTATCTTTTAGTATTGTTGTGTCTTTATTCTCATTTTCTTCTTTCGTTTTTTTTGGTTTCTTTGGTTTCTTTCAGTCACTATCTGTAACCAGTTTAATTCTTTTTGCGTCTTTCTCCCCTTCGTCAGTGTAGTTTGTATCTTTGGTTTCTTAAATTTAATAACAATATTCAAGAGGAAGAACAGGATAATGATCTAGGCGATTTAAAAATTTAGAACATTGGTAAGTATAGCAGATTGACCCGGATTTCGGGTTCTCTAGACTTTAGGTTTTCAGTCTCCCTTAAATATTAAGGTTTTTCAGAATGTCAGACTCAGATTTTAGGCGGATTTTCAATTGCTCAGTTTTGAAAAAAATTTGGACATCCGACAAACCGAAAGTTGAAATTTGGATTTTTGACGACATTCCCAATTTGTGGACCGAGAGACGCGACACTGGCGCCTCCCTGCTGACCGTACCATTCATCACGTCTGACCATGATGAAGCGATGTCGCTCTCTGCTGACAGTTATATGAACTAGTCAGAATGAGTTCGGACGGAGGAAGGATGTTTCAGATGGCCGCAAATGTCTTGTTTAACCCTCTACCTATTCAAAGGGGATTTTTTCCGGTGTTTCTTATTAACGGGATCTGAAAGTATGATATATGGCGGGTGAAATTTGCCATTGTCGTATCAAAGGCGGGCGTTAGATTGCAAGGTTTATGATAAAAATATAAACAAAGAATGTTATACAATATTTTCCTCTTCTCCTTTGCGTTTTCTGCATGAATCAGCAGCTTCAGGTATATATATTTAATGTACGTTTCCGGATGCTTTTCCGGTCAAACTCCCTTCACGGCGAATTAGCCCTGTTTGCATGTGATCCGATCGACTCGAACAACTCGAAAACATCAATCTTACTAATGACGTGATATTCGTAGAACGAAATGAACCCTACGCGTCTACTCTGAACCGATAAATCATTTTTTTGTACGGCACAAAAGTCGTCGAAGAAGAATTTTATTTATTTGTCTGTTTATTGTCTGCAACGCGAATAAAATTTGATTTATTTCGGAAGATTCGTTCATCATCGTCGCATCACATCTCCATGCGCGCATTTCGGATTTCTCGTTGTAAAGTCGTTGTTTTAACGACACCCCGTAGAGACGGCGGGCACAAACCGATTACGAAACTTCCTCGATCAGATAATAAAAGAAACCGGTGCTTACCGCCGCTTGCATGTTGGATGTTTCGCTGAAAAAGCGAAATTGCGCCAACTTTTGTCTATTTGAATTGGAAATTATGCGCCGAGTTGTTCTTGCATACTCTTATTGCGTTTTAAAGTTGATTGTGTTTAATTAAGCTGATGGGGCTTCCGAGTTGCATTGCTAGATATTCAACGTGAAGAAAGGTGACGGCAGAAAGATCACCGCATAAAAGTGGATTAACATTATTGTGGAATTAATTATAATATAGTTATAATAATTGATAAAACGACTCTGACGCTTGACCAACGAGGAGGCGAAGGCAACTGTTTAAGACAAATTTTTCTTAGTTCCTTTATTCCTCCTGATCTCTTCAAATTCCTAACAATTACAACGTCTCCTTATAAATGATGGTATAAAGTGGATCTACAATCTTCCAAGAGCTCCTTATGTTGGCGGTAAATGCTAAAAAACCAATCAAATATTTTGAGAAATCCTGTGATAACGTTCCTGCCATTTGTGTGATATTTTACCGCACTGTGAAGCGTAAAAACCATCACCTCCATAGTTACAGTTCACGTTGATTTTCATGTTTACAGTTCACGAGGCCAAAATAGTAATTTACAAACCAAGTGCGGGAACACAATCTTCCCGCGTGAACGCAGTTTTGAAGCACGAGCGACGAAGGAGCGAGTGCCTTTATTTGCGTGAACGCGGGAAAATTGTTCACGCATGAGGATTGTACAATATTTTTTGAAACGAACATTACCACGATTTTTAAATTAAAGTTATTTTAATATGCAGTTAGACTTCAAGATATGAAATAAAGCAAGCCATGGCTTCTATAACAATTGACCAATTAATTGTAAGTCATCAAGCGTAAACGATTCTCTACAAAGTAAAACTAATGTAAGTAGCAAAAAAATTAATCCAACCAAAGCCTGGCCGGCCCATCCACATAAAAGCAAGTTGGAAAGTGCCCATTCGACACCGTTAATTCCATGTCTGAGCCCATTACTCTGGGGGGTTCAGGAATCACCCCTACCAATTGCATTAATTGCACTATAAATGTTTACAGGAACACTGGTTGAATATTCAAAGGATTGAACACATTGAATTGTAGTATAACATCAAAAAAGTTATTTTTCTTTGTTGTAATAGTGAAATTATGTACCTTTCCATCGTATTGAAATAAATCTTAGGTATAACAAATGTTGTTTTACATGTTACCAATATATTTAATTCCATTAATTAATAGCTACTGATTTAATTCGAGTTGACATAACTTAAAGAATGTGTCATTTTTTTCATTTATAATCGTCAAATTCTTTACCCTCAATATTTAAATGAATCTTGGGTGTACCAAATCGTGTTTCAAATGTTGACAATTGGTTTAATTTCATTAATTAATAGCTACTGATTTATTTTACACACTTTTTATTTTCAGTGCTTTTTAGCGTGTTTCCCGGTTTAGTAGACCGGGAAGCAAGTGTTTCGGGTTGCCGATAAATATCGTAAAATGTCGTTTTCGAAGCGGTGAGTTCAAAAATAAATATTACGGGACGTGCCGGTGAATGTAAATATTGTAATATAAGAAGTGTAAATAAATTGTACATAGTGTTTAAATAAATAATGGAACCCAGAAACGTAACAGTATGTATCTGCGAAATGTATCTCTTTCAATTGAAAGCAAGAGTGGCTTTTGTCAGTTGGAAAAGGTTAATCAATAAAAACCGAGATGTTTATAATAGTTTCTATCTTAAGTAGTAAGTTTTTTGCCCAAAATAAATGCAGCAATTATTAAAATGTTTTGAGTGCATCGCTGGTTGCCATTAATTGTTCAACTTTACATTAAGCTTTTTTTTTAATAATGTCAAAACTACGTTTAGGGGCCAAATAATTTGAGGTTTAAATATGTCTACTACACTTTGTGAATCAATTTGTATAATACGCTCTAGGTACAATCAAATTATTGTAATCTTCAAAAATAAATTAAATGCTACAAATTTAATGGTTCATTGTTTTTTTTTTCAACACAATTAAACCCATACCTACACTTCACACTTCAGTATAAGTACCCGACAAGCTCTTGACTTGTGTTAAAAAGATTTCAGCCTTGCACTCAGCATGTCCAGGTATGTACTAGTTTCAGTCTCATTGAAACACAAAATTGTTTAGGTACAACACCTCCGTCCTTTGGGTGTGTCTAAGCTACGTTTTGTTGACGTACGGCAAAAACTTTCAATACGGACTCCGCAACCCAGCTTCGTCTTATTGGCTCAGAGCCAATGATCTCAACCAGGAGTCCTACATTTGGGAATTTCAAGCAACAACATGTGGAGAGTTCTATGTAAAAAATACCGCGACTGGGTTAGTGCGTACCAGGAAGATCTGCAAGTTTTAATTTTTCCTTTCGTAGCAAATTCCTGGGAAGGGTGCCAAAGACTAACACGGTTACATTAGCACCCTTTAAAAATGCCACGTATCAGCGTTGGTACAAAGATAGCGATGGCAGCTTAGTGAATGCGGAAATCGATAAAAATGAAAAGTCGAAATTGGCTCTGGAGGTCAATCTGGAAGAACGTAGTATATCTGCGCAAGAATGGAACCACAATCCGAGACAGATTTTTGAGTTCACAACTCCATCTCATCCGGTCGAATGTTAATTGAAGAAGTGGAAGTAAACAACCGTTTGGATTGATTGCGTGTTTGATTAATTTTCCTTCTTACCATACAAAAAAATACCAACGAAATGCAACTTGATTTTGAAAATATATAACTCATAGAGTAACAAAAATATTACCATTTGGTTTTGGAGCGTTAGCTATTCATAAAGGCTTTCCGGCGGTTTATGAGTCGTCGTGGAATATGCAGGACTCTCAACAGTGGCCGCGGAACAAATTTTAGTCCTTCAGGATTCAAAGAATTAGTCTTCTCACAAGTGATGGTACAAAGTAGATCTTCAATCCTCGCAGGGCTCCTCACGTTGGCGCTATTCAACGAACTGCCTCATACGACCGTCAAGGGCTGCCACCTTTACATTGACAAGACTTTTGACTCAATGCAAAATCATTAATAGGCGTCTCAGTGGAAATCATTCTCAACACTAGGGTTTTGGTAGCTTTTGATTTTATTTTCCCAATTCTTTAAGTTCTTGTTGATATAATTCATGCCCTTGTGTTATATTTTATACTTTGCAACACTAGATCCTAAACGACATATTATTCAATTTGCAGGTTAGGCAGCGCAACAAAGTAATCTTTTATCTCTAATCTCTCCTAAAATGAGGGGCTGCGGTCTTCGAGTAACATAATCGCTGCATATAATCCGAACACCGATCAATTAGTCGAAGCTGCCACGAGAACATTTGTTCAGCCACACGGTATAGCAATAACAACAATGGAGCAATTAATTTTAATTAGGCGTTGCTTCGCGATCATTACCTATCTTACACTATTAATAACTTGAAGAGGGGAGTCATCAGTCTTTGGCTTCAACAAGAACTTCACATTCTTAAGTGAAAATTTCCTAAAGGTTTATTCATAAATCGTTTAAACACTGTGAATTTTCAGTTGCAGGATGAACATTGTAAAGAATAAAGTGACATTTATGGTTCTGGTCTAGATATCAAATTAAACACACTTTTAAAAAGTTATTGCGGGCCATAATCATTTGTGCAGAAACTGTTACCGCCCGTCCATCCAGCTTACCGTTCTTCCAAATTCACCATCCTTAATAGGCAAGAAGTAAGTAAACTTGGCGCTACCCGCCTATTCATAAGTTACGGAATGATTTCCATACAAAATCCCGATGCTTTCAGCAACATGCATAATGGATTAACCACTTCCGGAGATTCACCTGGAACTCCGGAGTCTGTTTTGTGGCGCGGTCAAACAAAACGCACCCAATCCTCGACTTTAACAAGGAGGAAACAGGAACTATAAAGAACTTTGGCCGACCGGGGACGGTTCGGCGGAGTAAGTAAACATACTGAAAAGTTGCTGAAACGCTGCCTAGCGACTTGTGAGGCTGATTTGTGAGAGTTATTGGAGTGTTTTGCTTTGGTAAAAAATGTATAGTTGGGGGATGAAATGGACTTAGGTAGGCGTAGATGTTGACGCTTCAGGAAGCAGCACTGTATAGGAAAAATATTGGTAGAAAAGGAGACATTTCAAAAAAGCGGCAGCAATTAGTTAATTAGAATAATTAAACTCTTTACGAACCACTAAACATCGTCCCGGAGATGCGTTTATCCACTGAGTTTGCCTTGGTCCCATAAATCTCAAATATGGTTAATCCGTTCGTTTATATCCTAAAACTAACCCGGAATAATAGCGATAATCTCGTCTTAATCTATGGGTAGACAATCTACGCCTTAAACGATTTTCCAAGCTTTATTGCTTTGATTTCGCCCACCCTACTAATAAATAGCTCCGGTCGAAATTTACACCGAGTTGAATCGTTTTCTGGCGACAAAAATAAAAGTCGCAACGTTTTTAAACGGGATTACCTACCAACTAAACTCGTTAAATGGAAGTTCCTTCTTCAGCAATATATTTAAGGATATATTGTTAATTTCGGGCAGTGAGCGATGCGTTTAGGATTGTTGCCTTCATTCACTTGTCAGAATTGAAATTTCACCGATTTAACAGTAACTTCATATTTACCGCCGATGTGAGGAGCTCCGAGTGGATTGAAAATCCACGTTTTAAGAAGACGTGGTAATTCCTTGAGGTATTGTGGAGTACCAGCAGCTTTGACGTTTGTTGACTTGATCATCTGGTAATTGGGGCAGCTAAAGGTTTATTTATTGGCCAAGTAGAAATCCATAGTATGTGAGGGGTATGCTGCAATGTGTCTCGTTGTACGTTCATTTATAAGTTACTGAACTTAGTCACTGATAAAGTTCTGCATAAGCAGAAGACGATTCTCGTTCGGAAGAAGATTCTATTCAAATAAGGGTACAAAAGTCTTGGTACCAACCATCCATCGTTTAGATGATAACCGAACAGTTCAAATTAACGTTTCTCTCGTCGAACTTTCCAAATTCTCTCACCAGTGGGTCACATCCTCCGGAAAGAACCAGGAGAACAATAACAAAGCGTCGCGTCGTGAAACTTTACGCGAAGTTACTTGATGGCAAGGACCTTAGCAACAAAACAATCCCCGAATATTTAAATAGAAATTAAATACTAAATTTAAGTTAAAGGTTTATCTGGACTTAATTTCCCCCCTTACTTCTACTCGCATAATTTTCTTTCGAGACGAAACGTACAAAAAGGACATACATTTGTGACTCAACACCCTGCCGCATGTTAATAAATTTTAAAATCTTGGAAGAACACTGGCGTCTATACCATTTTTTTCCGGAATGATCACAGACCTAATGAAAGTCTATTTAAACCAGCACGAAGTTCTGCTAAGTAACGCCAATAAAAGTTCATTGCGCGCTCTCCCCCACGCTCGATTTTATCCCCGATAAAACAATGCAATATAAAGATAATAAAACGGGGCGGAAGAGCGCGAATATTTTTTATTGCGCGTTTCGTTCTAGGTGCAAATCCCGAATAAGTAAAAGAAGTAGGTGTTAACTTTTTAGTGGATGTGCGAATTCCACGTAAAGGCATTACGGGGAGATTTTTATTAGGGCGTCGGTTTCATTTACGAGTCTGTTGACAAAAATTGCTATATTTCGACGTATTATGATGGCGATGTTTCGTCGCTAGTTTCTAACTCCAGGGAAGACTTTTTTATTGCTTTCGGAAGTTTTTATTGCGGAGGGAGGTAGGTGGCCGATTTATGCACGGGAGCATTATTACTATTATTACGAGACTACCGAAAACATCCAATAAATATTTATTGGCGATGGCTGGAATCCAGCGCTTCTACCGCCTCCGAAGGGGTCGAGAACAGCTGCTGGGGTGCTCGAGACGCCATTATTTTATATTTAGGAGTCGCAACGCGGAAGTCGGACACTTTTCGAGAAAAATTAACTGGGGAAACTTAAAGGACTCTGGAATGTTTCAAGATTTGATGGGGAATGATGGGGTTTATTGTTGGAAACTTTACAAGAAATGGAACGAAACGTTCGAACTAGTTTTGGAGTCATTGTTTACTTTGCTTTTAGGACCAATAAAAGTAAAAATTGGACTCTAGTGCGATGGGAGGTGGCGCACATTCACTTGTTTTTCGCTGATTGCTGCGTTTTAATTAATTATTGCAACTATGAAACAAACCCCGCAGATAAAGATATTGATGAGGGGATTTGACGAAGGATTGTTGAGGTATGATTAGTTTCTTCTAAAGTTTCAGCACGCGTAAGACGAAGGATAGAACATAGAACAATAAGTGGTCGGAATGGGTCGGAATTCCCAATGGGTCCGATGTTCAAAATTGGCCGGAGTTCCCGATGGTCGGAAAATCCGGCTATTTGCATCCATAAACCTTAAAAGCATCATAAACCAACGGGGCCGACAACGAGGCGACCACCATATCCGGCTAGCATATTCACATAATTATTTACATTACATAACATAGTTTCTTCTAAAGTTTCAGCACGAGTAATCGTAGATCCACGTGCAGTTCAGGAAAAGCCGTTGTAACAGTAAATGCAAATTTGCTGGTGCAAATTTCAAGGTTGTAATCTTAATGTATTGAAAACAGTGATTGTAACATACCTTCAGATCATTGTTACAATTTGCTCAAATAATAACCGCCAGACGACATCGAATTAGAAAGGAAAAAACGCCTTCATCACAATAAAACCAACGAAAAACGTCACGTGCTCAACGTAAATTACTCTGTACGTGCGAGCATCGGAAGCCCATAAAGCCGAGTGCAACTTTTAATGGTCTTTTCACAACGGCGATGACGCGGCGCTCCGGGATTCCCAGACGGAACGTACGACCAGCACGCAATATAAAATAATCACTTTATTGGTTTATTAACTCGGACGTGGCCGATCGGGGCCGTTTTTTATCGAGCTTAATAACCCTCTCGTACGTTTAAACTGGAGAATTAAACTTCTCGGCTGGCACGACCGCACCAGACCCTCGGACATTAATTCGTGCCCCACCAGAGGGCTATACAAATTATTCCGATTCTCGTTAACTGTATTCTTCGGTTTTGGTGAAAAATTGGCGAGAGCAGTGGGAAAGAAATTTTGGTGGCGCATCCACCATTTTTGACATGTAAACGCACTCTAAGACATCCAAGAAGCATTTTCACTACGAGAACACGTTTATTGCCATGACTTGCACCGATTCATCTAATTTTCTATTCTGACCATCGCGGCCGCATCCCCGCCCTCGTCCATCCATAAATTAGCTTCGGTTTCCTGCGACGTCGCTCCAATCCCGCGGCTTACGTCTGTCTTCTATATCTTGTTATCAGGTCCGTACCGCACTAATCTCGGCCCGAAATCGGCTTATGAATCATGTGTGTATCAAGGGACGCCAGGTGCTTTCCGGGGAGTGTTTGTCGCGTCCCGAATTCGCGTGGGAGCCCGACCAGACGTCTCCGTGTTGTTTACCGCACCGGAAGCAAACAACGTGATGAGCCCCCATCACCTGATTTATAACTGCTTGTCTCGTCGTTTTCGTCACTTTTCTGACGGTAGATAAATCGGAAAGACGTTTAGAAAGCATGAGTATGAGCGAGAATACAGTACAGGATATAATACACGAGAGACGTATACTAAAAAAACAAGTATACATGAAAAAAATAACAGATATGAAAATAAAAGGAGAGCAAACATAAAAAGCACTTACACAGAGAGTAAAAGACGTGGATGTCCAAAGTCCTTTGTCCGTGGATGCGCTAATTTTCACTAGCTGGACGAATAGCGAAAATATGACCTATATGATCCCTCTGAGCTAGGCGACTTCAAAGGAGTAAATTTATATGTGTGCCAGAGCACCAGGGTTAGTGCGAAAAGAAGGGAGTTTGTGGTTGCGCCACGCATTGATGCAATCTAGTAAAGTGCGTTCTGTCATTCGCGTCTGCGACCTATAAAGCTGGGGTATTAAGGAGTGCTGCCTTTTATCTGAGGAGATATCGCTTCTTACCGATAGGACGTAAAGAAAAGTCGGCGATTAATTCCGGTTTGAAATTCGAACTTAAAGTTCTGGAAGGGGCGCGTGGAAAACGGTTCGTTATGTTATGTTAAGAATCAATAAAGAATAAATTTGGATGACACAAATTTTTGAACACGAGGTTTAACGGAAATCTCCAGCGTTTAAACTTTAATGGATGTTTTATGATGCCATCTTGGCTGGGGAAATTATCGTGCAGAAAATACACGTGTATGTTGGATCAGAGATCGTAATATCTTTTTTCTACTTTGGTGTCATAATTGAGTTTTTGTGAAACTAAAAGTAGTGTCACAAAGGAACTTTTTGTGAAACTGCTTTTGGTTTTTTTATTTGATACGTAATACGTTGGTATTGAGCATTTCTAACCAACTTCATTAGAAGTCAAGCCAAGTGTCAACTTTTCAGATAAAAAACATAACCAGAAACACAACCGTTCCTAATCTAACTACCTAATCCTAAAAATCCCTAGATTATTTAGAAAACAGAATTTTAACATTTTCATAAAACGAAGAGCTCCAAAGTAGAAAAAATAGTATATTACACTCGTTTAACGAGGCATTGTGACATTCGTTCTATTGGGGCACTTCTCGCTGCGCTCGTCGTGCCCCAAAACCACTCATGTCACAATGAAGCCTCTTGTTAAACTCGTATAATAATGTACTATTAGAACTCCTCTAAATATCGTCAGCTATTAAAACTTGAGAAAATCCTAATCAGATGTTAAGATGTTATCTCTTATTTTAGTTAAAATAACAAAAAATTTAAAATAAAACAATTCCATGCACCCACAAGCGAATTAATTTATTCTTTTCAGGAAGAAATTATTGTTTAAATCTATTCTATAGGACGCGTCAGAGCGATTGTATTTGGATTTGAATCAAGTTAGATTAAAAGATTAGAAGAAATTAGAAGCACCTAGTAACAAGTTAGTAGTAGTTATTTAGAAAAGCAAAACGAAAATCCAAAAACACTAAAGAGGAGATAAAAAGCTATCTCCAACCAGAAGAAGTAGATGGCCATGTAGATGGCCATGTATGAGAAAAACATGCATACAAATATCGTTAGTGATCTCGTCATTGTATGTGAAATGCTATACTCTCGAAATGAAAACCGAAAAAATATCGCGACGAATCCAAATCCCAACCTATAACTGATTAATGAAACTGCTAAGCAATTAAGACCATAATTTTGTGTTTTTACTCTCGCATCTGACGATTGAGTCATTTATTCGAGAACCTGGTTGGTTCTTGTTGTTGGTAGATTTGGTGTGTATTTCCCACGCTCCCTTGTCTTGAAAAATCAATGTAACTTTTCTTTCGGTAATGGTTGAGAAATTTTCAAATGTCAAAGTGACAATAAAGCATGGACTACATCAAAATTTTGATTTTCTGTCATCAGCTCATGTTCGCAATCGACTAGTTTTGTTTCATTCTTTCATAGTCTCCCGGTAGCCTCGTGCATTTGAAAAATAACTCCTTTGTTTTTGAACTATGAAGAAAAATGTGTTTACCCCCAGTTACCAACTTTAGAGATCGCAACCCTCCACCCCAGCGTTCTCTCCCGCTCCTCTCCTCCCCGGCAAAGTTCGTCCAATATTTCATGTCGTCCCAAAATCAATGACGCATCGCTTTATGACTCCGTTTTTTGCCAACCACCTTGAATGAGAATGGCATAATTTCGTCGATCGGCCATTCCACTCTGCGTCCCGTTATGGGAAAAATATGGTAATCTGGCCGGCATTAGAGTGTGTCGTCGTTCCCGTTTCGAGATAAATCCGCGCCACCGTCAGTGTTTCGGCTGTAAATGGTACAAGGCCGTGTCCTGAAGACACGCTTAAGACGCCTAATGTCGTTATTAACGCCCTCGGATCCGTTTATTACGCATTACGGGGGACTGGGAACATTGTTTTGGAATTGGCGCTCTTTCGACGTGCACTTTTCGCGTGTTATTTGCGTTGCTGATAAAGAAGGAATGACAGAAGGCGCTGAAAGTAATGATTGACTAACTAATTATTGGGGCTGAAAGATGAAAGTGTAGCCGAACAATTTTTATTCAAATTAATAATAATAAAAATAATATTAAGTGGCAAAACACCCCTTGTGGAATCTATAAAAATCATTTCCTAGTTCCAATTGCATTCACGGTTGAGTTTTTTGGAATCTTGGCTAGTCTCATCTGTATTTTGTAAGCAGTGCTCAGAGGTGTTATCCCTCTATAGTTTTGACATACAGGGTGTTCCAACTAAAGTTGTACCCTCCAACAATTCCAATTTCGAAAAACGCTCGAGCAGGTCAATTTTGTTATCAAGGGGGACCAAATTGTATCAAATTAGATCTCACCCCTTTAGCCAGAAGAGCCATCCACTTAAAAAATTTAAATGGCATGTGGAGTCGTATGATACATCATTTTAAAGATTATTCAATTCTCTATCCAGACCTATTTTCATCGATTCGTTTCTACAAATAAAAAAGCATGAATTTGTTATTTTCCAAATCAAGAGTATTTTATGTAGATTTGGAAAATAACAAATTCATGCTCTTTTGTAATCGAATCGATAAAAGTAGGTAAGAAAGATAAAAGTAGATGTAAGATTTGAAAGTTTGGTACAATTTGCCCCCCCTTGATAACAAAATTCACCTGTCTTCTATTGTTTCTGCTTCTTCTATATCTAATAGAAATTCTCTATCCACACATTATTTTTGGAGTCTTCATCCTCTAATACCCTCTCACCCCTTCTTTGTTTTTTATCCATTGTTTTTGTGTTTTATTTTGTTCTTTAATTTTCTTGTAAAAATCCATTGTATTTCTGTAATTTCTTTCTTGTCCAATTTCCTTTAGTTTATTATCTATCCATTTTCTATTACTTTTCCGTATTAGCTTTTTGGAACGCTTTCTTAAATCTTCATGTTGTATTTTATCTTCGGCTTTATTTGTTCTCACCATTTGATTCTTGCTTGTATCTTGTCTGTTGTTACTTGAGTACACTCCTCGTTGTACTATTCTTTTTTTACTTTTTTTTTTGTTCCACTCCAACCTTTTCTTCAGCCGCTACCTTTATGATATTTCTAATGACGTTCTTTTTCATTGCGCTTATTGCTCAATTCCGATTTCACTTTTTCTTCATATCCATTCCATTTTGTGGAGCTTATTATCATGTTTGGTTTCACTGCTAGATCGCATAATTATACTTTGTCCATTAATATCATTGTTTTTTTTTCCAATTTGTGCGTTCAAGTTTCCTAGTACGAATAATATCACATCTTCATTTGGTATTTTTTCTATTTCTTCTTCTTCTTTATCGTAGAATGTTCGTTTTTCTTTTTATCCGGCTTTCTCTGTGTGCGTGAGTACATATTTAGCAGTGATATTCATGGCTTTAATTTTACTTGCACGTAGACGATCCTCTCATTTATTGGTTTGAATTCCATTACGTTTTTTTGGAAGTCGCTCAGAGGACCGCGCAGCGCCTCTATTTCCTGTTGTTCTAGTTATCTTGTTCCGCATCTTTATCTGTTGATCTTACATTGGTACTACATTACTCCATATCCAATAGAGTTCCATATCGAAAATTTAATGTCAACTCGCCTGGAAATGGTGGATGCGCCGGGTTATGAATAAAATTTTGCCACATTTATTCAGAGATTTCAAACTAAATTTAGCTTTCAGCTAAATATACAAACGGTAACATTGAATAAACCATTTGGAATTACTTTACTTATTCACAGATTGTCAATATTGTTATTAATTATAAAAATTTCAACGACAACTAATTGAATAAACGAACTGAAATTATTATAATTATTGACTGTTAATAAATATAATGGACGTGGTTATAAATACTTACGAAAACAGACAATTGAGGGTAAAAGCTTATTTAATTTTAAACGTTTTAGGCTATCAAAAACATTTTTCACCACATCCAGTACAGACCGAAACCAGATTTCAAAGAATTACTGTAAAATAACAATGGCCTCTAATGTTGAAAGTACACAATAATAAATAAATCATCTTAATCTTAATATAAAATACATTTCAAGATTCAAAGATTCAAAAACTTCAAGAGAACAAGATTCCACCCCCCTGGGGGAACTTCATCCCCTTTTGCCCAAAAACCGCCCCCCATCGTAACCTCATGCAGCTTTTCCCCATTTTTCTCCTAAACGGTAACTCCGACGAGAAAATGTTATAAATGTTCTCCATTAAATTCTGCATAAAATTGGTGTCATGAAGTTTTTGCATGTCATGACGTTGGAAAATGACTGTAGTTTTCAGCGCGAAGGCAAAAATTAATCCACCCCCGTTTTTTAAGGGGACCGTTTGAGTCGAGATATATATATATATATATATATATATATATATATATATATATATATATATGTTTATAAATATAACAGGAGATCTCCTATATATATATATTTATAAACGGTCATTGTGAAGCCAATATATTATATTATGCGGATGCTGTTTAGCCCGAAATTACGTTATGGAGCCCAGGTTTGGGCTCAACAAAAATTTGTGTGTATATTCACACAAGAGATTCTAGATGGCACGACAATGCCATTTCTGCTATTTTTACGAGGGCTCAACAACGACCTATATATACCTTCAAAGATACGGATTAGTTCGAAAAAGTGGTCTGTTGGGGGCGCCACCTTAGATACATATACACGAAGCAAAATATATATCTTTTGCATGTTATGAAGCCTAACGTCTGGCGACAGATAATTGACCCAATTCGTAGAAATCGTAAAACACACTGCACAAATAATGCTGCGGGATGGAAGTTTCTTGCAGTTTTTCTAACTCAACTCTTGAATTGAAATTTTTGGTCAGTTTTTGACACTGTCAGAATAGAATTTTGACTGATATTCTCATTATATTGAAATATTTATAATTAATTATCTCTGATAAGTATGTGTCTGCTTTGAAAATTTGCATAAGAAAAATCTTAAACGACAAAATAATACATTAGTTTCATTGAGTGTCCAATAATATCAATATAACTAAAAAGTAGGGCGCTTTTGATTAAATTATAGTAGATTATTATACGAGTTCCTCTGTAAATTGGACGCTTTATGCCACAAGGGGTTTATAAAATCACGATTGAAACGAGTGCTTTTGTGAGCCCCGAGTGGCGTAAAGCGTTCAATCTACACAGGAACGAGTGTAATACAACATTTTATCGTTCGACATCACCCCGGAAAGCCTTTAAATTGCTTAAAATCCATAAAAATAGTGTGACCTTTATGACAGAGAGTGTTTACACAAGCGAAAATTTGAAAATTCTGACAGTGTCGAACGATAAAATCTATTATTTATAAAACAGTACCATGACTGACTGACTGATAGACAAAGCACAGCTTAAACAGGTAGACCTAGAAATTTTTAATTTGGAGTAAATATTCCTTGAGTATCTTAGGGGTGCAGAAGGAAGGATTTTTTAAATTACCTCCCTAAAGGGGTGTAGTAAAGCTTATATAAAAAATTTTTGTGTCAAAACTAATTAAGTTAAACACCAAACTTGGAAACTAGGTTCCGTTTATATAAGTTAAAGAAGCAATAAAAAAGGATTTTTAAAGTCGCTAAAAGGATAAAACAGGGGGATAAATTATTTTTTAGAAAACTCGAAGACCAGAAATGTTAGAGACGTAAAAAGTGGTATCCAAACTCCTTCTTAAAAATAATAATTATACCCGTATTTGACGATTTTGCAAAATTTTATTTACCGACCGCAAACAGTTTCACAAGTTTCTTATAACTTGAATTATTTTTATTATATTATGCAACTAATTCACGTGACATTAGTAACTTTTCAATAAATAGTGAGACTAACTTTTTGGTTACATTGTTTTTGTAGAATATACTTTTTAAGGTTAGTTTTTTTTTTGTAAGGAAAAAATTCCAGTTTGTCATTAATTTGACAGTAAATGTAAAGAACCTTATTTTATTATTTCCGCTAATTGAGTTACAATAATTAAAAGTGCGTCGTCAAAGAATAATATGTATATTCTGATTATAGAAGAACACTTATGAATTCACATAAAAAAAAATCTCTTCCCAAACTTGAAAATAAAATCTAAATAGGTAATGGAAAAGTCTTAATTGAAACCATTTTGTTAATGTTTCTGTATAACTTATTATTGATTCTTTTATAATTATTATACTCAATAGCAATGCACCTAATATTCGATCCTCATTGTGCACCGCACCGCATTGGCAACCTAATCTAGCAAAGAACAATTTGTATGGTGGTCGACACTGAAAATCGTGGAATGGATGTTTGTTAAAATCTTGAGGAAGCATTGTCAGTTTTCAGGAAGGTTGGCAGTAGGTACTGATAATTATTCTTTAGGGAACAAACTTTTGACCGAGTATTGAGGAAGTATCTACGAAATTCCGGGGAAGTCTTGAGAAAATGTTGAAGTAAGGTCGAACTGAAATCTTGGTGCACGTGAAATATCAAAGGACCAAATTTTTTATGCAAATTGTTAGACCTATCTCTTTTAGAGTTACATTTGAAATAAATAGTTTTTAAGGGCCAAAAGGGATTGAATATCCCCAAAAGAATTTGTAAGTTAGCACAATTGCAAAAAAAAAAAAATCTCTGGCAGTCTCACTAAATTAATCAGTTTCAGAATCTGAAAAGTTTCTTTCCTATTCTGATTCCCCAATGTAATCATTATACATAATAGGAGGTTAATCGTTAACGTCACAAATACCAATAAGTTTTGCGAAATCTTGTGTAATAAGTGTCTCACAGTTTCTAATGCAGCTGGTCCAAAAGATAACTGTACACAATGTCAAAGATTCTTTCCATAAATTTGCAACCTCATCTTTAGATGTAGGCTGCGAATTTATGTGTTTATCATAATGAGACTTACACCTCGCCCATGCCATTTGGATTGGGTTGTATTCGCAGAGGTATAGAGGTAGTGTAAGAACTTCATGTCCTGATAATTAAAGTAGTTCGTCAATCACGTAACATTTGTCAGTGTCTTGTCGCAAAGGTTGTAAAATATTACAACGTTTGCGACAATAGTCTGAAGTTGTTTTTTTTTTTGTAAAACTTATCAAAAGTATCGTATTTGTTGCTTTGTTTTAGAATATGTTGGTGGTTTATTTAATGATACGGAGAGTTATCCATAACCACCACACATTTGCCGTCAAAGTCTGACAACACAAGAATGAGCTGTTTTTCAGTCCACTCTATAAAAAGATCTCCTGTCATTGTCTTGTGATAGTCGCGGTCGTTATTTTTACCGACTAGTAGTAAGTCACAGTTGGGTAAAAATACTGAAGTAGTTCCCGTATGTAGCATGGTAAATCTTTTACCTTCACTTTTTAATTTAGCTGGATAACTCTTCAAATAATGTTGATATCCCATATTGATATATCCAAGTGTCGTCCAAATAAATAAAGTTAACCTGTTCACTAGAATTTTGATTTTTAGATCTTTTCTGAGAGTGTAATTCCAAAAGGGTTCATTTTTTGTTTAATTTTTTTTTAGGCAATGATTACGAAAAAGATGATTCGACGGCATCCTCTGGAGCCGTAAAGTTATACTTTTTCTTTCAAACTCTACTTTTTGGGTACTGAGCACTACAAGGAGCCAAAGTGAAATATGTATGTGTTGAGTAATATTTGCAGCGGCCGTCGCGTCTGCCAGTTTGGGAAAACCCAAAGGGTCATAAAACCGTTTACCTGAGTGTCACCGCTCACGATCGCCCTCCAGTCGTAACCAAACACTCATTCAAACAAGTCGCATTCAATCATTCAAATCTACGAGTCGCATTCGAACTCTTATTCAATCAAGTCGTAACCAAACACTCATTCAAACGAGTCGCATTCGAACTCTTATTCTAACAAGTCGCATTCAATCATTCAAACCAACGAGTCGAAAACAAACTCGCATTCATTCTATTCAACCAAAATTCAATCTAAAGCCAGACTCGGTTATTCAAATTAAGTAGAAACCACCGGGAGAAGAAACGTTTAATAACCATCTGCAATTATTCTAAATATACAAGTTCATAAGTTCGCGAGTGCTTCATTCTATTCAAACATGGTCCTTCGAGCAACATACAAATTCTAAAACCAAACCGACCAGACCTCCAGACCTCTCTAAAATCAAAATCATCCCAACAATTCAACCTTACAGTATGTAATAAAAATATTCGTCGGAATGTAAGTAAAGATCGACATTAAATTGAAAAGAAAGCTCGTGTCAAAAGGAATGCAAGAAACCAAAAATGTCCAGGGCCAAATAAATGCGAGAGCTACGACAGCGTCGAAAACTTGACGCGTATGTCCCTCATTTTTACGGAGACTAATGTTTCACGCCGACAGCGACAGCGCCGAGCTTTTCCGCTAGTTTATAAATAAAATGCTGTTTGTTGGTAACCGCATCACTTGAGAACGGCTGGACCGATTTGGCATTTTTTTTTCATATTTGTAATAGTCTGAGTGGGGATTTTAAGGAAAGAAAAATTGGTAAAGTCATCCGAAAACCTTTCCAATTATTTCTTTCCGTAAAAACCTTACCCGGGCCACTGCGAATATTCTAAAAAATTGCCAAATCGGTCCAGCCGTTCTGAAGTGACGAATCGATATAATAAAAATCGGCCAAGTGCGAGTCGAACTCGCATCCGAAGGGTTCCGTACCACCGTATAATATTTAACACAACATATATTTTTTTAAATACTTTGGTCAAAAAAAAACGCCGAAAAAACAGGCTTCTTGTATGGGAAACCCCTTTAATTTATTTTTATTATTTGTTGTTATAGCGGCCGTAGTAGTACACACTCTATGAAAATTTTAAGTGTCCACCTATTACGATTCAAAAGATACAGCCCTGTAACAGACGGACAGACGGACGGACAACGTAGCCTTAGTAATAGGATCCCGTCGAAACCGTTACGAGTACGGATCTTAAAACTGAAATGCTTTTCGTTGGTAAGCGCACCACTTGAGAACGGCAGGACCGCGATATTGCATTTTTTTTTAATTTTTGTAATAATCTAGATAAGATTTTTACGAAGACAAATTCGGAAAAACTGCAAAAACATGATTTTTTTATGCACTCTCGATTATACCTGACGATAGAAACGACATATTTGGTTGATTCTTTTTTTGTTTTGTTCATTGTGTTCCCGGAATAGAAATAACTCAATTGAATGTTTTCAATTGAAAATAACAATCGGAAGATATGGAGGAAAATCTGGAAAACCCATTCCAGGCTAAATTAAAATAAAATTACATGTTGTTTCGCGATATGTCCACAATACACTTACAACGGTATGCCAGGTAGCCGGACGAAAATCGTTCAGTTAGCGCAGGACGTCAAGTGCGAGAACATTTTCAACAGCGAGCATTGCTCTAATAGAGAGATTTATCAAAATCGTTCTTTAAAATCAAATAAATAAATAAATATGTTTTCTGTTTTTATTTAGCATCTGCAATACAATTAATGTTTAGTTAATACGACACTGTTCCGTAAAATGTTTATTTTATTATTTGAAACCTGGTTTATTGGATGTTTAAAAAGCACATACGTATTATTGTTCTTGTAAGTTATATTACGTAAATCTGTTATGTATACAAATTTGTCATTTCACATTTTTTTTTTTAATATTTACAAATTGTAAAAAGATGTTACACATGTCACAAAACACTGCGATGATTAAATAAGTTTAATATTAAAAGCCAGGAACTCTTTACACAACAAAATGCAAAATTTTGTCTTAGAAACATTTTTTTAATGTTTGGAAATATTTATAGCGGAATGAATAAAGAAAAACAATTTGCCAGCAGGTCAAATTTACTTTGGGTCTATTATAATACCTTTGTTCCGTAGAATTACTGGAAATATATAAAACTATTGTTCAGTAGGATTACTGAAACAATATCACAATAATTGTAAGATTAGTTAAAATTCGACTGAAATACAGGGCTTTGGATCATGGAGCCTTACCGTCTTTAAGATTAACTTTATCTTCGAGATAACAGGGGTTTACCCTCTGATTTGCTATAGATCTTTTTGTTTTAATAATCCAAAATATTTTACATCTGTTGTTTTTGTTTTTTGAATATTGTTTTTACAATCAGCAACAGCACAATTCGGCATTTTCTATAGTCACGTTAATCACACACAATTTATTTAATTGCTCTATAAAGCGCCTAGACGGTGGTCTGCTAAAAACTACCCATATCATGATTTCCCGAGGAATTTGCGATTATTTTGCAAATGCATGTGTGTGCGTGGGACATCAGTAATTCAATAACGTAAGGATAATAATGTTGTACTGTAAATGATAGTGATTTTTTATTAATTTGCAAAGATACTACACAGTAGCGATTAAGTATTTTTATTTGTGATTATACTTTGATAAACTAACATTTTAACAATATACTTATATTATGAAAGTATCATTTGAATAGCGATTGATGCCGGCATTTTTTAAATTCACTTATCGCCAAAAAATAAAGCGTATTTGTCTATTTACCCTAATACATTACCGAGATTTCCCTCGTATGTGACGTCATTGCATGCTCGTTGGCATACCGTTGTGAGTGTATCGTGGATATATCCAAAAACAAATTTATTGAAATTTGGACACGACAATGTCTGTCGGGTCAGCTAGTTATTATAAACTCCCTTAAAAACAAAAGAAAACAAAAGGCTAGAAATTAATGCTGTAGCAGCTTGCCCACTGACCAGAAAGTTTTTCCGGTCTTCTTTTTCTAAAAAATATGCGATATATAAGAAATATGCGTAGTATTTTTGTGTATGTTTATCCTCGACACGGTAATGTGATAGATTAAAATCATTCGAGTGACCCAAACATTTTCTGTTATTTCAAGTAAAAACCAATTTCAAATTTGGAAATATTCTGACAAAATAGCATTTTATACTACCACATATTGCACTAGAACGTTACATCGAAAAGGATTCGAAACAGCTCGATATAAAACTTGTACTCCAACTCGAATTTCATTGTGAAATTAATGATCTCAGCTTCCCAGAATTTCGTATGTTTTGACTAAGTCGTAAATGACGCAAACATCGCTAGGCTGAATAGCGACCGCAAAATATAAATTTGTATATCAAGGGGCTAAATAATGTCCAATTGTATCACCGAGGGCTCAACAAGATACGAAAGTGTCTAAAATTTTAAATTATAGGAAAAGTTTTCCCCTCTCCGGTTGCGCTTGGTAAAAATTATTTGATTAATACATAGGGCTTGAGTATACTCTCCTAAGTGCCCTGGAACTGCCGGGCTCATGATCGTCCCATAAGTATCTCGGGCTAAACAACGATACAACTATAAGTATATATATATATATATATATATATATATATATATATATATATATATATATATATATATATATATATGTTTACAAGAATAATTTTTGTTTTTCTATAATTGCACTGGTTTTCCGTGAAGCTGGAATGAAATAGACCGTGTTTTTACACTGGCGTTATATCTATCTATATATCATTCCAGCTTCACGGAAAAACCAGTGCAATTATAGAAAAACAAAAATTATCCTTGTAAAGTAGAGATATCAAGGATTTAGACGAAGTGTTTGCACAGGTGTAGTATGAATTGTAACTGAGAAAAAAAATGTTAAATAAAATACCTAGTCCCATGAAGAAAGTGCACTGAATCCGTAATCCACTAAAATCATTTGAAATGATGGATTAGATTGTGCAGGAGTCGGGAATGAAAATGACACGTTCATTCCAAAGTGGTCAAGATTGCCGCCATGTATTGTGGTCCGTTTCCCAGTTAAAAAGGCAATAAAAAGTTTCAGCTTCTGGTTACGAGGTGGTGTCTTGCGGTCTATAGTTCATAATTCGGCAACGGGCCGGCGGCGGCGGCAATCTCTGGACATTCAGAGCAAAAAATAGTGTAAAAAAGATTCTCATAATTCAGGACAAAAATACTCATTTAGACTCGTAGGCAGAAGGGGGAAGTTCTTGAACATTCCGATGTGTTTTGTACTTTAGTTCTAACTGTTTTTTTTTCGTGAACTTGTTAGGAATAATATACCTACAAAGTGTAAACAGTGATTTAGTCTAGTCAAGAAGTTGAAAATCTGCGAAAAATAGTTACAAGGATCCGAAAAATGTAAGAGATAACTCATTCGATTCGGGATTTTATTCTGAGAAAGACCTTTTTTTTTGTTTCCTAGAATATTTGAAAAGCAAAATTTTAACATTTTCATAAAACGAAGAACTCCAAAGTAGAAAAAATAGTATATTACACTCGTTTAACGAGGCATTGTGACATTCGTTCTATTAAGCTGAGCATTTATTGTTGACGAGAAAGAAGTACATAGTGGGTATCGCCAAGGGGGGTGGGGGTATTTAAAAAATCAACTGTATTTAAAGTTTTATAACAACAAAATTAATTAACATTGTATTTTTCCATTGAATATGTATATATAAAAGTAAATTCTTTCTGTAGATAAGTTATCTCTAAAATGATTTTTTCGGCGTCTGCCGATGATGTCTGCCGAAAAATTAAAGAAACAAAGGAAAAGGAGTACAGGTATTCGAATACAAATGGAGGACATTTGCAGTACAACTATCTTCCGGAGTACAGCTCATAAAATAAAAGTACAAAACTCCCAAAAGGAGTACGTTTGGTCAGCTTAGTTCTATTGGGGCACGACGAGCGCAGCGAGAAGCATCTTGTTAAACTCGTATATAATAATGTACTATTTTGAAAGGTCCATTTAACCTCTTTTTGGCGATGTAGTAGTTTTTTATTTCTACGATTAGTTTTTGAGAAAACCGCTTGTTTTGTAGCACATCCCACGTTTATGTTTTTCCTCAATAACATTGTTGTTAAGCGCCTATTGTTATTACAAGAGATGCTCGAATTCATCAACAATTCATTGTGTGACTTCAAATGTCCCCAGAGAAAAAATCTAAACTTGTCAAGTCTGGTGATCTTGCTAGCCACTCAATTGCATCACGTCTGGTTCGGTTGTTAAGCCAATTGCGATCGTTTAAAGCATAATGTGGTGGAGCTCCATCTTGTTGAAATTTCTTTTATGAATATGTTTAGCACATTTGTTTTGGGAGCCATATATAAAAATAATTTCAACTCTTTCAGCAACTGAGTTGACCATTTATTCATCCGAACGTATGCAGATTTACCTTAAAACTGAATAATTGTCAATCTCAATGAATAAACAGTTTTTATTTTAGAAAATACTAGATTTTTCAGAAAAAGATTAACCTTTTTAACTTCCAAATTTTGTCACAAAAGTGATGTTTTCTTAAAAACTAATCGTAGAAATAAAAAACTACTACATCGCCAAAAAGAGGTTAAACGAACCTTTCAAAAAATAAACTTTTTAACCCCCTGTTCCATTTAAGATCTTTGAGGGGGCTGCTGCCCCGGTCAAGGGGGTGCACCTGCAGGTCTAAAGCTACACTAATTACGAGACAAAATTGACCAGTTTCGGAATTTTGCACGTTTTTGTTTTCTACATATTTAATTTGGATCCTTTTAAAAAAATCACCATGTATAAGAAAGGTTCCAAGAAGTGAAAAATTTATAGGTCAATTTTTTGAAAAAATTTTGTTGTCTTCATTGAAAGCGTAAAATTCTGTAAATTAACAATTGCCTAACTTATTGAAAAGTGAAGTAAAATCGATTTTTCCAACGGGATCTCATTTGCGGAACAAACAAAAAAAAAAGTTTTTCTCAGAATAAAATCCAGAATCGAATGAGCTATCGCTCATATTTTTGGGCCCTTGCATTTATTTTTCGCAGGTTTTCGACTACTTGACTACACTAAATCACTGTTTACACTGAAAATTTCTTTCAATAGTTAGTAATTAAGGTGTTGGCCCACCATCATTTTTAAGTTTTCTTTTGTCCTCCAGGAGAACTATTATCTTAGATTGAAAAGCCAAATTTTCTCCTAAATTAAAAAATATCGTCACAACATATCTTCGCATTTTTCTGGATTTTATTGTAGACGTTAGATCATGATAGAATTTACTCCGCCGTCTCCAATAAAATCGATAAAAACGCGAAGATAATTATTTTATTTTGGAAATATTTTTGTATTGTAGAGCTAGAGTTGTTGAAATTAAGAGAAAGGACCCACCGATGCCCTGTAAAAATTTCAAGTTTCAAGGCCTTGTACCAATCAAAAGTTAATCAAGTGGAAAATACAACAGAATCCCTTTAGCGAATTAGAAAAAAATTGTGTGTGTACCGGAGGTAGAATGGATTTTACATATAAAAAAAATCTGAAAATATTGGCTACAATTTGTATAAAACTTGTACAGAATAAAAAGTAATAACTCAGTCCATAATTATTTATTTTCCAATGGTAAATTTGAATAAATCGCCTATGTGAATAGCCTTGGTTTTAATTGGTATATATAATCGCGAGTCTACTGTATTTATTTTATTGAACGGACCATGCACTATCAGATTTATTTGCAAATATATCTGTTTGCAAATTGATTTGACCCTTTCAGCACAAACGTGCAAATTCTCTGCTCGTCAAAAGGAGCCCCATACAAAATTAACAACTTTTAATTTTATCAAATGTTTTGGCAAACACTAAAACTTGTTTACAAATAACGCCAAACATACTCAAATATCACTTATTTGCAAACATATTTGACCGTGTATGGTTTCTATTTAACGAAACTGTTTTTATTTACTTAACTACATATATATTTATTGGTTTTCTTTAATTATAAATTCTTTCAATAACCATCAATTTCGATGATCCACATCTGCCGCGGGCGTCCTTTGACTAGGCAGCCTATTTTGTTTTTCTTCCGTCCACAATATTTCACAACACTTCGTTATATAAAAAACATTTCTCTCAAAACATCGCGCAGGTTGAAAAGGAACCTATCTGAGACCCATTTGAACTATCGTACACTTTAAGATGTTTTGTTTAGTTCGCCCATTGGATAATAGGTATCAGCACTTCCTTAACCAATTACATGAGATAGAGTCACCGGCGAACTTCTCTCTCTTTGACGGGAACCTTAACCAATAAGTAAGAATAATAGGAACTTGCTACCTTTCTTCGCATGTGCATATTATAACAATTCTTTTATTTCTTTATTTTGTTTTTTTAACGAGTCTCCAAGTGCTCTTGTTGTTGGCCATAAAATTCCTACTTTAACATTTTTGTAAAACACAACTAAGACATCGGTAAAGTCATATCTATATTTCATTTGCTCAACGAATCGTGAAGCTCTAGACCTCTAATATCCAAAATACTTAAATGATTTCCATAATGTGCTTTTGATTAAAAAGGAAACTATTACTCCTTTCAATGTAGACACATTAATCTCCAAAACCGATGTTTGGATATTTTTATAAAGACTAACCCGACAAGACAAATGGCAGAATGAAATCTATTGAAGGCTGTCAGTTTTTACTTATTGTTTGGTTTCAATGACGTCTTTTAAAAATCCCATATAAGCACGTCGTTTTCGAAATTTGAATAAACGCTTCTGGCAGTGGTATTGTTGAAGCAAGTAAATGAAAATAAGCAAAGATAATAGGCCAAGATAGCCCCTGTGTACGTCTATCGGATGCATTTACCTTCTGTTGTGTGTGTTTGTAGCAAACAACCCTCGGGCAGTTAATGCCGTCGAAAACGCAGCAAAACTAACAAGACTAGGTCGTTTCACGTCACGATCCGTGCCGAAGCGGCAAGAAGTTGGCATTAACCATCGCAATTTTCACATCTTGTCTTAACTACTACAAGAACAATGCGAGCTCCGCTCAGGAAGTAAACCGGTATCCTGCAAAAAAGCTAAAAACTGCGCCGAGCCGTCAGATCTCGTCCTTTCATCCTGCCGTAATTTTCTCCAACGAACGCTACAATGGTGGACTTGTTTGTTTATCCAGCAGAACACGGCACTTAGCTAAATGACAACAACGGCACTCGACAATGGCGCATATCGCCATTCAACACTTTGCTTCCTTCTTATAACGCGTTCTCATATCCTGTTTACGTGCTACTAATAGTCGGGGCTTTCGTTAATTTTTCAGGGACGCTCGAGTATTTATGCGCAATTTGCGAGAGGAGTCGCAGGCGCGTAAATCATAAGTAATTAATTGGGGGGCTTAGGAAGGTCAGCGACTGCTTATATTAGCAGGTCTTCGGCCGGAAGCGGAAATTCCTTAATGCCATATTGGCCTGCTATCGCACGGACGATAAATCAAACCGCAGCCATTTGGCATCTCCGACTTACTTTACATAATATCTATTTGTAGAGTTATGGCGGGAATAAAACTCGATTTTATGGACGATCCGACAGAAATCGGATTTTTTCAGAGCCGATTTTGGAAGCTTAGACAACGCGCGCGTCAACTACTTTTACTAGTTTCTCGAAATTGAGCGCGGAGAACCATGTGTTGTGCAATGAATTTTACACTCTATATTCTAATAACCATTGCAATACTTTGCATGTTATAAAGTATAGACACTATATTAATTTAATAAAAAGTCTTTACTACTTTCTTACTGGGATAACACTCTGTATGCACGTGTTTAAAATACAATGAGGGTTCTTTATTTTTAGATACGCATCCCCTTCTTTCTGCAATTTTTATTAATTCAAGAATGTCAGTGACGCAAAGTGACTAGCGAAAGGTCAGCTGTCTATCCATTTTTTTAGGCTTTTTACTGCTTTTTTAGTAAATTCCGCTTTTAGCCCTATTCCTGTTTTTGTTCATATTTGTTTTGGTTACGTGATTCTGGGGAGTTAAATTATAATACACAACGCAACGACCTGCTATTTATTATTGTTCCCAACTTAACTTTTAAACTTCTTAACCGTCACGCTCACATTGAAGACCCACAAAAGAATTAGATCGCGTCAAATACGGCAAGCGAAACCTTACGAATCAACCAATACTTAAGTGAAATGCCATGTTTGTTATTAAGCATTCTCATCACATACGCACAACAATAACCTCCCACTCGGTGGTAATTTTCCGCCCAATTTCCGCCCATAATTACCCCCCAATCCCGACATGTTTCTCCGATGTTTGCACAATCCAAGCCAAACACACATGTATCAAGGAAAGGCAACATGCATGTGCAAGGAGGTAGAAGGCCAAACAAGCTTTGCAACGGCTCCAATTTCCAAAGCAAAGCCCCCAAAAACGTGTGCGACTGCTTCCGGCGAGTGCTGTTAGTTCTTGAGTAAATCTGCGATGTCAGTGTATTAGGTGGAATGGCGTCGTTTGAGAGGCTTTGTGTAAAATTAGGCGGTCGTTTGTTGGACCTGTACGCCCAATTACACTAATAT
Source organism: Diaperis boleti (assembly GCA_963583935.1). Lineage (NCBI taxonomy): Eukaryota > Metazoa > Arthropoda > Insecta > Coleoptera > Tenebrionidae > Diaperis > Diaperis boleti. The sequence goes on along the minus strand of OY757244.1, from coordinate 16,304,630 downwards.
ATGGGACACTCCCGCGCTAATTAAATACACAACTTCTCGATGCGCTTTTCTTTCATTGCTGCGACTCACCACCTGAGATCGGGAGGGCCAGGGGAGAGTTGGGAAAGGATTTTGTCGTAAAGTGGGAACATAATAAATGAACAAACTGATTTAGTGTCAGACATAAACATTGTATGCTAAAGCCTTAAAATTTATTGCTCAGACACAACTGTCTGTCGACAGTTATAGTCCTTTGTCTGTATCAACATGTCAAAATTACAAATTTTTAGTATTCCATACGTTGTGCATTTTTTACGTATTGACAAGAATGAGCTGTTTGTGATTCCGACTTTTACGAAGTTATTTGCTGGTTAGGTCGATATCGTACATTATAGCTACTCCTCAGAACGATGAGGTTAGTGACCATGAATCCCGTAAATCATGCGCGCTAGGTAGACGCAACGACCCCAAGATGACTGCCTTCTGCATTAAAGCCGCAAGGGTATCTGCTGCTTTACGGCAGGCAGGAATAATTTACTGAATAAGTTGAATAGTACAGTTTCATCTCGTTGGAGGAGTGGTCCAATAGAACCACGTCAGGCTTGTTTGCTATTATCTGTCTGACGGTGGAGAACAAATAAACTCATCGAAAAAAGTTTGGGATATTGCTTAAATTCACACTTAGGGCTTTGTAAATGATGGGTTAACCCTCCTATAATTTTTTGCAAAGTTTTTTATGTAAAATAGGTAAATATCAACTTCTTCTGATAATCTGTTAAAAAGTTAACAGATAGTGAAAGAAATTATCTCAAAATGCAAGAACTGATCTGGTGCGGTTTGCCAGTGCTAATAAGTTTATCGTTGAAAATACACTACATAAAATGGAAAGAAGACATTTGTCACAAGATGCTGCCAATAGATCAATTGGAATGTTGGAAGGTGGTGCTCGCCAGGTTGATGTCGCTGCAACCTCTCAAGTGAGTCAGAGTGTCATTTCCAGACTTTATCAACGATATCGAGAAACTGGAACTGTTGAGGAAAGACCACGGCATGGTCGACCTAGACTTACAACAGTTCGGGAAGACCGGCTATTGGTCCGGGAAGCACGCAGAAACCCTACAGCTCATTACAATATTCTGGGGCCAGAGATTTTTTATGCTACTGGCACTCGTATAACAGCCAGAACTGTTTTAAATCGTATCAGTGAAACAGAGCTGACATGTAGAAGGTCGGTGAGAAGTTTTCCACTGACACTTTTATGGAGACGTGCCAGAGTACAATGGTGCGAAGAAAGGGAAAATTTGCAAAATGAATGGGCAACCGTAATGTTCACGGATGAGTCCCGATTTGGAGTCTTCTCTGACAGACGTTCTCTTCGTGTGTGGAGACCACCAGGTACCCGATTTAACGACAGGTATGTTCAAGAGGAACATCCGTTTCAAGGAGGATTGGTAATGGTATGAGGAGGCATTTTTCTTGGGGGCGCACAGAACTGTACGTTAGCGAGAGGACGATCACGAGTCAAATTTACGTTAGAGACATTACTGACGACATTGTCAAAAATTATCGTTACAATTTGGAGCCACACTTCCGATTTCTGGACGATAACGCCCGGCCGCATTGAGCGCGACGTGTGTTAGACAGACTAGAAATGTTAGAAATTGATCGTTTGCCTCTTCCATCGGGATCCCCCGACCTCAGTCCAATTGAGCATGCATGGAACATGCTTGTTCGTACGTTGGCTGACCACTAGCCCCGACTAGCACACCGACAAGACTTGCGCCGTGTTTTGCCCATTGTGTGGGACAATTTGGACCAAGAAGCTTTGGACAACTTAATTTACAGTATGCCCCAATGAGTCCAAGAAGTTCTACAAAATCATGGTGGGGGACCCTTTAGTAAGAAAAAAAAAAAATTTTTTAGACAACTTCATAATTTGAAACAATGTTATTTTTTATTTTTTCTGGCAGTATATAATTCTTTTGGAACAAATTTGTTGTAATTGTCTTTGGCAATGTTGTTAGTTTTTATTTGTGTTAAAAATGCAGAAAAAATACTTTGGAATTGGTCAATTCAGCACTATCCCTAACTTCTTTCGATGAGTTTAGTTCCAATAAATTCGGCACCTTTTGTTCTCCATAACAGACTTACTATCGTTCGAGACACAGGCGTTTGGGATAATATTGTCTTATGTGAAAGTATAACGCCCTCCACGCCGCATTGAGGTTAATTACATCATCTCCATGCTTGACACCCAAGAATTAGTAGCCATCACTAACATGAATTTCAGTTCAGGGATGGTGAGCAAGGGACTACGTTAAGGGAGAAACCGTAGCTTGTATTTTCCTCAAAAAATCCATATAATTCTAAACGTATTAGAAGCGTTTACAGGTTCACAAAACTATGTACAATTTATTTAAACACTAGACTATTTACAGTTATAACAGCACAATTATTTATTTTAACAGTCACACGGATTAAGTAGCTTATTCGCTCATCGACGCGATTCGACTAGACTGACTATTCGGCAGTGGTTCTCCCGTCCTATTTAAAGCGGGAAGCCGCTTTCTAGATTTTCCGAGAATCGGGCGGAGAATTTGACTAGAATATTAACCTAGAATATTCGCGATGAAATCATCACGCCGGGATTCTTCGAGAACGTCACACTGGCCCCTCCTTAAAGATGTAAAGTATCCCAAACATTCTGGTAGGTAGCCTTCTGGAACGTGAATGGTTTCGTGACTAGATACAAGATGTTTCTTCTTGAATTCTGCCGAGTGCCTGCCAGACATAGTAACCTTCCAACTTGTGGGTTTTCCTTTCGAAGCTCGTCAAGTCTGCCAAACTTCCTTTTGAACACAGTGGCGATCCCCCTCGACATGTCCAGATCTTGAGACACACAATGGACTAGTGAATAGTCTGCTGGAGCTTTAAAAATGTCCTGACGTACTTCTTGGGTGACTCCAAATCGGGACTTATAACTTCAAGAATGCAGAGACATAAACTCTTCAAATGACAAGTCTTCCACTGGCATCAATTGCCGCACCTGCTGGCCTTGCTGACGGTCTTCGTTGGTTCCATGGTATGGTGATAGACGATTAAAGTGGATGATCTTTGGTTTTCCGTGTGGCCTTTTCCTTATGCGGTAAACGACATCATTAATTCGGTTAAGAACTTCGTACGGCCCTTTTTAAGAAGTCTGTAACTTTGGAGACAAACCCCGGCGTCGTCGTGGGTTGTACAACCACACCAAGTCGCCTGGCTGGTATCCACCTCTGTCAGCATTGATGTCGTAGGTATCCTTCATCCGATCGCAAGCACTCTGGATGTTTAAGCGTGTCCGATAGTGAATGTCTTCCATCCTTCTTCGCAGTTCGGTGACATAGTCGTCGCCAGCTAGGTCTTCACCCGGTGGGGACCCAAATCGCAAATCGCAGGGAAGACGTAATTCGCGACCCATCACTATGCTAGCTGGTGTCTGTCCGGTTGACTCATGAACGGATGATCGGTATGCCATGAGGAATATGTGAAGGTAGCGATCCCAATCTCTTTGATGGTCAGAGACGACTTTTGACAAGTATCGATTTATCGTTCTGTTCATTTGTTCCACCATTCCGTTAGACTGCGGGTGAAGCGGTGTTGTTTTCCGAATATTTAAAGTGCTGCACATTTTCTGAAACAAGGCGGATTCAAAGTTTCTACCTTGGTCGGAATGTAGTTCCAACGGCACACCAAATCGACAGATAAGCTCTTTCACAATTACATCGGCAACTGTGGCAGTTTCCTGATTCGGTATGGCATATGCTTCCACCCACTTGCGGAAATAGTCCATGACTACAGCAATGTACTTATTCCGTCATCTGTTTGAGGAAACGGACCAGCAATGTCCACAGCAATTCTTTCGAATGGACTACCCACGTTGTATTGTCGCATCGGAGCCTTCCCGCGTTTTTGTGGACCATTACTTGCGGCACAAGTTGCACATTTCTTACACCACTTCTTAACATCCTCCTTGCAGTTCACCCAGTAGAACCTTTCCCGCAGCTTCCCAAGGGTCTTTGACACTCCCAAGTGTCCACCCGTTACTCCACAATGGAGCTCTTCCAGAACTTCCGAAATTCTGTTTTTGGGGATCAACAGTTGCTTCCTCTCTATTTGACCCTCAGGTTTTTCTAGCACGCGTTTCAAGACTCCATCTTCCACAACAATGGAGTTCCACTGAGCCCAATACGATTTCACACTTGGTGAGTATTGCGCAACTTGTTCCCACGTCGGTCTTCGGTCTTCGTTCTTCCATCCCAGCACCAATAGCAAATCGGGGTCGTTCTTTTGGTCTTCTCGAATCTTTTCAGGGCTCCAGCGTTCGTTTATAACTCTCGTCCTTCGAACGGAGAGGTCCTTATCCTCAGCACGTCGGCAGTGACTGCAGTTTTCTGCACACGGTCTTCGTGATAGCGCATCGGCGTTCTGATGAATCATACCAGCACGATGTACCGTATCGAAATCGAACTCTTGCAGTCTCTCGATCCACCTGGCTACTTGTCCTTCGAGATTTTTGAAGTTTAGAACCCACTTCAACACTGCATGATCCGTCCTCAACAAGAATTTTCTTCCGTAGAGGTATTTATAGAAGTGCTCTACGGACTTCACGACTGCCAACAGTTCTCGTTTAGTAACGCAATAATTTCGTTCTGGCTTCGACAAGGTTTTGCTGAAGTAACCAATGACACACTCTCGCCCCTCCTGTATCTGGGACAATACAGCGCCTATTCCCACGTTGCTAGCATCTGTGTCTAACACAAACTCTCCTTGTGACAACGGATAACTCGAAATCGGTGCATGGATCAGTGCGTTCTTCAGCTGGCTAAACGATTCTTTGCAATCTTCGTCCCATTGGAACCTTCTTTTGCTCTCAGTTAGTCTAGTCAACGGTTTAGCAATGTTGGCGAATCCTGGCACGTACCGGCGGTAGTAAGTACATAAACCGAGAAAACTCGTGCTTGTTTGTAGGCGTTGGCCATTCCTTCACGGCTTTGACCTTCTACTCGTCGACGGCGACACCCTGACTTGAGACTACATGCCCTAGATATTGCACTTCTCTTCTAAACAAGTGGCATTTCTTCGGACTAAGCTTTAATCCAGAATTTCGAAGGCGTTGAAACACTTTCTCTAAATTCTTCACGTGCTCTTCGAATGATTTCCAGACCACAATGATGTCATCCAAATACACTAGGCAAGTTTTCCACGATAATCCTTTCAGCACCGTCTCCATCAATCTTTCAAAAGTTGCAGGAGCATTGCAAAGGCCAAACGGCATTACAGTAAACTGCCACAGGTCTGTGCCAACAGTAAATGCTGTTTTCTCTTTGTCTCCAGGTGCCAATTCAACTTGCCAGTAACCACTTTTTAAGTCCAAAGTCGAGAAGATCTTCGAACCCGCCAAGGTATCGAGGGTATCATCAATTCGGGGGAGTGGATAACTGTCCTTTTTCGTCACGTTGTTCAGTTGACGATAGTCCACACAGAATCTAGTTGATCCATCCTTTTTCTTTGCTAAAACTCACTCCCTCCATTTCCCGAATGATCTTGTCAGCTTCTTCCTTCTTGGCAAGAGGTAGTCTTCTAGCAGGCTGTCTAACCGGGCACGCATCCCCAGTGTTGATCTGATCCTTAATGACGTCGGTTCTGCTTCTTTTACCCTTCCCGGTATCGAAGATGTTCTGATAACGGCTTACGAGTACTTTGTGCTGCTTCCTTTGGTTTTCATTAAGTTCCCTCGACGATGTCTTGACCAGGTTGACTAGTTCAGGTGCAATTCTCTTCTGTGGCTCTTCAGTGATTCTTATTTGGAGGATGATGGATGAAATAGGAGAACAATACCCTAATACAGTGCCTTTCTTCAGGGTCAGAGCGTAGAAGTTTACATTCATCACTCTTATTGGTACTACACCAGACGTATGCAACAAACTTTTGCCCAGTACCAATCCTCGTCACTACATCTTGGTTCAAACATCATGATGTTTCTCTCTCCATCTTTGTGATCCACCCGAGCTTCCAGAATCATTTCACTCCGTTCTGGTATTGAAGTGTCTTCAGTCAAAATCACACGAATGGCTTCCTCATTAGTTCGGTGTAGTACGACCTCTTCTCCATTTATTTTCAACGTGCCACGTTCGAAGTCTAATCCACAGCCCTTACTCCCCAGAATGTCCATTCCAAGTATTACCTCATCCTGGATATTCGCTACCAGCACCTTGTGATGGAAAGCGGTACTCCCAATTGTGATAACGACGTTGACTTCTCTGTGGGTGGTAGCCGAATCCTTAGTAGCGGTAGGAAGTCTCCAATTTGTGGGTAGTATGTCCTTGTCGGTGTTTAAAACGTTGGGTCTTACGATCGTCTTCGTTGCTCCTGTATCCACCAACAGCGAACATGGCTTTCCGTCCAGAAATCTATCCACGAACGCGCTGTTAAGTTGGCGTTTGATGCATGCAACACTTGCTTCCAGGGTATTCTGACGTTGCCTCCTTATGCTGGCTCCGTTAGACTTTTTGACGTTGACGGTGCATCGTTTATCCTTGTGACTCTCTTTTCCGCACTTCCAACACTTGATATTCGTCTTCTTTTCTTTTGGCACAGTATCCTTTAGCACCTTCCTAAGTGTCGCTTCTATTTTTTCTTCGATTCAATGGTTCGAATTCGGGCTTGACTTCTCAAACCGGCTTTACTTGTTTCGAACTCCAAAGCCCGAACTAAAGCATCATATAATTTAGCCGGGCGAGCTAATATCAATGCCTGCTTCGTGTCACCATCTCGAATGCCGTCTGTAAAATTTTGCACAGCGATTCTTTCCATCATATCCTCTGGAGCGTCCGGGAAGGTTAGCCGAACCAAGCGTGCTATGTCTGCTTCAAACTCTTGTAGAGACTCCGTTGGCTTCTGGCAACGATTTCGCAACTGAGAAGTATATACATGCACAAGGTGTGTCTGTCCATAGCGCATCTCCAAGCACTTCACAAGCCGTTCATAGTCTGCCCTTTGTTCTGATGGGATTGTCTGTAGCACGTCGGTTGCGTCACCCCGTAGTGCCAATATCAAGGCCATGCCTTTCTCGGCATTACTCCAAGCGTTGGCTGCGGCTGCTGCTTCGAACTGCAGAATGTTGTTGGACCACTGAAATTTTCCATCAAAGCTTGGTGGTTGCATACGTATTCTAGAAACTTCCACCAAACCACTTGTCGTCTGTTGTTCACGACTTTCAATGTGCCCTAAACTCGCAAATTTACTCTCAAGTTCTCTCTGCTTCTCTTCAATCCTTGTCCATTTATCATCGAAATTATTTTGAATGTCTTGAAGACTTTCCTTGAAACCATCCGATTGTTTCAGAAACTTCTCCTCGATTGAATGGATTTTTTCTTCCAGTTTTTCTGAATTTTCTAGAAGTTCTTGTTTAAGACTGGTAGAATTTTCTAGAAGCCTTTCTTGAATTTTCTGTTTGAGGTTTACAGAATTTTCTAGAAATTCTTGTTTGAGTTCTTGTTTTAAACTGGTAGAATTTTCGAGAAGTTCTTCTTTGAAACTGTTAGAACTTTCTTGAAGATCTGAGATTTTCCTGGTCACAGGAAAAAGGAAACTTCAAACAAGTATACATCAGGATTTTTACCCGCCTTTTCAAGGTACTCAAACAGCCTTTTCTGTAACACCGATTTTGTTCCAGAAGTTTCCAGCTCACGTTTCTCCAGCTCTCTCTTCAGCTGTGCAACCTTCAGTTCTTTCAACGTAACTTTCTTCGTTGCCATTTTCGTATTTATTTAATTCATTCCACTCCTGACACCAATGTAGCGTTTACAGGTTCACAAAATTATTTATTTGAACGAACTATGTACAATTTATTTAAACACTAGACTATTTACAGTTATAACAGCACAATTATTTATTTTAACAGTCACACGGATTAAGTAGCTTATTCGCTCATCGACGCGATTTGACTAGACTGACTATTCGGCAGTGGTTCTCTCGTCCTATTTAAAGCGGGAAGCCGCTTTCTAGATTTTCCGAGAATCGGGCGGAGAATTTGACTAGAATATTAACCTAGAATATTCGCGATGAAATCATCACGCCGCGATTCTTCGAGAACGTCACAGTATCTACGCCAGAATTTTAGACGTCAAAGCTAGTCATGACGGATTCAAATAATAAGAAGGCTTCAGGTTTCCTTCAACGCACGCCCAAAAAGGACTTATGGAAGAAGTTCTTAACGGAAATAAAATTTCTTCTTATTACCTGAGGTACATGGAGGCTCATGGAACAGGAACTCCGGCCGGGATCCCCAAGGAGTCAATGCTATAGAATGTTTTATAGCCAAAAAACTAAAACAACATTTGCTGATCCGTTCTGTCAAGTCCAACATAAGTCATACTGAGCCCATCTCAAATATAGCGTCATCGGTCCCAAATCAACTTCCGAAGAGCCAGAAAGGAAATGTGCGGCATCTAACAAAAAATGAAAGTGATGGCAGGACCAACCGAAATCCAAGACGCAGACGCGATTATTGGAATCAACAATTTTGGCTTTGGAAGAAGCAATGTCCATGCATTGGTCAGGAGGCACCAAAAGAAAAAGATCATTATAGGAGTGGTCGACTACCTCCCCAGACTGGTTTGTGTCGGTGGACGAACTGAGGGAACACTTCGAAATTAAAGTTTGAGGGTCACCCGTATCGAGGCTACATTGTATTCTCCAGAATCGGAACTTGACTTCTACGAGCAAGGTGGGTTCTCAGCAAGGACTCTGTGGTGTTTTTTGGTCAATGTGGCAACTACGAGGTTTTGGGGAGGAGATACTGTCTCTCTTTCCGATTACTCAAGATCTCGTAACTACATGGGGTCAACCGATGTACAAATCGTTGTTTCAGACATCTTGGAAAAGCTGGAGGTTTCTTCCAAACACCACAGTTGCTCCTACGACTTCACGGCGACTTTAGAAGAGATCCTTCTTGCCGCTGTTTCGGTCGTTCTATCGAATGGGAAAAATTCAATATGGTGTAGCCAATGAACGATTCAGTTCTTGTCTCATTGTGAATAGCTCTAAGTACCGTTTAGGCAACGGGGACGTCTTTATGGTGGAAAACAACACCGTTCAGTTTCTAGAGGCACTGGGCAAGTAGGAAAAGTCGCAACTTTTGTGTTTACAACGTGCGTTTCAGGTTGTTTGAAGAAGACTCCTCAACTGCACAAAATGTATCCCTCGGTAGACTTTCCCGTTAGTAGGGACATTCCCATGATCTCTCCTCCGATTGAATGGGACCACCAGAAATCTTGGTATGTCTACAAGGCCTCCGAGTTCTCAAACGCGGATGTCCTCCAAAAAGAATACACTCTGTCTCTGACTGATGATGAGTTTAAAGACATAGCAGAGCACGTGATCAAGAAGTAACTATCCTAACTGCAGCTCATAATCTTATCCCGGTTGCCAAATTATTACTAGTTTGGAAGACCTCTTAGAAGATCCAAAAAACTGCTCCTCACAGACATACCAGTGGTGTTTACAAACTGCAAATTCATCAGGGCAGTGACTATGTCCTCAGCTGATACACTCACCTTAAAGGTACAAATTCAAAAAGGCAGTGACAAATTCGTGGTAGTTCAAAATAAAAACATAATAGTTACAGGCAACGTCCAGAAATTAAATTAGCAACTAGACTGTTATGCGCGTACCTGTGAGCATTCAAGAAATCGCCGTTAATCAAAGAAGCACTTTGAGGAGGTGGATGCTTTGCCCGGGGATAGAAAGCTACTACCAGTTTAGATCCAAAAAGAAGGCAGCAGTTTTGCACTAAGATTGAGTTTTTCTTGAATTTTTTTTATTTAGTTTCGTAGGGATTGAGATTCTTCAGGTTCAGGCAAGATCAATTGCGAAGAGGTTGTGTGATTTACATTGCACCCGTCTTAGAGAGGCATCTGGTTGTACAAAAGCGCTCTTCATTGTCTTTGGAAGAAGCTGGTAGGATCAGTATTCAGATTATCCTTGAAAACTCTATAGAACACAATGTCAAAGCTGTGGAAATCGTGGAAGAGGACGCAGAGAGCTAATTGCTGTCGGCTGTGACAAGTTCTAGACGATATTCCGTTGGTTACAGCTGGCTTTGCAAAGAGGAAGTAGAAAGAATTCGAGGGGCTGTTAACTATGGAATTAGTTGTACATCTTGTGAGAATTAATTCCGAGTACTATCGGAATTACCGGAATTAGTTTGGAATTACATGGAATTATTTGAAGTACTCAAAATGATGAAAGTACTCGTGATTACAGGAAGTACTCATGAATTACTGGAATTACCGGAATTACTCTGAAATTACCTTCAAATAATATGGAATTATTTTGGAATTATTACTACTAGTGGTCGCCCAGTAGTCAAAATTCGATCGTAATTAATTAAACTTGTAAGCCTGAACGTTATTGGAGTTCTTTTTCCAAATAGTAGATCCATCTATATTAATAATCATTGCAAATATATTTTTTTTAATTATGTTTTATTACGTCAGCTGTGAGCGTGTCCAAACACGTCATTAACGTGTGTTGTTTGCCCTAATTCTCTGCAATACATATTAAAAAGGAACATTTGAAATCACACAAAATTCACAACTCGAAACTCATTCAATGCTCTGTGCGACTGTTTGACCACAGACTATTTATTATTTAATGTATTTGTAACACATATTACATTATACACGGTGTCGCAAAATTAGCGCATTCCGAGGTCGGAACCTTGTAGCGCATCATCCCAGAAGTAAGAAGAAAATTAATAAAAAATATATAGGAGCCCCCTTACCAAAATATATAGGACTCAAGGTCTATACTTTGGATCATGTTTTCTTCAAATAAAAGCAATGAATGTTAGCGTTTATTTCTACTTATGGCTACTCATATAAAATAATAATTCAAGCACTATGACCCACCCCACCTTCCGCCGCGACCTCACACTTGCGCAGTCAATTACAGCAAATGTTCAAAGTGTTCTCCCCCAGCTTCAATGCAGCTGTTAACTCTCGGTTCCATATTTTCGAATGCATTTTCCAACATCTGACTACTAACTATATACAATATACCGTGTTTTTGAGATACGAGAGGTTTGCCATCATGAAGGTTTTGGAAAAAAAGGTTCAAGTAAGTTTTTGCGATATCTTTCGGCATTGACCGTTCCTTCAAAAAAAAAAAAAAAACAGGCCCAACTCTACGTCTTCGAGAGACTGCCAGCCAAACACCAATTGTCTGCGGATAGAGAGGAGTTTGGACCAATTTATGTGGATTAATTATTGAGGACCAAATTCGCATAATTTGCTTATTTACAGGATACTTTTCGTGCAGGAAAATCTCGTGAAAACAACTTTTGTACAAAGGTAATTTTATAGGGATAAAGATATAAATCTTGTTTTAATATTTTTTGACAAGTTCCATATAAGAGTTCTTTTTTTGGGCGCTTTGCTACCCGCTTTTCGACCAACAGTCCCAAACATCACGAAATCTTGCCACGCATTTATAAATTTGTTGGACTAATTTTAAAAATCATTAACAATAATTCCATTCACCGTTCTGTTTCCGAGTTATTATTTATTTTATTACGAGTTTTATTATTTATGTTTTTTTTATTCAAAAACCGTGGCTAAATAATGTAAACGAAGATAGATGCAATGAATTAAATAGTTTTCGTTTTTAATATTTGTCGTAATTCCAAAATGGGAATTAAATTAAGTGCTTCATCTTTTGTTGGAATTACCGGAATTACCTTTTGATTACTGGAATTAGTTACTTTTTGTGGGAGTTATTTGCTGATTATTGGAATTACCTACAAATTAATGCGATTACCACGATTACATGCGAATTAATTCCTCGAATCGGAATTACCGGAATTGTTCCTGATTACCTTGCATCAATTCCATGTGGAATTAGTTGTACAATTTTTTTCCAAGTTAACAGCCCCTCGGAAGAATTAGATCTGGAGAAAGATAGTAACTGCCTTCTTGTGATAAGGTTAAATCTTATTGAGAATAGTTTCAACACTGGAAAGGTGTTTGCGTCTTTGCATAAAAGAGGGTAAAAAGGGTAAAAAGAAAAATCAGGAAAAAAAGTAATTTTCGGAATTAATGAACCCGATAATGAAGAAACTTTATTGATGAAAAATTGGACAAAAGAAGCAACAAAAAAAAATTCAGTGGAGTTTAATTAAAATGAAGATATAACCGAAATAAAAAGGCTTGGAAACAAAGCTGAAAATAAAACGAGATCGACACTGGTAGAATTAAGAGACTGGAATAAAAAAAGAGATCAGATCACTCTCCTAAACTAAAAGGAACAATAGTGTTTTAATAAAACTGAGTGATGTAAAATACCTACCACACACATAGTGTATACAACTTTTTTGCCGATGACGAAGTTACATTCACATTATTGACATAAAGATAGGTGCAAGATAGTGTGGCGGACGCGGATTTTGCCCAAAAGGATGAGAGAGTTGTAGGAATGCATAATAGCACATAGGGCGCAATTTTGTTGACTTACTTCCTTCAATATCTTATTGTTTATGAGAGTAATAATCGCAGTAAATTAGCATTTTCAGATTGACACTGACATTGTAAATAAGATAAATAGGCAACTGATATGCTTACTATTTATACCACGAGATGGTGCGCCTTCGAGAAAGTATTTAAATTGGTCATTATTATATCTTAGAAACTTATTCAAAGACAGTTAAGTGGGGTATCTTCTTTCAAAATATACGACCAATATTTACCATAAAGGATCTCTATTTTTTCGCGTTTCTTAAAGAAGCAAATTTTGGACTATTTTACCGCTTAATGGGTTACATGGCTGTCTAAAATGTGGTAGAACGTAATTTACAGCTGTCAAGGCTAAAAACATCTTTATAGATGAAGATTACTTCAAAGAAATAGAAGAACACAAAAGAGTGCTAAGAAAACACATGAAAGAAGCCAGAGAAAATGGGCACACAGCCAACATGACCTGCAAGTAATAGAAGACTGAAAAATGTTGAAACTGAGAACTTGAAATTGTAAGAAACACTTGTTGAGATACTGAGACAGGGAACGAAAAATTGAGATAAAAGAGACAAGATTGAGAAACATTGAAAAATATTGAAAAGGTGTTGTAATTTTGAGAAACTAACTGATTGTGAACTGATTGTGAACGTGAGAAGCTGAACAAAGAAAATAAAAATGATAAAATGAGGTTCTGCTACACTAGAAACGAAACATAATGAAAAATTGAGAATATTGAGAAATGTTAGAAAGCTGAAACATTAGGAAATGAGTGAGAAATCTGAGTAACTCTGGTAAAGTTGAGAATCTTCAAAAAATGGGAAACGTGAAAAGGCCAATAAAATTTACAAATGGAGAAAATTAGAAAATTTAGATAATTTAAAAACCTGAATAAATATGAAATTGGAAAAGCTGAGAAATCTGAAAGATTTCAAAATATACTCAGTGACATTAGAAGTGTTATACCCAGAAGGAATAATTTCTTGGAATGGTCTTTTTGACAACATAATGATTATATTTACAGCTTGTTATGATAACCAATGCAACATTTTATTTTTGACCGTTTTTGAAAAAAGAAAAACATTAAAATCTCTTAGTTTTGTGTGAAGAAAATGGTTTATCAGAGCTGATAAGTACAGATATTTTCGGTTGTTGTGTCTACTTGTCTTAAGCGTAACAAAATGCCTCGAGCCCGAAGGCATCAACAATATCACTATCTTAGTGATTTTGACAGAGGTAGAATTATTGCCTTTCGAGAAGTTGGTTTGTCCTATGGAGAAATTGCCCGCCATGTTATTTGTACATCAATGACGGTAATGCGTGTGTGTCAGGTGTGGACATGCATGATGGCCATCTGAGGGTAAAACGCCTCCGTGGAGACCGACGTGATATTGGATTTGCTGTTGAGAGGCATGTGCATTGGACTGTTGGAGTAATGGTTTCGGGGGTTATTACCTATGGAAGCCGATCACTTCTTGAGTTTATTCGAGGCAGTATGATGGCTGCGCGTTATGTTGATGACCACCACTTTATTTCCTTATCTAGATGATCGTGCAAACGTCCTTTTTCAGCAATATAACGCACGTCCACATATTGCTGGACTTTTTCCAAGAAGTTGGCGATAATGTTTTGCCGCGGGTACCCCGTTCACCGGGTTAAATCCCATAGAATATAATGGGGAGAAAACTGTCCACTTTGCGCCATCCTCCACAGACTGTGGCACGATTAATCCACGAAGTTCAAGTTGCTTGGAACGAGGTGTTACAAGCAAACATCGACTATCTCATTTTGTAGATGCCTAGACATGTACAGGAGTGTATTCAGCTACGGGGTCGCCAAACACATTATTGATTTTTTTCGAATCGTGTTATTCGAATTTCTTGCAAATCTTATCGTTTCATTATTCATGTAAGCTTAACACATTGCCAAAAAATCACGTCCAGAAAATTATTCCTTCTAGTTGTAACACTTGTAATGTCACTGAGTATATAACAAAAACAAAAAAATTACAAAAAATAACCTGAGCTGTTATAAACCCACGAAATTAGGAGAGTTGAAAATGGATAAAAGATCAACGATAAATTTTGAAACTGAAACGATAAAGTTATGAAAAGAGATAAACTGCAATATTCATTAGAGGAAAGCTGGATGGATTCATTCGAAAAGAAATTTCGTTTCCTGAAAAAAACCCTTTTCTCCCCCACATAGAGACGACTAATGGCCGTCCCGTTCAAACATTTACAGAGTGTGACCGCGCCTGCTAAACCACTTAAACTGTTCGCGATAATTCCAAGTCAAATTTATTTAATACACTTATCGTGAGGGAAATATCCGCAAGGAGCCTTTATTCACGATGTTTAGTTTCAATTTTTAATTCAGATCGGGGGCGGCGCGGCGACAGCGGAACGGCCGCTTCCGCCCTCCGTGATACCGTCAAATCGGTTTTATTTCGAAACGGCTGAAAAACGACGCGCGGATACCTGAAGAAGTTTCGATAAAATTGAGCGAAGATGAAGCGCCGCGAGTTCCGATGGAAATAATAAACTTAATCTTAAGGGACAAGAATGGGAGCGGAGGATGGCGGAAAAGGACGGAGGATGCTCGAGACTTGTTTGCAGATCATTATCTGAATTCTGACAAAAATCGACGAAGGAGGTTTGAAAGGAATGACGCAGCGCGAGAAATTTATTTAAGATGAAAATGCATGAATTAGGGAAAGACTTTTTCTATTTCTATTTCTGTAACAGTGATCAGTGATTCTTTGTCTATACATTAAAGGCGATGGACTACAAAAGTTGGTGGATGCGCCGGTTTCAAATGTATTTAATAATTCCAACAATGAAATATGTAACATACCGCCACTGCAATTTTAATAACCCTTACAGAATTTACAACGATTCTTATAAGAGGTTACAGGTATATGAATTATTTCTAAAATTGGCAGACACAACTCAATTTAACTGCAGAGAGGGTAATTTTAATATAAAGAGATGCCTCGTAGCATGCAAAGAGAAATGCAATATTGTCGTATTTATATTAAATTCATAAATGCGTTTCCGCTTGGCTGTTGTGCCTGAAGTGAACTGACTCTTTTACTGCTGATCTGATTTGTTACGTCAGATCATGAGAAAAGGGTAATTGGAGGCAAGTGCGCTTTTTGATGCACAATCGTGAGTGACATCGACAGTTTTACAACGAAGCAACATGATTTCAAAAGTTTGTCAAATTTACATGTTGATTTCTTACCTTAATTGTTTGCTAGACTTAGAACGTTTTCACTTCCAAACAAACCGAAACTTCTTGTCCGAATTTCTTGCCGCCGACTGTAATCAGATTTTCCCGCTCCGCGAGCGTGCGATCTAAAATCCTCGACACAGGCGGCAAAGAACAAGATAAATTACATTAAGAATGAAAGACGTAAATAGTAAAATCATTGCATAAACTCGCTTCGGTTGGTTAATGCGATTTTAGAAATGAATTGAAATGATGAACTAAGTGGATTATTTCACATTTCTCGATGCATGAGGAGGAGGAATGTAATAATCAACGGTGGCGGTTGCCGCCGCCGCAGCCTCCGTTTTCGCTCATTGAACCCTCCGTTTGCGGGGGCCGGCGTGGTCCCGCTTCCTATTAAATGTGGCAGAATCGGGATGGGACTCTAATTAATTCATTATCGAACATCGCGCTGCTTTAATTAGTTCCGACGCGAAATTATTTATAAAATTAATTTGCTTTGGCAAACTGAAGACGGCGGGAAGAATTAGGTTACTTTTCCTAATGGAATGTGTTAATAGATGGAAATACCCAACGTGTGAAAGGCAGAAGGAGAAAGCGGCAACAAACCCAAGAAATGTTTTTGCCGCCCCCGGAAGACTCTTCTAAACCGATCCAACTAAGTCGGAGTAGGTTTTGCGGCTACGGGCAATCCGCCATGCATCATTCAAAGTGCCCCCTCGACTGCTGTAAATTCGCCCCTCCAATACACATAACCAGGTGTTCGCGGCCGCCGGATTAACATCCACACCCATAACTCGCTTTAATTTCTTCCTTTTTACGGCTACTAGCATTCCGAATAAATCTGTTTGTGAGCGTTCCAACAACACAGAGGCTTTAATTAAAATATGTGGAACTAATAGTTGCGGAACTGCACGCTTCAAATTGCCGTTTTAACAAGTACAAATGAACACCGCCGCGCTAATTCCACTCTACACATGGCTTCTCCTGGAAAAAAAGGCAGGACGGAAGACAAATGGGTCGATCTGGATTATGGCGGGAATGGCGTAGTTAAATTAGAACTGAAAAAGGGGAATAGAGGAAGTAAGTTGGGATCGGTTTTCCCATTTAGCTTTGATTGTGTTATTAAGGCACAAACCAGGTTTAATCATAAGTCAGGTCGATACTTAATTCAGGCAGATTTAATTGTAAGTCAGGTTAAACTAAGTTAATGGTTAAGAATGCACTACACGTTGCCACATTGTCGAAATCACTTTATATTAAGGGCAAATCCTACAACACTTTAATGTGATTCAAAATCAATAGATGGCGGGCCAACAGGCCAAAAGTTTTTCCAGTTTTTAAACGAAGTTATAGAATTTTTTGAAGATCCGACGGCGGATTTGTGTTAAGAAGTACAAATTACAGGGAGCTAGTTTTCGCTTTTTCAATTTATAAAAAGAATTAACATTTTTTTCTTTTTCTTTTGGTGATGCTTTGAGGAATTCGAAAATCTAAGGTATACGTTTATTAGAGCTGTTTCAATGAAAACCAACACTTTTTTTAGATCTAAAATCGGACGACAAACGGCGTCCGAAAACGTGTTTGAAAAAACGTCCTTGACGCATCGTAACAACAATGACATCCTTTGATAGGGATGGGATAAGTGACATTATAAATCCAGTCGGCGATAGAGTTTTCACCAAAATCAGATCTTATTGTACATTCAAAATATAATAATTGCTTTTTTTATATAATTATTGTTTTGTCCTTCAGAAAAGGAAAATCCACGATATCAAATAGCGGCTGTATGAATAATGTTACAGTTAAAAATAAACAGATTTTGAACTGCTTTTATCATGTAGGATGCAGCGTCTGACAACATAAGTAAAATAAGTATAATATTCAGAAGACAGCAACTCTTACTATAAGACACGCTGTTGCGACAGTACCAGCAGGCAATGATTGATAAAATTTATTTTTAAAACCAAATGAGAAAATAAAGTACCCTATTTTTATTTATCTTATTTTTACGATATTATTTACGATGATTTACTAGGAACCACCCTCGTCCCATTGGCAATGAATAAGATAATAAGATTTGGAAATTTCTCAATTTGGGAAAGCAGATGGAGCAGATCTGTGACTGTAGGAAATAATTTTGTAAGGTCGGTATGTTTTTCCAGAAATAAAAAAACAATATAAGAAAAAAATTATATGACTTAAATCTGCAATAATATGCAACTTTTGATGAAATATGCATGCGTATAGCCAAATGTGCAATCACTAATTAGTGTTAATTAACTCTAATCAATGTAATTCGTCCACATAATTGAGTATACTTATAGACGCTGTCCCAACGAAAATTGTCCACTTTAATTTACTCCACTTACAAATATTTTCTTCAATTATTTTCCCCTGACTCAAAAACTACGTGTTGAAACAAATGGCATCATCATTGGAAGTGTTTAGGTAAATTTGGTAAATTTGAGCAAAATTGATATTCCGAATATATCTTCAAGGAAAAATATTTTCCATCCCGCAAGAAGCGAAAAATACACCACTCAATATGTAGAGAATCAAAAAATCTTTTCAATGATATGTCGCATGCCCCACTTTCCCTATTTAAAATTTAAGGGTGGGAGTCAGTGCGGAGAAGGTACTTTAGTTAGTTTGAAATGTACCTCAAAGTAGTCCCCATACAGATAACAATTTTTTTGCTAAAATTTTTGTTACTCAGGCGAATTCAAGTGGAGAATTTTCGCTGACAGCCTGCAGAAAATATGCAAAAAATAAAATATTTGCGCTTTGCATATAATCAGCCCTTTATTTATTGTTACAATACAGATGGCTCACGTATAGGCATATTTCTACAAACGCGAGCATCTATAATTTCAGGAAGTTAAACATTTAATAAAAAAAAATTGACAGCTGAACCTCCATTTTATCTTTCCAAAAATTTTTTTGGAATGCGTTCTATATGAAAATCTGTTTTCTACAGAACGAATATGAATATGAACGTCCAGTGATATAAAGCTGGCCTTGAATTTGAAAAAAATTATTATGCAGAAAGGGCACTAAAATTTCAACTTCCATACAAGCGCTTTACGTGAACTACCAACGAGCTGAAAGTAGCCATCACTGCTTTTCAAGCAGGACCTGCGATGGTGTTCCAATGTTCGCAATTCCTTCAGAAAGTGACGGCCATTTACAATATATCTACCTGTAATCGTGTGAATGTAAGGATCATTTCCTGGATTAGGTACATATATCTTTTTCAATTACCAATTCTTCGTCACTACAAAATAAATATACTGGCAAGTGAAATCCGAACATACGAAAAAATATTTTATTAAAATGATACTTTGGTTAAATATTGGGGGCATCGTCCATAACAAACGATTAAAGTTTCATATGATTTTATCATTATTACTGCAAATGAACCCCATTTGAAAGGGGTCGTAGAGGGGAACGTGGTGCTTCGTACCGTGCAATCGCTGAAACAATGGGGCGCAGTGTGGATACCGTGATGGCGGCATGGCAAGTGTGGTCTGGTGGAGGGCAAACACAGCGAGCTAGAGGCACACGAGCTTCCAGAATAACTACCCAATGGCAAGATCGTCTTCTTCAATTAATGGCCCTAAGAGAAAGACGGAGGTCTACTCGGTCAGTTGCTGATGCTTGGTTTGCAGCAATAGGAAGGCCCATTCGGATTCGCACCGTTTACCACAGAATACGTTAAATGGGCCTAACTTCCTACCGTCGGCGTCTCGGCCGCCCCATAACGCCTCAACACCGTCGTCAGCGTCTGGACTGGAGCAATGAACGCAGAAACTGGGCATCACATCGCCTTTTCTGACGAATCTGCATTCTGTTTGGGGGTCAGGATGGTAGAGGGCGAGTCAGGGGACGACGATTAGAACGGCGTCATGTCGAGTTTGCTGTTGAGCATCACGTCCACCGTACCATCGAACTTATGGTTTGGGGAGCTATTGCTTTTGGTAGCAATTTTCCTCTAATCGTAATGCGTGGCACAATGACATCCGCGCGTTGTGTTAAGGCCCGTTGTTCTTCCTTATGTAAGGGGAGATTGAAGATGGTGTTTTCCAGCAAGATAACGCCCGCCTTCATATTGCGCGAACCTCTATGAGGTTTTTAGAAGAGGGGCTTGGCCACCTGGGTCGCCAGATTTATCGCCCATCGAAAAAGTGTGGGATTGGAAGGGTATCCATATTCAGAATTTTCCGCAGCCCCCGACGACTTTCTTATAAATTCTAAATATAAGAATTTTTTCAAATAGAATCCGAACACAGCATTAACGAAGTGACATTTTTAAAACAAAAATTAGGAATATGAGTATAGTTTTCAGCGCAAAGACAACTCACGATTTTTGCGGCGATATTATTTTGAAAACCATTGGTGGGAGCAAAAATGTATAGAAACAAAATTGTAGAAAAGTTTTTTCTGTACAAGGTCCATATTGAATAAAACATTTGCAATAAGTTGCTATTGGTCAAAAAACGGGGGTAGACTAATTTTTGCCTTCGCGCTGAAAACTATAAACATTTTCCAACGTCATTTATTTACCAGAAAAATGCATAAAAGCTTCATGAGGTCACGCTCGGGGGCCTGTTTTTGGGCAAAAGGGAATGAAGCTCCCCGGGGAGTGGAAACTTTTCGGATCTTTATTCCCGGTTGGGAGGTCATAACCAAAATTTCAATATTTTATAAATTAGTTATTCTATTCGCCGTTTTTTCGTCTAATTTGCTTGGACTATTATTTTACAATATATTGAGGAGCGATTGAGCAAAAACGGGATAACTTTTTTTAATTCTGTAATCCACAAAATGTTGCCACTCAAAGGCCGTTTGACATAAAAAACACACGTATTGCATATTATTACTGATATTGGGCACTTGGCATTTCCGTGGGTTGCAGTTTCAAGAAAAAATAATACAAATTTTCAGTTATGGTCAAAAAAGCATTGAATTTAACTCATTTTGGCACGTTTGGGTCAAACGGTATATGGATTTAATCCGGTTTGTTGCTTATTTTCTTTACTTTTTGTTGTGTGGATCCGTAGTTGATAGGAACTGCCAAATTTTAGAATGGCATAATCTAGAACCATACGCATATACGAGTAAAAGTGTTTAGATATGAAGGCCACAATCAGCCTCTAAACAATTACATTGTTCAGCAATGTCATCAACTGCTTCATCATCTTCCTCTTGAATCTGCTCGAGATTATATGGATCTGGAAAAGATATTTTTGGACCAAGACAGATTATCGCCTTCGACTTAGATGTTTCCAAATGATTCTTGTTGTAAATCAGGAATAGAATGCCTCAGTTCCACTTCTTTTACAGAACCATTATTGTCTGTTTTTCCTCTCTTCAGAATGCTCTTCGGTACCTTAAATTCACTTTCGTATCTAGAGTTTTCAAAACACTTCTCTTTGCCAGTAGTTGCCTGTTTTCTTGCTGTAGGTATACTTGGATAGGTTAATTCTCTTGCAATCGGATATTCCAACTATTTTCTTTAAGTCATTCTCCAAAGATTTGATGTCTTTCAGGTTCCAATGGGTTCCCTGTTCCTTCACTAAATAAAATTTATTTATTTTAAATATTTGTAATGGTTTCCTTTCGCACATTTTTCCAGACGGCCGAAAATTCTATCGGCCGGGAGGAAACTGTGTTCTCTTACAGGAAATGTAATCCAGATTGTTTTATTTTTTATTTTAAATAATGAAGTGGGTAAGACAACACAAAAGTAAAAACCAGTGTAAATTAAGCTGGAAAGGCGCATCTTTCCAGATTTTTCTCTAGAATTTCCCGTTTTTTTTTTCAATTGTAAACATTCGATCGAGTTATTTTTATGCCGGGAACAAAACAAAAAGAAATCAACCAAAAGTATGTCAGTTATAATCGGGTGACGCTGTTTTAAAAAAAATCACATATGTAGGTAATCATGTTTTACAAGGGTTTCCCTTGTCGGTTTTTTAATTTTTAAAAGGTAAACATTACTTATTTTTGGAGCTCTACAAAATGTATACCTTAATTTTTTCAAATTAATTTTAGAAAGTGTTTTTCTTGCAGTATTTTTTTTTATCAATAACGAAAATATGAAAAACTAGCTCCCTGTAGATCACCCTTCTCTACTGAACTCCGTATTCAAAATTGTAATAGAATTAGCCATTTCCTCAAAAATTAAGGAAAACTTTTCCGATATTTTGTCTCTCTCGCACACTGGGCTATTAAATGTTGTCGGCTTTGGCCTTAATAGTAATATTTAATCTGGAATTATAGTCACTAATTAAAATGTGAATTCTCCACATTTCTCAGGTTTCTCAAATTTGGTAATATTTTCTATTGCTGAACTGACTCAATTTCTCCGTCTGCAGGTTTCTCAACTTTCCGTGGTCAGAATCTTAAGTCTTCCCAATTTTGAGGTTATTTTCTGGAGATTTCTTTCTTTGCATTTAATTATGCTTTTTGTTAAAATTGATCTTACTTTTTGTATTTCAAATGATTGTATCATTGTATGGTTTTTGTATTAGTTATATAACTCCGTACTGATCCTTTTAGGCGCCCCCAGAGAATTCCATGCATGACATCATCGCGTTCTCGATCTGTACCGGATATTCCAAAAGATGGTGTCATACTACCTCGAGTACGTTGTAGTATAAATCCAGCACGTTCTAGTAATTCACGACGTCATAATCTCATGCCGCTGCAGCTATGAGTCATTTCGGGCCCACGTCCGTTACACTGCCCCCTCCTTAAAGATGTTTCTTCCGAAACTTCATAAGACATTCTACCGATGTCTACATCTTCCTTCCGATGCCCTTTCTGGTTGCAGCAGTACACCACTCATTTAAGTCAAGTGAAGCGGAAGATTCCTTCCAACATGCTTCTGACTGTTCTCCAAACCAAACACTCAAATTCACAGGCGATCTTCACGATTGCCAATTTCCTGATACCCTGGGACAAGACAGTCTCCTTCGACTCCCATAAAGTATCCCACGCAATTTGGTAGGTGGCCTTCTTATACACGAGTCTCTTCGGAACCACTTATTCTTGGTTCCAGTCAGGTGTCTTCCAGGAGGAGTACTCTTTTAACTACCACATGGACTACCATACTACGTTGACGTATCGGTGCTCCTTGACATTTCTATGGACTCTTGCTTGGAACGCAAGTTCCACACTTCCTGCTTCTCCTTCAATTATCTATGGATTTCTCTCGCAGCTTCCCAAACTTCTTCGACACTTCCAAGTGTCCACGAGGTACTCCGCAATCGAGTGCCTCTAGAATTCTATCCATTAACCATGGGGACCAAATTAAACCTCTCACGCAGGTCCCCAAACATCGTCGACACCTCGTGGTCTGCAGCAGGTATACCCCCTCATGGCGTTTCTTCAGAACTTCCGGAATTCTAAACATGGGAGCCATCAGCTGCTCACTTTCCATGTGACCCACACACACGTGTCCAGATTCCATCTCCCACATCCATGGAGTCCCATTGGGCCCAGCAGGTTTTTATTCAGGTCTTCATTCTTCCATCCGAGAACCAATCACAAGTTCGGGTAGTTCTTGGTTCTCTCCAGCTTCCAGATTCTTGTCCTTCAGAACGACGATAGTGGCTGCAGTCTTCTACTCAATACCTTGCATAAAACATACCAGCACGATTAAAGCATCAATGTTTTTCCAATCTTTATTCCATTAGAATATCATGTCTCCTTTAGTGAGTCGAGTTCATCCAGCACCGTTATCTAATCCGATGGTGGGTGACGCCAGTTTCCTGTCTATTTTCCAGGTCCTCAAGCAGTCTTTTCTGGAGCCCTGATTTTCTTCCAGTTATTTTTATAACTCACGTTGCTCCAGCTCTCTCTCAATTAACCTTACACTCTTTCTTCATCATAACGATTTATTTAGTTCTTCTTAATCTTCATGTCCATATATTTATTGCGATTGTGGGTTCGATTATATATTTAAACATTATGTACTATTTATTTAATATTTACCACTTCACCGGCACGTCTCGTATTAGTTATTTACACATCGCGCGACACTCCGGTCCGACTCGAACCACTAATCTTCAACTGTGACTGATATAACTGGTGCGACTGGTTGGTTGACTGAGACTAGACTCGATGATACGACTAGACTGGTTTCAATACAACCTCGAGTACGTTGTAGTCTAAATCAAGCACGTTCTAGTAATTGATGACGTCATCATCTCATGTTCACTCATGTTCTCAGTTACACTATAATGTATTTTTTTCCAATATACGGAACTAAATCTGGTAACTACGGTAACCTAGGGAAATTACATCGTGTAAGTTAGGGACCAAATGGCGTCTGTTTAAAAAAAAACAAAGTGACATCGTTAATGTGTAAAAAATTGTTCAAACCATAGAGTTTTTTAGTTATCAGTATCATTTTTTCAGATTCCATTTTCGAAGAATCTGATTCTGCAAGATTCAACTGTTCTCTTAGCACCATAAATAAATTGACGTGTAACATAATAAAAATAAAAGTTTGTGAGTTCCGTGTATTGGAATAAAACAGAGTATAAATCATTCTTTCAGCACTATTAAATTTATTCTATTATTTATTATCTGATATTTTCCAAACTCTTAATATTTAACAAATTTTATTTTTTCTTCCAAAAATGGAAAAATGAATTTGAGAAAGAAACAAGAAAAGTTACAATAACTGAAAGAAGGAGAAACAGTCCTTAGAAGATGTTTTAGAGAAATTGAAAAAGGATGGAAGAGGAACTGAGAAAACCGTGAAAAATAGAGGAAAATATAAAAGACTGGAACATGCAAAAGAAATTGGTCAGAAAGGATAAGAAATGCAAAAACGAGAAATTATATGAAGTCAGAAGTAATCGGCAGAATACAAGAAGATTCAATAAGAGAAAGAAGAAATTACCAAGAATTACGAATACCACATGTTAACGAATGTGTAGCAATAATGGAGTATTGGAGTAACCTAAGTCATTTAAGAAGAATTTCTCATCATCCAAACGAATAAATACCCATTTTTAATATTTTTGTTTCGTTTCGTATTCTTCTACCTTATTGAGGTTGAGTGGTGGAGATTTCACCCTTTTTCATGTGACTTACATTAAAAAAACTATGACTGAGGGCCAGTTTCACCAACATCGATTAACTTTAACTGATAAATAACTGCATAGATACGTTTGTTAAAACTATAGCAACAATTGTTACTAACAGATGATTAAGTTTAACAGAGGTTGGTGAAATCGGCCCTTAATCATTCTTAAAAACAAAACGAGTGTGCTTTAGACCACACGACTGAAGTAAAACTTCAGTTCGCCATTGCGAAAGTGCTCTTAATTTATGTAAGTTTATAAATGGAGCTGGAGAATCCTGAATTAATACCGTCTGCAGTATTGGCTAATGCATGTTTTAGTTTGTCGTCAGCGAAAGTAGCGCAATTGCATACAAAACTGACACACGCAAATAGGTGTATTATGAGAAGTGCGGATTCACAATGGATAGGACGCGGGTTCAAATCCCGTTAAGGCAAAAAAAATCTTTGAATTAGTTATTGTAAAATCGTGCATTAAAGAAAACTTCCGTTCGCTTCGCCCGATCACACTTTTCGTAATGCTCTCGTCACGTATTCAGTCATGATAGACAGAGCATGACTTTATACATGTGCACCTAAAGAAGTTTTCACTTAATAAGACTATCGGAAATTTAGACGCAAAAGGATCAGAATAAGCTCGAAATCAAGGAATCAAAGGGATACAGAATGAAAAATGGCAAATGCGAAATGGAAAGCTACAGGAAAATAAAAAAATAATAATCCGTAAAAATCAATGGAAATATGATGAAAAGTGAGAGTGAGAAGCGGCAGAAATAAAATGTAGAAGGAATGCGAAAATGAAAGAGCAAGTGGAACTCATAATGTATAAAAAAAAAAAAATGAATATCATGATTTCATGCCAATTTCGCTGTTTTCCTATTTTATAATTTTGTTCTTCCGCTATTTCTTTATTTTACTAAATTTACTTTCCTATGTCATTATTTCGCTATTTCATAGTTTTGTATTTCACTAATTTTGCAATGTTGTGATTTCATGGATTAACTTTTTAATGTTTTGTCCAACCTTAAAAAAGTATATTACAATTATTTACGATTTTTGATATGAGATAAAATCGTATTTTGGAATGAGAGAATTCAACAGTGTCCAAGCGGCAAAGTTGTTTTAGAATTGAAGAGTTGGCAGTATTGATTCTCTATATTATTGGAAACTGTCATTTTATTTGTGCGACAATAAATTTAACCAAAAATGTAATTTAGTAATGATAATAATAATTGATCATCATTTAGCTGTAGTAATCTTTTAAAAAATGGAAAATCAACTGTCAGTGTTTCAAGAGGATTCACATAGCCATGCTGGTCTTGAAGGCTTGAGAACCGTCCGCGAATCTCCCAGAACATCAGAAGCGTCCTGCAAGTCAACACAAGTTGGACCAGTTGAATTCTAAATAATGGTTGACTGTTTGGTTCAAGATAACATAATGAGATTATACTTGCAAAAATGCAGGTAGATACTCGCAGTGATTTTATGAAAATTGAAAAACACTTGACCAGCTTGACAGGAATTAATAAATTATATTGACTTATTTTTATCCAAATAAAAAATTAATACAATAATAATAATATAAGGCTTGGTATTTATTAATTTTGTAGCGTTTCTGGTTTCGATTATTTATTTAAAAGCTATGTACAATTTATTTATACTTCTAATATTACAGTATTTACATTATTTACACTATTTATAATTTACTACTTCACCGGCACGTCTCGTATTATTTATTTACACATCACGCGGCACTCTGGATAGATAAAAGCATAACTGTCCGACTCGACCCACTGATCTTTGACTTCGATGCGACTGGTTCGACTGACTAGACTCAATAAATATAAGAAAAACGTCCTAATAAATATACCGGCGCCTAAATCTTTCGAGGCGCCTCCAGATATTTCCATCGGTCTTGATCTGTACCGGATATTCCAAAAGATGATGTAATTCTCGAGTACGTTGAAGTATAAATCCAGCACATTCTAGTAAGTCGCTACAGCGATGAGTCATCTCGGGTCCGTTACAATATCTTGATATAGTGTCAGATATGAAATACCTATTTTAATTGAGCGCCACTTATTTCTAAATACAACGTTGCCGCTTCGTTAAAGCTATTTGGTCGATAATTCAAAAGAAGCCATGTTTACTAATTTTTCCTTCAAATTTAAATTAAATTAAAAAATTATCGGGAAATATTAATGTCTAATATAGTTAATTTTTGTACTGTTGGCATGATTTATTCATTAGTTAGATTAAAAAATGTGCCATTCACATGTAGAGTTGACAGATTTTCCATAAGAATACAGGTAAGGTAGGTTTTATTGCATTTACTACTTAATAAGCTTCCTAATGATCTTGGATTTTCCACAGTACATTGTGTAATGAAGTAAATCTATTAAAACAAAATAGAATTTTTTCATTATTTTTGTGTACCGCTTCAACCTCCTTAGTATATCGTTAAACCCTATTTTGTTGTTTTACCGTCTCCATGTTTTTCTATTTCGCTTTTTAGTTCACAATTTTCTAATTTCGTGATTTTATGTTTCTGTGATGCACATTTTATTATTGTACTGTTTTACCATTTCCGTTTTTCTATTTTGTGGTACAGAAAAGGCGCGGGTTCGATTCATCTCGGAAAAAAAAACACTACGCCTTTGTGCTGCACTGCCCCCCACCCAAAGTAACTTTGCGGCCTAAAAATGCTCTGGGTGTAGTCATTCGGAATCGACGTCCCCCTTCTTAGCCAATCACTGTTAGTTTCTTATTTTTATTTTATTTAAGAGCGAGACATTTTTTTATTATCATAAATTCTTCTTTTGCAGTGTTGGGATTTTTAACTGGGACCTCACTTGCTTTTAATCCTTAATTAAGCGCGCGGGGGGCAGCTCTGGTCCCAGCACATTTTCAATCTTAAACTTTTTGTGCAATAATTTATTTCAGCGTGAATTTTTATAAAACTGAACTTTTCTCAAAATATTTTTCATTTAGGAAAAAAGGCTCATTTGCACTGCATGCGACTAATTAAGTAACTTTTTTGGTCCCACTAAAATTTTTATATTTATGTCAAGTTCCTTTCCAAATAAAAAATTTAATCATAATATACAGGGTACCTATTTTATAAGTTTATACGCTTGAAGATACAGATATAGGCAACATATTAAATATTTTACAGATCACTTTGCGTAAACTAATTATTTTTTAAATGAAGAATCATAGTGGGTCTAAAATTAAACTCAAAACGTCAAAAAAAATGTCATTATATTGAAATGTAATTCCTTAAAAAACAAAGTTGATGATGATATGTTGCCTACTTCTAATTCTTCAGGCGTGAACAGATAAAATGGACACCCTGTATACGTTTCGTCTTTAGATCTGTTTAACAAGCATACATCCACAAACAAGAGAGAGATTCCGACCCAATTTCTACCAAATAAGCATTGCATACCAAAAAGTAGTTTCTTGGATACGTTAAGAAAATCTAAATTGAAAAGTTAAAACAGAACTTGTAAACCTAAAGTAAAAAGTAAAGTTTGCATTCTTGTTAATAAAAACATTCTGTTGACTGTTTACAACGAAAAGCACGAGCAACTTTGAGAATCCATTAAAACGATCCGTCCTCATCCAGCAAATATGTAAACAGGTTTCCCTTCTCTGACAGCCGTCCAAGCAGGAATCCGCAACCGGAGCGGTCAACCCGTCAAATAAAAGATAAATAGCAACCAGCGCAGAAACAGCCCATGATCTTGACTTGTTGAACGCGGACGACGACAAAACCTTAAAATAATAATCCGGAAAACGGGGAATCCTTTGAATTATCAAGTCCTCCCAGGATTGACCGCGTGTCCGATATAGGATTCTGCGGTTTCAATTGTTCGTGACCCGAAGCTTTCCGGATTTCAGTCTTGAGCTAATGCGGCCTCAGGTGAAATTCTGAGCGTGCTTCTGATCGAACACGACAACTTAACGGAAGGACTGCGGATGCAGGGTATTGTTTGAATGTTTCAATTGGGCCAATTGAGAACTTGGTGGAGTTTAAAGCAGGAAAGCGGAGCTGCGCGGGGCGGAGAGGAGTCTACCTGCCCGAACTATTCCTGCTGTAATCTCTTTGCTTCGATAGTTTAAATAACAAAAAAATTTAAATGGGGTGATTTGCCCGCGGATTTAATGACTTTATGAAACGGCGCATCCACCATTCGTTGCAATTTGTTCTTTCCCTTACACCTCACCTGAAATTCTAGCGAGTTGTGAAAATTGTGTTGGATGGCACTAAACCAGTACCAAATTTCCTGTGCCGCCACATTTGCTCCCCCAATAATGAAGCAACAACCCAACCCCCACGCATAAATATTCAAGTAAACGTCATAAATCCAGCAATACCTGGGAGATAAAATAATAATAAAGCCATCCGGCGATTGATCTATTGTTCCAGTTGAATCAGCCCGGACGTTTGCCAACATAAATAACGCACCGGCAACATTCCCCAGACGCACGCCTACCTAAACCACCCATTACACGGCTTTATAAAATTAAAATCTAACGGCACCGTTCTACAAACAGCGGTCCCGAATTTAATTTGAATTTTATTGTACCTTATAGTGTTACTAATTAAATTCAATTACAACCTGTTCTTTGACGAATATGGAAATTTCTGGTGATGGATCGGAGTTTTCGATTTGTTTTGTTGATAAACCTGCGTCCCGCATGGATTCGTCATCGGAATAATTGTTTAGGGGAAGGTGGATCAAAGGGTGGGCAATTAGGGGGAGATGTCATCAACAATCGTGCGATGTAATTGCAGATTCGGGCTTCATGCTAAGCATTCAAAGCGAAATATCGTTTTAAATATCGCCGGTTGCGATATTAATTTTAATATCGCTGATGCTGGCTTTATTAATATGCGGAAACATTACAATCAAACATATGGATAAACTAGAAATATTTAAATGTTTAACGCAGCATAAATAGAGATTTAATTGTAAATTATTAAATATATTTGGTAAACATTAATTGTGGATGTAATCGAACATTTATACTTTTTCCGCCTTTCTTTTAGCTATAACAATAAAGTGTGAAATTAATAACATATTTTACTTCATCAAATTTACAACAATAGTGTTCATTATGAAATAAATTGAATTGAAAATTATAAAGCTTATCGTAAATCTACAACAAGCTTTAATTATGTTCAGTTTTACTTTAATCCGATTTACAAATTTTGTGAATACATATTATTTTACGCTTAACTGTTTACCTGGTAATTAATTAATAAAAAATATTGGAATTCTAGAAGCTCCGTAATTGATAATTAGCTTTTGCGTAGTTAAAACTAATTAAATGCAGTGAGAAAAGCAAGCAGCGCCTCAGTGGTTGCGTGAAGTAGCGTTGTAGTACTACAAACAACAATATGATACTTTGTGATCCTAAGAATGAAAAGTCCTGAAAAATTGTTGATTCCTAAGGAACCACGAGAAATCGTGACAAAGGTCGCTCATAACTACACACGGTGTAAGGCAAGTCAGAATACCAACGACGTTACTATTTATATTGCTAATGAACGAAACGTCAAAGACGAACCCGCAAAGAAATAGTATCCATATAGGGTAACGACTATTATAACCGATACTGTATGCAGCTAACATACATTTGTTACATATAAAACACAGAGAGCAGAAATCAAGAAAATAAACGTAGTGAAGAAAAGAAGAAAGCAAGAATAATAGATCAAAAATAAAGAAGAGTTATACAAACAAAGAGAAGTTTTTTAGGGAGAAACAAGAAAAGGTAAAAGAAAATACAACCAGAATGTATACATAAAAAAAATCTAATAGACGACGAAAAGAAAATGATGAGATGGAGAGAATACTTTTGAGTTATTAAGAAGATGGCAAAAAGAAGCCAACGCAAGAAAAAGAACTTTTGAGTAAAATGAAAATTAACAAAAAAAAGCCCGAAAACAGAAAATACAGCGGAAACGAGTTGAAGTAAAAATATATATATATATCGTGCGTTCAACAAAAAACGACGCCAAGTGGGACATGTATTAAAAAGCGCGTATGGAGTATTACATCCGACTTTTGACATATCACTGTTTACCCGTAACCAGCATTGCATGCGTGTGATTTAAATGCAGACATGACTTGAAGATTCCAACGCTTGCTTCGTCGTTGAGTTTTGTTGAAAGCACGTTATATAAAAATCAATGTTTGTCTGTTTATGGAACATAAGTTCCACAAAGGTTGCTACACCGGTCAACCGATTGTTATAAAATTTTGATCACAAATAATATAAGTATAAGTAACATAAGAGTTAATATTCACAATGGGAAGTAACATAGGGGTGTTATGACCATTTTTTTGTAAAAAATGTATAAAGTTCAAACCGGGCGAAATTGAGTACTCTCTATCAGATAAAAATGTCATAGTGACCATTTTGAATATAAAATGTTACTCATCAGCGTAATGCCACTATTATTTACACATCGTGGTTTACCTGTTCGTTGCGCCGGTCAAATCGTATGAGATGTGCTTTAAGGTATGAAAGAAATTGGAATACCGGCAAATCTATAACGACGAATAAAAATGGCTATACAAAATACAAAACAGAAAATTGTAAAAAGCGGCAAACTTAACAGAAAAGGACAAATTATATACAACAATTACGAGGCTATGCAGATGATTTGGCCATTATTGCGCGAAACGAAAAGGAGCTTAAAAAAACAACAAAGAAACTGAAAGAAGAGGCGTTTTAACTAGGATTGCACATAAATGAAAAGAAAAGCAGTCATGAGAATAAGTATTAAAAAGGCAATGGAAGGAAACAGCTTTAAGTAAACACAGATATCGGCAAACTGAAGTTCGAAGAAATTAGCGAATTTGTATACTTAGGACTGATGCTGACTAGTAAGTGCGAAGAAGAGAAATAAATAGATGCGAGACTAAGTAAAGCCAACCGGTCGACGGGGGCCATGAATCACTTACTGAGAGCAAAAGAATTATCATGGGAAGCGAAACTCAGAATTTACCATAATGAGACCAATAGCGTTATATGGATGTAAGACATAGGTGTTAAACAACGCAATAAAAGAAACAGTAAGGAGATTTGAAAAAATTACTTCGAAGAATAGTAGGGGGGAAGAAAACAGAAGGAGGGTATGAAGAAGAGTTACGATATATTGATATGATAATAGATAATTATGGCAATCAAAACAAAAACGTTGCAGTGGCTGGGGCATGTAGAGAGAAAGGACAGTTAAGAAAATTGTGGGATGTGCAATAAAAAGCAAGGCATCGGGCGATGGGGAAAAATAACCAAGCTCTGGGCTTAAATGGATTGGACCAAGCTTGCATATATATTTTTGTAATGCATATTTCGTTACTTTCCGGTTTTATGGTCTTTTATTATACCAATTGTCTATATTTTGTCCCCTTGGGATGACAAGGTCATATCTGCACTTTGTTATGGCACTTTTCAGGGGCGAGGGCGAATTTTTGCAGGGTTTCAAAAATGACCTAAAAAGTAACAGCGCACGAGTACTGAATAGCGATTTTTCTATTCGTTCACGCAAAATCAGAAAAAAAACACGAATTTACATCAAGTTTTGAGGTTAGGTTGACAGTTGTCAAATTAAATACATATGCTACATGCTATAATGTATTATGTGTTTCACAAAACGAATACAAAAAAGAGTTGGTAATAGACTCAGATAGAAGTTCAGATTTATTTCTGCTTTTAAGTTGGCGTAATGCCACTTATGAATAAAAGTTTATGTTTGTTTTTACAGGTTTACCAATTTTGATGTAAATTGACAGATTACCATCAAAAAATTTTGCACTTTGATTACTTCATATTACTATTTCGTCATTTTACTATTGTGTTAATTTCGTTATTTACTTGTTATCTTTGGTCTTTCTGTTTTTTTGTTCTTTTCATTTGTGTTATTCTCTTCAATTTCCGATCCTCTAATTTTCTGATAAATTGTCCTCTTCCGGTTATTATTTTAATTTATTTTATATTATAAGATATTTTGATTTCTCTCATCCTTTTCATTATTCAATTTCTCTGGATTTTTCTCATTTCTCTAGTTCTTCTATTTTTTCTTTCTTTCATTTCAATGCCTTAGATTTTTTGAATTCTTTAAATCCTTCTCTCTGAATCCTCAAATTCCTCCGATTAAGTTTAGAGTGAGGTGTTTTTCTGTTAATTTGGACCTCTCCCTCCCCCTTGATGAGATAGGATGAGATTTGATTGGAGATTTTGAGCTCACGTAACTTATGGATGATCCCTTAGTTCGTTTGGGTTTTTTATACTGATTACTTCCTTGGTTATTGCATAATATGTATGTATATTACTTTGTTTCCCTTGATTTATTTGATTTCCCAAGCTCTATATGTATCTAAATAATTTATAACTTTATTGTGGTACTGACCATTGAATAAAGTTAATTGTGTATGCAGGTAATAATGATTGAAGTGAGTTCATAAATACTACAGTAACTGCTACTATGTAGGAACATAATAATGTAATATAACAATAAACCAAATGATTTAATATTTTCTGAGCAAGCATTAAATGAAAATAACACTGAATTGGTTTTTTAATTAAATTTTTTTTTTGTACACGCTCAATAAAATTACAATTTTAGCGACTCATTTGAGTCCGTGAAATGATGCATTTACGGCCTAGTCCCCAAAAATTTTCATAGCAACCTTTTGCAAATTATATTGCTATTTACCCATCGATTTGAGCGAAAAAAGGTTTCCTAGAAAAAGGGCCAAATTTATCAAAGATGTTTTTTTTTACCATGATAAAGTGTTTAACGGCAGCTTGGATGGGCATGAGCGCACCGGTATACTAGAGAAAAGTCAAAAAATTAGACGTCCGTGTAAACCCATTGCAGAAGAGAGCGAAAGGCCCAATTCCAGTTCTGACACCGCCAGGGGGCTTGAAAAAACCGATTTGGAGGATACGCGAAAGTCGACTTCAAGAATCACAATGAAATATTGTTTTTAGGCGATGATTACGAAAGCGGTTATGTTATATATGTGTTCAAAAAAGTAAAACTTTACGGCTCCAAAAAAGAGGCCAAACACCTTTTTGGTAATCATCGCCTAAAAAAAATTATGACCAAAAATTCTTTTGTGATCATCACCTAAAAAACGTCGTGTGCACCTCGGCCAAAAGTGCTATTTTGGCCTTACCTGCATTGTGTCCTCGGCTCACGCCTCGGCCACAAACAACAGATGCGTCCAAAAAAGCTAACCTTTACTCCCTAGGTATTTAAAAATTTTGGGACTATCTGCTATTCGTCCGGAAACACCAACGATTCGTCCGCAAAAACGGCGTAACTTACTTTCAAGTTTTGGGGTATGGACTAGGTCACAGAAAAATACAGTTGGGTTCCATAAAGTCATATAATAATTAAATTAACAGTGATTATAAGCAATTAAACAATGTTAAATTAAAAACTGTTCGAAATTAAATTGATAAATAAAACAAGATGGTTTAATGATAATAACAATTAATTAATTAATGATCTATATCTCCTGACGAAGGGTCTCTTTTCCCCAGGAATTGAAAGGAAAACGCCAGCTCCAACCCGGCAGAGAATCCACCATTTAATCCGCCACCCGACGATTTTTCTAAATTTTTAACCCTTAATTTAGAACTACAAGGTGGTGAAGATGCCACCTCGATCAATGTCCTGACTCGAAAGAAAGAAGCAAGTTCGGCGCTACCTCACAAGAAATTTTTCACCCGCGTTTTTGTGAGATTGTTGTCTCTAAGCGTTGATTCGTTCCTGGACAGTCCAATGCGGTAAAATAAAAAATTGCAACAGTACTTATAACATAACAAAAATAGCTATTTCAGAAATGACAAAATGAAATGCAAAACGAAAAAATCACACATTCATCGACAAGAAAAATTTGTAAAAAACAAATACAACCGAATAGAGAAATCCTATCACTCAGAAATCCTATCAAAATCCTAGGGGCAAAATTTCTTTTTATCCTAAACTCATATAATTTGTTATTATTTCAAGAACAAATTGCCACAGTCCTTGGGGTATTAATTAAAAATTTAATCGTTTTTGCACGTGATAATTAAAATCAATCAACATTAGTTGGTGTTTCTTCTCAATCATCGACTTAATTGGGTGTGAGACTTGAAGCGAGAAAATTGATTGTTATAAATATGCAGGTGATCGACACCCACCGTGTTTGTGATTACTTCTTGTTTTTACTTAATCGATCGTGTAACTTAATATTTAATGACGTTTTTAATTTAATAATGCTTGACGACCGATTTGTGAATGCGTGTTTTAGTATAATGTGTTTGTGGTCAAACTTAATTTCACGGCGTTCCGCTAGATGAGTTGCTATATAAGAAGTTCTGGTCTTTCTGGTGACAGTATTGTGTTACAACATGTCTAGGTGTGTATCCGGTCGTTGTTATCAAAACTTATTGTAATTTTTAGATTGATTTTCACAACACTCCTCGCGCTGTCTCTGGGAAATGTCTTTGTGTCTGGCCTTATAGCCACATACAAAATTTTCGCGTCTTCCTCAAGTGGTGCAGATTATTTTAGGTTG
The DNA here is from genome assembly GCA_963583935.1 of Diaperis boleti. Classification (NCBI taxonomy): domain Eukaryota; kingdom Metazoa; phylum Arthropoda; class Insecta; order Coleoptera; family Tenebrionidae; genus Diaperis; species Diaperis boleti. The sequence goes on along the minus strand of OY757244.1, from coordinate 16,269,174 downwards.
TCCGCTAAAGGAAGAAATTTGGTGATCAACAGGGAAAATTCAACCATTTGGAGAGTGATAGAGTTCCGCAAGGGATACTGGGTTATTCAAAACGCGGATAATGGGTTGGTTGTAACTGGTGTTTGGTATTTCGCTTAATTTTTCTTTTTAGATTGGTTATCAAGAGAGAAAGCCGTAGTAATAATAAAGTTGTTCTTGGTGAGCCGGACTGGAAGAACTTAAACCAACGCTGGATCATTACCAGAAAGGGTAGCATTATAACGCTTGACAAGGTTACAAATAGTCACAATTTCGCCCTTGAAGTCAATTTTGAAGGAAATGTGTATTTGGCCCCGTATAATGGGAACTTTGACCAACGTCTGTTTCTGTTAGCACAGAATGTAGAGTGTTATGATTGCTATGGACGCGAGCTAATAGAAGAACCTACAACACGTGTTCCCCATATACTTCCTAGTCATCCCACAATTTCTCCCAAACCTAGTCCAACTCCCACTCGTCCTACACATTCTACCAGACCCACCGAGGCACCTAAACATACACGTCCTAGTATACAGCTTCCTAGGAGTTTTGAACTTCCCAATAAAACCGATGAATCTCATTATCCTAATAAAACGACACCAACATCTGCGCCTCCTTCTCCTACACCAAGTTTTCCTACGAGACGAACTACCACCGAGAAAATTCCTTCGCTTCCAAATATAGAAACTCAGTCTCCTAAGAAAATTCCTTCCCTTCCAAATATAGAAACTCAGTCTCCTAAGAAAATTCCTTCGCTTCCAAATATAGAAATTCAGTCTCCTAAGAAAATTCCGCCTCCTTCAAAAGATCGTCCTACTAAACCGATCGACTGTGAAAGGACTTATGATTAAATAAAGATCATTAAAGGTGGCAATGTTTCTTGACAATTAATCGCACCCGACTTTATGACCCTATAGCATCAGTGTGGGGATCTCCCCAGCAAAAAATGCACTGTAACCAGTGGCGACTTGTTGGGTTGAATGTTTATAGTATAAACCTTTTACTTTTCAGTTTGGGTTTGGAATAGACTTTGCATGACTGGCGTCTTTATCTTTCAACCTTCTCCTAAGGTTTTAGAGCAGTTCCAGTATTCTTTGTTTGGCCATTTTGGGTCTTTCTGAATCAAAATATACCATAATTTGCGACGTACGAGCTTCCTTCCAAAAGTTAGTATTTTGAAAGTCCGGATCAAAACGAAAAATTGTTTTTGGAACAGAGTATTGTTTTTGGATTTTTTAATTTTGAAATCCGGGAGCTTTTTTGCAGATTTGCAGTTATATCTGGTATGAAATTTCTTTCAAAATTAATAATTTTGACAGTCTAGATTACACCCAAAAACTACCTTGTATTGTTTTATCAACATTTATGTGGCACCAGCTTAATACCATCGTTCGTTCGAAAACATCTCATTTTCTCTTCTTCGCCTGCCCTTCCTCCTCCGATTTATCAACATGCGATTGTTTATCCAGCTCCCCGTCACTCGGATAACATAATTCCGAACTTATTTACTCGCAAACAGGGGGAAATTTATTACGAACTGCCAAAGAAAACTGTCTCAATTTATCGAACTGCTGTCGACCTCGAACTAATATGTTAATGCTGAGGAAACGCTGATCGCGGACTATGTTTTATGTGTTTTCGTTGAATTATGGATCGCAGGTAGCAGTTATTGATCACCTTGTTTACAACACTCAGACGCCGAACGAAGAACTCTTTCTTCGCTCCGGCGCTAATTATGATTTTTGCTCAAAATTTTCGCTAATTACGCTCGTAAATCAGGGCCGTATTGATGTCGATCACGTTTCAAGTTTTGCATGCGAGGGTTGGAAATGCGACGCCGCGAGTAAACACATGAATATTTATCTGCGAAATCGAACAATGGCGGTATAAGCGAGAAATAATGTTCGATTAAATTTTACTGGAGGACGACGGTCTGGAGGAGCAGTAGTGATTCATGGAGAAGAGGGTTGGAGATGCGGTTTGGTGGGGGGTGTTTGCGAATGTTGGACATCGAAACAGTTTTTATGTTAATTTGTGTTTGGATACAATATTGATAAACGGCGAGTTATGAAAGAATTCTGGAGTTATAAATACATTAACCTAAAAATTAATCAAGATATGCTAAGGTGTCATCGGCCAAGTGTACCAATTTACTTCATTTGATTCAATATTAAATTGCCACCTGTTTCTATGACTCATTTAAATTCTTTATTGTTATCCGTCTCGGATGATGACGATAAAAAGTCATCATATTATACTGAGCACAGCTTGACGTCTTGTTTGGTCCTTCTTCAACGCCATATTTTCTAGTTCGTGGCTTGGTCTTGACTACATGGTAAAGTCTTAGGCATTGAGTCCTCTTGACTGTCAATTTTGTATTTTGCAGGAGGAAGTCTTCTTAGGTTGTATGTCTTTCGGTTTTCCTCCTGGACTTTCACGATTTGTTCTTTCGCTGCTTTACGGATATCTGCACGCTTTGCTGTTACATCTTCGATTATCGCCTCTTCTAACGCTTTTCTTACTATCTCTGGTTCATTTATCCATTTTCACACTTTCTTGATAAGTCGAATCGAGAATCTGTTGCAATTATCAATATATCTATAGCATTTCGTGGGGTCTTCAATAAAAACAAAACGGGTATTATCCTCCTATTTTTAGTCTCTCTACTTGTTCATTACCTCGAGGCGGTTCAGCTGTGATAAGATGTAATTCGATGTCTTGTGCTTCTGATCTCTCTCTCTCTCTCTGATCGAAACGCTGAACCCTTGTCTGATGTCTGATTTTAATTCTTATGTGTTCTCTGCAAAGGTGTACAATATGGTACGTCGAGAAAGGCCTTCTTTTGGAATGGAACTTTTTTATAAATAAAACTGATACGGTACTCCAACTTTTTTAACCGACTTCAAAAAAGGAGGAGGTTATCAATTCGGTTGTATGTTTTTTTTTTAATGTTTGTTACCGCAGAACTCCGTCATTTATAAACCGATTTGTAAAATTCTTCTTTTATATGAAAGAGTATGCTTACAGATTGGTCCCATTGTCACCATTTCAGGATCTGATGAGGGGATCCCATGGAAATCGAGAAAAATCCTCAAATTTTCGCTCCCTCTTTAACAGACTTATCATGTATGTTCACCGATTTCTTCGTCAATTGTGGACCGATTTACAAAATTCTTCTTTTATTTGAAAGGGTATACTCTAAAGATGGTTACATTGTTAAAAAATCATGATCTCATCACGGAATCACATGGAAATCGAGAAAAATCGTCAAATTTTCGCTCCCTTTTATTAACCGACTTCATGTATCTACACCGATTTCTTCGTCAATTGTGGACCAATTTACAAAATTCTTTTTTTATTTGAAAGAGTATACTCTAAAGGTGGTTACATTGTTAAAAAATCAGGATCTGATCAGGGAATCCCATGGAAATCGAGAAAAATCCTCAAATTTTCGCTCCCTCTTTAACAGACTTATCATGTATGTTCACCGATTTCTTCGTCAATTGTGGACCGATTTACAAAATTCTTCTTTTATTTGAAAGGGCAGACTCTAAAGGTGGTTACACTGTTAAAAAATCCAGGATCTGATTAGGGAATCTCATGGAAATCGAGAAAAATCCCCATATTTTTTCTTCATTTTATGTATATAATTATCTTCATACCGATTTCTTCGTCAACTTTATTGAGGACCTCAATATTGGAGAAGCGTCTTTACTAGGCATCACTAACTTATCACTTAAAATTGTAAAAAAAATTGCTTTTAAAAAAAAGAGAACCGTCTTCAAAAAGTGAAAAATAATTGAATACATGTATTATTACATGTACTACCCAATGATCTATCTGAAGTCGGTGCTAAGCCAAATAGGTAGTAGATAGATAGGCTGCCTGCTCCAGCCACATCGAAGGTCTCCCGGCGAACGCACCGTAATGCGTAAGCGTGGGTGGGGGGCTCGTGCTGAGCAAAACATCCCAAACGGCAGACTTCGTTGACGGTCGTCTCGAATGATATCGAATTTTGTATGCGTTATAACGTTGTTGATATTTTTGTATAATTACAATATGTATACAAATTTGTAACCTATTTGGTTTGGCACCGACTTCAGACAGATCATTGGGTATTACATGTAATAATACATGTATTCAATTATTTTTCACTTTTTGAAGTCGGTTCTCTTTTTTTTTAAAAGCAAATTTTCGTTTATCTCAATCATAACCGTTTTCATGAAATAAATGAAAAACTGTTCGAGAATGAGTTGAGAATGAGAAATGGAAAGGCGTAGGTCCTCACTTAATAATTATGCCAGTCACTAATGACATATTTTAAACTAGTCAGTTCTCTCATATTATGATACGAGTTTTATAAGAAGCATTTTGTCGCACGCACGGGTAAGTAAGTGCGACAAAATGCCTTATAAACGAGTTATCATACAGTATTTTTTCTACTTTGCAACTTTTTAGACAAAATAATCAAATTTCACAATGCAGGGAATTTCGCGGCGGCTGGCCACATTTGCGAGGTGCATTAACGGCGGCTATGAATAAGAATTAATTTGAAACGTCAATAAATGAGTTCTGTGACTGTCGGATAAACGACCCAAGAAACTACAAGATTTTCTATAAAAATTATCATACCAAAATATTCTATACATTTTTACGAAGAGATTGAGGTACGGATGAACAGGATCCGTTTGTTCTAAATATTTTAAAACTTAACACAAAATCTGCACAAAAGTTTGACGTTTTGAGGTTGTGAAAGTGAAACCTCCCCATCCACAAGATGTTTAGAATCAAATCCCACCGCACAAACAAGTGGACCCCCTTATCCGCGTCATCACTGACCGGAGACACAAACACTCTCAGTCATCACAGTCTTTGTCAAGCGCCATCAGTGCACTTGTTTATGTCATGATAAAAAGGCTGCAGTTTTAACAAAGGAACAAATAATAAGTTTTTTGTTAGAAACTCCCGTTGTGAAGAGCAGGTTAAACTAGTCCTAGATAATAATAAGGATAAAGAAGATCTTATACTGGTAAAATTAGAAGACAAAAAATTAAACATCTGTCTAGAAGAATTGTGATCACTCAACTGGATACTCCGTTCAAAGGTTGTGATGTGCCTCATTGCGAGCATCAAAGTTCCAGAACCAAAAATTTTTTTTGGGTTATAGGAATGGGAAATGTACTCGACAATTTGTAGGCAGTCATAATATAGGAAGAGTTGATAGTGAAAAATATACGGGTCACGGTTTTAGAAGGTCATCAGCCACTCTTTTGGTAGAAATTGACATTAAAGATGTTTGGAGGTTGCATGTCTTCGGCGGTTGCTGAGCAATATGTCGAAGAATCTGTGAGCAAAAAATCAAGATTTCCCAACAGCTTTTCAAATCAACATTAGGGCTAAATTGAAATTCTCGAAGCCTTTGGAACAACCAGCCAACAAACCTGTGGTTGACATTAACTGGTTTTAAATTATGTGAATATGCAAGCCGGATAATATGGTGGTCGCCTCGCTGTCGGCTCCGTTGGATTTTATGATGCTTTTAAGGTTTATCCAGGCATTCAATTCAGATCCGTTCAATTGATCTAGGCGTTCTATCAAGACAAAATCGCAGTTCGTGACTGAAAATCAATCAAGATCTGATTGAGTGAATCAGGCATCATCAATCCAGACCCGTTCAGTTGATCCAGGCGTTCTATTCAAATCCGCTCAGTTGATCCATGCGTTCTATTCAGATTCGTTCAGCTGATCCAGGACTTCTATCAAGAGTTGTTCAACAGATCCAGGCGTTCGATTATCAAGATTATAAATCCGAAATACGCAATCAAGAAGAAACTCATCGCCGCCGCCGTCCAGTGCGAAGCTCCAGGATTAAAGGTTAGTGGCCAGAATTCCCGTTTATTCTTTCAAATCCATTTATGCAATTATTCGATATGTACTAACCGGGGTGGACGGTAAAATCAAATCAAAACCAAATGAAGCTTAAAATACCTAATCCTTAAATGTTGTACGCAAAAAATCATTAAAACGTAATAAATCATTAAAACGAAATCAATCTATAGTTGTTGCAAATCATTCGAGATACATATCATATAAAAATCATAATCGTGTTGTTGATAATAATTCAATAATTCCTATTGTTAAATCAAAACAACTCGCATTGATTACAATGACGCGTATAGAAGAAGTCAAAAAGAGATTAAGAATCATCAATGAAAAAGTTGATCGCATAGAGGCATCTGCACACAGGTCCACAAGCGGTATTACGACAAAGATTTTCTGCCCGAAGTGCTATCCTTCAAGTACTTCATCTTTGCCACCTTTGCTTTAAAGTTAAGTGCAATCTGCCCGACCGTTTCAGATTTAACAACACAAGAATTTCTTGGAGCTTTTCGTAGATTTATTTCCGGACGTGGTTACCCTCGCGATACATTCAGTGATAACGGTACAAATTCTATTGGGACATTTTCTCAAAGGAATTATCTAATTTCAATGTGACTTGACATCTAAACCCACCGAAATCTCCGCACATGGGAGGCCTGTGGGAGGCAAACATAAAATCAATTAAATGACATTTAAAGAGGGTTTTAGGAAATAGTCACTTGACGCTAATTGAAATGTATACGCTTTTAGTACAGATCGAATGTTGAATGAATTCTCGCCCTAGCTACTTTCTCATCGTAGAACCCTTGAGAATATTACTAAATGAGGAACAAATCCCACTGAATCGCCTGTCGAGATGGCAGCTAATAGAAAGACTGCGTTGCCATTATTGGAAAAGGTGGAGCCGTAAATACCTAACCAACCTCAGCGCTCGTACTAAGTGGTACCAAAATCAACCCCAAGAGCAGTTCTTGGGTTCTATGGTACTTCTGGTGGAAGACAACTTGCCGCCTTTATCATGGAAGATCGGTAGCATCTGCGAAGTTCACCCTGGAGACGATAGAAACATTCGAGTAGTGAGCGTTAGAACAGTCCAAGGCGTCTTCAAAAGGTCAGTCCTGAAGGTGTGCCTTCACGATGTGTCTGGAGAGTGAGTGTAATAAAGAGTCACCAGTGCCAGTGTTACAAGTGCCTTGTATTGTGCTGAATCCCAAAATTTTTTTTGTGTTAGTCATTTAGTCCATTCATTAGTGGTTTTGTCATCATTAATATTAATTAATGTAGTATAATGTGTAAGCTTACATTTCTTAGTAGATTAATGATGTAATTATTTAAGGGGGTAGTATGTTATGTAATGTAAATAATTATGTGAATATGCAAGCCGAATATGGTGGTCGCCTCGTTGTCGACCCCGTTGGTTTTTATGATGCTTTTAAGGTTTATGGATGCAAATAGCCGGATTTTCCGACCATCAGAAACTTCGGCCAATTTTGACAATCGGACCCATCGGGAATGATTTTTTGTGTTAGAAAATCGTATTGTAAAAGTATTGTAAGAACTCACAAGTGTACCGCAGGGTACGCACGACGGCTACGTAACGCCGTTCGTATAGAAATTAAGTTTCGTTTGTAATTAATAATTTGATAACGAAATTGACCTGTTCGAGCGTTTTTTGGGAATCTTTCGAAATTGAAATTGTTGGGGGGTACAAATTTTAGTTGAGTATTTTATGTAGATTTGGAAAATAATGAATTCATGCTTTTTTTTTTTGTAGAAACGAATCGATAAAAGTAGGTTTGGATCGAAAATTGAATAAGCTTTAAAATGATGTTTTAAGGTGGTGGCTTCCCTGGCTAAAGGGGTGAGATTTAAGACTTGAAAGTGTGGTACAATTTGGTCCCCCTTGATAACAAAATTGACCTGTTAGAGCGTTTTATTCTGATTGTTTCGAAATTGGAGTTGTTGTGGGGGTACAAATTTTAGTAGGACTGTATGTAATGAAGTAGGATTCGGTGCAATGGAAAAGTCAAAAACTAATTTATTTAAACATAAGAGCAATAAAATTCGACAATGAATAAGTGCCACATAAAAGCTGTCCCACAGCCCGATTTCATGTTCTGGGTCGTAATTTGCGATTAGGTGCAATGGATTAGGCAGTAAGGTTCAATTTCATGTTTCATTTCACATGAAATTGATCCTTAATGACTGGTTTTTAGTTACGACGTTTCCATAGCAACCGGCACTTGCGATCAGTCGCAAATCAACATGAAATCGGGCTGCCACTTTCGTTTGAAAATTTCCAAAATCCTCCCCGCTCCGTGTGAAAGGGAATACCCCTGTCGGTGCCGCCACCAGCAGACTGCACTCCCCGGCAGGTGTTCTTTGGGCGTCAAAAGCCCCTTTGAAAAGTGAGTTAACCACAGGCGGCAGTCTCTGAAGGCATTATTTCGTGTCGGCTTTGAAAATAATCGTAATTTCCCTTGGACGGATGGTGCGCGGAACGTAATGAAATGAAACGCAGTAAACAGTAGGTCGGAGGGAGGAAAGACGAGAGCAATTGAAAAGCAGGGCATGTGAAGGAACAGCCATCAGCCGCCTCACTAAATTCACTTTGCACGATCGCTGCAACTTCCAACTCCTGCTTTGTATGTAAATACGAATTTTCTCTTGTATTGTTTTAATCCGGGTTGGTTTTTATGGCGGCGTAGGCAAACGTTCGTTTCGAACTAAGCCTAAGTTTCAACTACTGCTTGCACGCTAATGGGAGTAACATATTAGGAATTTGTTAGCGAAGTTACTCAAAGCGGCTTTTAGAGAGAGAGGAAGCCGGGATGAAATTGTAAGGCGACAACAAAGGGAAAGAAGTGTGGCAAGAAATGTAATTTTACGACGTGGAATACCAGAAGCAGCAGAAGCTCATTATTTTTGACGCTCGTTTGGAGGAGTAAGTAGTTTTAAAAAGGTGCAGTCTGCAAAAATGTAAAAGAGATAACTCATTATTGGCAAAAATGTTTCTGGTAGACAAGAATTACAAATTCAGTACAAGCTCTAACAAGTCTGAGAAGTATAAAACCTTAAAATCTAAGTCTGATAAAGCCTTAAAACCTGTGAATCCGAAAAGCTTAAGAACTGCAACTTGATAACCTGGAAGCACTTCGGTTTGTCTCTCAATACATTATAAAAGCTTTGAATAACCTCGGGGCGTTCGAGACATAAAATCCCCCACAAGAACCTCACGTAAAAAAGCAAAGCCATAATTCTTGTCTGCTGTACATGCGACGTGTCTTCCTAATATGTCGAATGAATATTTATTTACATCTTGGCTCGTGAATCAATTTCGTTTTCTCGTTTCTCGTGATCGGAGGTGCATAAAATCCTCGTCCAATTAAATCATATGCACGTCTGCCGTCATCCTCTTGTATTATAAAGTAAAAATATACCTAAGGGTAATGATTAAATCTTCGGGGAAACCGAAAGAGAAACCAATCCAAAACGTGAGCTGGGAACGTGAAAAGTCGATAGGAAAGCTTGTATTGATGGGTTATTTCCGTGTCACAACGCCACTACGTGCCCTCCCGTTATGGATAACAAGGGCGAGGAGACCACAGAAACTATCATTGCGAAACTAATTGCTTTCTGATATCCTCGGAGATTTTAATACCGGCTGGATGTTGACAAAGTGGAAGAGGGGAAGGTCTACAACGCAGGGGATGATTAATGAATGCATACGTGTTTTGTGTACACTTATTTTATTTCTACATATTAATCTTCTAATCTACTTGAAATCTAACTTGAAAACTAGAGAATCTTGAAAATTTAGGCAACCTAACAAATTGACGATTCTTAGTTTACTGAAAGTTTCAGGATCAACAAAATCTCACACTATTCAATTCTGAGGTTTCTCAAATTGTCAGTTTTTTTTTTGATTTCAGATTCTTGAATATGTCAGGTTTCTAAAGTTCTTAGATTTCATAAGACCTCCAGGTCTCAATTTATATTTTTCAAAGTATAAGGATGCCTAATTTCTCCAGTTTTCAAATTATGTTTCGCCACTTTTCAGGTTCTCAAGTTCCAAGTTTCTTCAAATTTCAGGTTTCTCCAGTTCTCAGTTTATGTTTTTCAAGGTCTAAAGTTCTCAAGTTCTCTCAGGGTCTTTAAAATCTCAGGTTTTCTAAGATCTCTGGTTGTCCAAAATTTCAGCTTCCTCCAGTTCTCAAGTTATGTTTTTCAAAATTCCAAATTTGTCCGTTTTCAAATTATGTTGCTTCAGATTATTAAGTTTCCCAATATCTCGAACCTCTTTATATATCAGGTTTTTTGTGATCTCAGGTTCTTCAAGGTTTCAAGTTCTCCTAAATGCCAGGTTTCTCCTGTTCTCAATTTATGTTTCTCCAGTTCTAAGAATCCATAAGTTCTCAAGGTCCTTTATAACCCATATTTCATTAAGTACCAGGTTTCTGATAATTTCAGGTTTCTCTAGTGCTCAGATTTTTTAAGATCTAATGATTTTCAAGATCTCAGGTTCTCCAAATTATCAGGTTCTTCCAGTTCTCAATTTAAGTTTTTCAAAGTCTGAGGATCCTCAAATTTTCAAGTTTTCTCGTTTATTTTTTTTGAAGTGAAAACTTCTTTAGCGGCGGTAAGCAGTTTTTGGGATGGGTAAAAAATTTTAAAGTCGCGTCAGGACACGTGGCCTGACGAAAATTCGTAAGACGGAAGGAGGGTAAACCGCCGCGCCGGCGCGGCGTAGGAGAGGGGGTAATATCCCCCTCTCTTTGTTGCGAGTTTCAGAAGAAGTAATCGTCCAGCGGGAGGAGTAGCTATTTATCAAAATATGAACACAGTTCATTATTGCACAAATTATATGGATGTGCATGCGAAATACACCAGCATGTTTAATGCTACTGTTTCTGATATCGGAGATATGTGTATAAGTCGTTGCCACTCTCTACATTTCTCCAGATAAGTCATTGCGTGCTATACGAGACTTCTTGTATGAAAATTTATTCATTTATTCTCATGACGCATCTGCATTGCTTCAAAAAAAATTGGGAAAAGCTTTGATGATTTGCCAATGATTTTGAGTGGAGATTTCAACATAAACTTTGCAGACGATAAAAATCAAATATTAATTGAATTTTTAAATAATGAATTTGGTTTAACGATGTCAAATGATCGCAATCTTAGCACAACGAAATACAAAACTACTATTGATGCGGTCTTTATTAGACTTTTAAATAGATTCGAATCAAAATTGTTCGTTTCTTACTTCAGCTACCATAAACCTATTCATCCTATCAGTTTTAGAGATTGGCGATGATGATGCTGGTAATGATGATGGTGAAAGAGTCGTTGAAATTATGGATGAAAGTTGATTTTTCTCAGAGATAAACTTTTTAATGTAAAATAATTGTAATAGTTCTGAAGTGTTAAATTTTTTTATGTAATATAAATTGTCATGTTTGTGTACGATAGCGCAATAAATGAATATTGTATTTTACCACATAAATGATAGTACTTTTAGACTGATAAATAAAGCAATTCGTGCGAAATTATTCCCTCACCATTCCAAAATATTCAAAAATGCACAACGTTAATTTTCAAGTTTTCACTTCTGCCGGCACTGCTCCCGGAGTGCAACTCGTTGTTTTTTTTTTTTAATCTCAGGTTTTTCAAGTTCTCAGGATCTTCAAAAAATCAGCTTTTCAAAATCCCAATTTTTTTCCGATTCTCAAATTATGTTTCTCAAGTTTGCACATTCTTAAGTTCCTCAATATCTCAAATTTTCTTACATCTCAAGTTTCTGATAATTTCAGGTTTCTCTAGTTCTAAGGTTTATAATAAATCTTTATTTGCCCTACGGGCTTTCTGATTCCTATACATATACAAGTAAACTTAACAATTATAATAATAAAAAAACTAAATAGAATTCTCTATTTCTTCTCCCCTCCCCTTTCCTCTTCTCCCTTCTCCCTCCTCTTCCATACCTCTTTCATCCATTTAATTTCCCTTCCATCTATATTCAGTATTTCCTCTCTTTCTTTCCTCTCTCTTTGTTTCATCTCACTGCACTCGTTCCACATATGCTCAATCGTCTCTCTTTCCTCATAGCACATTCTACACATTCTTCCTCTATCTTCTGCCCAATACCTATTTTCCTCTTCATTTCCGCACCTAAACCTCGCCATCATCTTTCTTTCTTTCTCGCTCTCCCTCCCCAAATACTTCGGTACTTCCTCGATCATGCATCTTCCGTACTTCCCGTTGTATCTGGATTCTCTAATTCTTTCTCTCCTCTCTTGTCTATCCGTATCGTTATCTCTTTCACTTAGTTCTACATTCATCCACACGCCTCTTTCTCTCAGTCTCTCTATTTCTTTGCTTGCATACCCATTCCTCCTGTAGTAATTCTCCCTATCATTCTCCTCTGAATTCTTCTTTTTTTCTCTCCAGCACTCCTTTAGTATCCTACATTCTTTCCTCCCTTCCATCCTGTCTTCGAACTTGACCGCTCTTTTTCCCGCTTTCACTCTCAACCTATTCCTCTTGCATTCTTATCTCACTATGTACCCTGGCGTTTCTCTCTCCACCCCTAGCACCCACCTCAGATATTTCTCTTGCACCCTCTCTATCTCTTCTTGTTCTTTCCATCCCCAGACCTCTGCTCCGTACAACAACACGCTTTCAATACACATTCAAACATCATCATTCTCCTCTTAAAATCGCCTCCCCACCTTCTCTCTCCTATTCCCCATACACCTCCTATCACCTTGTTCGCTTTTCTTGCCAGTTCTCTAATATGTGCCTTATCTGTGGCTCTTCCATTGAACACATACCCCAAGTATTTAAATTCTTTTACTTGTTCTATTACTTCTCCCTCCCACCTCCAATCACTCTCTACGTTCTTCCTCTTTCTCTTATTGAACACCAGCATTTTTGTTTTCTCTACATTCACTTCTAGTCTTTCTTCTTCACATATTTTCCTAAACTCTTTATCATTTCCTTCATTTCTCTTTCACTCTTTGCCACCATTACCACATCATCCGCAAACGCCAGGCTCCACACTTTTTTTCTACCTACCACACAACCCCCCTTCCCCCCGCTTGTGCTCTCTCTAACATTCCGTCCATATCTGCCACATACATCGTAAACAACAAGGGGCTGAGCGGGCAACCTTGCCTCACTCCCTTTGTTGTCACAAACCATTCACTTTCCTTCTCCCCTACCTTCACTTTACTTTTTGTCTTTTCATATATCTCCTCCACCTTTCTTACCAGCTATTCATTTACCCCTTTCTAACTCAAACATCCTCTCTCTGTCCACCTTGTCAAACGCCGCCTTGAAGTCTACGAATAATGCATACACCCTCCCCCCTTTTTTCTTTAACTCACTCTTCGTCAAATGGTCCAGGATGTATACATTATCCATAGTTTCCCTCCCTTCTCTAAATCCTGCTTGGCTGTCTCGTAATGCTCCCTTTTCCTCTATCTCTCTGCTCATCCTTTCATTCAGAATTGATGCATACAACTTGTACCCTGTGTTTAGGAGAGTTATCCCTCGGTAATTTTCTACTTTATTTTTCTCCCCTTTTTTTAAATGGGGTAAATTACCCCCTCTCTCCACCCTACCGGGAATCCTTCTCCTCTCCACACCCCATTCATTACCTCCACCTGCCTCGCTAGCACTCTTCTCGTCCCATACATCCACGACTCATTCTGTATTCTATCCCTCCCGGGTGCCTTCCTTTTCCTCAGTTTCTTCACATGCCTCTCCACCTCTTCCATTGTAATTTCTTCTCCTTCAGGTTCTACTCAGTTTCTCTTCGTCTCTATTTCCGTTTTCTTTTTTTCCTTTTCTCCCTCCAGCAGCCTCATGAAGTACTCCTCCCACTCATTCATCGTTATCTACTCGCCCCCATTTTCTTTTTTCTTTCTCTCTTTATTAATATAGTTCCATACCTCCTTCTCTGTTCTTATTGCTTTTATCTCTTCCTCCTCTCTCTCCTTCTTCTGCCTCTTCTTCTCCCTGCATGTCTCTCTGTATCTTCTTTTCGCTTCTAAAAAGCCACTTCTGTTTCCTTTAGTCTTTCTCCACTTTCTTAGTTCTTTTATTGCTTCCTTTTTACGTTGCTCACATTCTTTGTCCCACCATTTATTCTTTCTTTTTGTTCCTCCACCTCTTACTGTTATTTCTCTTTTTGTCGCTGCTTTTTCCAATATTTCTACCAATTCTTTCTCCTTTTTCCCTACTTCTTGTTCTTTAAATCTTGCTTTTTCCAGTCTTCTCTTATACTCTTCCACCCCTTGCTCGTTCCATACTTTAATTATCACCTTCCGCATTTCGTCTATTTTTTCTTCTCCTCCTCTCTTCTCTCTCCCCCTTCCTATACTTGTCTCTATAGGCAGATGGTCTGACTCTACTCTTTCCCCTATTCTGAATTCTTCGACTTCTTTCCATGCTTCTTCGTTTACTATTCCGTAGTCTATCACAGTTTCTCCTCTACCGCCTATGTAGGTCCATTCTCCTTCTTCGTCCCCTTGTTTATTTCCATTCAGCACTTCCCATTTTTTTTCTTCTATCCATTCCATCAACTTCTTCCCTTCCGCGTTTTCTTTCTGGTCTTTGGATTTTCTTTTTCCCTCTCCTCTCTCTTCTTCCCAAATCCTGGCTCCTCTTTCCCCAATTCTCCCGTTAAAATCCTCTCCCAGAAGCAGACATTCTTCTCTGTTGTCTTTTAATGTTTCTATTATCTTGCTTATTGTTTCTTTCATCTCTTTGCTGTACACTGTCACTATTTTCCACCATTTACTGTCTATTTTAACGTTTCTCACCATGTGATCTTCCTCTTCTCCCTTCTTTTTAGTATTCTCTTTTATTCCTTTTTTTACCCCTGTTATTATTCCCCCTGCTGCTCTTCCTTTTTTCTTTCCCCTTCTCGCCCCTTGCCATTCCCACTTGAACTCCTTTGGTAACAGTTTTTCTATTTTTTCCCAGCTTTCTGACCATGTTTCTGTTAATCCAACAATATCGAACTCCTTCACATAGTCCCAAAAATCTTCTTCTTTTTTCCCTAGTCCCGCTACATTCCAAAATAGTGCCCTCACCCCTGTTTTTCTCGTTACCTTCTTTGATTTCCCCCTTCCTTTCTTAGTTTCCCTCCTACTTCCTTCTTTGTTTCTTTTTTCCCGTTTCATTGTCCTTTTTACTTTGCCGTTGTCCCCATTTTTCCCTCCTCCCCTTCTTCTTCTTATTGGAAAACCTCTAGTCTCTCTCTCTTCTCATTCCATCTCCATTGCTCCCCGTCCACTATTAATTTCCTGTATCCCACTCTTAATTCTTTCCCTTCTTCCTTTTTTTCCTTCGCCATACTTCTTAGTTTCTTCTGTAAATCTCTTTCTTTCTTTGTGAGGTCGTTGTCTATGTATATCCCCCTTATTGTTTCCCTCTTCTCCCTCAATTTTCCTTTGTACTTCATTATTCTTTCCTTCTCACCCCATCCCTCCATCTCCACCAATACTTGATCCTTGTTAATCCTGTAACAATCTTTTACTTTACTCTAATATTTTTTTCTCCATCTCTGTGTCCGTTTCCTTCTCTTTCTCTGATGTCTTCTGTGTTTTCTTTACTCCAGGAGACCTCGCCGTCTTTTTACTTTTTTAAAAACAATTCTCTTCCTCCTCTTCTTGTTTTTCTGTTCTACCCTCCCCTTTTCTCTTTCTTTTCCTTTTCTCCAGGTAAGAGTCCAGGCTTCCCTGACTAAGCGAGCGGTTTCTATCGTCTTTGTTCATCCGCTTCCTGTGGCGCCTCCTAGATGTCGTTATGTTCCGGCTTCGCCGATTTATTCTTTTTCCTGACTATATCTCCTCTTCCCTGCCCAATTCTTTCTTCCTACCTTTCTCTAATACCTCTTCTCGCTTTTCTCAATATCTTCTCTAATTGTTTCTTTATATTACCTTCTATTTCTCTATTTTTCGCTACTTAACCTTTCTACCACATGTTAACCTTCAGCTCGGTAATACAGGAATCCCTCTAGTTCTAAGGTTTTTCAAGATTTCAAGTTCTCAATTAATGTTTTTCAATGTCTAACAGTACTAAATTTTCCCCCATTTATTAAAAATGCCGTGCTTGTTTATTAACAATAAATTAAAGTGTATCTTTGTTACAAGAACACAAAAGAGTTACGAAGAGTTGTGGCACGAGTGCGAAATTTGTTTGAGAACTGTTTGTTGAGTTAAAAACGAAGTGAATACTACGAAAGATAAGAAGACAAACTTAGGAACTAAGAGAAAAGAACTAGAAATCATATTTTGACTATCTCTCCTTTTATGGGTGCCTTAAGCGATATTGGCGTTTCGTTTTGTTTTCTTCCATTAACTGTTTCATCACGATCTGACTTATCTAAACAACCCCCGATGCAATATTTGTCACACGTTAACCTCTCACAATCAATGTAACACAAAATTAACCACCGTCAGCTCATTAGGTTCGAGCTGTAAAACAACATTACCTTACTGCCGTTGATATCATTTTATTACACCGTTTCTGAGAATAACACTTCCGTCGTCGTGGAAACAATGGAAAACATGTTTTGAATATTCTAATTGTTCGTGCTGCGTTCAATTCCGCGAAAGCGATGCATCATCCGGAGACCCGGGCTCCGGGAGTTCTCCGGAGCATTTATGACGTGTTTTTTCGCGTTGCGATGATACCGTAGTTGCCGACTGTGCAATTAAACCGCGCTAATTATACCGGCGACGGCGGCGTTCGTTCGTTTCTCAAACTGCAGAATCCACACAAACACGGCCCAATTTATTTATTCGAATTAACTTCCTCGATTTCCGGTCCATTGATTTCGGAAAATCGCAAAGTCATTAATTACCGGCCGGCCCGGACTGTTAATAGAGATTTTCGCGCGACGAAATCCTTAATTACATCCGGGGAACTAACCAAAAACGACAATCGCGTCGAGGAATTTTCCGAAAAGTGGGATCGCAAGACGGAGGGAAGAGCTTCATTAGGTGGTATTATTGAGAGCTGATAGGGAGAGTCATCATTATTAAGTTCCGCTATCATCGAAAAATTAAATAGCAATCATCAGCAGGAATTTTGTTTAATTGTTTGAATAATCCTTTTTAAGATCGCAGTGAAATAACTGGAGACCATTACGTCTTTTATTTGGTCCAACTGATCCTTCAGAGGGAACATTTTTACTCT
The DNA here is from genome assembly GCA_963583935.1 of Diaperis boleti. Classification (NCBI taxonomy): domain Eukaryota; kingdom Metazoa; phylum Arthropoda; class Insecta; order Coleoptera; family Tenebrionidae; genus Diaperis; species Diaperis boleti. Next base: position 16,252,062 of record OY757244.1, on the reverse strand, counting down.
GGAATTAAAGTCTAAATAGAAATCCTCCGAATACTTAGTGCGCGTTTAATTCGAAAGGTCCATCAGGTGACGTCAGCCCGTGTATGTAAATTGGGTTAAATAAATTTACTTTGAAAGCGTGCATTAAAAGTCTTTTAAGCGGCCGCCGCCGCCAGGAAGGGGGTCGGCGGCGTATTTGCGTAGCTCGTATGAAGAGACACGGCCTCCGTGAAAAAGCGTTTTTAGGCCAAAGCGACCGTGTTGACACAGGAGAGAGAGCAAGCCGCCCCAAAATCTATCCATATGTATGTCACCTCAACACCGATCCCATGATGGCGCCCGTATTAAGAACCGCACTCCACTACACCTTCACTTAAGCTGATTACAGCAATCCTCATCAAAAACGCGGACGACAAGAATAAGAAACGCCGACACCGCAACGCTAACGAACCGCCCCCTGTAAAAAGACTTCACATACCTACTTACGTTGTATAATACTCGGTAATTCGAGACCCCTTATCTCTTCGAGTAAGCTGATTAGGAGAGAGTCAAAGAAGCAGAACGTCCAAGTTTCGGCACGTTAATGAAGCCACGTCTTAAATTACAACAGTTGGATGCAGAATCAAACATTTTCGTTAACGCGGATAAGAAGAGGGTCGGTGGGCGCCTTTCACCCACCAGAAAACAGACCAGTAATGAAATCTTAAAAGCCACCTAATTTATTTATTTTTCAGCCTGTTGTTCCCAACCTGTTTGACAACGCCTCCTTACAAACTGTCTTTTTCAATATTGGTTTGGTTAGACAACACTTCCTTACAATGTGCCTTTTTCAATGTTGCGTTTGACAACATTTCTTTAGAAAGTGTCTTTATCCATGTTGGGTTTGACAACATGCCTTTAGAAAGTGTTATCTTCAAAGTTAAATTTGACAACATTCCCTTAGAAGTACAGGGTGTTTAAAAATTGCCGCACCAAACTAATGGTACAGTGATCAGAAGCAAAGAGTACGCAATAGAAAAATATTTAAAAAAATTTGGTGTTAGATTCGCATGTGGCTGAAGGTTTCTTTTATAGTAAATCTGGCAACTGAGGAAATTGCAATGAACAATTTATTAAAGTACTGGCATGTTAAGTAACCAAGGCAATGTTTTTTTCATTTACTGGAATTATTTGTAACAATAATTGTTGAGAATTGTCAATTATTTTTGAAGTTTGCAATTTTTTATAACAATAATTAAAGGAACCATTTATTATTTAACAGAACATTAAAATACAATTCACAGCAAATGTTCAAATTGTCGACCATTGCCCGTAAAACTAGCTTTTGCCCGTCTCTTAATATTGGCCTGTACTCGTCCGAGTATTTGTTTGGTTAGAGTTTCAGTGGGTCCAAAAATTCTTGCGAGAAGGTCTTCAGGACTCTCAGGTGGTGTTACGTAAACCAACAAAAACAATAAAGCATGGCCAGGCCATCACAGGACCGGATGACGATAAACTGGTGCTTCATCCAGTAGAATTTACATATCGTCGGCTTAGTGTGAAAAGTGCAAAATCATAATTTTCTCGAACAGTTTCAATTTAGGTGTTTTTTACGTTGATTTTGAGTGACTCAATGTAACTTTAGTCACTAGGCCGACGTTATGCCTTAATAGAAGTGTTAGAGGCACGTCATCCATCCCACAATGTCAGTGTGACTTTTTTTTAAATAAATCTGAAAAATTAGTTACTATGCATACAATTCAATTGTTGCATAAAAATATCCATTGTTATATTAAAATGTTGCCGCATTGATTTGTGCATAAATCTCGATAATTTAAGATGCGTTTAAATACATTTATGTTAAAGACCAAAGACATTGCGTCAAATAATTATTGATCTACATTTTGTTTCGCATACTATAGCAGCATTTTGGGTGTAATTTACTGATAATAAATAGCTGTAATCAACATTCGAGGATCCCTAAAAAAACCCACATACACAGAAGAAATGAACACCAAGAATTTTTTAAATATTTTTTTCTAACTTACCATTGGTCGTAAATAACGTACAATTGCGTTGGTGCGGCAATTTTTAAACACCCTGTATGTATCTTTTCAATTTTGGGTTTGACAATATGCCCTTAGAAAGTGTGTTTTTCAATGTTGAGTTTGACATTTCCTTAGAAAGTGTCTTCATGAATGTTGTGTTTGACAACATGCCCTTAAAAAGTGTTTTTTTTTATGTTGAATTTGCCAGGATTCCATTAGAAGTATCTTTTCAATGTTGGGTTTGACAGTATGCCCTTAGAAAGTGTCTTTTTCAATGTTGAGTTTGACAACATTTCCCTAGAAAGTGCCTCTATCAATGATGGGTTTGACAACATGCTCTTAGAATGTTTTTTTTAATGTTTGGTTTGACAACATAATCTTAATAAGTAAGGAATAGATGTTTGCTGATGAAGTGGGAATTCTTTTTATATACATATATTGTTCAAAACAAATAAGGTCAAACCGCAAGTTGAAATGTTCTAAATTTATTTCGGAAGTAGACTAGTTTCAACCCACAAGGAGTTACCACTACAGTGGCTACATCCACAAAATTAATTTTCGTTTTGGTAAAAATCTGTGACCGAGCAGGTCACAGCCTCGGGTCACTTCTACTGGAATTTTTAACCAGTTAAAAATTAAAAAGATTTAATATGTTTGTTATATAGATCTAGCCACTCTTCATGAGGTAGTGTGCTAGATACTTCTTTCTTTAAGACCTTTTAAATCTCTTTGTACTGATGATGAACCTAGTGTGGATCGAAACTAGTCTATTTCTGAAAGAAATTTAGAACATCTCAACGGAGGTGCCTGACTTTATTCGCTTTAAATTCAATATTCAATATTAATATGATATGTATATTCCCACTTCATCCGCAGACATTTATTCTTTACTTTCTAAGCTCAAGTTGTTAAACCAAACATTGAAAAAGACACTTCTAAGGAAATGTCAAACTCAAAATTGAAAAAGACAATTTGTAAGAGAATTTTGTCAAGCCCAACATTAAAAAACACTTTCTAAGATAAGATAAGATAAGATAAGATATATTTCATGTCAAGAATACAACAACAGTATTTACATACGTCACAAAAAAGAATAGGTAAAAAACCATACATATTTTTATAAAAATTATTAACACAAACTACATATATATATAAAACATCTCACATTATCCTATATCACAAACATTGTCCATAAAATCCTGTATGCTATAAAACGCCTTGTGTGCAAGAAATGTTTTAATTTTTTGTTTTAGAGCTTTTAGTGGTAGTTGTCTCACACAAGGGAAAAGTGAGTTATACAACCTAACACTCTGATGAAAAAAATGTCTGTGACTTTTAGACAGTCTAAAATATTTAGCGTGAATATCAAAGCTATTACGAGTATTATATTGGTGTATCTCTTGGAATTTGTTATAATCACTTTCATGGCGTTTGATATACAAAACACATTGTAATATAAACATACATGGCAAAGTAAGCACCTTCAGTCTGATAAAGGCAGCCTTGCAGTCTTGGCGGTATAATAAGTTGCTAATGATTCTGATTATTTTGCGTTGTAGAGCAAAAATACGATAGGAGCTTGAAGCGTTACCCCACGCCAAAATTGCATAATTCATCTGCGAATGACAAAGAGCGTAATAAACATTAAGTAGTGCATCATCAGCCAGGGAGTTCTTTAAACTTCTGATTAAATAGATGTATGTGCACAATGTCTTTGCAAGCTCGTCCACATGTTTATCCCATTTTAGTTGCGAATCTAAATACACGCCCAAAAATTTTGAACTATACTCAAGATCAAAGTCACCTCTGTATTTTCTTAACGTAACTACCATTTTTTGTGTTTTTTGTTCATTTAAGCATAGTTGATTTACTTTAAACCACTCTACTGCGTTCGATTGTGTGTTCTGACTTGCTTGCCAAGCGCTGTACAAATCTTTGGCCATGTTCACTAGAGTGGTATCGTCTGCATATAATATACCTTCTGTGTTAGGTAGTGACTTGAAGAGATCGTTAATATATATAATAAATAACACTGGGCCGAGTATAGATCCCTGAGGAACACCAGTTTTAATAACTAGAGAATCAGAAAGTACACCTTCTGGAGATAACAGCCTCTGTGTTCTAGACCTTAAATAAGACGTCATAAGCTCTATACTATTAGAATCAAAGTCATATCGTTTAAGTTTTTTGAGCAACAGTTCATGGTCCACACAATCGAACGCCTTCGAGAGATCGCAAAATGTGGCCACCATATACTCACCCCGTTCAAAGCAGTCAATAGCGTGTTTCATAAATTCTATAATAGCGTCTGCTGTTCCCCTCGATTTTCGAAATCCATATTGATATGGCGTAAGCAATTTATTTTCTTCAAAATATGTCAAAATCTGATTACTTAATATTTTTTCAAAAATTTTTGAAATTATCGGCAATAGGGAAATTGGTCTGTAGTTGGCGATATTCGCTGGGTCATCTTTTTTAAATATTAATTTGATCAGGGCACACTTTAAAGCTTCGGGAAAAGTATTATTTTCTATGGCGAGATTTATAAGTTTCGTCAGCGGGAAGACGATTAGATCCTTGACAATTTTTATGACTTTAACGCTGAGACCGTATATATCTTTAGTTAGTTTATTACCTAATTCTTCGATAATCCTACGTACCTCATTGTAAGATACTGCTGAGAACGAGAAAGTATAAGGTGGCGAGGTGTCATTGGGCTCCAAAAGCTCCGAACAGGCATCATTTCCTAGAGGCGCTATATTTTTTAAGATGTTATTAGATATATTAACTAGATAGTTGTTTATTTCATTGGGCGTCTCTATCAACTTGCTGGAGGTATCTTTTAAACGTGCTTTACCCTTTTTTTCATTCACTATGTCCCACATAGTTTTACTAGTATTTGTAGATCGTTTTATTAAATTTTCATTGGAGGTCTGCTTTGCAACTTTAAGCTCTCGTCTGTAGAATTGACGATATTTCTGGCGATATTGTAACAGGTCTTGCCTATTAAAATTTATAATTAGATCATTTACCAAATGCAGATGATCTCGCATTTGCTTTAAGCGTCCTGAAAACCAGCGCGGTTTTTTGACGCCATTTTTGCTTGTGAAGTTAACTGCTTTTTGAGGAAAAGCCTTGTCAAATGCAATTAGTAAGTAATCCAAAAATTTGTCAAATTTAGTGTTTATATCCTTATTCAGATCTGATACAAAATCCCAGTTTAATTCTTCAACAAGATTATAAAACTGGAAGCTACCTTCAGCAGTGATTGGTCGCACAATTTTTTTATACAGTTCCCTGTTTTCGTTTATTTTTTGGACGTGTATTTCTACGTGTATACCATGATGATCAGAAATATTTGGTTCTATTACAGTAGCTTTAGCTGCATATGCTTCTGCGCTAACATATACATTATCCAGACAGCTACCTCCCCTAGTGGGCTCCCTAACTAACGGGATAAGGTTGAAGCTTTGAAAGAGGTCTTGAACAGCAAGTACCTCTTTTTGTCGTGTCAAAAAGTTAACATTAAAATCCCCACACACTATAATGTTCATTCTGTCTCCTATCATCTGCAAAGCCAGTTCAATAATATTTAAAAACGTCTGAAAATTACCCGAGGGCGGTCTATACAAAGATAATACATATATGTTATATTCATTTAATTTCAACGCTGCGATCTCACAATCCATCTCCACCGACAGCGCATTCAAATTATTGAGAGCTACAAAATTTAAGTTATTTCTTACCATTATCAAGGTACCGCCATGAATGTGGCTGTCTCTACAGAAGCAAGAGTCTAAAACATAACCGGCACACATATGATATTGTACGTTACAGTAATTGAGCCAGTGTTCATTAATACATAATAGGTCAATATCTTTATCTGTTATAAAGGCTTCTAGTTCATTAATTTTATTTTTTAATGATTGAACATTTAAATGGAATATGTTTATACTTTTTGTTGGCAGCCCTGCTAAGAAGGGATGCGCAGTCGAGAGAGACCGGCATCCACGCCATTGAGGACTCCGTTCCGTTCTTTTGGAAAGTGCACATCATCCGGCACATTTACATTCAGTTCAATTTCATGTTATAAGAAGTATTATGTTTTGTTAGTACACGGTTTTATTACAATACACTTTGGAGGAAAGCAAGACTATTATTTCCCTCCCGAAGAACAAAACATAACAGTGGCGACGAGGTATTCGGATTGTGAACACAACAGTGCCGACAAAAACCAGCAAGGGTACATCTCGATCGTGACAAAATGGCGGAGTTAGAAAAAGTGATGGCAAAATTCATGCAGCAACAACAGCAACAACAACAGGCGCAACAGGAGTTTTTCCAAAAACAACAGCAGGAGTTAATTCGGCAATTTACCACAGCGATGCGACAAACGGGAGAAAACATGGAAATGCGAATGGAGTCCCTAACCAACAGCCTCACGGAGTTCGTTTACGACCCAGACAATGGACTCACTTTCGACGCTTGGTACACACGGTTCCAGGATCTGTTCGAGGTCGACGCAAAAGGGTTGGACGATCCTTCAAAGGTTAGGCTGCTTTTGCGTAAACTGAACACCACTTGCCATAGACAATATGCAGATTATCTCTTGCCTCAAGAACCCAAAGATATTAACTTTAAAGAGACAGTGGATAAATTAAAGCAAATGTTTGGGCGCAAAATATCTCTTTTTAATACACGCTGCAATTGCATGAATATGTGTAAGGCTCAGCATGAGGATTTTGTGGCGTACGCCAGTAATGTTAACAAAAACTGCGAGGAGTTTAAAATTTCCAGCATCACAGCCGCACAATTTAAATGTCTTATTTTTATTTGTGGTTTGAGGGCACCCACGGATGCAGACACCCGAACAAAATTGTTGAACTTAATCGACAGTAAAGCAGATACTATCACCATAAATGATTTAGTAGTGGAATGCCAGAGGTTAATCAATTTAAAAAACGATGCGATGCTCATCCAAAGCCAAAAATCTAGTCAAGATGGATTCAAAGTTGCTATCGTCAAAGAAGCAGCGTACAAAAAGAGAAGTCCCACACAAGTGACATCAAGATCAAAGCCAGCTCACCAGTCAACTTCAAAGCCAACGCAGCCCAGGACGCCGTGCTGGTTCTGTGGTCAAATGCACTTTTCAAAGAACTGTCCATTCAAAACGCATATCTGTAAACAGTGCAACAACCAAGGCCACAAAGAAGGGTACTGCAAAGCTGGGAGAAAGGGTCAGCAAAAACAGGGAATGACAAGGGTTTCACAAACAAACACCATTTCAAGTGTGCAACATGTGAAAACATCGGCAAAACGCAAGTATATGTCAATATTCATAAATAACATGCCGTTAACACTGCAGGTAGATACGGGTTCCGATATCTCTATAATTTCTTCAAATTTCTGGAGCAAACTGAATCAGCCAGCGACCAAATCCACCTCACATGTAGCCAAGGACGCATCAGGCAACATCCTGGATTTAATCAGCGAATTTGATTGTGAAGTCACCATCAAAGACTCCACACAAAAACAACGTTGTTTCGTAACGAGTAATCCCGATCTAAACATTATCGGTTTAGACTGGATTGAATCATTCCATTTATGGGACCAGCCATTTAACACGTATTGTCATCAAATCGCTGTATCCCACAAAACAAGCAGGTTAGAATCGCTTAAGCAGGAGTTTCCAGAAGTATTCAACGAGCAATTGGGACGATGTACAAAAACTCAGGTAACATTATACTTAAAGCCCAATGCACGTCCAGTTTTTCGAGCTAGGAGACCCGTAGCCTACGCTATACTTCCTCAAGTTGACGCAGAGCTTGACCGACTAGAACAAGCTGGCATCATTGCACCAGTCAATTATTCCGATTGGGCAGCCCCAATCGTCGTGGTCAAGAAAAGGAGCAATCAGATCCGCATCTGCGCCGATTTTTCCACCGGTTTAAATGAGTCACTGGAACTCCACAGACACCCATTACCACTTCCGGAGGAGATCTTTTCAAAATTGACTAATTGCAACATTTTTAGTCACATTGTTCTTAGTGAAGCTTACTTACAGGTGGAGGTAGACGAAAATTCCAAACAATTTCTCACAATAAACACACATCGTGGTCTATACCAATATCAACGACCGTTCGGGGTAAAGTCAGCCCCTGGGGTTTTTCAACAGATTATGGATTCAATGATAGCGGGGTTACCTAAGGTCGCCGCCTATCTGGATGATCTCGTAGTAGGAAGAAAAACAGAAGAGGAACACTATCGGAACCTAAAGAAACTTTTAGAAAGAGTACGAGAGTACGGATTTCATCTCAAGATGGAGAAATGCAATTTTTTCACAAGGCAAATCAGTTATTTGGGACATATCGTCGATGCAAAAGGCCTACACCCAGACCCAGCCAAAGTGGAAGCAATTATCGCAATGCCAGCTCCATCAAATATCACTACTCTACGTTCTTTCCTTGGTGCTATCAACTACTATGGCAAATTCATCCCCAGAATTCATGTTAAACGTCATCCATTGGATCAACTACTACACAAAGATACTCCATGGCAATGGACAAAAACATGTCAAGATGCTTATGATCAATTGAAAGAGATTTTGACATCAGATCTATTGTTAACTCATTATGATCCAAGACATGAAATCATTGTGGCAGCTGACGCTTCAAATTATGGTATTGGAGGTTGCATACTTCATCGGTTTCCCAATGGAACAATAAAAGCTATCAGCCACGCATCTCGCACACTCACAGTAACAGAGGCAAACTATAGCCAGATTGAAAAGAAGGCTTTAGCACTTATTTTCGCAGTCACAAAATTTCACAGAATGATTTTTGGAAGGAAATTCACATTACAAACCGACCATAAACCGTTGTTAACAATCTTCGGCTCCAAGAAAGGTATTCCAGTATACACCGCAAATCGTTTACAGCGATGGGCACTCACACTGCTTGCCTATGACTTCAACATTGAATACGTCAACACCACAGAGTTCGGTTATGCAGATATGCTCTCTAGGCTCATCAACCAACATGAACAACCAAACGAAGATTATGTGATTGCATCTGTCAAATTAGAAGAAGACATCACACGAACATTTGAGGTAGCGTTAGAATTCACACCGCTTTCGTTTCAAGAAATCAAAGAAGCTACTGCCAATGACGCAACGTTACAAGAAGTATTGAAACATACACGATCGGTATGGCCAAAGAAATTGGAAACAGAACATTTGAAGCCATTCTTCAATCGACGCCAATCTTTATCAATTGTTCAAGATTGTCTTATGTTCAAGGATCGAGTCGTAGTACCTGAACGCTATCAAGCAGCTGTTTTGAAAATGCTTCATAGGGGACACCCAGGCATGGAACGAATGAAATTGTTAGGCCGTTCTTACGTCTATTGGCCCGGCTTAGATCATGACATTGAACAGTACAGTCGTGCATGTGACAATTGCCAAAGAGCAGCTAAACTGCCGACCAAAGTTCCTCTACAGTCTTGGAGCGTTCCATCCGTACCATGGCAAAGATTGCATTTGGATTTTGCGGGACCGAAATTTACCCCACAACGAGTATCACCGCACAACGTACTGTGACTATCCTGGAAGACATCTGCGCTCGCTTCGGTGTACTAGAAGTTATCGTCACGGACAATGGCACACAATTCACATCACACAGTTTCCAACTTTTTACATTTCAGAACGCCTCCATATCACCCACAATCCAACGGACAGGCAGAGAGGTTCGTCGACACATTCAAACAAACCATCAATAAAATCAACAGAGGAGAGGATATTAGGAAACACCTGAACACATTTCTGTCATGTTATCGCACAACGCCAAATCTCAGAGTGCCAGATAACGTGTCACCAGCAGAAGCCTTATTTGGAAGACGCCATCGCACCACGCTAAGTCTTCTCTTACCAAAAATGAATGAACCATCCTTTACGCCCCAAGGACGTCAAAGACAACAGGAAAACCAATTTAACCGCAAACATGGTACAAAGAAGAGAGAATACAGCGTAGGATCTGCAGTATATGTACAAACTTATTCAGGAAATAAATGGACCTGGATTCCAGGAGAAATCATTGAACGAGTAGGAACAGTCATTTACAATGTGAAAATCTTCGAGGCTAGAAGACGACTGATCAGAGCACATGCCAACCAAATCAGAGCCAGATACCCGAAGACGGTCGAGACGCCCCAGGAGATGACACCATTAAATACACTGTTGGATGACTTTGACCTACCCCAAGAACCAGACAATCTCCTTCCACAGGCTCCTGACCGAAACGAGCCTATTCTAGGCCCCAGCACACCTAACCAGGAACTTCCTATTACACATCCGACCACACCTAATCAACAAAAAGACTCTTTTACAGATACTGTCCTAGTCCGACGTTCCACCAGGACACGACGAGAGCCCAATCATTTCCAAGACTATCAACCCATTTAAAAAGGGGAGGTGTTGGCAGCCCTGCTAAGAAGGGATGCGCAGTCGAGAGAGACCGGCATCCACGCCATTGAGGACTCCGTTCCGTTCTTTTGGAAAGTGCACATCATCCGGCACATTTACATTCAGTTCAATTTCATGTTATAAGAAGTATTATGTTTTGTTAGTACACGGTTTTATTACAATACACTTTGGAGGAAAGCAAGACTATTATTTCCCTCCCGAAGAACAAAACATAACACTTTTATTTTGATATTTTGTATTGCAAGTTTCATTACTAATACTGATTTCAATATTGTTATTTACAGTCACTTGCTTATTTAGTGTTTCTGTCATTTTGGGAAAATTAAATCTAGACACCTTCACATTTTTAGGCCATACGTCCGGACTATATAAACGATCTTTTAGATCCCATGAGGCTCCAATTTTAAAGACAGGATAGCTGCTTTTTGATTCTTGCTTGTCACAGGTGAAATTGTGGGTGGGAAATTCCTTTTTTAGGTGCTGTAGTACCTTATCCGTGGTGGTGTCAGGGCTGGTTCGGCTGAGGCATAGCCATATTTTCTTTTCAGCTCCACATAGGATGTTGTTTGGAGATGATCCTGTACCTAATATTTCTTCTTTTTTTCGGTTTCTCTTTCTCTGAGGAATCACAGTTCTGGAAGCATCGTCCCCATGAAAGACAGTCTCGGAGTCAGCATCTTCTTCTTTTGTGTCATAGTCATAGTCTTGCTGTGTTAGCAGCCGTGCATTGGAGCCAATGTCTACACCACTACCACCTTGGTGTATAATGTCGTCTGTGCTGTGTGCCGCAGCTTCGTCTTTGTGTTTGTGTACAAGTAATTTGTTTACTTGCTTTGTTTTATTTTTTTCATCAGCTGACGCAGGTGAGTCGCTTGCTTGCCTGTTGTTCATAGGGTCCTCGTGTAGTTGTACATTTGAGCTACCCTTATTTGAACTACTTTTATTTGTGCTGTTGGTTTCCAAATTGATTCTAACCTCACTTATTTTGTTGTGGATGTTGTACTTGATTGCATCAAGTTTTTCCTGCATTAGACAAATAAGCTGCTTCTGTTCTACTATACGCTCCTCCATTTGGGTATTTATCGTATGTAGGAATTTATTCTCAGTTTGAAGATATGAGTCCGTTTGTTGTTGTGCGAGATTTTTGCTGCCACTGACCTTGACATCGCCGTCCTTGCTTGCGATGGTTTTCTCTCTCCTTGTCGAAATTTCTAATAAAGTCTCACAGATTTTCTTGTGAGTAACGCCACTAATATTCCCATTCGGTGGAACTTGTTTTGTCACAATTATTTCTATTAAGTCGTCTTTGTTGTAACGGTTTAACTGGGTTCTAAGATACGCTCTGTCAACATCCGCCATGTTGTCCTGAGAGAGAGAAAAAGGGGCGATGTTGTGAAACCAAACAAAAACACACCTTGTGAGGAAGTGTTGTCAAACTCAAAATTTTTAAATCTCTTTGTAGTAATGTGTTTGACAACATCTCCTTAGAAAGTGTCTATCAATGTTGGGTTTAACAACATGCCCTTAGAAATTGTATTTTTCAGTGTTGAATTTGACAACATCGGTTTAGAAAGTGTCTTTTTCAAAGGTTGGGTTTGAGAAAATGCCCTGACAAAGTGTCTCTTTCAATATTGAGTTTGACAACACCTCCATTAACGTCAAAATTATTTTTTCTTATTCTTCTAATTGGTTTATATTTATTTTGAATAATCCTTCATTGAGTTTTAAAAATTTGTGAAAATCGAAAACATTTTTATTCATATCTCGTAAACTATAGGTCAATGACAATGTGTTCGTGTTGAAAGTTGAAATTCTCTTTAATTTGAGCAATTTGTGCCGTAATGCGTAATTTGAGGTGAGGCCAGGAACTACAGACCGGAAATTGTTTTGGATTAGTAGATTTTTTTTCGAATAAGAGCAATTGAAAGAAGACCACTTCTATTATAATCTCTTGCATTATAAAATATTTTAAAATATTATTTCTCTTGTTTTTCTCAAATTGTCTTTAGAAACGTACATTTGTTAATGCAAAAACTTACCTTTAAAGGCATTCTTCTCAAGACGATTTCAATAACTGAGACATTCTTCTATTGCCTAGAAAACAATGATCCATAATTAGAGTAGGTACTTTCCATGCCATTATTCCTATTAAATAATTTATTATTTGTTTTTTTTTTTTAATCGAGAAGCAATTCAGATAATATGATCCGGATTACTAGCTGTGTTATTTTATAACTACAAACGGATAAACATTTTACATTACTGTTGCAAAATTTCTAAACTACCAGAAATGCGGAAATTCATTCTGTTTTGGATGCAATGGGATATTTTATTTGCCATGGGAGAAATTACAAAGCAGAAATGTAGGAAAAAATTTAATTTGAATGCGCTTTCAGCTCATTTTTAGAGAGAAAATAAAAACTCGTAAAATGTAACTTGTGATACGAGGGACAAACAATGCATTTCTATACTCTCGATCACCATGGACAGAAACAGCCTCAGCGGATCAAATTATTATAAAACGCTGCTCACACGTTGAAATTACAATAAAAAGCCGAATTTTTTTCGAAGTCCAGCTCTGAAAACACCTCGGCTCCGATGTCCAGGGGGATCGACGATTAGACAGGTCGACATGATTAAACTCGGCGCTGACACCCGTCAGTTTGCAGGTTAGACGTCGGACGACACAGCCCCGTAATTAGCCCTTCGCGTCGTTCCACTCCCAAAGACAAACTACAATCCGAGAAGTTGGCGATGCCGATGTCACGGTCTTAGCTATGGGGTGTCTCGTTCCCACTTCCCACCTCGTGTTGATGTCTTAATGGATATAGAAAGTCGAAATTAGTTTCCGACAGACTTCCAACTTTTTTAATGGACGCGACCGCAATTTGCGTTGACTTCGTGCGGTTGAGAGGTTTTTGTAATAATTGTGTAGATTCCTGATCCGAAGTGGGGATTAGGTAGGGTAACTTTGGTTAGATGGTAAAATGCACTGATATACTTGCATACACATTTACGGTCGGATTCAATGGTAAAACTGTGGGTGTTTTAATAAAATGGAAAGACTATGAAGGCCTTGGGTTTACAATTATTATATTGACAATGACAATGTATGTACTACCTTCTTTCTTGTCTGTATTTCTTTCTTATTATTCTTCAATTTTCTCTCTTTGTATTAACGACGTGGTACACTGACCAAAACTTCAAGACTATGGCAATTAACCTTTTAAACAATTTAATTTCCGTTGTCTGTGTGTTGGGTCTCTTTAGCGAGGGCCGATCAAATTTTTACTGCAGACTGAGGTCTAGTCACTAAATTAGGTAGTTACTGAGATGCAAGGGATAATATATTATGCCTTAACTCTCCTGTAGGGTTAAAACAAAGTGAATAGCGGCCACAAAGCATCAGGAAAATCTCTGTCTTCCCTCAGAGAAAAATGCAATCGCAATTCTCAACTTCCAGCAAATTTTCCTGCCGTTCGTATGCCTCGGCGCATTTGCGAATTTCTTTCCCTACCTCCATATCTGTCCAGTAATTTTCGAAGTTGGGTCCGGGCCAAAGCCTGGCCAGCAGACCGAAATGATTCATGACCGTACATAAGCGCACATAATCACGGCCGTTAAGCGACTCGGAAATGCCCCACTTACACCAGAACACACAAGGTAAGCCGCGAATACAATAACCTCCAATTATCCTAGCATATTTGCGAAAAACACCCGAGTTTGCAGAGAAAACTTGCAATTAGCGGAGCCGGCGGAAACGGAATGTTTACACAACACGAAATCCTGACCAACCTGCGGTTACGGCTGACAAGAGAATCAGCAATTTTCAAAGAGGTAAATGCTCCGGAGACGTGGCGAAAGAGAGTCAGTGTTTGCTGGAAAAACATCACGGGAAAATCGTTAAATTTTTTTAAATGGTGGATGCGCCGGGCTAATTTCACCCTCGAACACTTATTGGTAATTCGTCTTACACAAAATAGCTTCCATTTGGTGAATGGTACAGATCAAACGATTTCCGGGAAGGAGAATGGCTGTTGATCTTTTCAGCTTCCAGTCCCGGTTTTCTTATCATGTCCGGCACGGCCCTCTTTTAATTTGTTCATCAGGACTAAGGAGACAGTTTATTGAGAAAACGAAAAACAATAAAACAAAAAGTCGTATTAGTAGGAGTCGGATCATCAGCGATACCCGAGAGTGTAATCTTCTCTCTTATTTCGAACGAAAGAGGGAAACTTTCCCAGATAAGATAGATGAATCCGACAAGTGTGGACTTTTAAATACGCGCCGTTAACGAGCAGGTCCGCTTTTACGTCCACGTCACTAAATCGAACGTCGCCAGTAATCGTATTATTTAAAAAGTTGGAAGAGATTTTTATGGACGTCCATAATACTTTCATAGATTGCTAGTGGATATTTTCGATTCAACGGTTTTGTTTGCGAGAAACTTTTCAACGATTTGTTTTCAACTGTGTTGAGCTAGCAGGTCTTATAAAACTTTGCGAGTTAGACGGGGCTTCAGTCATATAATACGGTACAAGAAATCCACTCGGTTACAGATATTTACTCACGGCGTGTTTGTGTTCCGCTAAACTCCCGTTATTTATTTCTGATACAGAGTCTACGACGACAGAAAGTATAATTAAAACGGAGTGATGGATTAACGCACGGAAATATCAATTTCAATAAACTCGGAATTGACAGCGTGTAATGGATTCGGGCAAACACACGGACGACTCGCACAATTTTCGAGCTGATAAAAAATGCAAACAATGTGCATATGTGCGGGTTGAAGACGAGGCAATTAATTGCTAATTACAGCGAGAACTACAACTGCGCAACTAGTTATTAATATTAATTGACGAGGTTGGCAATTGTACTCGCAAAATGATTCAAGAACGAGCTGCTCTCTCTAATTAGCGTCACGAGACAAATTGAGCAAAGACAAGAATGTTGGTTGGAATTGTTGAATAATAAGTATTCTCCACTTGTTGTTATTTTCACAATAAGTAGTGTAGCATGTATACGGTACAATAAAAATCCTGTGTTTAATGTGACTGGTCCAGATATTATGTAAAGATAGGATCGACGACCTTATTACTAAAATTACACGTTTTTTTGCTCTTATATCAGCGGCAATTACTCATTAAGTGATTTAAATATAAATATAATATGTATTATAACGAGTGAGCAACAAAATTTGTGATCGTACGAGGCTCTGAATCCAAAATTTTGAGTCGATTCTTGATCGATACGATTGTGGAAAAAACCATCGAGCTGTCAAATCTGTTTCAAATTTGTGACAGTCAGAGAAAATAGGTTAAAAGTAAAGTAAAAGAACCGATGTACGTTTAGCCAACTGCGATCACGAATTTTGTTGCTCACTCGTTAGTATAGGTCCGGACTTGGAATTTATGCCTCACGCAAAATATTCTCGTTCTAGAGTCACCAGGCAGCGGTGGCAGCCCCCTTGTAAACCCGTTCTCTTCCGGTTCGATATGTTTAAAACAGATGTAGTGACCAAACAGCTTACTATCCTATTTGAGAATTCTCGGTGCCAGTTTGTGCGTAAATAAACACAGTATTATAGATAATAAATACACATAGTGACTTTATAACTAAAAATTCTTGAAAAAAGAAAAATCTAATTTGTTAAATATTAAAAGTTTAGAAAAAAAACATATTTTATTACTATAAATAGTGCTCGACATGATAAATATTGTGCTGAAATAATGATTTGGCTATCTCAATCCATTGCGGAGTTATATGACTAATACAAAAACAATCAGTTCAAATGCAAAAACTAAGATGATTATATAACAAAAAACCTTAAATGCAAAGAAAGAAATTTCCAGATCATGTACACGTTAATGACACTTTAGCCAGATATTTTACAGTCAGCTGGACACTGCTCTCAGCCAAACGGCCAGGGTTCTACTTACTTGAAAACCATGAAGAAGATGTATATTTGTCTTTTCTAAATAATTATAGTGTGGGTTTCAACAGTTTGGCCATTGACCTTTTTTTTATGTATTAAACTGTATTTTTTATACCAACAGCGATTCCCATATAAAATTTAAACAACTAAATTTAAAATTTGCCTGTTCCAGAAACTAAAAAATATGTTGGTCCATCTTGGGACTTTCTGGGTCTTTGACTAAAAACTAGAAATGTTTTACAAATATGTTTCATTGGAATGTCTTTGGAGATAAAATATGTCTTCATAAATGATTCGTACATCATTTTGTTTTCTAGAGGCAACATGATGTACGAATCATTTAAGAGGACCCTGTATATATCACAGAAATTGTAAAAAATATGGTAACATTCTATAATGTTCCATTTTTGGACTTTTTATTTTTCACTTCGTCTTGTCAAAATAGAAATTCACAAATTTCAGAAACTATAAAGATTGTTTTTGATATTCCATAATGGATTCCAGACTATAAATAAATGAGAATAGAACTTAGTTTTTGATTAAAATGTAAGCGCATTCACATTTTTTTAAATTTTAGTGTCTTTTGAAGACAAAATTCGCAAATTTTCGAAACGGCAACAAAATATTCTACCCATGGACAATTTGCAGAACTAAATTCCGTATGACAAATCTTTCATTGCAGTTCTTTTGAATATAAGTACTAAATAAGAAATTTTAAAGAATGTGATGGCATGTCATAATGTGCCATTTCCTCAATTCGAGTGAATCTTACAAGATTTTCACCACTTCGATTATTGGAGTTTACTCCTTAAGAATCGATGTCCCATGTATTGTTGGTTGCCGGCGTTTGTTGTTATTGATATTTATATATGTACAACTAGCTGACCCGGCGAACTTTGTACCGCCTCAGAATCAATAAATAATGTTGTGTTATCTCTTTAGCTGAATTAAATTCAGTTGTTTTATCAAAGGATAATGCACACAACGTCATCTACTGACATTATCGGAACAGCATACAACGGCATGTTCATTTTTGTTTCTGTCATGTATCAAATATCGCGTTATATACGGATTCCATACAAAATGTAAGAAATTTTTTTCCGTTAATTTGTCCGATGTTTTAATAGTTACTCGCCCACGAAAAAAGTTGACTCAATCAGTTCTCAAGATATCATCAAAAAATTTGTGTGTGGAGTCCACTCGCAACAGAAGTGAAACTTTGGAGGTTACGCATTAAAAATCGATTTTCATTTTTAAAGCCCGGTACGACAAATTTTGTTGGCCGGCGTTATTTGTTATTGTTGCCCTGTACTAGGGGGGCTTTGTCATTGTCGTTGCCCTGTGCCAATAAAATCATAAAAATCGGTCCAGCCGTTCTTGAGTTATAAACCCAAGGGAGTCCCCTGTCCATGTTTTCATAGTTATTCTGTTATTCGGGCCGTGGCGGAGACAAATCCAACAAATCAAAGATGATAAAAATAGGTCCAAATGTTCTTAAGTTATAAACCCAAGGGGCCCCCTGAGCCCCCCTGAGCCCCCCTGTCCATATTTTACTTCATAAGAACCTTCCTTGAACTTAAAGGAATATTAAAAAAAAAAAAATTTGGTAAATTGGTCCAGCCGTTCTCAAGTGATGCCGTGACCAAGGAAAATAGGGATTCATTTTTATATATATAGATGAAGTTAATAAAGGTATAAAATATTGTAAGATATGAAAGAAACCATTTCATGATGAAAAAAACTTCCGAAATCTTCCGACATTCGTAGTTGAGTATCGTATTTTAGTTACTACAAACCTATTGTCAGAGTATTTAATAATGACGATAGTATTGATGAAATTAATGTTCAAGATCATATCAATAGTGAAGAAAATCAATCAGGATTGTCAGGACATATACTTATGTAATATATTTTTATGTAACATGATTTATGTATAATAGTTTATCGAATCAATATACAGCGTGGAAATTAAGTAAGGAATAAATTCCGTTAGTATTTTCGCTAGAAATAAAACTTCAAAAGCATCTGGTAGGGCTAATTATAGCGCATCCGACAAACGTATACAAATTTTTTTCATCACTTTTTTGACAGTTATGACGTCATCAATATATTTTTTTTAATGGCAACCTATGTTTTTGATTTTACATTCGCTTAGAGTTTTTTATTCTGGTTTCAACATTATGAAATACTCAATAGGTTTACATAAGGAAAAAATAAATAAAAACGGCACTAAATTTCAAATTAGTAAAATTTCAAAAAAATAACAGAGCTGTCTAATTTTATCAGAACTTAAGGAACAAACCATAGAAGTCCAAACAAACAAAGTTCCCAAAAGCAATCAATGAGAAAAAATTTAAAAACCACCCCTTAATTTCAAAGTAGGGCTATAATTAACAAAATTAAGAGAAAGACTGTTGATGTGAGTGTTATAAATTAAAGATATTACACCAAATGTTCAAACTGATGACCCTGCATCATCTGACAAAATCCAAGACGATCATAAAACGCAGCCAATACGTTTTGAATGGTTTGGGGAGTTATTAAACTGTACTCATGTCGAATTGTTCCTTCAGGATCATCCAAATTGTTGGCTCGGTTTTGATACACCTTGCTTTTTAAGTGCCCCCATAAAAAAAAATCTAATGGGGTTCGATCTGGGGACCTAGCCTGCCATTCTATTGGACCTCTTCTTCCATCTTCTTGGGAACACTTCGTCCAAATAACGCCGCACCGGGTTGGAGCACCATCCTGTTGCAACCAAATATTATTATTTAGAAGTTAATTTATTATTTAATATAGAAAAACAGTTCAGACACAATTAATTTGTACCCATTCAGAACTTGTCAACATTGTATTGGTATCTCTGTCGTTTTTTTCTTAAATTCCAATAACATTAGACAGTTCTGTGAATTTTTTGAAATTTTACTAATTTGAACTTGAGCGCCGTTTTAATTCATTTTTTCCTTATCTAACCTATTAAGTATTTGACAACGTTGAAAACAGAATAAAAAACTCTATTCAAATGTAAAATAAAAAACATAGGTTGCCATTAAAAAAAATATTCATGACGTCATAACTGTCAAAAAGAAATAATTAAAAAAATTTGTATACGTTCCTCGGATGCGGTATAATTACCCCTATCAAATGCTTTTTAAGTTCTATTTCTAGTGCAAATACTAACGGAGTTACCGAATTTATTCCTTACTTAATTTCCACACTGTATGTAAATCAATTTGAATAAAAGTGTATACATTCTTTCAATATTATAAGAGATGTGTTTAAATACTTCCTTTGCCTATTGTATAATCAAAGAGATCGCACTTAAAGAGTAAACTCCAGTCGCGCGTCGAAGCTGACCTGCACAATTAATTTTTCTTTTGTAAATCAGATTCAAATAAATTTTGTGAATCAATTTTTCTATTCGGTTTTTAATAAAAATTAACTCTTCTGCTCATACTAACTTATATTGTCAAAAATAATGATACATGATACAAACACATTTGTTTTAAATACACGTGATAGATTGTTATAGCAGGTACTACATCAAATAAGAGATTTTAATAATGATTTTTACAGTTTACAGTTACGTTGGATTTATTTTCATGTAAAAGCTTAGTCCTGGATCAGTATTAATTGTTGGGCAATGAATAAATTTGCACTTTGATCTATTCGAATATCTACAGAACGGGTTGTACACGTTAAAACTCGGCAACTGGAAATGTAATTATTGCAGGAGGCCCTCTGTTGTATCCGAGCGCGGATTTCAAAGCAATATCTCAATTAAAGTGGATTTATTATTTAAATATACATAATCTGAGTCTGTCCGGAACAGTCGTTAATAATCGCTTTTAAGCCAAAGTCGGTCGTTCCTTCTCGAACGTAATTAAATTTAAACAAATCGCAGAGAACACAGTATCCGAACGCGACCACATACTGAGCAAATTCCGTGTTATTATATCAAAACAAGTACGAAGCGGAATTCCGGTTATAACAATTAAATCTACCATTGTAATCAGAGAATGCTTTGATTTACGAATATTCTGGAATCCTGAGTGTGTGCTCGGACGGTTACTGTTAACAAGGATGGCCATTCCGACATCCATTCAATAACTTTCAAACTTCCCCAGTTAGCAGTTAGCCTGTTTACTTAGCCCTCTTCGCTCCGGGCCTCCCCAAATTTCTAATTGCAGCCTCCCCCCCAAACCGCCCCAAACAACGCTCGCTTTAATAGAAAAGGTTAATTGCCGGGGGGAGGAGTACAGATATATGTTGCGCAACATTTCCCTTTTCCATTAAGAACATTGTTATGAAGTTTGCCTTGAAATGAAACCGCTGTTCGTCTTTAGTGTTCATTCCCAATTTTAAATTGAAATTTTACTTTGAATTTGATATGATCAAAGTTGCTGCGAGTGGAAGAGCCAAGGAAACGGAGCAACGTGCAAACTTCGAATTACGCACTTTCACGACTGACTTGCTCGGTCTTTGTTCCGCCAAGAAAAAAATATCATTAACGGCTATTTTGGGACCTTTTATTTATTAAGTGAGAGGACACAGCTCAAATCTTCGGCGGACGCGTGACAAACTTTTATACCCTCCAGAAATCAATCTATGAACAAAGTTCTGGTAGAGCTTTCCACAAACGCAGAGGTTTTGAAATTTTAACAGAAATGATGTTGCGACACAAAATGTTTTAAGAAGAGTGGAATTGATTATGGAACCAATTAAAAAGTTGTTTATTATTTAGTGGATAGAACGGCCAGACTTTCCAACTAAATAGTTGCCCAACTTTTTTTTGGGTTTGGCGAAAGTCTGGGTTGTTTTAAAGTCGGGAGTTTCCAGCTAAAACACTGGCAAATGAAGTATAATTTTCCCTTACGTTGCACAACTTTCTTATTCGCTACAGGACACGTGAAAAAATACTGTTGTATTATGATGGCATAAAACACTAGTGTCTTATATTGCAGGCACCAACAATCAGAAAATATGAAAGTAACCATATCGACCAACCAACCGACTTGTCGAAAGTTGACACTATTACCACAATAATTACAATATATTGCTACCGGTTCTATATCAGAACAGTTCCAATTTCAGTCAACAGAACTTTTATCAAGTAAATGTAATGACTTAACAAAAACACTTGCATTTCAAACTTTGTTAACGTTGTCATAATTTACCGTAATTATTTTATTTAAATTAATGCCATTGTAATTATTAAAGTAAAAATATGCGCGCTCGAAACCGGAGAATGCGTTACGAAATTTGGGTGACCTTAAAATATAGGTACGTCGGAATTCGACGAAATTTTAAATGGAAATGCTTTTGGTAAGTTTAATTGAAGTCAACTGTGAAGAAAAAAGCGGATGACCCGTAAATTTAAGTGAAAAAAGAGACAAAACCCCGATTTCAGTGGGTTATAAGCTAAATGTATTGAAATAAAACGTAAATTACATCAAACGAAAATTTACGGTCTCTAATTAAGAGTTTCGGTACCTAGTAAAAGTCATACATTTTGATGGTAAATTACATTTTACATTAGGGATAAAAATATTTTTTACGTTTGTTGGGGGTGCGTGTTAGAGTAATCTTATTATTGTTTTTCGTTAATGTTAATTAATAATGCAACAGTAACTATTTATTTGCATAATGTTCGCTGTAGTCTAAAAATATTGTTCATAACTCGTTCGAAAGTGAGACATATCATGCTCTTGTGATTTTCCTCACTGATCAAACTCGCATGATATGTCTTACTTTCGACACTAGTAACCACTATTTAGACATTCTGACTAAGTATGTATATGTATATGCATGTAAGCCTTTTTAACGTCTTAGTGAGTGTGAAAATTGATAAAAAAATTAGAGAGGAGGTCCCAGAAGGCTTTCAACTTTCTAAACTTTAAATAAAAGGATACAGAGAGCCCAGGATTATTTATAAGTGTTTATTTCCTTTCGACCGACTTTTTTCTTAATGTATTTTTATTTAATTACTTTTTGTTCTCTGATGTTCACTTCTCTTACCTTTTTTTGTGCTGTTTATCTCCTTTTATTCATTGACATTAGTTGCTTTTATCTCTATTCTATTCCAATTTCTGTTCTGCGCTTTATTCAGCTTCGTTCGTTCACTCCCTCTCATCTTATCTCTTTCAATGTTCCGTTCTCTCTCTCTCGTTCTTACTATAAGTGTTTACGTCCCTCAAATCATCTCTTTATCTCTCCCTGTTTGTCTATTCTTGCATTCTATTTATCTATGTTTCGGTATATAAGTAGTTCCCATTTTGTTTTTCCAATTAATTTTTTTGTTTTCTAATTTTATTATTTCTCTCGCTCCCTTACGTTCTTATTACTTTTAAGTCCATTTTTAAGTGCTTTTGAATATGTACTTCTCTCACTCTTAATGTTTTTTTATTTTGCTTATTCCTTTTGTACGTATAATCCTAATTGTCTTTCTAATTCAATGTTTTTACTTTTACTTTTGTTTTCTTTTTGCGGTTATTGACTTGTTTCTTCATATTTGTTTTTTACTGTTTCTTCACTTATCTGACACTTCTGTTCTCATTATAGTATTTCTTTTTTACACTTAGTCGTTCGTCATCTATTTTCTCCCTCATCTGTTTCTGCCTTTCCCTTTCTCTCGATTTTTACTTCTCTTACCTTCTCACACAATATCTCTTTCAATGTCTTCCTGTGTGTGTTCCATCTTCTTTCTCTGTCCCGTTCATTCTTTCTTTCATTGTGTCTTCCTGTTTGTCCGTCGTTGTATTCTTTCTCTTTATCGATCCCACTTTGTATATTTCTTTCCCTTTCTCTCATATTCTTTTTCACTCCTTCTAATTTTCTTATGCTTTAATTTCCACTTAATTTCTGGTTCGTTTTTTTACGATAGTTTTTAGGTTTTCAATGTGTCTCATTCACCCTTCTAATGTTTTCATTTTTTCGGTGCCTTTTTCATTGCTTCCTATTTTTTCCTTTTTTTTTTATCATGTATTCAGAAACAAATCAGCGTTTAGAGATAACCGGCGCGAACAAAAAAGCATGAAATTTCTTGCAACACCACGCGACGAACCTACGGGTTTCTTTTCCGATCGACATCTGACCGAGGTAACATCTCATCGTAATTTTTGTCCTGGACAAGAGTAAGGTCTAGGAATTGGCGTCAAGTACGGATAATACGATTGGGGTGTTCAGTGATTTTTATAACTAAATCGCATGAGCGGATAAAATCGTTTGGGTGTCGATTCGGGGAAAAAGACGTGAGAAAAACTACTTTATTGCGTGCAGACCTTGACTATTTTCTTTCAATCAAATAGGCAGATACACCAGCATTAACCAGAAGATTCTTTCTTTCTTGTATCACCTTCTTTTGCAATAGTATGTCCACTCATGATTTTTTTTGGACTGACGTAATCCACACGTGGACTCAGAATCCATAAGGTTGACTCTCAGGATCACAGAAAAAGTATTTGTAATGACTCGTCAGCTCCAAAACCAGCCGGAAACCGTTAAACAGCTCAGAAGATAAGTAGTAGATCATTTTTTTTTGTGTTATCCATTCATCTAGTTCTTTTATTAGCGTGTCAGTTAAAAATTGTAAAACTTCAATAATCATTTTAATGTAATTTAACCTTTAATAGAAGTGCAAAAGTCATAATTTAACTTGTCACATTTTTATTTCAACATTCACATAGATTTTATTTAACCAACTTGTTACCAGTCAATTTAATTTAAATCTTCACAACGTTATTTTAATATTGTTTATTTGTAGAAAGCTTCTGTATTTATTTTATTTGTTCAGTATATGACTTTTGGGGACATAACTGTATTTTTTGTGTCACCATCCACACCTTACAATTTTGTCAGGGCATTACAACATTTTAGGTTGTTATTATTCTTATTACATTATTATTTCGTTGTCTACTTTACACTTTCTAATTCCCTTTAATGGATCTATTCGTATTTCCATCTTTCCTCTCATAATTATTTCACTTTTCTGTCGTTTCTATTTTCCTTTCCTTTTTTCTTTCGTTCGTCTTCTCCTTATATATTTCATTCTTCACTTTCTCTTTAGTGTTTTGTATTTCAAACTTAATCGAATTTTTCATTACACTTTCTTTAGCTACTGCGTGCCTACGAGTTTGCCTCTGTTTACTTATAATTGCCTTTTACTTGCATGTTTGTTTTACTCTGTAGTTTTTCCTATTTACATTTTTTACTTACTTTTATTATTTGTTTATCTTGTCTCTTTCATTTCATCTTTACCATTATTTTTTGGTTCTGGTTATCGTTCCCGATTTCTTTCTTTTTTCCTCTTTATCTTTTCTCTTCTAATTTTCATATTTTCACTTACTCACCTATTTACGTCTTTGTTACTTTTTGTGTCTTTCCTTTCTTCATATTTCCCAATTTTTCTCAATCCTTTTTTTATGTCCTTCTGAATATGTCTTCTCCCATTCATATTGCCTATTTATTTCGCCCATTCCTTTTGAAAATATCATCGTATATGTCTTTTTCTTCTATCCTTCTAATTCTCACTCCCTTTCCATTTTTATCCTCCCATGACTTTTTGCACTTTGTTCTTATGAATTTTCTCTCCCAATGTCATTTGTATAACTCTCAATTTTTACCTCTCCCATTACTTCCTATGTCTCTCCCATTACTTCTTACAATTATTTTTTATTATCTCTTTATGTGCTTTTTATTTACGTATTTTTGATTGATTGTTTCTATTGTTTGTTTAATTTTTATCTCTTATTGTATGTTCACTGTTCTTCATTTGTACATTTGTTTTTTGACTGTTTCTTCATTTTTTTGTATTCATTTCTAGTACTGATGTTTTACTCTTAGTCATTTGTTTCTTTCATCTATTTTCTGCCCCCATCTGTTCTACCTTCCCACTTTCTTTATATTCTTTTTTCTACATATGTTACCTTCTCTCACAATATCTCTTTCAATGTCTTTGTGTTCTATTATCTCTCTCTTTTTCCTATTCTTCTCTCCTGTCCTCCAAACTTTCTGTCTCTCTATCTCTTGCTGCTTCTCCGTTCTTGTATTCTCCATATCATGTCTTTATCTATATTTCTCTTTATTGCTCACATTTTGTGTCTTGCTTCCTCTTTCTTTAAGGTTTTCTCTCTTTTCTGTCCTAATGTTCTTATTCTCTAACTTATACCTACCTCCTTTTTTAATCAGTCTTTGTTTATTCCTGTAATCATTTTTTTGTCTTTCTGATTATGCCCTCGTTGCACTCTTAATGTTTCTTCATTTCTCTCATTCCTTTTTCATTCATGCTTTAGAGAATGGGGTCGTCCCATAATTTAAAAAAACAGCTTTTATAGAAACTAGACGGAAAAATATTTTACCCCTATTTTTTTGCTTCTTCGAAATCACGGGTTTACTAGGTAAAAGAAAATCCGAAACATTTGTCTTATTTGAAACGCCCGCCTTTCTGTGACGTCAGTATGGAAAAAAATTTACCAAACAAGATTCAAAATTACTAGATGGGCGCACGAACCAATGAGAAGGCTGTCATG
This sequence comes from Diaperis boleti, assembly GCA_963583935.1. NCBI lineage: Eukaryota > Metazoa > Arthropoda > Insecta > Coleoptera > Tenebrionidae > Diaperis > Diaperis boleti. The sequence goes on along the minus strand of OY757244.1, from coordinate 16,226,112 downwards.
GCGTCATAAGAGGGGGTAAATGTAGAGCGTTTGAAAATGCTAACGGAAATTGCGATTTTTGATATGCTCTGTTATCTAACAAAACAACTTTATTAAACAACAGAACACGTTTTAAGGCTTCATGTTATATAGTCTACGAGATGCTATAGGCGAATTCGTCAAATTAAATTGAGGGAGACGACCTCATTGTTTTGATGAACTTGAAAATTTCTAGCAAGGTTTAGAAATTTCTTGGCATAAAAAGAGGAGATCCTACAGCGTCGTCAACGGTTTTGAATTTTAATACTAACTTACAGAGAGCTCAGAAGTATTTATGAGTATATTTAATGTCTTAGTGTGTAGAAAATCACGGATAAAAACAGATCCCTGAGGAACCCCATTTTTGTTTATCACTATTTAATTAAAAGATTATTCCTTGTATATGCAATGGCTTATCAAACGAAATAATTTGATAATGAACTGGTTTTTAACTACAACACTTTCCTCTCTTTTTTAAGATTTTAATTTCATTTAGTTGTAGATTCCAAATCCCGTTTCTTTTTTGTCAGTCTCCTTTTTGCTTTGTTGGAATAACCCCAAACGGAATAAAAACGCCATAGTAATATTTTCAGTAACCCCTCTTTCACTGTTTAGCGCTCGAATCCGATTTTTTTTCGAAATACCGTCGGAATTCTTCCAGTCGTCAGATGTGATTGCCGTCCGTTTCGCTGTTCTTATTTTCGTTCGTTGGCGTGTTTAATGGAAAACGTGAATGTTGAATGGGGCGAATCGATAATATTTAAATTGGTTTCGAGCACGGCCATTTTTGCCAACAGCTCATAACGCCGGGAGAATTGGAAGTACGTTAAGTGCATTCATTATTTCTTTAATAAAGCCCACAAAGGAACCTCCTCGTTTTTCACAAGAGGTCTTATAAAATTCTTAAATAGAGCGAAATCTACTTCTTTGTAAACAGCGCGGAGGCCGAGACGCGCACGCTGCGCCCTAATGAAATTTTCTGGGAATGAAATATCGAACGATCGTCACGGAGAAAAAATCGTTTGCTGCAGCTTTGCGTAATTTATGCTAATTAAATGATGGCGGGTTTTTGGATAATTTCGTCGCATAAATCAAATAAGATATGGGAGCTACAGGAAGGTGTCTCCTACGTGGAGCATGCGATGCTTATTAATATTCAAAAGGATCCGGGGCGATATTCGCAGCACAAGCTGCGATTCAAATTCAATACCGTTTGACATTTCGCGGGGACGTGCTAATGCATCACGGGTGTCTTTTCGGGCCTTTGTCAACAACATCTTATATTGTGATTAGATCAGGGATGAACATAGGAAAAACATTCTTTGAGACGTCGCGTACTGCAGCGCTGATTTATTTTACTTTTTTTTTCTTACATTTTTATTCTATGCGTCTCTGAATTAGTTATGAAGTAAAGGAACACGAATCCCTTTTTGAAATCCTGAAACTTACTTACGGCCTACAATAATTTCAGGCCCAATCATTGTTTGGAAGCACATTTCGTACGGCTCCAAATGGCCCGAAATGCGCAAAGCCGAAACCGGTCCCGCCCCCCGGATGACACTTTTAATTCACGAGCATTGATAAAGAGGGTGCTAATTATGAATTATCCCCGTCGCGTCGAGGAGAAAACAAACGATTAGAGTTCTCTTATCAGATTGTTTCCGGGGGCTGTTCATCACAACTTCCAGTCATACATGACGGAGGAGACGTATGGATACAAAGGATCTGCTCCGGTTCAAAGAGATTCAATGATAACGAGCTTCGCCAAATTACTCGTCCTTTATATTCCTGCGTTACGTCAGTTCACATAATTCCATTGTTCGTGGGTGGAATGGGCTCCTAGAACGTTCCTGCTTACACGGATTAATACGACCTTGGATGATAGCGTCGAGCTTCATTATCGTATTGTGTCTAATGTCATAACGAACGGCTAAACAACGTCTACTTCAGCGAAAGATGACGTGTTTGGTATTGACAGGATGAGGAAGGCTCGAAGTATCGGAAAGAGAGGATTAGTTTACAGTGTGTGGGATTTTTATACAGGATTCTTTTCTCGTCGAAGTTATTTTGTTGCTTTTAATACAACATTTATAATTAATCTTTTCGTCAGTCTTAAATAATAACACTTTTTTCTGAAATATCTTCATTTATCTTTCAACATTTCTATCTAGTTACATGGAGAATTTTGACGTTTAAAGCCTACTGTATGTATGAATCAATTATAAAGCCCCTATATACATATTATAATGTATTTTTTAAGTACTCTTTTTTGTTTTATCCGAGTTACAACCGTCATATTCACCTTTTTATGACCGAATTTGAATGTGAAGTATCCAAAGATGAAATTTTCAATTTTAAAAATTTTCACACTTCTGGGATTTCAAGATAACCTTTCAAAATGTCAGATGTAGTTTAAAATTGCAGGTATTCTAAAAATTCCATATTCCAAGATAAGAAAATACTAATATAAAATTCTAAATTTTTAAGAACTACAAGATTGGAGGAATTCGAGCAGTTGAACCGAGCGGACGTGTTTTATGGCGCTAAAAAAGCGGCTAAAAAGGAGTGAAAACGAGGTAGAATGAAAACAAGTGTTAGTGAGAGTGAGGGAGGAAGACTATAAATGAAAAAGAGAAGAAGGACGAGAATCGGAAGAAAGGATTAACCCCTTTGGAAAATGAAAAAAATTGGAAAGATCACCGGTTAAAAAGGATGTAGGGGAGATAAAGGAGGAGAATCGGGAACCGGAACAATTGAAAATTATGATGCGTGAAAAGAAAGAAAAATGGAAAAGAGAAAAGATGTAACTAAAAGAAAAAATGAAAAAATTGGAGAAAAAAATGGAAGCGCAGGAAAAAAGAATATTGTCCTAACGGGACTGGACGAAGAGGAATGCGAGATCGAGAAGAAACTGGAAAAATGGATGAAGGCTGAATTAGAGGTAGAATTGACGGCGAAAGAGATGTAAAAATAAATAGAGGAAAAATTATTGTGGCGGAATTTGGGAGCTGGGGGGAAAGAGGAAAGTTATGGAAAATAAAAGAAAACTAAGAGAGAAAAAAAGCAAAAAGAGTATACATAGAAGATGATCTGACAAGCATGGAAAGAGATATACAGAAAGTGGGTTATAAAAAGATACGGATAGAGGGAAAAACGGTGAAAAGTAAACAGAGAAAATGGAGAATTGTACAGTGTACAGCAGAAGAATGAAGGAAATTATGAGAATAATAGAAGAGCGAGTAAAAGAGCAAGAAGAGGGAACTTTGGTGATTGGGAGGGATTTTAATGCAGGAATTGGGGGAAAAGGAAGACGGATAGAAGAGTAACAAGCAACAATAGAAGGAAGATCAACAAAAGATGGAACAGAAAACGCAGAAGGGAGGGTACTGATTAGCTCAGTTGAAGAAAGAGGGTGGGACATACTTAATGGGAACTGCACAGGAGATGAGAAAGGGTAGCACACGTATTGTTAGTGTAAATTCAATTAGATTGTTATGTATGCAAAAAATATGCAACCAGATATACAGTAGCAAAAATGGCCGAACCGAAGCTAACCAACTTATGTATTTCCGTTTGTTCTGTAAAAGTAATAATAATTCGTGTAATGTTCCGCTAAATACAGTCCACTTAGTGTAGTTCACGAGTTGTTAATTCCAAAACATATTTTGGTCCTTCGAGCCGGATACGTTAGTCTGAGAATTGGTACGGAAAAGTGAGGTTAAATGACTATCGTGGTCGTTTCAAGCTGTGTTATTACCAAGTACGAGTAGTGAGCTACTTTTCGGAAGAGGGTCTACTGTCCACTAACGTGACAGTAGATAAGAACAAGAAAAGACAGGCGTTTGAATCTCTGTCAAGCAACAAAAAGCAACACAATGTCGGACGGTGAAAATGAAGTTCCAGCGTTCGAAGCAGAAAGAATCAGGAAGTTGCGAAGAAAGCGGGCCACAGTGAAAGCAAATGTAACAAAATTTCAAACAGCATTGGAAGACGCAAGCAGAGTAAACAAACCGGCTTTGATTGAGGTTAGGTTACCCAGGTTTGAGCAGTACCTATTCGAATTCGCAGTTGGAAGAATTGGGAATCACAGAAGCAGAAGAAGCGAAAAGATTCGAGGATGCATACTACGAGGCCCTAGCAGCAGCAAAGGAATTCATCAAACCGAAAACGTCAGGACAAACAGTAAGTGGCGCAAATGCGAATCAAATTGATGTATCAGTTCCCAGTCCCATTCCCATTCCCCATCGTCCTGAAATTAAGCTTCAGGCAGGTAACAGGCTTAACAGGCAGGTACGAAGATTGGACTAGCTTTATAGATATCTTCGATGCAATGTTTCATAACAACACTTCAATTACAAAGGCACAGAAACTTCTGTATCTCAAGGATGCGCTAACAGGCGAAGCGAAAGAAGTCATAAAGTGTTTAAATGTCACAGCTGATAACTACGACTCGGCAAGAAACTTACTTCAAGAAAGGTATGATAAAAAGCAACTTATCATAAATGCACACATCAAAACACTTTACGAACAACCGTCTGTAACCAAAGAAAATGCTCAAGAAATAAGAAGATTGATTAACACAACAAAACAACATTTAGAATCGATCAAATCACTTGGAATTTCAATCGATCAGTGGGATCCTATGATTATAGGATTGATGAAGCTAAAGTTGGATAGTATGACCAGTCGACATTGGGAATTACAGCAAAAGGAACCACCCACTTTGACACAGTTATACGAATTTCTGGAAATGAGATGTTTTTCACTACATTAGAAAAACACTCCGAGAGACAAGATGCAACAAAAAGGACTACTACAAGGTTTGCAACCCACGTTGCTACACAATCAGGTACAATTTACAAGTCAACGTGCAAATTATGCAAAGGAGATCACAGTTTGTATCAATGTGAAGTATTCATAAAACAGCCCGTAGTCGACAGAATATCTAGCATAAAAAGAACGGGTGCATGTTTCAACTGTCTGCGAGCAGGTCACACAGTTAAAGATTGCAAATCCAATCAACGCAGAAAGTGTAATGCAAAACACAACACGCTAATTCACCAAGATGTCACTACACAAGTAACCACTGGAGCTAAATCCAACTCAAGTCAAGCTACCAATATCACTAATCACAACGTGACAATGAGTAGTACAACCAAATGTACTGAAATACTTTTGGCTACTGCGATTGTGGACATCAAAACAAATTCAAATAGCTGGATTCCTTGCAAGGTTTTGTTGGATAGTGGATCACAATCAAATTTCATTACAACTTCACTTGTGTCGAAGCTCAATTTAGAAGGTCAATCAGTAAACGTGACAGTCAACGGAATTTCGCATACTGGTACCATGATAAAACACACAACAGAAGTCACAATCAAATCGAGAACCTCAGGTTATGCTAAATCGATTAAATGCCTGATACTACCAACGATCACAGTACCACTACCAACAACATCGCTTGACATCTCATTGATTACCTGGCCTTCAGTACCTTTAGCAGATCCCAAAATTCATGAATCCAGTCAGATTGATTTACTCATCGGAGCCGAACTTTATTTCGATTTAATGGAGCAAGGTTTAATCCGTCTCGGGAAAAATAACCCAACTACAGAAAACAACACTGTGTTGGATTGTTGGAGGAAGGATAACGACACACACAGATCAAGAATTAAGAGTTTGTCATTTATCTACACTTGACATTCATAAGCAAATAGAGCAGTTTTGGGTAGTAGAGGAATTGGAAGATAAAGGCTACCTATCAAGCGAAGAACTGAAATGTGAAACTCATTTTCAAAATACTCATCAAAGAGATGTCAATGGCAGATTTGTTGTCAAGCTTCCTATTAGATCAAGTGGACCCAGACTTGGAGGTTCTAGGGACATCGCCTTAAAGAGACTTCGTGGCGTCAAAAGGAAACTAGCAAAAAATAATCAGTTACGACATGAATATTGCAAGTTCATTAACGAATACATTCGATTGAACCACATGTCTAAGACCACCGCAGACGATGATTCTAATTTTCTACCTCATCACGCAGTCAACAAGGAAAGTAGTTCCACAACCAAGGTTCGAGTTGTTTTTGACGGCTCAGTCAAAACTGAGAATCGCAACTCGTTGAATGATATTCTATTAGTAGGACCTAAAACTCAATCAGATCTGTGGGACATCTTAATTCGATTCCGTCTGCACACGTACGTCATTTGTGCAGACATAGAGAAAATGTACAGACAAGTACTGGTTCATCCAGATGACAGACATTTCCAAATGATTATGTGGCGTGAACAACCACTAGATGAGATAAGGTCATTTCAACTCAACACAATCACGTATGGGCTAGCAGCTTCTCCATTTCTTGCCACTAGATGTCTAAGTCAACTTGCACATGAACATCAGTCCCAGTGTCCATTAGCAAGCAAGGAAGATATGTATGTTGACGATCTATTGACAGGCGGAGAACAAATCGACGAGGTGCTGCAGTTGAAAGAGGACATAGTAACAATCTTGAATAGAGGTCAATTTCCGTTAAGGAAGTGGAAGTCCAACAGCGCACAATTGATAAACGATTTGGACACCGAGTCCACCGATACAACTCCATTAGTGACGACACCATCCGATCAATCACGAACTCTCGGCCTCGACTGGCAGCCCATCAACGACACCATTCAGTACACCACCAAGACAGAGGAAATGGGTATTACAAAACGGCAAGTTCTATCCCAAATTGCAAAACTTTTCGATCCTCTGGGATTATTGGCACCCATTATTATTTCGGCAAAGATGATAATGCAACAAATCTGGATTCTGAAGATCGACTGGGATGAACCGTTACCTGAGAAGATACGAACACAATGGGAGTTGATGAAACAAGAAATACCAGCTCTAAACGAATTGCAAATTCCACGTCACATCATGGCACCTCACGCGACAACTTTTCAGATGCATCAGAAAAAGGTTTTGGTGCTGCTGTTTACGTTCGTTCATGTAACACGACAACTACTCAGATCAGATTGCTGGGTACAAATTTCGTTGGAGCCTTCAACGAATTGGACGAAATTTATACCTTTCTCAAGGCTACTCAACCAGAAATCACAGAACAGCTGTCACAATTACGAATCAACTGGCACTTCATCCCACCACGTTCACCACACTTTGGTGGTATTTGGGAGTCAGCGGTGAAGTCATTCAAAAGACACTTCTACAGAACCAGAGCAAATGTCATATTTACATACGAAGAGTGTTACACTCTAATCACTCAAATTGAATCAATACTAAATTCAAGACCTTTGATTCCTGTCTCAGACGATCCTAACGAGCTATCCTATTTGTGTCCCGCTCACTTTCTAATCGGTGATTACCTTCTTGAACCCGCTACCATATCCTATACTGATACATCAGATAATCGCCTTTCGCATTACCAACATGTACAGAAAATTAAGCAACACTTCTGGCAAAGATGGCAAAGGGAGTACTGGCAAAGTTTGCAACAACGTACTTCCTGGCACAATGGCAACGTCTCGTTTTGATCATGGAGGACACCACGGCACTCCTTCAGTGGCCTATGGGTCGAGTCGTCGCTACTCATCCAGGAGAAGATGGTGTAGTGCGCGTAGTGACACTTCGCACTAGTTCGGAGGTGATAAAAAGGCCTGTCAAAAAGTTATGTGAATTACCAGTGCATGAAGAAATCTCTAGTGTTCCCAGTTTAGTCACTATTTGAATTTCTTAGTTATTGAGTTGTTATTTCATGTAATTTGTTCAATGGTTTTTGTTGAAGTTAGTACTTCAAGGTGGCCGGTATGTTAGTGTAAATTCAATTAGATTATTATGTATGCAAAAAATATGCAACCAGATATACAGTAGCAAAAATGGCCGAACCGACGCTAACCAACTTATTTCCGTTTGTTCTGTAAAAGTAATAATAATTCGTGTAATGTTCCGTTAAATACAGTCCACTTAGTGTAGTTCACGAGTTGTTAATTCCAAAACGCGTATATTGGACCAAAAGTGGAGACAGTTATTGATTATGTTATGGTGAATGAAGAAGCATGGTATGAAATAGAGAAATCTAAGGTAGGAGAATATAGAAGAAGTTTAGAAGAAAAATTGTGAAGAATATTTGGACGGAAGAAGGAAAAGAAAACTATAGAGCAAGACTTAGGGAGGCAAAATACGAAGAAGCAAAAACAACCGAAAAGGTGAGGGACCGGAGCGATAACGAAAGAAACGCAACAGAAAAAAAAAGAGATAGAGATTAGAGAGAAAATGGGGCTGTAGGAGAACTAGTGGTCGGACAAAGAATGCAAGGAAGGGAGGCATGTTTGATATTCTGGTGAAAAGCGTGATGATGTATGGAGCGGAAATATGGGGTTGGAAGGGGCGCAAGGAACATATTTGAAATGGGTGCTAGGAGTAGAGAGAGAGACACCGCGGGCTATATGGTGATGGAGGAAACAAAGAGAGATGGAATCAGAATAGAAGCAGGAAAGAGAGCAATAAGATTTGAGGAAGGAGTGATAGAGAGAGGAGAGTGCAGAATTTTGCAAGAGTGAAAGAAAAAAGGAAAGAGATAGGAAAGGGGGTATGGAAAGAGAGGGATGCATATTTCTAAAGAGACGGGTATGCAAACGCGGAGATAGAAAGAATGCGAGGGAGAGGCACAGTAATGACAAACGAATTAGTGCAGAGTCATGGGAAATGTATTAATCGGATAAATGGATGTAAAGGTAATAAATATACATACTCCTACAAGATTTGGAGTTTTTTAAGAAGAACAATTTTGAAATTGAAAATTAATTATGAAATTCAGAAATTTATAGATTCAAATCTCGAAGACTTTCAACATTTTGAGATTTTAACGTTTCGTAATTTATAGCACGCTGCAAAAAGTATAGCTAAATTCAAAACGAAATTGTCAAAAGAAAAAAAATTCGTTTTTCCATCGGAAACCATAGGCAGGTTTCGGTCTTATCAGACCTCATCAGTATAGGACATCCGAAGGATAGAAAGCACCTCTTGGTGTATAAAGGAATTGGACCCTGCAGGAGATGGCGTCATGATGCGTCTCTCGCTTCTACAACTTGTCTCATTCCGGCCAGCAGTCTCTCGAGAGTTATCCGTCGGATATACCATACCGACGACGTCTAATCGGTCTATGGTTTTCGTAAAATGACCTTCAAATTTGTAGGTTTTTTTTTATATAATTTGACGACGCTGTCTGCGCCCAATAGTATTAGACTTGAGATTTACACTAAGTTGAGCGCGGATAGCGTCGTTAAACAATTTGTCGCTTGTTGCACGAAACTCTCTCCTCTAAACCAGTTTACACTGTTTCACGTTGAATGCACAACATCCACAGTAATCATTCAGGGTAAATTAAACGTGGTAATAGTTCTGTTAAAACATCCTAATTCTGTAAAAAATGTGGTAGTCCATAAACACCTGATATTCTTTTTGTCACTATTGCCTAGTTACAACCACGTCACCAAGTGTTTATGGTTAACCACTTTCTTGCAAAATAAAATAGTATACAAACCTCGCAAAAAGTTTCATTCTTGTCTCTCGAGATTTTTCGAGATTGTAAACAAATTTGTTTTGACGGCTCATAATTCAAAAATTAAATTACGCATCTGGATTCGGTTTCCAACATGCAATGTAGAAAATATTTCGGTCCACCTATTATAAATTACAAAGCTTATAGAGGACGGTCGAATTTTTCAGGCTTTTTTTAAGTTCTGAAACCAAAGAACTGGTACTTTAAAAAATAGCATTTTCGTAGGAAAACCTACGAGATACAAATTTGTACTCTGAAAGTTCACATCTCAAAAAATAAGAAAAACATCTGCATTCGGTCTCAACATAACACTAGAAAATGATAATAAAAAAGCACTTCTGATGCTTCTAGTACATATTCTGGGAATAGATGCTTAATCTTGGCCTAGCTCCATAAGAGCAAACTTTTCCTGCAATGCTATTCTTGCACGATATGGATACAGTTGTAAATCTTGTAATTCGTGTTCCACAATCTACGCCATTGTAAGATTAAAATTCAATGTTGTTTTTGTATTCGTTTTGTGAAATCTAACCTCAAGATTTGATGTTTGATGACGCCCCTGAAAGTGTCTTGACAGCGCACTTGTATAGAAATATAACGAGTGAGCAACAACATTCGTGATCGCAGTTGGCTAAACGTATATCGGTTCTTTTACTTTACTGTTTACATTAATCGTCAATTCACATTACTCGATGACTTTTTACACAATCGTATCGATCAAGAATCGACTCAAAATTCCGGATTCAGAGCCTCCTACGATCACGAATTTTGTTGCTCACTCGTTACCATTAGCTATTATAGAAACAGCTACTTTTAAACGATTTATAACAAACAGCGGAAAAGACAGCAAATTATGACATTTGACATTTTGACGTTAGAATGAAACAAACTGCGGACATGATGACTTTCTCGATTGGACCCCAAAAGACTGCATAAATTATAATTAGTTTGCAAATATCAATCTCGTCGAATCTATGTGTCTGACAACTCAGTTCTTAGAAGCTACCTAAGATAAATTAATATCAAACCGGTAGCGAGTATCATAACCTCGCTAATAGATAGGTCCCAAACTACACAACTAAGTACGTGCAAACTTGGTCGCCCCAGGTGCACACCTTTTTACACTTACGCAATCCTCGATTAATTCGAGTCGGAGGCGGTGAACGCGCCATCAATTATCGACGTTATTAAATTTCCGAACGGATGAAAAATTCGTCGTTTTCTCGGCATTATGTGTAACAAATCTCTTGCAGATAAGTGAAAGATTAATAAGAGGGGCGGGGCGTAAATTCTCACTAAAGGATCCCCGTGTAAAGAGGAAAGAGTTTCCAGAGGAAGAAGGCATTCAGGCAGTAAATTTATTACGTTAGGTGGTGACAAGGGCTAAGGCAGAGAAGACGTATCGCGATAAGAAAAATACAATGACCGAGTAGTGCGAAATAGAGTCAGGCTTCGTCCTTTACAAAATGAATAGGATTATTCTACACCGACGGCGCATTGTAAATCGCAGACAGCCAACTTTCCGAATATTCCTCAATATTTTCAGATAAAGGCTGTTTACGTGCGCTCTATAAATTCGCAATATTCCATTTCAATGAGGATTTTTCACCGATGTGCTTTTATTGATACTTTATTGAAAAATGCTCCGTCGATCTCGACGGCGTTTAATTATCTTCGCTTTCGTCTTCCCTTGCCTTCATCTACAAATCGAATTATGGAGTACACTCCAAAATGTACATGATGGAATGGATCGACTTTCAAAGCGCCAGGAGTTGAGATACAGTTGGAAATTGTATATCTGTATCAGCAGAAATCAACGCACAGCCCAAACCGCTGGGTCAAGAAATGTGAGATTTTGCGTGTGGGGTTATACCCAACTTTTTTCAAAATACGACATCGAAAGGACGACTATAATGAAGACACATTTAGAACACTTTATACCGCATGCGCCATGTTGTCATGGTGAGTATTGGTAGTCTAGACTCTGTGCGTTAATTTGTCAGTCAGTCCGTTTCTCTTTTTATATATAGATTTTAGAGATCTGGAGTGGACCAGATAAGGAAGGTATGATTGGATCAATATTGCAATTTTTAGTGGTGTTTTAGCTGAAAGCTGGTCTGCGAAAAGAGAAAATAATCTGGTACATTCATCCTCTCTATTTCTCATCTCAATCCGTCCCGATTCCAATAAAAATCTTGCTCTTTTCGAAACAATTCTCCAATTCGCAAACTAATATTGCCCTGTCCAAACCATGTAAATCCGCCGTATCGACTGCGGCTTTCCATTTCAAACGGAAACGTCGGCAACTGTAGAGCTCTAGAGTTTTTCTCTCTCTCCCTTCGATGGGTAGGTAATTATTATGCTAATGAATTCGTCGGTAAGTTATTTCAATTTATTAGTCTTTGTGTAGCGGCAAGTATGACGTCTTTTAGGGCGAAGCGTGTAATTTGTTTAGACTACCGACGCAAATTTATGAATTGTTATGCACCTGAACTTGCAAACTTTCCGCGACACTCATTAAAGCGACAACGTTGTTAAAAGTAAATTGGAGCGTGGAGATTGGCAGATGTGGAGGATTTTTCGAAGTTGACTTGCACAAGTTTAAAGCTATAACTAAAGAGCGGACTTCGGTGCACAAAAAGGCGCATATTTATATGCATAACATTTGTGCGAAATATCATGTAACAGATTCTCAGATTCTCGAGTTGCAGTTCTCAATTTCTGAGGCAAAAATTGTCTTAGTTTTCAAATGTCAATACATAAATTATATCTATATATAACAGATTCTAAGACTTCAAAACACTAATTTATCTTAAACACCATTAACAAACTATGAATAAGCAATCAACATAACCTGACTAGTGCTCAAGGCATCTTGTCTCGGTCTGCCGTTTCTCAAGTTTTCAAAATTCTTGGTTTCTCAATCTTCTGAGTTTTAGAAGTTTTCGGTTTAAGATCAAGTTCTCATATTTTCAACCTCTTATTAACATATTTTTCAGTTTCCTACACTCTAGATTTGTGTGGTCTCAGATTTTGTCAATTTTAGAGTTGCTCAAGATCTTATTTTCTCAGTTCTTAGTGTTTCAGCAGATTCTAACTTGTTTTCTCAGATTGTAAGATTCTCAGGGCTTTCTCATCAATTATCCCATCTCCTAGGCTCGCAGGTTTTAATTTACAAATGTTCACGTTATATAGTAGGGGAGCCCGCGATGCTATATGGGGATTTACTCGAGCGTCGTGGGGACCTATTAGATTTTGAAGATTAGATGCTAGAAAGAAAAAAAGGTTATATAATGTATACCCCTTCACCGGTGGGGGGAGCGCCTACAAGCTTTCAAAAATATTAAAAAAAAAACAGTCACATCGAAATACTCGAGCGCGTCAGATATTGATAGTGTATATGCCTCACAAGTCTCAGATCACGCAATTTGCATGGTGGGGGCGGCCGTGCGGAAGAGTTAAAAATAAAAAAAAATGTAATCGATCACGTCAGATATTCAGAGGGGATGTTAACTGAACCCAAACGAAGCTCCCATTCAACAAACTGACGATTCGGATGTGAGCGGATTTTTGAAAATGTAAAAAATCGCTATTTTGAAATACTCGAGCGAGTCAGATTTTCATACAGATGGTTCAGATTAATGTCCTGGTCGTGATGATCTGATGATTATTTGGAGGGATTTTCTTAATCTGATGGTATGAAATCGACCGCGCTCGAGAATGTCAAAGTGAGTTTTTTTTTGCAAGTGACCCTCCTACTCCCTTACGTCAAGCTCAAATCGTCAGATTAGTGAAATGCACACTTTTCAGCATGTAATTAACCCATCATATCTTAATCTGACGCGCTCGGGTATTTCCAACTATCGATTTTTTTTACTATTTTGATCGGCTGCTCTACAAGCGCGGCCCTATATGGAGGGCTTAGCTATGGTGGAAGTACTCAACTGTAAGGTATCCCCCATTATGTTAATCTGCCGCGCTTGAGTAAATCCCAAAATCCCCTCTTGGGCTTCCCAACTATTATCGAATCTTTTTTTTTTGACAGTTTGATAGGTAATAAAATTCTTTGCTTCCCAAGTTCGTTAACTTCATCAAATTTCACTTATCCTAGTTTTTCAGATTCTATGGTTTCAAATTCCCAACTGGGTTTTCAACCTCCCAATTTTCCAATTGCTAAGTTCCTAAAGATTTTATTTTCTCAGGTTAGTTTGATTACGTCTTGCCGAGCAGCGTAATGTGAACCTAGTTGTCCTTTCAGTGACCTGTAACCTTTTCCATCTGATCAGTCTATTATCTTTCCCAAGAAACAGTACGTAATGACATATCGCGATCCGTCTAGCATCCCGTGTTAGGTAAAATATGAGCAACCGGAGAGCAAGTTATACGATACGTCTATCGACGATGTCATTATCACCGTGTACCGACAAAAGCCAAAGGGAAGCATCAATCACGTATCATCGTTAGATAAACAAGGCTGCGGGATGTCACATGCAAAAACTAACCACACATCATGACTAACGACGCTATCTTATTACCCCCTAACTAGCGTCACTCGCTCCGATAGGTCCTTGTTAAAACCATCAAGGACAACAATGCCGTTACGCCACCGCAGTCGCGTCTATTCCGGGACTTCCCCGAGACTTTTACCTTGTCTAATCGGTTGGTAAAACACCAAATTAGTCGCTCGCGTCGTCTCTCCGAGTGTCAATTAGCGTCCGTGACGCAATCAAACTGGGATAAGTTAATGATCGATGTGATGATTGTGTTCCAGGACAAGGGTGGTCATATCTCATTCGGTTATCACACTGGACGCCGATGTATTGTGCTCTCATGAATCTAATTACCTCGCAATTGTGGCACAGTCTCACCGTCACAACAATTAACAGCAACTACTGACCTCCAATGACAATGTTGCGGATCATATAGCCTCCGGCACTGTATTATGCTCCTTTATTACACATAGCATAAAACGTTGTTACTGCACCAGGAAGAAACGGCAGTGTGGTGCGACATGTTTGGTCGCGGTTTTATTGCGCTTTTCGAATTATCAACTCGATTTACAGCCGAGGGTCGACAAAATAAAACACTGCTTTATTAAGAGTCTCGACGCCATTTTTCATCGAGGAAGTTGTTATTAAAATGTGGGAGGTAACTCTGCATGTATCTAAAGAAGGAACAGAATAGTAGTGTATAGTCACGTTACTTGGTAATCAAGTTTGTAGATTTTTAATTTATGGGAAGTGTAAAAATGGTGGATGCGCCGGGATAGAAAATTACATAGATATATTTTTTTGTATATTGTCGCATACGTACCTAAGGTGTGATACACGCCATATAACTTTTTTATCTTGTTCTCACACATTGTTTATCAACACCAAATTTTAGTACTAACATCAGATTTTGTCTACATATTATGTATAAAATTTCATTCCATATTACCGAGCCAGCAATCCCACCGAAACTGGTATATAACATGTCACTCACTTCCCCGCTATTTTTTCTGTTTATCGAAACATGTCGAATAAAAAAAAACAATAACACGAAGACGTCCTTACATTATCGAAAAACTTTTTGCTACTCGACTGTAAGCGACCTTTTCGTATCGGAAAAAAAAAACAAATATTTTTCGAATCTTTCTTTATCCCGCTTAAAATAAAGGAGACCCACGCCACGGTCCCGCTGAACTAAAATATGTCTAAAGTGGGCTCGAATTGAAATGTACATAAAGAGAAAAATGGCGGCGATAAGAAAGAAATGTGTTGGAAAGACAAATTCCAGCGATGACATTTCCATCTGTACGAATCTTTTGAACGCTAACGTTGAATGATGGCGATTCGCATGCATCATCGGCCAGAGGGATTTTTACGAATCGCGGATAAAAACGAATGTGGCGATGGCGATAAAATTAGGGGTAATCGGACCGAAACCGCACATGATGAAGAGATGAAGACGATATGACGGCAAGGGGGAGAGGTAGATATTAGAATTGACGTGTAAGTTACACTTAAAAAAAATGTTGAGCTTAATGTAACATTATTACCTTTTTTCTTTTTTTGCTTGCTTCTTAACTACCGTGGAATTATAGTTTTTTTTTGTTCTAGATCTTCAACTGAATAAATCTTATCATTTAGGTACAATTTATTGTAGATTATGGGGCGTATTCTGTAACTGCTCCTCTAAATTTTAAAGGCCGTTAAATGAAGTTCTCATGGCAATGGCCAATCAGGGCTTGAAATTTGAAATTTTAAATGATGCCAAATTTTTAACGCTCCTCTAAAAATTACAGAATAAGCCGCTAAGTACATTTTCTTTGGCTTCCTTGGCGTGTTTTCTTAGCATTTTACCTTGTTTTTGTATTTCTTTGGGGTAATCTTCATCTATAAAGATGTTTGTTATTTTTATTTTAGAACTTGACTTGGTGATCTATCTTTTTTTTTCAGTCCCTTAATTCAACCTGTATCGGTTTCGTTTTATTTTCAGCCTATCTCAGTCCGTCCCTGCTTTAAAAATGCGCCAGCCTACAGAAGTACTTTTTATCGTGGTTCTTGCATCCTAACAAGAATATCAATACTGCCAAAGGAGGGAATTAAACAGTAAAATAAATGACGAATGTTGAATTGAATGCATTATGTTGTATTACAGCCTGATTTCATGTTAAATTGCGACAGGTCTTACGTCTTATTTAAAGACCAGGCAGTAAAGACCAATTTCGTGTTTTATTTCACATGAAATTGAGCCTTACTGCCTGGTCTTTAGTTAAGACGTTTCCATAGAAACCGGCACTTGCGACCAGTCGCAAATCAACTTAACATCAGGGGGTCGTCATTTTGCACAATATTTAAAAATGGTACGTTGACCTAGGTGAGTTTTCTTGTTCAATTGAAAGCAGGAGTGATTTTTGTCAGTCGGAAAAGGTTATTCTAGTAAATCTTTATTTGCCCTACGGGCTTTCTGATTCCTATACATATACAAGTAAACTTAACAATTATAATAAAAAAAAAACTAAATAAAATTCTCTATTTCTTCTCCCCTCCCCTTTCCTCTTCTCCCTTCTCCCTCCTCTTCCATACCTCTTTCATCCATTTAATTTCCCTTCCATCTACATTCAGTATTTCCTCTCTTTCTTTTCTCTCTCTTTGTTTCATCTCACTGCACTCGTTCCACATATGCTCAATCGTCTCTCTTTCCTCATAGCACATTCTACACATTCTTCCTCCATCTTCTGCCCAATACCTATTTTCCCTCTCCTCATTTCCGCACCTAAACCTCGCCATCATCTTTTTTTCTTTCTCGCTCTCCCTCCCCAAATACTTCGGTACTTCCTCGATCATGCATCTTCCGTACTTCCCGTTGTATCTGGATTCTCTAATTCTTTCTCTCCTCTGTTGTCTATCCGTATCCTTATCTCTTTCACTTAGTTCTACATTCATCCACCCCCCTCTTTCTCTCAGTCTCCCTATTTCTTTGCTTGCATACCCATTCCTCCTGTAGTAATTCTCCCTATCATTCTCCTCTGAATTCTTCTTTTTTTCTCTCCAGCACTCTTTTAGTATCCTACATTCTTTCCTCCCTTCCATCCTGTCTTCGAACTTGACCGCTCTTTTTCCCACTTTCACTCTCAACCTATTCCTCTTGCATTCTTCTCTCACTATGTACCCTGGCGTTTCTCTCTCCACCCCTAGCACCCACCTCAGATATTTCTCTTGCACCCTCTCTATCTGCTCTTGTTCTTTCCATCCCCAGACCTCTGCTCCGTACAACAACACGCTTTCAATAAGACTTTCAAACATCATCATTCTCTTCTTAAAATTGCCTCCCCACCTTCTCTCTCCTATTCCCCATACACATCCTATCACCTTGTTCGCTTTTCTTGCCAGTTCTCTAATATGTGCCTTATCTGTGGCTCTTTCATTGAACACATACCCCAAATATTTGAATTCTTTTACTTGTTCTATGACTTCTCCCTCCCACCTCCAATCACTCTCTTCGTTCTTCCTCTTTCTATTATTGAACACCAGCATTTTTGTTTTCTCTACATTCACTTCTAGTCTTTTCTTCTTCACATATTTTCCTAAACTCTTTATCATTTCCTTCATTTCTCTTTCACTCTTTGCCACCATTACCACATCATCCGCAAACGCCAGGCTCCACACTTTTTTTCTAGCTAACACCCCCCCCCCCCCCGCTTGTGCTCTCTCTAACATTCCGTCCATATCTGCCACATACATCGTGAACAACAAGGGGCTGAGTGGGCAACCTTGCCTCACTCCCTTTGTTGTCACAAACCATTCACTTTCCCTCTCCCCTACCTTCATTTTACTTTTTGTCTTCTCATATATCTCCTCCACCTTTCTTCTTTAACTCACTCTTCGTCAAGTGGTCCAGGATGTATACATTATCCATAGTTCCCCTCCCCTCTCTAAATCCTGCTTGGCTGTCTGGTAATGCTCCCTTTTCCTCTATCTCTCTGCTCATCCTTTCATTCAGAATTGATGCATACAACTTGTACCTTGTGTTTAGGAGAGTTATCCCTCGGTAATTTTCTACTTTATTTTTCTCCCATTTTTTGTAAATGGGGTAAATTACCCCCTCTCTCCACCCTACCGGGAATCTTTCTCCTCTCCACACCCAATTCATTACCTCCACCAGCCTTTCTAGCACTCTTCTCATCCCATACATCCACGACTCATTCTGTATTCTATCCCTCCCTGGTGCCTTCCCTTTCCTCAGTTGCTTCACATGCCTCTCCACCTCTTCCATTGTAATTTCTTCTCCTTCAGGTTCTACTCGGTTTCTCTTCGTCTCTATTTCCGTTTTCTTTTTTTCCTTTTCTCCCTCCAGCAGCCTCATGAAGTACTCCTCCCACTCATTCATCGTTATCTCCTCGCTCCCATTTTCTTTTTCCTTCCTCTCTCTATTAATATAGTTCCATACCTCCTTCTCTACCTGTTGTTATTGCTTTTATCTCTTCCTCCTCTCTCTCCTTCTTCTGCCTCTTCTTCTCCCTGCATGTCTCTGTGTATCTTCTTTTCGCTTCTAAAAAGCCACTTCTGTTCCCTTTAGTCTTTCTCCACTTTCTTAGTTCTTTTATTGCTTCCTTTTTACGTTGCTCACATTCTTTGTCCCACCATTTATTCTTTGTTTTTGTTCCTCCACCTCTTACTGTTATTTCTCTTTTTGTCGCTGCTTTTTCCAATATTTCTACCAATTCTTTTTCCATTTTCCCTACTTCTTGTTCTTTAAATCTTGCTTTTTCCAGTCTTCTCTTATACTCTTCCACCCCTTGCTCGTCCCATACTTTAATTATCATATTCCGCATTTTTTCTATTTTTTCTTCTCCTCCTCTCTTCTCTCTCCCCCTTCCTATACTTATCTTAACTTATCTCTATAGGCAGATGGTCTGATTCTACTCTTTCCCCTATTTTGAATTCTTCGACTTCTTCCCATGCTTCTTCGTTAACTATTCCGTAACCTATCACCGTCCCTCCTCTACCGCCTATGTAGGTCCATTCTCCTTCTTCGTCCCCTTGTTTATTTCCATTCAGCACTTCCCATCCTTTTTCTTCTATCCATTCTGTAAGGGCCCTAAGCTCTGAGGCCAAGTGTGTTGCCTACGTCCGCCTCCATCCCGAAAGCACGGGATCCCAGGTACCAAAAACACGAACGGAAGGGTCAAAAAGAGGCTGGAAGAGTTTTGCTAAACATTACTGTTTCGTCCTTTGTTCTGGCCACCAGCGTTCGAGAGTTTCGAAAAGTTCCCTAGATTGTTGTTTAACAAAGTGTACATTCAGTTTCCTTTTATCTAATTGTTAAATGGGGTCGTCCCACAATTTTCAAAAACAGCTATTCTAGAAAATAGACGAGAAAATATTATACCTCTATTTTTTTGTTTTTTGTGCGCCTTTTTGTGACGTCAACACGGGACAAAATTAACCAGACATAATTCAAGTTACTAGACGTGCCGATTAATGAGAAGCGCACAAACCAATGAGAATGCTCCCCCGAAATGACGTCACAAGAGGCGGTAAATGTACAGCGTTTGAAACTGCTGGTCAAAATTGCGATTTTTGATACGCTCTGTTATCTTACAAAATAGCTTCATGAAACAACAGAACACGTTTTAGGGCTTCATGTTACATAGTCTATGGGATGCTATAGTTAAATTCGTCAAATTCAATTGAGGGGGACGACCCCAATGTTTGGTGTTGTGAGTGTTTAGTGTAATTGTTACAAATTTTAATTATTTTCGTTAGTTAGTTGTTCTCGCACGTGTAGAAATTATTGTCGACCGACCCAGTCTTTTCGGAACAAAGGTAAACTTTTAAATATTTAATAAGCCGAGGAGGGACGTCATCGCCTAGGGGAACCACCTGTGTCAGATAGTTCAAGCTAATTGATTTGATAACGGACTACCGATTTAAATTCAAATTAAAGAGAGAAGGGGTTAAGAGGGGACGCCGCTTGGGTAACGGTCATTTTGTTTTGTTTGGAAAAAGAAAAGATGGCGGCGCTTGGGTACTATTTATTTGTAGTCGAAGTGACCCAAATTTCATTTAAATAATAGTTGCGATGTTTTACAGTTTGAATCCTTTTCTTAAATTTGCTTAATAATATTAAAAGATTCATAGACTGGTATTCAGATCACTTCAAAAACTATATTTTCTGGTTGTTTCTATCCAATGCGACGTATTTTATCAGTCTAAAGTTTTGGTAAACCGAAACGGCTGAATTTGACTTGAAATTTTGTGTTTTTATGTATCTGCGGTTTCCATCTCTGTATTTCTTCGTCTTCCATTTGAAGTGAGTGTGGTGTGTGAAAGAAAGTACCTCGCTAGCCGTTCTCGCTTAGTTGTGAGAGTGCCGATCGTCACGGGTCGGGGCGAGGCGGTTAAGAGATGTGGGGCGGCGTCCGTACTTTTATTCGCCATCCGAATATCAGTATTTCACAACTCAAAGACAAAAATTATTGATAATCTGGAAAGGTGTTCAAACTGTATAACTTAGCTGTGTACCTGTTTGAATTCATACAAAAAAAAGGGGTTTATTTCTGGTAGATTTCGGGATTGTAAATGAAATTTAATTTGTTGAAAGAAAAGGAAACACTCACTGCTTTGATTAAATTGTAACTTTTATTGATTGGGTTATTAATGGGTATGGGATGTTATAATAATCACGTCACTTTCAATACTTGTAATCTTGGGAACTCTCTCGCCAGATACTGTTGTTCAAATTAATGTTTGTCATGAATTATTCAAATATTGTATTTACCTAAATTAATTGTTATTGTATGAATTAACCAAATTATTGTTAAAAGTAATTAAATCAGCCACCATTGTTAAACGAGTTAAACCATCAAAAATTGTTACTAGATGAAATGTTTAAAACAATCAATTATTAATCAAAAGTTCGACCATAAGGCCTCTAAAGCAAATACATTGATAAATCCATAAATTTGTGTTATTATTGTACGCTCCGCCCCCCATATGCTACGCCTCTGCATTAAAAGAACCTGGTTCTGTGTCTGGTAAGTTTTAATATAAATTTCCCGCCACTGAGGTCTTGTTAAAAAAAAAGAACACAACGTAGGTCCGCTTTTTTGTCTTTGTCTCTAGACGATCACGATTCACTGGCCAACCTTTTTAAATTTCGCGGTTTGTTTCAAGTTTTCAAATTTGACGTTTGGTGACGTCATTGACATTTCATTTGACTTTTAAATTCAAATTGTTGGCGGGAAGAGCCTAGGCTCATCATAATTCCATCAACTTCTTCCCTTCCGCGTTTTCTTTCTTGTCTTTGGATTTTCTTTTTCCCTTCCTCTCTCTCCTTCCCAATCCCTGGCTCCTCTTTCCCTAATTCTCCCGTTAAAATCCCCTCCCAAATGCAGACATTCTTCCCTGTTGTCTTTTAATATTTTTTCTATCTTGCTTATTGTTTCTTTCATCTCTTTGCTGTACACTGTCACTATTTTCCACCATTTACTGTCTATTTTAACGTTTCTCACCATGTGACCTTCCTCTTCTCCCTTCTTTTTAGTATTCTCTTTACCCCTGTTATTATTCCCCCTGCTGCTCTTCCTTTTTTCTTTTCCCTTCTCGCCCCTGGGCATTCCCACTTGAACTCCTTTGGTAACAGTTTTTCTATTTTTTCCCAGCTTTCTGACCATGTTTCTGTTAATACAACAATATCTAACTCCTTCACATAGTCTCAAAAATATTTTTCTTTTTTTCCTAGTCCCGCTACATTCCAAAATAGTGCCCTCACCCCTGTTTTTCTCGTTACTTTCTTTGATTTCCCCCTTCCTTCCTTAGTTTCCCTCCTACTTCCTTCTTTGTTTCTTTTTTCCCGTTTCATTGTTTTTTTTACTTTGCCGTTGTCCCCTTTTTCCCTCCTCCCCTTCTTCTTCTTATTGGAAAACCTCTAGTCTCTCTCTCTTTTCATTCCATCTCCATTGCTCCCCGTCCACTATTAATTTCTTGTATCCCACTCTTACTTCTTTCCCTTCTTCCCTTTTTTCCTTCGCCATACTTCTTAGATTCTTCTGTAAATCTCTTTCTTTCTTTGTGAGGTCGTTGTCTATGTATGTCCTCTTTGTTTCCCTCTTCTCCCTCAATTTTCTTTTGTGCTTCATTATTCTTTCCTTCTCACCCCATCCCTCCATCTTCACCAATACTTGATCCTTGTTAATCCTGTAACAAACTTTTACTTTACTATCCTATACATTTTTCTTCAAAAACTTCTCTACATCCTCTTTTTTTACATGACTTTTTCTTTCCCCGTCCCATCCTGTTATCACGATGTTGTTCTTCCTCTTTCTTCTCTCTTCGATTTCCATTCTCTCTTCCAGCTTTTCCACTCTCTCCTTCCACCAGTCTCTCTCACCTTCCCATCTCTTCTCCTACTCTTTAAATTCTTCTCTCTGCTTCTCTATCTCTCTCTTGAGTTCCTTGTTTTCTCGTCTTATTTCTTTCATCTCCTCCTTCAACTCTTGCAACAGCTCCAATATTTTTTTCTCCATCTCTGTGTCCGTTTCCTTCTCTTTATCTGATGTCTTCTGTGTTTTCTTTACTCCAGGAGACCTCGCCGTCTTTTTACTTTTTTGAAAAAATTACTCTTCCTCCTCTTCTTGTTTTTCTGTTCTACCCTCCCCTGTTCTCTTTCTTTTCCTTCCCTCCATTTAGGTCCAGGCTTCCCTAGATTTATTCTTTTTCCTGACTATGTCTCCTCTTCCCTGCCCAATTCTTCCTTCCTACCTTTCTCTAATACCTCTTCTCGCTTTTCTCGATATCTTCTCTAATTTTTTCTTTATATCACCTTCTATTTCTCTATTTTTCGGTACTTAACCTCTCTACCACATGTTTACCTTCAGCTCGGTAATACAGGAATCTCCGGAAAAGGTTATTCAATAAATAGTTCGTATCGTAAGTAGTAAGTAATAAATCCAGCAACTATCAAAATGTTTTGAGTGCATCGCCGGTTGTCATTAATTTTTCAACAAGCGCTTTTTAATACCGTCAAAAAATTCGCCACACTTCGTAAATCACCCTGTATTGCTGTATGGTAGACTGGGCGATGGATGCATGGTTCCGGTGTGGACCGAAAAATATGGACCGTTTGTATCACTTTTAGGCGGTTGTTTCGTTGGGCTATTCGCGCACCCCCTTTGACGATAGTTTCTTGTGCGCCGAGCTGGCATTTTAATTGAAATTCTGTTTTCTTTTTGCAAATGTTAATTGTCGAATTATTACCATTCCGATTTAATTGAATTTTTAACGACAACATTTCTATCGTTTCCAGAGTAACAAAAAGCGTAAAGAACGTTAAATAGTAAAATAACGAAATAGTGAAACAGTGAAAAAACTAATAATTTATTAAATATGAACTAAATAAATATATGAATAGTTTAATAGCGAAAAAGGGAATTCGTGTAATTTCAAGAAAATATGAATCAACAAAAACAAAATTAGTTTTATGAATAGAAAAAACGTTAAAAAACCTCAAGTCAGTTAATAATAATTTCTCAGAAAAGCAATTTACTTGGCTGTCTGCCCTCCCCAGTTGAGTGAAATCCAAAGAGATGTAGGTAGAAGAACAGAGACTGCTGACTTGAAGAAACGGCTCAACTGTGGATTAATGTTAATCGCGTTCTAAATTATTACAATGTGTCTCGGAAGCGCCAGTAAAATCCCAATTTCACTTCCACCGCTAAAAACGCTTTTGTACAACAGCGCCTCGACTTTTTACAAGGTTTTAAATTTACACCTTTTATGATTCGCAGGTCGTAAACTTAGTTAATGTCCCATCACCTGAATTCATCTCGTGTTTCCATCACAATGTTGTTGAAAATTAAATCTCATGTGATGTCTGCTTCTTAACAAGCTTCCTAAACTCGTCGCTCGCTTCTCGCGACTTTGTCTCAGTGTTCTATTTTTCGGTGAAGTCGGTTATAGCAGAGAGAATTAACGCCTTGCAGGAGGTATACTTCTGGTTGACGAATTTTTTTGCAGTGAAATTCGCCACCGATTCATAATTCATCCATCGACGTTTCCATTATAATCGCATTCCGACAGATTCACCTGGATGCGGCCGAGACTCCGACGCAAGTCAAGCGGAAAACATAGATAAAATGAACTCGACGAACGAAAAGTTGCCAGATAATTTAATAACAAAGACGAAATTACAGTCGCAAGTCGAGCACATCACTGCGCTATTTCGATAACTGCTCGATGTTTTGCATTTTCGCGACTGAATCGGAAAATTCCAGCAGTTCGATAGTGGGTCTAAAGATTTAGAAGGGAGGACTTGTCTGTAATAGCATGTTTGTCACACGGGATGGAGAATGTTTGAACAAAAAGTGTCGAAACAGTATAGTTAGAACACAGAGCCTCCTATTCTGCTATTTGTGTTTTCCACTGCTTCACCCTTTTGCTTCTTCGTTTTCTTATTTTACGCTTTGGCTACTTCGTTATTACCATACTACACGCGCTTTTGATATTTCGTCTAATTTATCTTGCTGTTTCACCGTTTGGCTGCTATTTCACGTCGTTGCTTCGCTTTGTCGTTGTTTCGATATTTCGCTCCATCCACCATTCCACTCTTTCGCTACTACGATGTGTCGTTGCTTGTTTTTTTTCCTATTTAGCAATTATTATGATGTTTCTATTTTTTATTTTATCATTTGAGAGATGGTCGACAGGTTCATTTAAAGATCAAACAAACATAACCTCGCATTTACAAATAACATTTCACCAACTTAAAGGCAAAAATAAATCTACACTATTATCTAAATCCATTACTTACCAAAATATTAATTGTTGATCAGTCAGTAAGTTGGTGAAAGTTTACAAACCCATTTTTGGAACATTTAGACCGTTAAAAAACCCGAACGTGGTTTTGTAAAGGTGTCAAACTTGAACTTAAGTTTGAGTTTTAGTGGTAGAGGGCGCTGACGTACGGTCGCCCGGCGCCAACTTGGAAATAAGAGTGTTCTTAGTTTATCTTGAAAACTATAACTCTCACAAAAATTTTGTCTACAACTCTTATAATCATAATTTTTATAATAGCAAAAATGTCAAACGACTGTGTAATTCCCGCAAAGTTGACATTTCGAATTTCGACTAAAACCCCGTTGATTTCAAACGGAGTTCCACGCACTAGTTAGTTACTTTCGATACGTTTTTATTTACTTTCCCCGAACGTGATGCAAATGATGACGGGCACACGTTGCCCTG
Source organism: Diaperis boleti (assembly GCA_963583935.1). NCBI lineage: Eukaryota > Metazoa > Arthropoda > Insecta > Coleoptera > Tenebrionidae > Diaperis > Diaperis boleti. The sequence goes on along the minus strand of OY757244.1, from coordinate 16,200,812 downwards.
ATTGGTGTTTATAGTTCCGGAATGAAATTAGTCGCATCCATGCATTCCTGCGAATTCTGAATATTCCGAATTATAAATTGGGATCGATACTGTAATTAACGTCCACACGAGAGTGTAGTGCAAAGATTTACTCTTCCGTCGGTGCTGTTTTCGTCGTATACAAAACCGCCGTAATCCGCCGAACGCGAAATTTTCATTTCCAAGCCTCTTTCTTTCCGCGATCATGTTTCCCCGAGTCTATCTGTGTATCATCTCTTAAAAATATCCTGTAGTTGCGGTGGAATATTTGCATTAATGTCTTGTTATTTGCATAATACGGCGCAGGGTAAAGTGGATAGTCATGTAAAAACACCCACATTATTTCGGTGGCGCGTCTTCTGATTTAAAATATCTCGCGCGGGTTTTTCCTTTTGCGGAATAAACGCCTCCTAAATAAAGGCGACTTATTACGACGGACTTTAATGAGACATAAAGAGAGAGCCGGTTCGATGGAGTGTCGGATGGCACAGTCAATCCCAATTATTTGTGACTTATACGTCTTGTCTTTTGGATAAGCCGACGGCTTCGGAGGAAAGCGTGCCAATAAAAAATCGAGGGAGAAAGCCCAATTGACCCATTTATGGGGACAGCACGTAATGAGGAGTAATAAAAAATGTAATTACAGTGTGTTTCGTAAGTTCGGTGTTCTTAATTAATTAACGATTACTTTGAATATGTGGTGGCCTTAAATCTACTCTTCGCCGAAACCTGGGATGATGATTAGATTCATGTTTTGCCAGTCAAAATATATCATTTGGTCCTTTTAGTTGACCAATATTAATCAATTCAATGTGACCAATATTGATCATATTTTCCAAATTGTTTATCGTCTTCCAGTTGGCCCATCTACATCACCGCTGTTTGTTGCCGGTTAACCACAATCCATCCCGCCATCGCCACCCCCACGTTCGATTGTGCTACCTACTGCGTAATCCCGAGCACGTGCCCCTTTTCCATGCCATTTGGTGGCTGCGGCGGTGGCGGTGGAATTACCATGCGAACAGCATCACGCTACATGTCATTTGAATATATCAATTAGGAAAACGCGCCCCGCAGCCCCCTAATTCACTTACGTCCCGTACATATGTCTAGGCGACACTCGTCTTGAAACCTACACGACACGAAATGGATTTCAATAATCCTGCAAATTACTAAGAGCGTACTGCGGCGTGCCCTATTTTGATCCGATTTCAATTTATTGTTTGTCGATTCGGATACGCCGTGGCAGAGTTACGCACACGTTCCGGGGGCCCGGGAATGACGTCGACACGTAATTCGAGAGATATTTGAGGTGAAAATTAATCAGAATGAAATGTGGAGAGAGAACACCCATTTGTAACATTTTAATGAAAATAAAGTTTCAAAATTAATTTTAGATTATAAAAACAATAGAAGAAAATACAGGTATAATCACAGAAGATAAAAAACATAAGATTATTTGATCATATAAACGATATAATATTGAGACATAAATCATTTGTAAGCGGAATTATTCTGATATTTCTTTTTTTTTCATCTTTAGATCTGTAGATGTTTACTTTGCATACTGTTTATTCTAGCTCAATGCGAAATATTGAGCGTGACTTAAATACAGACAATACCCGGATTAAATGTCCACAGAATAAACTATTAGGTGGACAAGCTACGTTTATAGTTGCATTAGGATGCATGAGTTGTCGGGCTGTCGCTATAAATTTGACATCTGACCTCATCAATTAACATTGCAGACCTGTTTTGGGCTAAACATTCCTGCTTCCTAATGTTTTGATTGAGCTAATATTCTGACAATGGTTATTTATTCCCAAATTATCTCTCTCTCACGAAATGAAATTGACAAAATTACATAAATCTTACGAGCTATTATAGTGGAGTGCTCGCGGACGGCTAAGTCGCTCAGAAAACGATTCTGTGGGCCTTTCAATTCACAAAGCTGGAATTTTCAGAAATGAGAGCTAATGCCCTAAATACATTACATATGAATTCGTCATGAAATCGTCCTGTGCAAAAAAAAGTAATTAAAAATTTTCGAGTTTTTGATATAGTGAGTTACTTAATACATGGTTTTATTTTTCTGATATTTTTTCAAAACATTCTCCGTAGCCAAAAATAAATAAACAGTTTTTGCAAAAGCATTGAGTTTCCCATCTTGTAGCATCTTTAAATTCATTTTTCTCGACTTTACGTCCGATGAAAAGTAATTACTTTATGCCATTTTTGCCGTTTCTCACCCGTTATCTCCAAATCTAAGCCCTAAATACAAAAAATGTTCTCTTGTAAAACTATTTCCCCATTTATTGTGATTCCTACAGTACTACTTTCATATTTTTGTCGTAAATAATAAACTAGAAACATTTATAAATGTAGAATGATGTAAAATTTGGAAGTCTGGAGACCGCGCGAACCCCGATCACCCTCTCTCTCCCCACTGCGTCCTTCGCCCATCGTAATTGCATCAGGCAGGTACTTAAAAATATAATATACTAGCTGACCCGGCGAACTTTGTAACTCAATGTTGTGTTAACTTATTAGCTGAATTCACTTTTTTATCAAAACATAATGCACACAACGCTATCTCCTGGCATTGCCGGAACCAGCATACAACGACATGTTCATTTTTGTTTTTGCCATGTATTCCGATGTTTTAATAGTTATTCGCCCCCGCAACAGAAGTGAAACTTTGGAGTTTCCTCCTTAAGAATCGATTTTCATTTTTAAATCCCGGACGACAAATTTTGATGGCCGTCGTTATTTGTTATTGTCGTTCCAGGGGGGCTTTGTTATTGTCGTTACCCTGTACCAAACTCCCCGCCCCCTGTAATTTCTTTGATGTTTTAATATTTAATTTGCTATTCGGTTCGGAGGCAAATCCAACAAATTAAAGATCGGTCCAGCCGTTCTTGAATTATAAACCAAAGGAGGCCCTTGAGCCCCCATGTCCATTTATTGATAGTTATTTTGCTATTCGGGACGGAGACAAACACAACAAATCAAAGATCATAAAAATCGCTTCAGATGTTCTTGAGTTATAAACCCAAGGGTTCCCCCTGAGCCCCCTGTCCATGTTTCAATAGTTATTCTGCTATTCGGGGCGGAGGCAAATCCAACAAATCAATAAAGATCATAATAATCGGTCCAGCCCAAGGGGCCCACCTGGACCCCATGTCCAATGTGAAAAATAGTTTACGACTTATTCTCATACCTACCAAATATAAAAAAAATACTTCCGAAAATCGGTCGACCCAAAAAATTGGTCCAGCCCAAGGGGAACCCCTGGGCTCACATGTCTATGTGAAAAATAGTTTACCACCTATTCTCATACGTACCAAATATACAAAAATAATTTCATAAGAATCGGTCAACCCGAAAAATCGGTCCAGCCCGAAGGCCCCCATGTCCATGTGAAAAATAGCTTACCACTTATTCTCATACCTATCAAATGTACAAAAAAAAATCATAAGAATCGGTCGAGCCGAAAAATCGGTCTAGCCCAAGGGGCCCCTCTGGGCCCCCATGTCCATGTGAAAAATAGTTTTAAACCATCCCTAGATTATGTCGATCAAAACAAAACAAAAATTATTCAAATCGGTAAAGCCGTTCTTGAGTTATAAAATTACAACGAGAAGTGGCATTGATTTTTATATACAGACCGTTTCAATCGAAACGAGCCACCCTCAATAACTTTTTAGGAAAAGAGATTTAAGAAAAATCTAAAAACAGGTCAATTTTTATCTCGAGGGGGACATGTTTTGAGGCAATAGTAAGCAGGCTTGGTGCAACCCATACCCCTGACAGGAGCAACCTCGATTTTTTAAATAGGGAATAGGGGTCGAGCAACATGTCGTTTGAAAGGTCTTTTAATTGTCTTTTCAGCCACATAAGTATTTTTTATTTACATAGTCTATAAGTTAGTAATTAAAATAAAACAATTTTTTAACGGATTTGTTTTGTATTTAGACATACTTGCAAATATTAACAATAAAAAGCTTGCAATCAACAGTGTTAGACAATCTGTGTTTTTGTACAATTATTTGCGTATTTATTATCTTATCGGTTTTTGGCTAGAGCTAGAGAACGCGTTGGTCTTTCAACAGGATGGAGCACCACCTCATTATACTGCGTCAGTACGGCAGTTCTTGGACAATAACTTCCCCGACCACTGGATTGGTAGACAAGGTCCTGTAGAATAGCCAGTTAGATCGTCCGATTTGACTCCCCTGGATTTTTATTTGTGGGGTCACCTCAAGTCCAAAATTTTTGCGACAGAACCAGCTTCTCTGGAAGATTTGCGACAAAAGATTATCCTGGAATCTCGACAAATAACACCGGAAACGTTGCGTAACCTAAAAAGCGTATTTCATAATCGTCTGTATGAGTGCATGGAAGTCGATGGAAATCATTTTGAACATTTCATATGAAATAAAATTTAGTGTTCAATGCTACAGTTGCTTTATCGCTCAGGAAATTAAACACGACTATTTTGTTTTCAGTTTATTTATTTACTTATTAAAATTTAAATATATTTAAGTCGAACTCCACAAACTTTAATAAATTACAATGGGAACATTTACTTATTGTTAAGGATTGGTATAAATGAGTATGGATGACGACAAATTTGATTACAGCATTATTCAGATCAGTAATAAATTGTCTAATAATGTTTATTGCAAGCTTTTTATCGTTCATTGCAAGCATTCCTAAATACAAAAAAAATCCGTAAAAAATGTTTTATTTTTAATTACTAACTTATAGACTATACAAAATAAAAAATTATTATGTGGCCAAAAAGACAATTAAAAGACCTTTCAAACGACATGTTACTCGACCTCTATTCCCTATTTAAAAAATCGAGGTTGCTCCTGTCAGGCGTATGGGGTTGCACCAAGCCTGCTTACTATTGCATCAAAACATGTCCCCCTCGAGATAAAAATTGACCTGTTTTTAGATTTTTCTTAAATATCTTTTCCAAAAAAGTTATTGAGGGTGGCTCGTTTCGATTGAAACGGTCTGTATATAAATAGATAAAATTCTGTTTATATTTTTGATAATTTTGTGGATGCCAAACATATTCACATGGGAATTTAAATATTGGAAAAGAATAATTCTTAGATGCGTTTTTCTTTATAGTCATTGAAAACTTTGGAAGGAATAAGTCGTCTTTTTCTTCAATAATATGGTTGTTGTTGTGTTTAGACAAGAGCCTATACATGTAATGTTATTTTTGTACAACTACACCATTTAGCTTTGCAATATAGAAAATTTGTTTATGTAATATTTAATCGAACAATTACATCTATGCTTATCTTTTTTACACTTACATGTTGTTGGGAATAATGTTACCTCTAGAAACGGGTGTAAAGTTTGATAAATTGGAACTACCTTAGAGTTAAGGGTTTTCCATCCATAATGTAAAGACTGTTGATGAAGACTTATCTATAGTGTGCCAAGAACTCAAATCATTGGGGAGTTAAATTTGACAAAATTATTTAATAATTTTCTATATAATATGTATTAGTATATTGAAACACTAGTTTTGTAAAACTGATATTAAGACACGAGTTCAGGTTTGCAGCACGACTGCCGTAGGCAGGAGTGCCTGTAAAGAACGAGTGCTCTTAAGTTTTACAAAACAAGTTTTTCATGTAATTTTTCCTAATTTGTATATTAATTTCATTTTTTTAACAAATAAAATCAATTTTGGTAATTTAAGAAATTTTGTTAAATTTTGATTTTTCTGTTCCTGACGTATACTTAAGATGACTTACATGGAACCTTAACCACAAAATCACACTGACATTTCGTTCAGTGCAAGGTTTAGTGTGTCTAACAATGGAAACCAAAATTCTAGATTTTGGGTGCGTTAATGAAATATTAAGGCACTCAAAATGAGTGCGTTAATAGCTTTGTTACAACAGCAAATTAGGAAAAATAATATATCTATTTGGATTATGAATGGAAAACCATAAACTCTAAGATAGTTCCAGTTTTTCAAACTTTACACCCGTTTCCAGAGGTAGCATCATAATTAACGCATGTAAGTGTAAAAAGGTAAGCATAGACGTTAATGTTTATTTCAACTATTACATAACCATTTTTTTTAGTGCAAAGTTAAATGGTGTAGTTGTAAAAAAAAAAACTTGTATAGGCTTTTGTCCATAGGTCCACACAGATCAACAACATACATTGATAGCGAGTAATTTTTGTTCTTTTATGTTTGATTTTGTTTTATTCTTTAATAAAAAAATTGTGATTGTTTTTTTTTTATTCCTACTGAAAAAAGAAGTATTACTTTGAGATCTGCAATTGTGTATTGGCATCCACAAAATTATCAAAAATATTAAACAGAATGAACACGTAAAAATAATTTCGAATATTTTTAAAAACCTGCCTGATGCAATTACGATTGGCGAAGGACGTAGTGGGGAGAGAGAGGGTGATCGGAGTTCTGAGCTTTACCGCGCGGTCTCCAAATTTTACATCATTCTACATTTATAATTGTTTCTAGTTTATTATTTACGACAAAAATATGAAAGGTACTGTAGGAATCACAATAAATGGGGCAATAGTTTTACAAGAGAACATTTTTTGTATTTAGGGCATAGATTAGGAGATAACGGGTGAGAAACGGCAAAAATGGCATAAAGTAATTACTTTTCATCGGACGTAAAGTCGAGAAAAAAGAGTTTAAAGTTGCTACAAGATGGGAAACTCAATGCTTTTGCAAAAACTGTTTATTTATTTTTGGCTCACTATCGAAAACTCGAAAATTGTTAATAACTTTTTTTTGCACAGGACGATTTCTTGACGAATTCATATGTAATGTATTTAGGGCATTAGCTTTCATTCCTGAAAATTTTAGCTTTGTGAATTGAAAGGCCCACAGGGTGACACATTTAAGCGAGACTGGCACTCTACTATTATTGTGTTGTGGAATGAGGGGAAATACGTATTGTCCGTTAAAACGCTTCAACTGAAAACGCTGAAAGTTCAGATCATTAGCGCGTGCGGCAGACAGGGTTTCAAGTACTTTTTCGCCAAATTGGAGAAAGAATTACTTTTCGATCATAGCGATTACTTTTCACAGGAATGAAGTTAGTCTCCTTCCATTCCTTAGCCCAAAAGGAAAAGTGCACCAGGAGTAAATGTATCGGGTGTTTTGTGTGCGATACCTGATGTGATGGTTGAAAACCAGTGGCGTCGTCAGTGTGCAAAATAGTAAATTCTAGCGACGACGAAAAAAGAAGAAGGTAAAATTGGTTTCCACGCGAAATGAAGCGGAGTAAAGCAAAATCTAGCACACCATAGAAAGATGCCTTCTTAAAGACCCCTACTTTTAATCAGTTTTTCCCTAAAACACCAAAAACAATGTTTATTACAACTGCCAACGCACGTTTCGACAACAATGTTGGCATCATCAGGGAGATGAGTAAACGTCAGTTGCCCTGATGATGTCAACATTGTTGGCGAAACGTGGCGTTTTAGGGGAAAACTGATTTAAAGTAGTTATTTACCACCAAAACTGATCCAGACAATTGTTTTGTTTTTCATAAAGACCCCCGTTTGAGGTAAGACATTTTTTCGTCTGGTCGTTGGTGCAGATCCTGAGGACTTACATATTTAAGTTTTTTTTTTTTTTTGTGGTAACCAGGAGGTTACGAAGTAAAGTTACAGGTCAGTAGCTGCTACTACTACTACTACCCCCTGTACAAGGTTTCATGGGACACAGATAAATCCGGTTGGGATAATTGAGAATGAGAAAGGGATAGTGTAACAAATACATCACTTCCTGTATGGGAATATAGGGACTAATTCCTGAGAGATCTGGCATTCTTGTGTAGTTATTAGTACCCCATTGTCATTTGGCCTCGACAGAAGGAAGAAATGGAAATATTTATAGAGAATGGGCTTAAAGTAAAGATTAAACTGAAGAATGCTGAGCGAACAAGAAAACAAAAGTTTGTCATAGCAAAACGAAGAAATATGAAACTAACAAAATAATTATATATGAAATGTCAAATTTAACAGGTAAGTGGCTTTTCGTGCATGGCCAACTAATTCAGTTTTAGATCTCTCTGTATTGACGACTAGACAACCGAAGGCAGTTCGTACCAGTTGCTTAGAAGATATAAAGGAAATAAAAACAAGCTGAATCAAAGACAAAGAAGGCGAGATAATGAAGAAATAAAAATAGAAGAGTGATTTAAATAATTCTGGTGCGAGGTGCTATGAGGACTGTTTGATATTTTGGAAGAATTAACACAGAGGTACCCCAAAAAAACTAACTCTAGTATTTACTAACTTCTGCGCACTGGTCATGCCTCTTCTCATCTGATTAACCACCGTTGAGAATCGGTGGTCTAATTGATGATGCGCCGCCCTGTTCTGTGTGGCAAGTATATGATTGATATACCTTACGGATTTACACTTTTATACATGCACTAACTACATTCGCTAAGGACTCCCGTCGTCAGCTTCAATTTTTAATTTGTTCAGGGAATAGTTAAGTATCCGCAAAGGCGACGAAGCACGTTTGATTATCCCACAGGAAATTACGAACTGCCTGCTTATAGTAATCACACTTGTTAGAAGCGACTATCTTAAACAGCGTTTGCTGTAAAGTCTTTTAAAAATTCTATCCTCAATGTATCAGTCCTTATAAAAGCAATCCACAAGTTTAATAGAGTTAAAGTATGATAAAAACTGCAAAAAACATAGTTTGCAAGAAGAACCCTTTGATGTTATTTCCGGGCATTCCCTCCTTCTCTCCCGATCCTTAATTCTCTCAAACGCCGTACCGCCTGTATAAAAAGAGCTCGTCAGCGAAGTTAGCGGTATTTATTTGTCTAATACCCTCATAGATCCTGTGGGAAATCAGTTTGCCGGTCTGCGAATCATCCGAGAATAAATGTATCCCAAGCAGCTAGCGTTTGCGCGTTTTGCACCCAATTAAGTCTTATCAGCATCGCCGTCGATTTACTTTTAATTATCAACCAATTACGCAAAGACAATGATGGAATTTTTGCAGACTCACGACCAGCTGGGTGTTGACCCTTTTTGTCCCGGAATCAATAGTGGAGCTGCTCGATTATCTTACCGCACTAAAAGCCCGCTGACCACTGAATGTAATTTACATTGATTTTGAGTTTAATGAAAGTTTAAGTAAGGTTCTTTGTGAAAAGATTGGCCGATGGAGATTAGCCGGGACGGGAAAAGGTACGGATAACGGAGGATGCAAAAAACTCGTACAAAAAAAACTAGATGTATGACATTACTGCCAACTGTTGCGTCGATTATGTCTTCACCGCTGATATAAAACCGCACCAGATTGGTGGTTAACAGTTTTTGTTCGACTACTCGAGCCAACTTCGGGAAACCAGTTAAAATTAAACACTATTTAAATTTTCTTGCTGCATGGAATAATTTATATGTTGAACTTTTTTAACCTCATACTTGCTGACAAATCCCCCCATGACGACGGTCTCCAGGCATTATTCGGAAGTGAGGTTGTCGGCTCAGCAATAAAATATCGTCCGAAAATTAAGAATAAAAATCCGTGAAGGCACTTCGGTCTGAAAGCAACAAGCTCATTTCTGGGTCGTAAATCTCGGCTGCATAATGTACGTATCAGAAGGAAGTGGGTATGATGGCACACACAGCATCAGCCATCAAAACTGGCCTGCCTGCCTCTGATGGCATCCTCTTCTGGTAGTAAGCGCGTCAGGACGAACCGTGATGTATCAGGCGCATACATCTCTGTAATGGAGCACTTAGGACCTAGAGCTGCTAGCTGACTGTGCGTTCTTCTGCTCGATCGGTCGTCGAAAATGCGCTTCCAAACGAACCGCACGCAAGAAGAGATCACTTTTAACGCCTCTTGTTAATTGGCAGGTTTTCGCTTTTTACTGCGGCAGTTTCCAGTTACGACTCGTGTTGGATGTGAAGAAGCTGATGAGGGAGATAATGAAAGTATAGCTGAGCGTCGTGACGGTAGTTGGAACCGATCAATTAAAAATTAGTACGCAATAAGGGTGTCCAGTTTATGAAGACGCAGATAGAGATAGAGATCCGTGTCGAATTTGGCAGTGGTATAAAAAGAATTTTAGACAGTTAACTGAAGCAATGTGAATTAAGGTACTTGTTAAGCTCATAAATATGAAAAAAGATAAATATGGACCTAATTTGAGAAAACGCTACTTTGATAGCAATTTTTCTCCATTCCGATGGAATATACAGGGTGTCCCAAATAAAATTTGTACCCCCTAACAATTCCAACTTCGAAAGAAAACGCTCGAACAGGTGAATTTTGTTATGAAGGGGGACCAAATTGTACCAAACTTTCAAGTCTTAGATCTCACCCCTTTAGCCAGGGGAGGCACCCCCTTAAAAAATTTAAATGGCATGGGGGGTCTTGTTTACCATGGCAGAGAAATGGAGATTTGTAATTGCCAATTGACGTATACAATGCCACGTTTTTCATAGATTTTCCTACATAATATTAATGTATAGCAAGGTACCTTTCTAATATTTAATTTACAATATATTTAGAACCCAAAAACTAAGGAAACAACAACAAATTAATTATTATTTTTCTATCGATTTAGTATTGCAATAACTTTTATTTAATATTGGCAAGTCATCAAACAAATTTCAGACCAAGTAGTTTTTGATGCTATAATTTTAGTATTGTACAGCCACACTACGAAAAGGGAGCTGCTTTTTGGCGTTCCCGTATGATTCAAAGCGCCGTTGCTTGGCAATTAAGAGGGCTCTCTAGCGGCATGTACATTGCTGCCAGTCGAAAACACATTTTCCCGCATTGTTTTTTTTTTAATTTAAATCGCTTTGTAGCTGCAAAGATCTATAATATTTTATCAACACGCCCACAAAATTTCTATGAAAAATCTTTAAAAATAACAAAGTTACATTCAACGCCTGGCAGCAATGTTATATTTCGGTCGACGGATTCGGACGGTATTACTTGACGATTCTGCGACTACAATGGGGATAGAAGACGAAACCATCCTATCAGCTTCTACCAGGAGCACAATAACATTTTAATCTGGAAATTCTTGCTCAAGAGAATCAGCTGCTTTAGATTGAATTTTATTCGATATGTCAAATTAACTTTTTTCGTTAATAGAATTTTCTTTTTTGGAATAGAATATTTTTCGAAATTCAAAAGCAATATCGAAAAAAATATCTATGTATTTGACTTTGACTTTGACTAAATTTAGACAACTGCTACCATGCGATTCAAAATATTTTTCGTGAGAATGAGAAAACATACATAATTTTTATTTATATTTATAGTATTCCTCATCAGAATGAATCTTACTCTTTCATTCACCAACCGGATATTTTAAAAAATGAAATGTATTTAAGTATCTAAAGAAATCATTGTCCCGGAATTTAGTGTTTGAAAGACCACGGATACCGTTTATGAAGATGAGGATATTACGGCATGTTTATAGTCAAAATGGAATTTAACTTATCAATGTTTTTGTAGGCGTAGATATTTTAAGTAACAGTCGTATTGAGGTAGGTTTTCCAAAAGGGTTTCCTATAAATATACCAACAGATGTCATGGATCGTTCACCCAACATAGGGACAATCAAAACGCAGATAAAAAGGATTTCCATTCGGATTTGTTTGGCGGTTTTATGATTTTGCAGTTCGATTTAATGGAGTCGTCCCACAACATTTTCTAGAAACGAGACGAAAAATATTGTACCCCTATTTTTTTTTTGTGAATTAGAGATCACGCGTTTACTAGGTAAAAAAAAATATTCGAAACATTTGTCTTATTTGAAACCCGCGGCTTTCTGTGACGTCAACACGGGACGCAAAAAATCATTCAAAAAGTTACTAGAGGTGCGGACCAATGAGAAACGCACGATCTAATGATTTTTGATACACTCTGTTATCTCATAAAACAACTTTATTAAACAACAGAACACGTTTTACGACTTCATGCTATACATATAGTCTGCGGGATGCTATAATTGAATCCGTCAAATCCAATTGAGGGGGACGACCCCATTATATTATTATCTCGTTTTTTTTTTTCAGTAAGTCCAGATTTAATAATTTTATCATTCTTTCTGCAGATTTTAGAATTTCGTAATTTGCTATTTTGATTTTAATTTGATTTTTTTACTCTCTCACAGTTCCGTTTCCCTTTTTTTCTGTTCCATCCTATATAATATATAGATGTTTTATTTTTGCGCTCTTTCATTGTGTCGTTACTTCGCTGTTATATTTGAGTCTTTCCTTGTTTTGCTCTTTCATTTTTTGGATCATTCACTATTTCATCACTTTGCTGCTTCGATATTTCCCTGTTTCACTATTTTACTCTTTCACTGCTTCGCTGTTTAGTTGTTACGTCGTTTCCCTATTTTACTCTTTTGCTGTGTCGTTAATTCGCTGCTTCTTCTTTCACTTTTTCAATGTGTCGTTTCTTTCACCATTTGCTTATTTCACTCTTCGCTGTGTCGCTGCTTTGCTGCTTCCCTATTTAACTTTTCGTTGTTTCCCTCTTTTGGATTCTTTCTATCATTTTGCTGCTTCGCTATTTCGCTGTTTCACTACTTCACTTGTTTGCTGTATCGTTGCTTCGCTATTTCACTCTCTCGATATTCCATTCTCTCGCTGCTTTACTGTGTCGTTGTTTGGCTGTTTCCGTATTTCAGTTTTTGCTGATTCACTTTTTCACTTCATTTCATACATGGAGTGAGAATCAAAAAAATTACGAAAGCGATTAATACAATTGAAACCAAAATATTATAGAACGAATAGTCCTGGGAACAGAATGAAAAATAAAAAATGGATAAAAATATATATAGTAAAATGTCAAAAAATAAAAGTAAAATCACCAAAAACTGAACCTAATTTTAAGAATCGATAAAACTAAGAGAATCATGAAGAATTAATTGGATTGACAGAAATTCTTAAATCTGAAGAACGAGGGCAGGCGGTAGAACTTGACATATCAGAGCATCCTGGGAGTCAATAGAGTTCAGGAAAAAAGGACAATCAACACTCTTATTATCCTTATAGAAGCCGAGTAATTTTGAGGAATCATGAATGGTCTTGAAGAGTTCTAAGCAATCCTGAGAAGCCCTGAAGGGTCCTAGAGGACTTTAGGTCCCTTTGGGGAATACTGAAGAATACTAAAATAGATTAAAAGGTCGTGTGAAACGCGGTAAGTAATTTTAAGGAGTCCTGAAGAATTTTAAATGGTAATTAAGTGTGGGACACTCGAAGTAAATTTGAGGTATCCTGAAAAATTAAACAGTTTTGACACACTATGGGTAATTTTGTGTTACCATGAATTAGCTTAGGAGAGTTTTGAGAAATTCTGAGCAATCCTGAAAAATCATAAGCAGTTCGCAGACGCCCTGCGTAATTTTAAAAAATTCCAAAGAGGCTTATTGAGTACTAACTAACACTGAGTAATTTTTTCATCACCCCCGAATGAATGGAATTAAAACAATAACGAAAATTAGGCAGTCAAGAGTATGAACAGGTGCAATACAATGGGAAGAACCAGAAAAGCAGTAAAAACGGCATTAAAAGGAATTATAAAAACGAGTAGATGTAATTGAAAAAGAAATATTATAGAACGAACAATTATTAATGAAAAAAAAAAAAAAACATTAAAAGCAGAAGAACAAAAATTTCAACATGGTTGTAAGATGTAGAATATTAAGACAATCAAGAAAATATAAAGAATTATTACAATATATAAGAAACAATGTTTTTGTGTAGGTGTCTCATAGGAGTGAGTTTTGACTTTTCAAATATTCTGTGATGTAATTCTATATTACAAAACAAAAGTTATTAATATTCTTTACAACTCGAGTTATGTACTTACTTTACTTTGATGTTAGATCACACTCATAGTTTGTTCTATAGTTGCTGATGTTAAAACTATCGCAGGTATTTCCATGGCACCCTGTATATAAAAATATCGATGGCCACTTATTACAATCCTCATTCAATCTGCAATTGTTTGCGTTTGATCGATAACAGTCGGGTGTTAAATATACAACTCGAACGAGCCTCGAGTATATAATTCTCATTTAATTAATGTTTAGAAGCTAAACAAAACTACAGCAGGGAAAGAGCATGACCGTATGGAGAAATCTATTTTTAATCAAATAAATATTTTAAAATCTACCCGCGATAAATAATTTTTCCTTTTCTAACTCGTAAAAACTTATTTTGCAATTCAAGTAGGGGCAATCAAAATACTGGCCATGGCAGCTGCAATATTACATATATGTATTAGCGATATAGAGCCGAACGGTTTATTTGACACTTTATTTAACAAAACATTATTATTTTCAGAATTTATCGAGAAATAAATTGTCAAATGTGAAATGGCTGCAAGAGCAGTTTCGATGAAGGTTTGGAAATTAAACCGTTTTAACGTCCAACGCTTTATGCTACAGAAGCGAAACGACAAAATCGAAAATCAAATAATTTCAAGATTTAAGTTTGACTTATTAATTTAAGAGTCATTCATCACGATGGTGATAAATTTTAAGTTGAAAGTGCTCTGCTTAAAGAAGGACAATCTGCAATCTCCCCCCGGTTGTAAAACTGCAAACAAGGACTCCGTGCAAAATCCATCAATTGCCCTTGTTGTTGTCGCGACCTTTAAATTATTTGTTTTATAAATTGGGTGAAAAATTGCTGCACCTAGTGAATATTTCATTGCGCATCGACCACGGCTCGGTGTTTCATCGCGACTATCAAATTTATTTATTTGGAAGTATGATACATTTTTAAAAAGGTAGTTTCCTTCCTATCAGATTTTATCGCAATCATCTCGGTTTCTCATTAGGTCCGCCCGCCAATAAACCTCCTTTCTCGCTTCGAAATTAACATTTAGTGCCCGGTTATAGCCGAATGCGAACAATACCCGCTAACCGGAATCCATAAACTAAATAATAAACCCGAAATCGCTAAGTACGTGTGAGGTTTTATAACGGTATTTAAATCGGCGAGTACGTGCTCTTGCATTTTTCACACATTTTCATAAACTTGGTCGCATCATGAGACGCCAAGTGTTGTGCGAATTGGGCATTTCACGAGGAAAAAGTGCAACGTTCATTTAGTCCGGGGGATATGACCGTATAATGTTATGCTTCGCAAATCCGCCGGTGTCAAAGTAGTTGAAGCGTAACACTGCCTTTGCCAACTTTGTAACTTATAATGTGTATATTTAGACCGAAGGCTTAACTAACTTGAGGAACCTACACAATCAGGTGGAGCTTATAGATCACTGTCCGGGAGCCGATTTAATCCTATTCCGAGCGGGGATCACATTAAAATCACTTTTTGAGCGGTATTACGAGTAATTAATCCGCCAGGGCTGCAAAGTTGGACCAGCTTATTCTAATAAACAAACAAGACCATAACACTTCTTTTTATGGGAATGGAAAATTATTTGCGGTGGTAGTATTCCCCAGTAACTTACTAATACAATTGGGTAATTTGTGTCTCCTAATCACTAATGCAGATTATTTGCTATCCATTGGGAAAGCCTGGAGTTTTTAGTTTTAATTGACGCATTGTTAACAAATTAAATTTAATATTCGCGGTGATTAATTCCGGACATGTAACACTGGTAAATAACAATAATTAGCGTTCGTAATTTAATTAATGGCGCATCGGTGGCTGCGCGCAGTTTTCCACCGAAACTACAACCCCAGCCTGATCTATATGTTCCGAGACTGAAACTGATTACGAAACTATTTTAGTTCGAGCTTGTTACCTATTAAAGATCAAAGTAAACCTGTCTGCGCTAAATAACGCACTATTAATTATTCTTGTTTATCAGTCAACAAACACGTTCCAAGTTTACAACAAGTCCCAACACCCACAGACCTAAGCCTGGATGCAATTAACCGAAGCACAATTACCGAACTTAATTACCACCCAAGGTAATCAAAACCGGTCATGTGGAATGGTCAGGCTGCAAAGTATTATAGCGTTTCGGGTTCTGAAACTATTCAAATCAACAACACTTGCTTATGTACAGATTTCAGCTTTAACGACACGATTATTTATTTAAGGAGTTCGCACGAATCACACGGATTGAGTAATTTCGACTTCTGACTGACTCAGACGGTGGTTTCGCGTCGTATTTGAGGGGATGCCGCTTCTCGAACGGTCTACATGATTATCGCATCATAATTTGATTTTATTGCGGGTCTTTTGACCGTTTTCCCTCTTAAGAGTTTAGAGTATCTTGAAAAACCCTGAGTGATCCTGAATCTTTCTGAAAACTGTGAAGCAAATTTTGTACATCCTTGAGAATACTAATCCATAATGATCAACATGACCGGAAAGAACGACCAAACGTTGTATTTTTAGTGACTAATTATGTGAAAGTCTCCCCCCCTTCCTTCCAGTCTTAATTCCTCTCAAATAATTCATAGTTACCACCCCCTTGATCAATGGCGCGAAATAAAAGTGGCATTCAGAGAAGTTCCCACGTTCATTTCCTATTCATTCTTGAGCACTTTGCTTCATTTGTTTGTCTCATGCCTTATTCAAGATATCTATAACTAGGTGTTGATAAATTATGGAGCGGCAAATGGAAGTTCGCATCCATTAAGGAAGGCGCTGTCTTACCTCTCATAACTCTAATTGCTTCTTTTGGAATCGGTTGCTGCATTCGACTGTTGCAGACGGGACCCTTCCCATCCTCACATCCTTTCATAATTTAAAACCTCTCGAATGCTCGCCCTGGAAAAGATCAAAACGGATCAGAAATTTTCTACTTTAATTAATTATAATCAGGGAGAGATACCGACGGAATCAATCGAGCGTGAGAGGGTAAAAAATGGAAGAAGGAGGGATTAAAATATAATTTCTCGCTACCTAATTTTCCGTTTTTTATTATTTCATCGTTTACATAACGGAAAATGGGCGGACTGTTTACTTTCAAAAAATTAACTTCTCTAGTAACTGTGTATAAAAATTCCATCGCATGACTTCACCCTGTAATAGCGGAGTGATCGATCACAAAAAGTGCAGCTAAAGGACGGCGCATATTACGGTCGTATTTTACACTATGACGTACGTCAATGTTGGCAAAGAAGACACCCGCGGCGGACGTGCCCGAGTTTTATAAAGCTGATCACACCGTATATGAGAGATTCGGCCGGACATAACGGGGATTAGAAACGTGATTTATGACATTGACGCGAGTATCGACGGTCATTCTAACACGGAGAACACGAATTTACTAAGTGTCAAAATGGAAGCTATACCAGAGGCAGGATGTTGTATCTAAAACAATAGTGAATAAGATGTCCTTAGTTAACAAACCTGAGACAATGCTTTAAATTTACTTGAAAGCCCTAAAAACTATGAACAAATCAACAAACTATGAACAAAAAAAAAATAAACAAGAAGAATGTTCTTAAATCCAAGTGGAGTAAATTTAAATTAGAAAATTTAAATATATCTAAGTCGAACTCCACAAACTTTAATCAGCGTAAAATTATAAATGGTACATGTTTCGGCAGAACACTTCTGCCATCATCAGCCCTTAAAGAATATAAAAAATTATATTTAAATTAAAGTTTGTGGAGTTCGACTTAGATATATTTAAATTTTTTAATTTAAAAAAAAAATGACTTCAAAAACCTGTAAGAGTAAGTGTGAGAATTCATCTCATTTTATTTTGATGCGATTCTTTCATTCTTCACGACTTTTCAGGATTTTCAGGATCCGCAAACTTGAGAGTCCTTCGGGATACTACTTAAGGCTTAAGGATTTATCAGAACGTTTTCGAACCTTTTTCTTGACACTTCATGACTTTATAGGAACTACTTCAGAACTATTCACAACAATTTTAGATCCTTTTGGATCCTTCAGAATTGTTCAGAATTTCTTGGATTCTTCAGGACTCTTCGCGACTCATTAGACACTTCTCTTCATTGATTTAATTGTTGACGATGTTTCTGGACACTTTCAGAATCTTGAGCATTTTCCGGGACTCTCCAGAACTTTAAAAGGTTTAAGGATAGTACTACACTCACGAAATAGATGAGCTCTTGAATAATTAGGATCTTAAAATTATTCCTATCTTGTTGACTTCAAATCTGCTTATTCAGACGGTCTTATTTCGATAGTTTCAAGAATGAGCGACAATTAATTATTTGGGACTGTTTGCACTGTTTGACGTCACATGATCCTATTCCGCGCAAGTACGTAGTTTTTAGTTTTATAAGAATTAATTAAGATATGGCGCGTGTGACGCCAGTACTGGTAAGGTCGCCAGTTTGGCGCCAATACGCCTTTCGGCCCTGTAGTTTCCAGTACTCCAGTATTTGAAAGTACCATGCATTGTATTCTTTTATTTGAAAACATTTATTTTGGAGTGAGTCGTCAAACTGTGTTGATTTCGCCTTCCGTGCTTCCTTGACAAAAATCTTCTTCTTTTTTCCCTAGTCCCGCTACATTCTAAAATAGTGCACTCACCCTTGTTTTTCTCGTTACCTTCTCTGATTTCCCCCTTCCTTCCTTAGTTTCCCTCATACTTCCCTCTTTGTTTCTTTTTTCCCGTTTCATTGTCCTTTTTACTTTGCCGGTGTCCCCCTTTTTCCCTCCTCCCCTTCTTCTTCTTATTGGAAAACCTCTAGTTTCTCTCTCTCTTTTCATTCCATCTCCATTGCTCCCCGTCCACTATTAATTTCCTGTATTCCACTCTTACTTCTTTTCCTTCTTCCCTTTTTTCCTTCGCCATACTTCTTAGTTTCTTCTGTAAATCTCTTTC
This sequence comes from Diaperis boleti, assembly GCA_963583935.1. Classification (NCBI taxonomy): domain Eukaryota; kingdom Metazoa; phylum Arthropoda; class Insecta; order Coleoptera; family Tenebrionidae; genus Diaperis; species Diaperis boleti. The sequence goes on along the minus strand of OY757244.1, from coordinate 16,181,980 downwards.
TTTCTTTGTGAGGTCGTTGTCTATGTATATCCCCCTTGTTTCCCTTTTCTCCCTCAATTTTCTTTTGTGCTTCAGTATTCTTTCCTTCTCACCCCATCCCTCCATCTCCACCAATACTTGATCCTTGTTAATCCTGTAACAATTTTTACTTTACTATCCTCTACATTTTCCTTCAAAAACTTCTCTACATCTTCTTTTTTTACATGACTTTTTCTTTCCCCATCCCATCCTGTTATCACGATGTTATTCTTCCTCTTTCTTCTCTCTTCGATTTCCATTCTCTCTTCCAGCTTTTCCACTCTCTCCTTCCACCAGTCTCTCTCTCCTTTCCATCTCTTCTCCTTCTCTTTAAATTCTTCTCTCTGCCTCTCTATCTCTCTCTTGAGTTCCTTGTTTTCTTGTCTTGTTTCTTTCATCTCCTCCTTCAACTCTTGCAACATCTCCAATATTTTTTTCTACATCTCTGTGTCCGTTTCCTTCTCTTTCTCTGATGTCTTCTGTGTTTTCTTTACCATGCATTGTATTCTTTTATTTGAAAACATTTATTTTGGAGTGAGTCGTCAAAAAGGCCAGACTCGATCGTGTCTGGAACTGTGTGATTTCGCCTTCCTTGCTTCCTTGACAAAAATAGCCTCACATTGCAAAATTTTATAAAAATATCAATCAACGAATCAAGTAAGATACCAACCGATCTGTTGAAAAAATAGGTGTAATTGAAAGCGTAATACTAGGTGTAGGAATGAATATTTCGGGTTTGGGACATTTTCAATGCTCATTTCTAGTTTTGAGCATTTTGTTCGGACACTGTCCAAATTCGTATATTGAGTATACCCTGTATTGTACTATTGTGATCATCGCCTAAAAAACGTCGTGTGCACCTCGACTCACGCTTCGGCCACAAACAGCAGATGCGTCCAACAAAGCTAACTTTTACGGCCGCGAAGTTCTAAGATAACAGGGCCTCTCCGTCCCGCATAATTTTGATGCTGTGGTATAGGTCTAAGATTTTATTCGGACTGTACACGGCGAATTTGTAGCATGGCTGTATAGGCGGAGCTACTTTCTTGACGTAGAAATCAACAGAACAGGGTTTTATTTAAAACATTATTACATAGTTGTATTTGCGCTTCCATCTTCAATAATGTAGCAAACAATAATAAAAAACTATAGGAAAGGCGATACGCATGTTTCTTGGTAGGTTTTAAATTCGTAAGTGTCAATAAAATGGTGATAAAAGTTACGTATGTTCAGTTCGACATTTTTGCATATTTAGCAAAACGGTTTTGAAAAAAAATATGCGTAGGTTCTAAAGCAATCCTTTTTCTACAACTATTCAAAATTTGAAGATTATTGATCAGTATTTAACAATACAGCGATTTTTATAAATGTACACTGCAAACATGGGGTGATAAAAGCGCCTTAATTAGTTTTGCAGTATTTTGTAGATAATTGTTTGTGGTTGCTATATTTTATTGATTGTTATAGGTGGTATTCAATTCTGTAATGGAATTTGTTTTATGTATGAAATAACACTAATGATCGCCAGTCACTCCAAATTCGAATATTATGTATTGCATTAGTAAACCAATCAATGTAAAAATTAAAAGTCCCGAAATGAAATGGATTATTATTTGGGAGCTGGGATCAATAATAATTGGTAGAAATTTAACCTCAAAACTGCACTGACTCACCTGTGCGCCCCTTTATACAGACATGTACACACATATACAACATCCAGTTTGCCAGTTTCTTATTCAGAGGATTCACGCTCCTTCAAGTCGGTGACTGTAATGGACGGTTCCGAAAAGAAAATGCAAATTATTAATGAACCTGTGAAATTTTTTAAATGAAAAGTAATCTAGCCCTATATTTTATCAGTTTTTCATTCAAAATATATATATATATATATATAAAAATCGGTGCAGTACATAGGGTTTTATTTAAAACCACTCGATTTATGTTCGACGATTAAATCTAACTAACTCACGGGACTTTATGTATTCTGATTCTAGAAGAACTCATATCGATTTACAAAAAAAACCTCTTCAAGCTTGAAAATAAAATATAAATAGTTAATGGAAAAGTCATAATTTATACCATTTTGCTAATTTTTCTGTATAACTGACTTATTCTTGATTCTTTTATCATTACTCAACAACAGTGCATCTAATATTCGATCTTCATTGTGTACCGCATCGCAGTGGCAACCTAATCTAGCAAAGAGCCATTTGTATGGTGGTCGACACTAAAAATCGTGGAAGGGATGTTTGTCAAGTCTTGAGGGAGCATTGTCAGTCGTCAGGAAGGTTGGGAGCCCAGATATACTTGAGGGAACGTTGTAGAAGTTTTGACAGAGTAATAATATGTACGAAATTCCAGGGAAGTCTTGAGAAATTCTTTTTTGTCTTCTATTTTTTCGACATAAATTACGATAACAAAATTGTTATGTAAATTGTTAAAATCTCTTTTGCAATTATGTTTAAATTAAAAAAAAATGGAATTCAGCTCGACAATTTTGAAAACACTTAATATTTTTTTTAGGTAATCTCACAATCTCTGAAAGGTTTTCTTCCGATTCTGAATTTGAAGGCTGCGAATTTGTGTTTATCACAATGATACTTACGCTTAGCCCATGCCATTTCGATTGGGCTGTTCTCGCGGTGGTATAGAGGAAGTCTAAGAACCTAAGAATAATAATTGAATTACCTCGTCAATCACTTAACATTTGTCTGTGTCTTGTCGCAAAGAGTAACGTTATGTTGTGTTAATTAACCATTCCAGCATTTGTTGCTTTGTCGAATAATACGTTGGTCGTTTAACCACATCCATAACAACCACATATTTTCCGTCAAACCCCCACAAAACAGGAATGAGCTGTTTTTTGACATGGTGGTACAAATTAAATAATAACTCGGTTAATTGTGATCCAATAATTAATTACAAAAACATCAATCGAATACCGAAACCATCAGCTAAAACTTTACCACCACATATTTTCCGTCAAAGCCTGACAAAGCAGGAGTGAGCTGTTTTTCAGTCCACTCTCTAAAAAGTCATTGTTTTGTGATAGTCGCGGTCGTTATTTTTACTGTCCAATAGTGAGTCACAGCCGGGTAAAAATCCTGAAGTACTTTCGGCATGTAGAATAGCAAATCTTTTACTTCACTTTTTAATTTAATAGGATAACTTTTCAAAATATTTTCGTTCACCGAACGCCGAATAGAAGCCCAAATTTCATCCAAATAAATAAAGATAATCTGTTCACTAGACTTTAGATATTGTAAATACCGTCTAAGAAATTTAATTTTGGCTCCAATCATGTATTTTCGCGCACATAAAATTTAGGGATTATTGACAATTTTGTATTTATATCCCATAGACAAATCTACAGCATACTGCGGCTACCTTTAAATCCAAGCTCTTCCGTGCGTAATCGATCTGAAGTATAGTATTCATTATTCCGCTGGTAAATTTTGATTTGCAAATCTTTTTTGAAAGTGTGATTCCAAAGGGATTATTTTTTTGTTTAATTTTTACTTTTGCCGCGACCAAAGTTTCGAAACTTTCCTTTGGAAGTTTCTGCCTGTGAATAATTCGTATACTTTTAATATAACTTAAAATTTTGGCCATTTTTTCACTTTTCTTTTAACCATGGATATTTTCCGATATTTTCTTTTCGTTTTAAAATTCAAAGAAATTTCTTCCATTTTTATGCAAATAACAACAAGTGCTTCCCAATGTTGGTCATCGATGGATCAAATAAATTGTCTTGCCGCTTCCTCTATAAAAATTTTCCATTCCCCATTCCACTGCACATTTAACGACATATCGCAAAACTGGAACTTGAAATTGACCCGTATGTGAACAAATTACTGTTTGCTGCAGTAGATACCACTTAAAGATACCAAACCCTATCCTTTTAAGACTTTTTGAGAACTAAGTTGTCATTATCAAGTCGAAAATAAGCCTTATGTGATCCCTCGATACTTCTCAATATCTTAAAATGACTGTAAACCAGCCGACCAGAATTTTTTATCGGAAATTTTTGCCACCCCCAATCCCTGAAAAATCCCCGAACAAAGCGAGCTCCGAATTCATAACCAACCCTGAATGCAAAGTACGAAACACACGACATTTTACTTTTCCCATTTTAATAAAATATCGTTCGAACGCCATTAATTGAACCATTTTCTGGGGTCAGAACGTGCAGCTTTTTCATATTATTCGAACGGAAAAGTCGCGGCATCTGTCAAGTGGACAAGTACATCGGGCGCCCGGTTTTTTCACTTCGATGTTCTCTTATAGAGTTTTGATTCGTTTTTTAGTGTTCAATCGAATGAAAATCGGCATAAAAGTCCGTGAATGCGGGTGATAAAACATATATCCTGGTTCGTATTCACGCTTTTGTCAGTTTTATTATTTTTCCTGTCGGCGGAATCGAATTTGTTGCTCAATCAGGGCTTGTTTGTCGGCAGGTTTTCGGTTTATTATCTTAAACAAAGCGGCGAAAGCGCACAATATCGAAATTTAATAAAATTGGCGAAACAGTGTTGTAATGTTCCGCAGAGGGAATAGCTAAACCGGCTTATCACCGAATTATCGATTCACCTGCGAGCATTACCCATTAACAATATTTAATTTGTAAAACTGAAACATTGGACTGTTTTTCCACCAAACAAGCCCCGAATAACGAATATTAACCTATATAAAATTACCAAATTTAATATGCTCACTATCGACTGAAATAGTAAATTATTTAATGAGTGTATAATGTGGGCCATATTACACGAGTGTACTATGGCCCATTATACACGAATTGAATACTATACTTTATCTACGACTGCATTATTTAAATATAAAGTTTAAAGTTTTATCGTGCTTATTCATTTTCAACTAAAACGCTTTGTCGAAGTAAGGTACTGTTGTACTGTTGTCTAGGAAACAATTTGTTTTCATCAAAAATAAATTCAAAAGTCAATAAAAGCGTTCTGCGAGTAAAAGCTAATTTTGGTCGAAAATGGATACAGAAGAGAGTGAAAATAAAATACAGTGTAAGGTAGCTTCATTGGATTTGTTAGCTGAAAAATCCAGGAAAAATTATGAAATCGTGCACAATAGGTTCAACGAATGTCGGATAAAAAACAAAACTTCCTCTTTTTCTGAAGATACTGTACTTCAAGGAAATAAGTGTAAAATTCAATCATCGACGTTTTGGACTCACTATTGTTTTTCTTAATTTACTTTTTACTTTGTAGAGATAATAATAAACAGAAATTTTCAAATGTCGTGGAATGTGAATTTGTTTTCCACCAGTGTAATATGAACTAAATTATGTGTCTGTGGTTACGCATATAATAAACATTATAATGCAACAGTGGTAGATAAAAACATTTAATCAACCAATGCGATTTAAAAATGCCCCGTGAATAAATATTCGCTCTATTGAAGTCAATATTTTCCTGTTTTCATAGGAACATATTTATTTTTTCAAATAACGCAACAAAGTGTTATTTTATGCGAAAGCTCTGTTAATAGAATACAAAAAATCCACGTCAATAGATATCGTTAAATGCGGAAAACTATTTTGATAAAATGGGCTTGTTATTTTAACTTTTCTAAAAATGTAAATTTTATGTTTGTTTATGATGTACACATTAAAATATTCCACAAAGGTAATGATGAAAACTAAATGGGTACTACAGTGGGACTGTAGGTGATTTTTTTTGTACATTCGCGAAACACTAAGAAACATAATGAGAAAATTAGGAGGCTTAAACATGCAAATTAGCACTTTACATGTATTTCGTGCAACCTTTAAAGAAGGTCTTTTTAGAAGCACTTAGGAGATTATCTTTCAGAGCAGTGCTTGACTATGGGTAGTTTAAAAATTACAAACGGACAGTTGAATGAAAAAAAAAACTCTAACTGGGTGTTGCGTCATTAAGGCATGTCGTTCATAATAATCATTATTTGACCCGACAAATAAGTTTGGGGTTTTTGGTATTTATAGTCATATTAGCGGATTTGAAAGGAAAGCTTTTTTGTAACCCCTTACTAAAAAATTCTTTGTTAAACCGTTGATGTTGCTTTATGAATATCAACTGATGGCACGTGTCACAAAAAGATCTCACATTTAACAGATGTATGGGTGCAATAAAAAACTGGAAACTCTTTGTTCCCATGTTATTCTTCCACTCGTTCCCGGCCATCCTTCATCGCTCCGCCGTACTTGAGTAAATTTGCCTTTCGTTCTTTCGAAGGCGCATTCATCCATGTCGGCACATCTGAATATCGGAAGAAAATTAATTATACGAAAAGGGCGGTGTTTAATTTGAAATTAAAAGAGTGAGATAAGGAAATCTCGGGCTAAGTCTCGGCAAATATTTGAACGATGATCCTCTTCCTGGCATGCAGAGAGGCAACATCTCGAGGAAGACGGAGACGGGCTTTCGAAAAGATTAGTGCTCCCGCTTGTCGTCTGACATTAAAATTGGAGGTTTATATCATTAAGGATTATTACATCAGTCACGTGGACCGGCGGAAAAGCTACGATAATCGCATTAGAACCGCCGCATTAAATATCGGATAGTCGCTAGGCTGCTTTCCAGATGCTTCCAGACACATCCATATCTTGGGGGCGGCGAGAGGCGGCCGAGCCGGTCGGGGACGAGTTTGTCACGAGAGGTCATTGTGATGGGACCGAATGGATATACGTAATCCATCAGCGGGGAGATTACTGAATTGTGATTATGTATATCTGATAATTAACCTTGGCGATTATTCTTGGTCATTTGATGGGAAGTTGGGGGAAGATAATAAAATGACACTTAAATTATTATCCAGGTAATAAATCGGTTATATTACAGATAGTGACAGACACATCTACTAAATAGATGTAAAATAAAATGATAAGAATAATATACTACTCAAAAAATAAAAGTACTCACTTATTTTTTATTATTTTAAGAGAGTTGGATCATCATTTTTTATTCACTTAATTACAAAATTGCACTTGAACGTTCGAACAATCCAAAAAGTAAAATGACAAAAAAAAAGATAAATGTTTAAGCAGGCTTTGAGCCATTTTAGTGTGGAACAATATTAGACCAGTTTGACTTGAACTTTACTTGAAGGAGGATATTTACAACTTCTTCAATGATGATAGTAATAGAGTTATTACACTCCTACTACTGTAATAGAAGTCATGAAAGTTCATTACAGTCCTAGTAACTTTCAATTATCAAAATTAGCATGTAATGATGGTAAAGAATATAAAATACTTACTATAACTTTTTTGTATGGCTAAATTTACATCTAAATATCCTTCCCAAAACAGTCACGTCAATGTTTAATCTTTTACAAAAAGCTGCAGATCTGTGGTAACTTCAACGCACGAATCGATATTACTAAAGAAGAAATCGAGTAGTTTGTTATGACTGTTAAGAATATTATTTTATTGACTTAATTCGCAAAGATTATTGTAAGGCTATTCCTTCAGCGTTTCTCAGTGTGCCAGCTCCAGCAAAGTTGTAATTTCTAGAAACGTTTTGCCTTATTTAGTATACATCTCGATATATTTACATTCAGAAACACATAAAACGAGCAAAATTCCGTTGCGTCAATATTTGTCTATCCGCTACCTCCGCTCATTGCTCGCTCTCCTAGAGCAAGTTTTTCTCCGCTTCCTCCTCCTCAATTGTCGACAAACAGTGTCTTGCATAATAGAACAACACTCCCAGTTTGTAACGCGCCGTCCGACAAAAAGTGCCGTTGTCTTCTCAGGCTGCCATTGTTCGAAAGTAAACCGGCAAAGTCTTTAGAAACTCCAAACGATGCATCATTAATTTTCCCTCCGCTCTGTCAATCGTTTCTGCCGATGAATTAGTTTGTCGGTCGGAAATCTATCGTTCTAAAAACAGTCCCGGTAAGGAAACAAAGTGATTTGGTGCCTGAGTTGAGAACTAAGGTGGATATTTAAATTGTCACGACATTTGTGAGGAAGATTAGTTTTCACGCCAGAATGTTTGAAAGAGTGTATAGATCAATACTAATATTATATCTAACACCCTACAGTGTATAAATTTGGTCGAAAAACTCATTCCCACTATGATTGGCAGGACCAAGACCGAAATCACACAAATTAATATTGGACACAACACAAACCATCAAAAATTTAGCTCGTAAGCAATTCCGTGCAGGAACTAATTGGCAGTCCGAGACCAGAGCAATTAGTCTGAATTTGACAGTTTTGCTATGAATTCGAAACTTGCTTGAGGAATTTACGGGCTCGTAAATAGGTTATTTTCGATGGAGGGGAACAAAGGGCGGCTTTAGAGGCGAGATTTCGATTGAATTAGCGTTAATGGCATGGAATATTCCAGCGATAGTTTCGTGTAAAAATGCCGTCATTTGGTAATTCAAGCTTTCAGTGTTACAAAATGAAACCTAGTATTTACGTAATTTGGCGCAAAAGGAATATAAACCTGGAGTCAATAATAAATACCATGTTATAAAACGAAAACTTGCCGAAAGAATTTATTTCAGTAAATTACCATTACTAAAAACGTTGGAATTGATATAACATACGTCCTTTTATCATTTACCTCTCATATATCAAAGCTTCGATTATGTTGGCAAAGTAAATGGTATAAATCGTAATATCTGGAAGTGTAAGAGTGAATAATTAATCACATGTGCGTTAATAATGTAGTCTCCCACGAATATCGAACAAAACTTTATCTACATCCGTAAATCGGTACTCCCATATTCATTCATGTAAATCTTCTAAATTAGTGAATATTAAATAAAGCAGTAAGCGATCCCAATTGAAAAACAAAATTATAGCAATCCGATTGGCAACCAGACAAGCAAGCAAACAGTAAAAATTTTGACAATTTGGTTGCGTATTTCGGTGTGTTTCGCTGCTTTTTGAAAAAAAAATCAAAAGATGAGATCTTCAGACGAGGACTTACCTTTAGACTTCAGCCGTTATTGCCGGTCTGGTTCTGGAAAAATCCAGAAAAAAATATTAGTTAGCATATCAGCGGTATGAAAAATGGTACAGTGAGAAAAGGATTAACATAATATGAAAAGGTTTTATCAGTGTATTTTGGAGAACTGAGCAAAGTGCAGAAACCTTCTTTTTTATGGTGTTGTTAATCAATGCTGAAGACTTTCAGTTAAAGAAAATGTCAATAAAAAAAAACACGAATTTGATTGCTTTACTTAAGAGGAAGTCTGGCGGTTATAAACCCAAAAAGTCTAAAGTGTTATCGAAGGAAAATACTTTTTCAAAATGCAGAATGAAAGATTTCTATGGTTGAAGATAACTCTTGTAATGTCCTTCTATCGACTTCAACAATTTATTTTAAGGTTGTGCTAATTTTCGGCCTTGCTGCAGGTTGCAGAAGAGAAGTTATAATGTATTTGCTTAGAGAAGAAGGAATATACAGGTCATTGCTTTAGGTACTTTAGGAGATCTTCAACAAAAATTTTAGCTGATTCTGGAGTTGATCTTTTGACTGTAAAGAGACATGGTGGTTGGAAGAGCAACTCTCTGACAGAAACGTATATTGAAAATGAAAATTTTGGTAGAAAAAGAAGACATACCATACCGTCAACGTCAAAAAAGTCAGCGAACAAAAGAAAAAAAGATTCCACCAAATAATATGGCGCTCCGACCATTCCGACTTTTCTTTGTGACTGTTTCGAATTTTCACGAAAAGTTTTCCAGGACCATAACAAACAAAACAAAAAAATTATTACGCAATCATTCGAATCGTGATTTAGGGCTTGAGCTCATACAGAAATCTCAAGAAAAAAGTACTTTCAGTTTTTCTCAAATTTTTCAATTTTTGAGGCAGCTTTTCCAATTTTTCTTTTTCTAAGAACCTTATTTGGACTATTTAAAATATAAAAAAAACAATTAGCCAAATCGGCCCAGCTGTTCTCAAGTGATGCGCTTCCCAACAAACAGTATTTCATTTTTATTATATAGATTATTTAACAAGTTTTCACGTAGTTACCGTGAATTGTTAATAAACGTCAGAAAAAAAAGTTCCGGCAAAATTTCGCATTTGTGGATCGCTTTGGTTATATAATCGCAACGAATACCACTCGAGCAAACGAACATAGTCCGATTACACTAACCTCGTCATTTCAAGTATTTCGCCGAAACACCACGACAGTGCAGTCATGACAAGGAAGTTTAATCGATTATTTTATATGTAAACTGATTATATTCTAATTGTTTTTTTTTTTGTACAGAATATTACTTGTCTAGAAATCATCGCACTATTTGGTTTAAAATTAACACAATAATTATCTGATTCGTTTAAAATAAAATATGTTGTTTGGCAAATAAAGTGCCGTTAACAGTTTCATGATATAAAATATTTCTTACCTTAATGTCTTAATCAAATTTACCTGGCTAAATATTCTTTCACAATTCGTACTCGAATGTGACAAAATTAGCAAATTTAGTGCGAACATTTGGGAAGAAATAGCGATAACCTGTGCATTTATCGTTGGTACAATTGGCAGTACTGGCACGTAGTGAAATAAATTGAAATAGAAATAAAATAACTACATTTGTTGGAAAGATCGCGAAACAACACAAAATGTAGATTTAACTTAGGCTGGGATGGGTTTTTTTAGATTTTTTTCCAGAACGCTTTGTTTTTTTTTTCATTTGAGTTAGTTCCATCCCGGGAGCATATAGTCGCGTCAATGAAGTCTTTTTCTCGGAAGTCCTCAGAAACAGCTCCAATTTTGATGTTTTTTTTTTTAATATTTGCTTTTTTTATATTATTTATAATGAGAAACCTTTTGGAGCGGGGACATAACTATTAATATTATTTAAACAATATGTATGATATTTATCTAAAAAAAAATTGTTTTGCGTTTTTTTTAACAGACTTCAAAAAGGGAGGAAGTTATCAATTCGGTTGTATGTTTTTTTTTAATGCTTGTTACCTCAGAACATTTATATATTTATATTTCATTTATGTTCACCGATTTCTTCGTCAATTGTGGACCGATTTACAAAATTCTTCTTTTATTTGAAAGGGTATACTCTTAAGGTGGTTCCATTATCAAAAAATCAGGATCTGACCAGGGAATTCTATGGAAATCGAGAAAAATACTCAAATTTTCGCTCCTTTTTATTAACCGACTTCATGTATGTTCACCGATTTCTTTGTCAATTGTGGACCGATTTTCAAAATTCTTCTTTTATTTGAAAGGGTATACTCATGAGGTGGTTCTATTATCAAAAAATCAGGATCTGACCAGGGAATCCCATGGAAATCGAGAAAAATACTAAAATTCTCGCTCCCTTTTATTAACCGACTTCATGTATGTTCACCGATTTATTCGTCAATTGTGGGCCGATTTTCAAAATTCTTCTTTTATTTGAAAGGTGGTTCCATTATCAAAAAATCAGGATCTGACCAGGGAATCCCATGGAAATCGAGCAAAATCTTCAAATTTTCGCTCCCTTTTATTAACGGACTTCATATATGTTCATCAATTTCTTCGTCAATTGTGTACCGATTTACAAAATTCTTCTTTTATTTGAAAGGGTATACTCTTGCGGAAGATTCTTTGTAAGAAGTCAAGATCTGATCAGGGAATCCCCTGGAAATCGAGAAAAATCCTCAAATTTTCGCTCCCTTTTATTAACCGACTTCATGTAGGTTCAGTGATTTCTTCGTCAATTGTGGATCGATTTACAAAATTCTTCATTTATTTGAAAGGGTATACTCTTGAGGTAGTTCCATTGTCAAAAAGTCAAGATCTGATCAGGGAATCCCATGGAAATCGAGAAAAATCCTCAAATTTTCGCTCCCTTTTATTAAACGACTTCATCATGTATGTTCACCGATTTCTGCGTCAATTGTGGGCTGATTTTCAAAATTTTTCTTTTATTTGAAAGGGTATACTCTTGAGGTGGTTCCGTTGTCAAAAAGTCAGGATCTGATCAGGGACTCCCATGGAAATCGAGAAAAATTCTCAAATTTTTCCCTCCTACAAGTATTGATGAACAATTTTTAATTATTTTATTTATAAATGTCTAAAATAAATAATCCACAATTCATAATAATTTTATAATTTACTTTCGTATATTATTTGTAGAATAAGTATTGAAAAACTAATTTTTTTATATAAATATAATAAATAGTGTTTAAACAATATAAATAATTATTTCCCCACTTCTAAAGGTTTCTGATTTTGAATAATATATAAAAACAAACATTCACAAAAAAAAACATTAAAATCGAAGCTGTTTCTGAGGACTTCCGAAGATTGCCTCTTTTATGTATTTATTGACGCGACTAATAATGAACAAAACAAAAAAAGAATCAAACAAATATGTCTTTTCTACCGTCAGTGTTATAATCGAAACTGTATACAAAAATTTAGATTTTTGCAGTTTGTTCGAATTTTCACTTTCCTTTGTAGTTGTCTCGAATTTTATTTTCCTGACAATTTTACTTCTGTTTTTGTCAACCAATGAGATGTTTCAATTTCAAAATAAACAACCAATAGAACAATTATTTTAGTGGAAACTTTTCGACATGCTTTTATTCCAGCGACAATATTTTTTGTATTTAAAATTTAAATATATTCAAGTTAAACTTTAATAAACGTAAATTACATGTTTCGGGAGAAAACTACTCCCATCTTCAGCCCTAATTTTACAAGAGATTAATGATACAATTGATGAATCAGTGGGGTTTTTACCTTAAAGAATGTTTAAAATATGACGTTGTTTTGAAATATTATTAAAGCTGACGTTTTGAAAAGGTTGCATGATTTTTTTAAAAATTAGGACTTTTTTTTAAATTGTAAAAATTAAAAATGGATCGAGGAGAATCTAGTAAGTTTGTTAAAAGTATATTTGAGTGGTATAAAGATGATAAATAATGAAACCATTATAAGTGAAAGAAGTGACATTTGAGGTTAAAATAATGTTGCATGGAAAAACATTAATTGAAAAATTAAAACAATGAATTGATAATGGGATTATTGAAGTTATTTTGATCATTTAAACAAGATCTGTTTTCCAGTTTCAAGGCTTTCCTTATTTCCAAAATCTCAAGAAAATCTAATTTGCTTTTATGGCATTTGTGAATCAATTTGGAATTGGATGGTGAAAAACTATGTTTCCTTATTAATAAATATATTGTTTTATGGGTTCTGATTATTTATTTAAACATTATGTACAATTTATTTACACTTATTATATTACAATATTTACATGATTTACACTATTTATTCATTACTACTTCACCAGCACATCTCGTATTATTTAGTTACAATTCGCGCGGCACTTCGGATATATAAAAGCAACTGTCCAACTGGACCCACTGATCTTCAACTCCGATACGACGATGGCTTGACTGACTAGACTCGAGATACGACTACACTCACTGGATGATACGACTAGACTGTCCTCTAATAAATATACCGGATAAATCTTTCTAGACGCCTCCAGATGTTCCATGGCGCCCTCGTTGTGTACCGGATATTTCAAAAGATGATGTCATACTCGGGTACGTTGTAGTATAAATCCAGTACATTCTAGTAATTGATGACGCCGCTACGGCGATGAGTCATCTCGGGTCCACGTCCGTTACAATATGATTTGCGGAGGCGGAAGGTGTTGAAGGACTAGGGTATAGATCTGTGTTGAGATAGATGTGTCTGAAATGTTTTTTAATATGGTCTGAAATTTTGCGACCTGTCTGACCTATGTATATAGAATGACTCGCAAGAAGAGCAGTTCAATCTGTATATATCTGAATCGCAAAAATTATTGCCCGCAAGATTTTGACCTCTCGTGCTATTACTATTGCAAACTTTTCATATCGATCGTTCGAATCGTGGGTTATGGTCTTGTTCATATAGAGATCCCAAAAAGCATTTTCAATTTCTCAATTTTACAATTTTCCGGCCAACTTTTCCAATTTTTGTTTCCGTGAAAACTTTATTTGGCTTATTACAAATATTTAAAAAAAAGCCAAATGGGTCCAACCGTCTTCTGTTTATTGAGATTTTAATTGAAATTTTGAGATTGTAGGGTTATCTAATTATGTTCTGATATGCGAAAAACGCGCTTTACTGATTATATATAATTAAATGGGTGGGATATTTCGCATATATCTCACGGACGAAGATAAACTGTATTGCCATTATGTATTGTAAAAAAATTGTTGTAGCTCTTTTGATATTCTCTGACGCAGAATCGCGTGTATAGAGTTTCAATTAAAATAAAAGACTTGTCCTGGTTAAAATTATGTCGAATTTATTCCAGTATCATTAATTTGTCTGTACATTTAAAATATTGCTATCTTCACAAACGAGAATGTTTTCGTTTTAACAAACTGAAACTTCGCCTTCCAATTTTTCAGAACATTTTCATATAATGCAGTAAGTGTTTTTAACATGTTGCCGAATGCAGTTTTCGTGCGTTGTCTAAAGACTTTTTTTTTAAGTTGTATAGTTCCAAAATTTAGAATGCCTTATACCTTCAGAGCCAGAATTTGATGTTTTTGGACTCCAGAAATTCGTTATCGTTCTAAGTCTAACCGATTTCAAAGAACATATTATTTTTCATAATCGAAACTGCACAAAAATAATTTCACTTATACCGCAGCACCTCTCAATTGGAACCGAAGGCCGTCAAACAAAGTCAAATCCAATTCAATCACCGATCGAAATTTGGCGACTGAATAAACAAAATTTTCAGCAATGCGAATGAATAAATTACCGGGAAATAAATAAACATCTGGAGCAAAACCGATCGGCACCAACATATAAATTGGTTTATTAAAACGCATCGATTGCCACCTCGGCCGAAACCTGAAAAAGCGTCAGTTGTTGCACAAACAACCGTTAATATTCATAACAAGCGCGAACGTTTTTTCAATGATTATGCCCCGAAAATTATTAAAGATGCAAATTCTCCTCGGTAGTCGCCGTGAAGTGCGCGTTCATTATTAATTTTCTACTTTGTAAAAAAGTGTTGAAACTCAAAAGCTTAATTAATACATTAATAAACGTACAAAGATGCCGGAATATGTCTTTGAACATTTTTAAAACTTGGCATTGTTAAGAATCTCATCGTCTTCTTTGAAACCGTGCTAATTAAATTTTTCCCCTTGCACTCGACGTGGTAATTCATGCTGCAACTTTTTATTACAGTATTGTTCGTTACGGCAAGTTTAAAAGAACTATTAAGCTTTTTTTGCATGTAGCAATACCTTGGAAGCGTCGGTTCGCCATTAAAAAAATACCACAAAATTTATTGCAGTCGATCCATTTATCACACAGGTGATATAAAATCATATTTAAAAATTTAGATGTACATTAACAAAAACGGGACCAGCAAAGAATCAGTATACTGTTGCTGTTGTTTCAATGAATATACTATAGCTTTGATGTTTCCTATGTCCCTGACTATATTAAAATGTAAAACGGTGAAAAATCTCGTCGACCGAAACGAATGGACGTGCGAGGTCAGAACGGGGAGAAAATCAATTATTGACTCATTAAATTAACCACATTAACAATAGTAACGTTTCACCGGAAAGAACGTCCGTCCAACATAACTCCAACACGTTCGGGATTGTTCGAACTACGGGAATCCGGGCAAAAGCGACGGTCAAAATGATAAATCGGCGCAACATCGGCATCTCGTCCGTTGACATCTAATTGAGCCGTCAAATGCATGCAAGCTCGTCGCGATAAAGTCATTCCTCCACCATTTGACAGAAGGTGTAGTAAAATGCACTTCCCGTTCGTCTGTGAAATATTCCAGCGGAAATAGATGCACTTCCGTGAATTATGTGCACTCTTCCTTTGTGCCCGGCAGAAAGCGCAAGAAAAAACAAAGCCCGGATGCGATACACGAATACTTAGAATATTAAATTCCAGGGTCGACTCTCCTGCGCGGAAAAATGTTAACAACGTCATTAGCGTCCGTCGCGACGCCTCCCGCTCTGCCATTTTCCGAAACTGAAGCCGTTATTAATGCAAATCTGAAACCTCTGGAAAATATTCCTTCCGTTCTTTTATCCGTGACGTGTCTAATTTGTGACGATTCCGGTGGTGGCGGAGCGGCGGCTCTCCGCCCCTCACTCCGCCTAGCCGCAATTAAGTTTTTTGTGCGGCTTTGTGCGAATTTTAACTGCATAAATATGGAAATTGCGGACGATAAATCATCCGTCGGAACGAATGACACAATAAGACGACGAGGCCACCGAAGAAAGATATGGGAGTGAACATTTCGGGTAGTCTGAAAGTGCGCCGGAAACATAAAAGTAGCGCTCGCAAGTAAGACTGATGGTTATAATGCGCACCTTCTGAAGATGGCGCTCACTTTGCAGGGGCATTGCATAAAGGAAAATAAGTGCCGCTTTTGGACCAACGCATATTTACGGCACCGGAATCCCTGCGAAAAACGAATTGCTTACTTTCTTTTGGGAGGTGGAAAAATTTCAGCTTTCGTCGCTTTAAAGACTGCAATTCGCTTTGCGATGGCGGTGCTTAATTGACAAACAGGGGATTTGATATCTTGAGTTTCCATGATACCAAATTACTTAGACAAGTTGCTGGGTATTTTTTTCTCGAAATTTGGGACGTATTGCTACATAAAATCTGCAAGAAAGTATTATCAAAATTTGATTATATCCTATATTCGTCCAAGCCCCATTTCTGTTGTTGTCAAAGGAGCCTTATTTTCCACGATTTTGTCGATACTAAGGCTTCGCACCCGCCCTCATAATATTTTCTCCTGAACCCGAAAGGTTTCGCTTAATTATTCGCCGGCATAATTTAATTTGCTTAAACATTTTGACCTTTCATTCGAAATTTTTCTCTCCGTTATAACGAGAAGGTGGAAGTGACAGTGTCTGTGCTCGGTGCGTCCAAAGAGGAAATTCGTAGACAATGGCACAATGAAGCCCGACTTCCCTGCACTAGTCGAGCACCGGGACGTTTCTATATACATGGCTGCTTTTTTTCGAGAAAAACGGGGACGCTTTTAGAGATAATGGAAAGGATTTTCAGCGTCTTTTGTAAATTCTCTTTTATAAGTTTAATTTTTGTCCAACTTCCGTTCCATTATTTTCCCGTTTAACCGGCGAAAATCGCTGCAAACATTATATTAAAATCGGGGGCGCGAAGGGAGGAAGGGATGCGGCGATCTGCCCGGAAATTCCGCTGTCGGTGTTTTGATGTGTTTGAGCGATCGGGGATCTGCTGCGGATGGGGATTTTTAGTTTGGATTACGGGATTAACCGCACCGCGGGCCAGGACGAATGAGAAAATAACACGCTTAGGGGAGAACTATACGATATCTTCTGACAATAATATTACTCCTATTAATGTTCAAATATACAGGCTGTTCCATTTAAAACTCCCCAGTCCAGATTTCTCCGAAATGATTATTGTGATTGAAAAATCCCCGAACAGGTCGATTTTGTTTCCCAGAGGCACATCTTTTCAGGTTCCTTTCAAGTTCCGGCATTTCGTCCTCTTAGCGAGGGGGGCGGTAGCCCCAAAATCTTAAATGGCACTATGGGTCGAGTGATACCTCATTTGAAACGTATTGGAGGCCTCTTTACAACTAACTGCTTACTTTTCAATCTCTTGCAGTTTTGACCGTTTTTTCTATTTTTAAGATAATCCTCATCTTCTCATGCTGTGTTCCACAGAAACCCCAAAGACAGACGTGTAATTTCTGAAATTAAACTTATTGAAATTCTTGTGTCATTAGGTTGTTAATTCTGATTGCTAAATAGCGCGAAGAACTGAATGTAGAGTATGCGACACGATTATGATTTTTCAATAAATGATCTAAATAACGTAGTAGGTAAATGTTGTATATGGCCACCATTCATTTCCATGCAAAAATACAGACGATTTTCAAAACTGTTCCTGTTGTTACAATTTCAATAAGCCTAATTTCAGCAATTACATGTCTGTAATTGTGGTTTCTGTGGAAAACCAAAAAGATCAAAAGATTGAAAAGTAAGTGGTTAGTTGTATGGAGGTCTGCAATACCTTTCGAATGAAGTATCACTCGACCCATTGTGCCATTTAAGATTTTGGAGCTAACAGCCCCCTCGCGAAGAGGACGAAATGCCGGAACTTGAAAGGCACCTGAGAAGATGTGCCCCTGGCAAACAAAATCGACCTGTTTGGGGATTTTTCAATCACAATAATCATTTCGGAGAAATCTAGACCGGGGAGTTTTAAAGGGGACAGCCTGTATAGTTTAAATCAGTCCAAATCAGTGTCTCGAAATCAGTCTACTTCTAAAGAGCTCTGAGATGAAAATGATCGAAAGTATGATTCAGTAGAATGAAAACACATTTCCTAGGTACAAGAGAGGTACCGAAAGACATAAAAACCAAGGTAGTAAAAAAGTGGTGAGGCCAACAATTACATACAAAAGCGAGTCACCAACTGTAGAAAAAATAAAAATTCGGAATAAATCCAGTTTTTTTTTCTTAGTCTGGTTTACAAGTTGAACAAGGTGTTAATTCTTGATATTGGGAGTTAAGATACATCTGATAGCTCATTGGATTCGTAATCATCTCTAGAAAAATGTGCAAAAGTTTCAAACCCGCATATAAACATTTGCAAAAGTTATTGACAACTAGCTGACCCGACACACGTTGTCTTGTCTAAATTTCAATAAATTCTGTTTTTGGACAGATCGCGAATTTTCCGACTTTACAGGACCACCACGAACAAAACAAAACAAGAATTACCCATATGAATTTTCCAATTTTCCGGCCAACTTTTCCAATTTTTATTTCCGTAAGCCTTGTTTGGACTATTACAAATATTAAAAAAGCTTTACCAGCGAATAGAATTTAAATTTTAGGCTGGAATGCGTTTTTTTCCCGATTTCTTTTTCAATTGAATTTTTTTTTCCATCACGGGAGCATAACGAACAAAACAAAAAACAACCAAATATGTCATTTGAAAAAAAAAAGTAAAAAAAAAGTTATGAAAAATCACTTGAAGTTTTTCCATTCAAGTGTCTAGATAATACCATAATTTTTTCGGATTTTCAAATTAATATTTTATAGTGCAAAAAAAAAATTATTTGCAACAGCCGGTTTCGAGAGAGCGTGAGCGTAACGCTACAGCGCCCACCACGCGGAGTCCAATTTTCAACATTTAATAAAAAGTATTAATAATAGAGATTGTAACACTTATATACTTATATGTCATGTAACCCTGTTGTGGATTTTGTATTTCACAATAAACTCGCTACAAGATCAAATTCCGGGAGTCAAGATTTATTTTCGGAAATTTCTTCCTCTTTGAGAATCTTTTTTTTTAATTTCTCTAACATTAATAGTTTTCGGTTTATTTGCAAAAAATAAACCCCCTTTTTGGGAGTTTTAATTGTTAATAACTTTGGAATTCTTTATGTATGGGTTTGAAACTTTTGCACATTTTTCTAGAGGTAATTATAAATCCAGTGAGCTATCACACAATCTCACGTGGGGGAGAGAGGTCTAGGCAAAAATCACGTGTACGTAAAACATGTTTCTCCATAAAATATGACTAAATCCTACACAATAATATTTTTCTTCAAACGTCAGAAAAACGTGACATTGTATACGTCAATAGGCAATGACAAATGTCCATTTCTCTGCCTAGACATACTTGCTGCGCAGATAAAATATTTTCAATCAATTTACCAATCGTGTGCTTTTTTAAAAATTTGAGAGGCTTGTCAAATCGGCAGCGTATTATAATTTAGATTTTTTTAAATTTAAATTATTTCATTCTTTTAGAGAGTTAGCGCTGAAGTTTACAGTATTCTGAGGAAAATAGAGTTTCATAAAACTAGTGTATTACGTCTTATTGGAAAATCATCGGGAAGTTAGTGAGATGTTCACGTATTTAGAGAGAAATTCATGTGTACAGTCAGGTAAGTAAACATTCGTATTTCTTGGGCGATTTTCGGCGTTTGAAGAAAAAAATAGCCTGTTCTGAAGCAATTTGAAAGCACTTGAAATGTATTGAAGCGAATTGAAGAAACTTAATGAGAATTGAAGGAACTTGAATCGGCTTTGAAAAGACTTGGAATCTCTTGAAACGATTTCAAGGACTTGAGGCGACTTGAAACGACATGAAATGTTTTGAAGGGACTTGAGGCAACTTGAAATATTTTGCAAGCAATTAAAGCAATTTGAAAAGACTTGAAGAAACTTGGAACGACTTTAAAGCGACCTGAAATCTCTTGAAGGGTCTTGAAGCGACCTGGAAAGATTTGAAATATCTTGCAGGGATTGGAAGCATTGGAAGCCACTTGAAAAAAAATTGAAGCAATCTGGAAGTGACTGTAAAAGACTTGAAAAAACTTAAAATGTCCTAAAGCAACTTGAGGAAACTTGAAACGAAATGAAGGAACTTGGAATATTTTGAAACTACTTGAAAGACTTGAAGCGACTTGAAACGACATGAAATGTTTCGAAGGGACTTGAGACGACTTGAAATATTTGAAAAACTTTGGAGCGATCTGGGAAGATTTCAAATAATATCTTGAAGGGACTGGAAGCCAATTGAAAAGACTTGAAATATTTTGAAGGGACTTGAGGCGATATGAAATATTTTGAAAGGTCTTGAAGCGACTTGAAGAAACTTGAAGCGATTTAAAAGAACTTGAAATGTCTTGAAGCGTCGTATATGTATATGTTAAAAGGACTTGAAGCGACTTGAAAAGATTTAGAGTCAATTGAAACGACATAAATGTTTTGAAGAGACTTGGGGCGACTTGAAAAGTTTTGAAAAGGATTGAAAAGACTTGAAAAGACTTTAAATGTTTGGAAGAATCTTTAAGCGACCTGGGAAGACTTCAAATATTTTGAAGGGATTGGAAGCGACTTGAAATGTTTTGAAGAGTCTTGAAGCGACCTGGGGAAATTTGACATGTCTTTAAGGGATTATTGGAAGCGACTTGAAGAGACTTGAAATGTGTGGAAAATACTTGAAGAGTCTTGGGGCGATCTGGGAACACTTCAAATAATATGAAATACCTTGAACCGACTTGAAAAGATTTGAAATGTCTTGAAACGACTTGAAAGACTTAAAGCAAATTCAAAAAACTTGAGATGTTTTGAAGGGACTTGAGGCGACTTGAAATGCTTTGAAGGGAATTGAAGCTACTTAAAAAGTCTTGAAATGTCTTGAAGAGTCTTGAAGCGATCTGGGAAGACTTGAAGTATTTTGAAGGGACTTGAGGCGACTTGAAATATTTTGAAAGGACGTGAAGCGATTTGAAATGACATGAAATGTCGTGAAGCGACGTGAAATATTCTTGACTTTTCGTGGTTCGTCTCTAGTTACCGACCTTGCGCGCTCGGCCGTCAAACCTACACTGCCATGAAAAGTCCCACTTTTATTCCTAATAAAACAATCTACTATTATCGCGGTTATGCGAACGCCACCAAGAATTTTAGTAGTTCCTAATTAAGTACTTTATTGTTCGATTTTCTCACTGTGATTCTAGACTAACTACGTTCATATAGAGGCAAATAGTGTGACGTAAATGCACTGGTAGAGGAGCCGAAACCTTTCCAAAAAATGAGTCATCCTTTCCATTCCATGCTTTGAGCATTTGAGGTTACGTTTGTAAAAGTGGTTTAAATCGACGTTCATTTTCTGAGTTTAAGAACACGTTTTGAAGTCATGGTTCAACGTGGGTCAAACTAGGGAGGTTAAAGCTAACAACAATTGGATCAAACGTAAAGTACATGAGTACAAAAATTACAGCTGTTGACACCTCACTAGCACGTGCGTTTGTTTGGAAAAGTTCCTACTCTCATTGACGTCATGACTTTTCCAGTCTATTATAGTAGTCTTAAATATGTACTAGTCTATATATATAAAAGAAAGTCGTGTTAGTTACACTATTTATAACTCAAGAACGGCTGAACCGATTTGGCTGAAAATTGGGGAGGTAGCTTAGAACCAGAAACAGGACATAGGATACTTTTTATCGACATGGGGGCCCAGGGGGGGCCCTTAGGCTCGACCGTTTTTTTGGGTCGACCGATTCTTATGTTTTTTTTTTTGTATATTTGGTAGGTATGAAAATAAGTGGTAAGCTATTTTCCACATGGACATGGGGGCCCAGGGGGGGCCCTTAGGCTGGATATATTTTTCGGGTCTACCGATTCTTATGAATTTTTATTTTGTATATTTGGTAGGTATGAGAATAGATGGTAAGCTATTTTTTACATAGACATGGGGGCGCAGGGGGCCCCTTTGAGCTGGACCGGTTTTTCGGGTCAACCGATTTTTATGAATATTTTTTTTTTGTATATTTGGTTGGTATGAGAATTGGTAGTAAACTATTTTTCACATAGACATGGAGGCCCAGGGTGCCCCCTTGGGCTGGACCGATTTTTCGGGTCAACCGATTCTTATGATTTTTTTCTTCTATATTTGATAGGTATGGGAACAGGTCGTAAAGTATTTTTCACATGGACATGGGGGCCCAGTGGGACCCTTGGGTTGGACCGATTTTTTGGCTCGACCGACTTAATAAGGGCTTTTACTATATTTGAGTTGTTGGATTTGTCTCCGCCCCCAATAGCAGAACATCTGTTGAACCATAGACTCAAGGGGAACCCTTGGGTTTATATCTCAAAAACGGCAGGACCGATTTTTATGATCTTTGATTTGTTGGATTTGTCTCCGCGCCGAATAGCAGAATATTATTAAAACATGGACATGGGGGGCAGGGGCCCCCTTGGGTTTTTAACTGAAGAACGGCTGTACCGATTTTTATGATCTTCGATTTGTTGCATTGGTCTCCGCCCCGAATAGCAGAATAACTATTATAACATGGACAGCGGGCTCAGGGGGCTGCCTTGGGTTTATAACTCAAGAGCGGCTCGATCGAATTTTATGATCTTTCATTTGTTGGATTTGCCTACGCCCCGAATAGCAGAATTACTATTAAAACATCGGAAAAATTACAGGGGGCGGGGAGCTAAGTACGGGGCAACGACAATAACAAAGCCCCCCTGGTACAGGGCAACAATAAGAAATAACGCCGCCCACCAAAATTTTTCGTACCGGGCTTTAAAAATGAAAATCGATTTTTAAGGAATAAACTCCAAAGTTTCACTGCTGTTGCGCACACAAATTTTTTGATGATATCTCGAGAATGGATTGACTGACTTTTTTCGAGGGCAAATAACTATTAAAACATCAGAAACATTAACAAAAAAAAAATGTTCATACATTTTGTATAGAATCCGTATATAACGTCATCTTTGATACATGAAATGCAAAAATAAACATGGCGTTGTATGCTGGTTCCGGTAATGCCAGTAGATGGCGTTGTGGGCATTATCCTTTTATAAAAAAAAATGAATTTAATTCTGCTAATAAGTTGCCACAACATTTATTGATTCTGAGGCGGTACAAAGTATTTACACTAAAAATACGCATTTTGAAAAGTCTCACGTGAGATTAGGGAGGAAGGGAGGGAGTCGATACAAATCTCAAGATATCTCACCAAGGGAGGAAGGGGGGGTCAAAAAATCTCCAAAATCGACTCACGTAATTAAGTTTTTCAGAAGTGTATAGAGGCTATTATACAGAGACAAAGGGCAAAACCAAAAAACCTAGAAGCCTGAATGGAAAATTAGTGAAACCTGGAAAATTGAGAAAATTAAGAAAACCGCAAAATCAAAAATGAGAAATTTGAAAAATTTACAAACACACTGAATAACGAAAAACTGAGACACTAAGGTCTATATCCCATTGGGATACCAAATCGATTGCATACTGTCTCCCTTTGGTTGCGCCACCCATTCGCCCCCACAATGTGAGCGAATCTGGTGTCCGTTCTGGCGTCTGACCCGGTCACTCTGGTGAAAACCGAAATTAAAAGACAGTGCAACCTTGTATGTCCTCGTCCAAAATGTTGCAGTGTCGTAAAACTGTAATATTTGAAAATTATTTTCCGCTTTCCCTCCTGGTGGCAATTCCGCGAATCCATCAATTTGGTTATTCATACAGCGGCGCAGTGGGAGGCCGAACCACCGGGGCGGAATAATATAATTGCAGTAATACCCGCAACTCGCTGAAGTAGACAAATGAATACAGGTTTAGGTTCGCAATTATTCGGTATCAAAGACCAATTCATCTTTCCGAGAGCAGGCAGCCAACCAACCAGCCGCATCTCAGAAAACTCCAACTCTGCTGACTGAGCGGTCTCGTCTCAACTAATGAAAACAACTTGCTGTGTGCGGATGTTACCGACGTTTCTAGCTTTAATCAACAAACTTGCGCCCGCAAAACTAATATCATTCGCAGATAGAGACGTAAACTATCGAAAATGCGATGTCGACGACGAAGATACATGATGATTAAGAAATGCTAAACTGGATGGCGAGGAGAGACCTGGAAGCGACAAGCTGGATCCGACGTCTCGTGAGGGGATGCTGCTGTTAATTGGGCGAATTGGGGGAACTTGTATTTTTAATATAGAGACTGTTTATTATCGAAACCGAATTAAATGCCGCTGTTTTTAATGTTGATGAATGTAACCAATCTCTCCGGGCGTTGAATTACGACACGCACCAATTGGATCCCGTACCGTTTGGTCATTATTAAATTACACTAGGAATTTTATCCAATACTAGAATGTTTCTTTGTAAAGCTTAGTCCGCCAGCAATTACCAACAAATTGAATTAATTTAACCTATGTGTGTAATATAGCTTTCCGGGATTTAATTCGTCAAGCCAATAAAATTCTTCTTGGACGGAAAATGATCCTGGAAAATGCAATAATCTGTTTATCAACTCTCAAATAATTTAATAATTTTTTCATCGATTAATATTGTGACACTCCATTTGGCAATTCGAATTCAACCAGAAATAATACATTGTGCTCAAGAGACTTGAACAAAACGCGAGAACAATTGGCATGTCCAAACCGGCAATGTCAAGAAATTATCAACATTTCTGATCCCTCCACGCACACAAACGACCCAGCAGCAGCAAAAATAAAGCGATTTAATAACAGAGACGATCTACCTTCGTTGAAATCCCATGACAAGTTCCAATTCGTGGCCATTATGCAAAACAATGATTCCTCCTCTGAATGCACATAGGTACGGCTGCTTTTGACGTTTAATCAATCCTGCGTTTGGTGCAGCATTAAAAATACAAACTGTTCCTCTCGCCGAAAAATTTTCGAAGCTCCGCGGACGATCGGAATTAACAGACAATAGTTAATTATCCATCTAATCAGATTAGAAAAGGAATTCTTTACGCCTCACTTGCCAACTTAGCCGAAGTAAGAAAACTAATTTACAAACTCGTTGCTAATTTGATTTAAATTAAGTTAAGCGAAATGCGATTTCTATAAATGGTCGCGACTGGAAGATAAATCAGCGATTTCGGTCGGATAATTGCGACATTTACGTGGGGGGTGGAGGGAGTTAGGTGATTATGCGTTTTCACCACAACATTGATGCAGTGTAATGAAAGACCGCAGATAAATGGTTGGAATTGAGATTTTGACTCTTTAATATTGCACAGAATGTGATGGAAGGGGAGGTCAATAAATTCCGATTAATTTCGATATGCACATAAGATTTTACGTGCGATTGGCTTTAGGAGAAAGCCAACATGTTTATCCAAATAATTGTTCGAACATTACTGCGTTGATTGATAATTAAGTGAAGTGCTGACAAGCTAATTAAAACTCGACAGTATCTTCTAGATCAGGTTATTTAGCTAACTAAATGCACACCAGCGATTGAACACTAATTACGATCCACGATGTGTAGGTTGAAATTGAACACACGTCCGCAACAATTTCCTCTATAATTGCTTAGTTTCTTGTACCCCCCTCAACACAAACCTGTCTAAAAAAACATTTCGAATCCATATCTCCGAGTTCGTAAACGGAACTTTCTCCGTTCGTCGATAAAAAATAACAAAAACAATATTTATCTTCCTGTTAAGACAAACAAGTCTTCTCGCAGAGACATATTTCCCAGAAGAATAACGGCCGAGTTTCCCAAATCAATTAATTTTCTTTCGCGAGCGCTAGTCAAACACGAATCGAAACTTGGCGACTCCTACCCCTAATTGGAGAGCGAATTCAACAAGTCTTTATTTCGCATAACGAGTGACCCTCGACATGGGCTTCCGTGCATAATCACGGTTGATTTAACGACACATTTGCGCAAAAAAGCATCCGGTTCATTTATCATCCCGAAGCGAAATTGTGCAGTTTGTCTTTTGTATTTATAATTTCATTTTCGCAAAAGAAAAAGAAAGTACGAGTGAGTGACGCGAATTAGAAGACAAAGAGTTCCATCAAAGGCCATTGCTACTGAAAAATTTCTAATCGAAGAAGAGATTTTAACAATAAAGCAATCATGTGACTACAAAACGTGTTGAGCCATTCACTAGATAAGCGGATAATCAGCGACTATTCCCAGTTCTTTCTCCTCTTGTCCGCTGGTTGATCTCTGCCGTTGTGACCCATCAGCCAATTAGCCCCCCTTTAGATCTTCCGCTCAAGTTTCCTCTCTAATCTCTCGAAAACCGCACCGACCGACTCAATAAATAAATAAATCAATCTGAAGCGCCTTATCTTATCAGGAAGCTGACCAAGCCGTCTCTTCGGAAGTCTCCCAATAAAAAGGCCTAGTTATAATCTGCAGTCGGAACGACACCGCCGCCTAAATTCCCTTCCAGTCACTCCTTAGATTTGCTTAAAACGGTGGGCTTTTATTTTCCAACTACCTTGTTTTCCGGAAGTCCTCCCGAATCGATACGGTGATATATTGTTCTCTAAGGAAAACAGGGGAGTTTTGTGCTCCGCAAAACCGATCTAATGATGCGACGAAAATGCGAGGGGAAATGGACAGGGATTTCGAAAATATCCAAGTTTTTATGGTCTTATTTAAAGTGAAAAACTATCACTCGACTGGTAGTTTAGGATTCATCAATAATATTGTCAACAATAATTTTCAAATTCTAAGCTTAGGCCTTGCTACAGCACCCGCATTATGCAAAGTAACGTATGTTGGTGACCGGATTCTCTTAATTGTAAAGTGTAATTATATGTTAATGTAGTGTAGCGGTAGTATTTTTGAATTAAGATATGTAGTTTTAGCGAGTATCTGTCTTTCTTGATTCGTTTGCTGAAGTCCTTAGCCAGTATGTCTTTTCTCGGTTTTGCTTACAAATGAAGCCCTTAGCGACTGATTTGCTTTCTCGTTTTCGTTTATCGCAGTAGCTCTTAGCGACTGTCTTTCTGTCTTGATTTTGCTTATAACTAAAGCGTTTAGAGAGTGGTCTCGCTTTTTGGTTCTCATTTAACGATGAAGCCTATAGCAATTTTCTCTCTCTTTCACTTTTTTTTTACCAATTTCGCTTATAGCTGAAACCCCTAGCGACTGTTTTTCTTTCTCCGTTTTGCTTATAGCTAAAGCCCTTAGCGACTTTTTCTTTCACAATTTCGCTTACAGCTGAAACCAATAGCGACTGTCTTCTTTATCGGTTTTGCTTATCGCTGAAGCCTTCAGCGAGTCGTATCGCTTTTCGTATTCGTTTACCGATGAAGCCTTTAGTGGCTTACTTTTTTACACGATTTAGCTTATCACTGAAGCCCTTACTTAGTGAATGTTTTTCTTTCACGGTTTCGTTTACTGGTGAAGCCTTTAGCGACTTTTTTTCTTTCTCAATTTCGTTTACAGCTAAAAACCCCAGCGATTGTCTTTGTTTCTCGGTTTTGCTTATAGCTGAAGCTTTTAATGAGTCATGTCGCTTTTCGTTTTCGTTTACCCATGAAGCCTTTAGCGACTTTCTTTTTTCACGATTTCGCTTATTGCTGAAATCCTTAGCGAATGTTTTTCTTTCACCATTTCGCTTATCGCGGAGACCCTTAGTGACTGTTTTTCTTTCTCCGTTTTGCTTATAGCTAAAGCCCTTAGCGACTGTCTTACTTTCGCAATTTCACTTACACCTGAAACCTATAGCGACTGTCTTTCTTTCTGGGTTTTGCTTATTGCTGAAACCCTTAGCGACTCCCGTTCTTTCTCGGTTTTGCCTATAACTGAAGCCTTTAGCTAGTCGTATCGCTTTTCATATTCGTTTACTGATGAAGCCTTTAGCGACATACTTTTTTACACGATTTAGCTTATCACTTATCACTTAGCCCTTATAGTGAATGCTTTTCTTTCACGGTTTCGTTTACTGGTGAAGCCTTTAGCGACTTTTTTTCTTTCTCAATTTCGTTTACAGCTAAAAACCCCAGCGATTGTCTTTGTTTCTCAGTTTTGCTTATAGCTGGAGCTTTTAATGAGTCATATCGCTTTTCGTTTTCGTTTACCCATGAAGCCTTTAGCGACTTTCTTTTTTCACGATTTCGCTTATTGCTGAAATCTTTAGCGAATGTTTTTCTTTCTCCATTTTACTTATAGCTAAAGCCCTTAGCGACTGTCTTACTTTCGCAATTTCACTTACACCTGAAACCTATAGCGACTGTCTTTCTTTCTGGGTTTTGCTTTTTGCTGAAACCCTTAGCGACTCCCGTTCTTTCTCGGTTTTGCCTATAACTGAAGCCTTTAGCTAGTCGTATCGCTGTTCATATTCGTTTACTGATGAAGCCTTTAGCGACTTACTTTTTTACACGATTTAGCTTATCACTTATCACTTAGCCCTTAGTGAATGTTTTTCTTTCACGGTTTCGTTTACTGGTGAAGCCTTTAGCGACTTTTTTTCTTTCTCAATTTTGTTTACAGCTAAAAACCCCAGCGATTGTCTTTGTTTCTCGGTTTTGCTTATAGCTGAAGCTTTTAATGAGTCATGTCGCTTTTCGTTTTCGTTTACCCATGAAGCCTTTAGCGACTTTCTTTTTTCACGATTTCGCTTATTGCTGAAACCCTTAGCGAATGTTTTTCTTTCTCCATTTCGCTTATTGCGGAGACGCTTAGCGACTGTTTTTCTTTCTCCGCTCTGCTTATAGCCAAAGCCCTTAGCGACTGTTTTACTTTCGCAATTTCACTTACACCTGAAACCTCTAGAGACTGCCTTTCTTTCTGGGTTTTGCCTATAACTGAAGCCTTTAGCAAGTCGTATCACTTTTCATATGCGTTTACAGATGTAGCCTTTAGCGACTGCGATTTTGCTTATAACGAAAGTCCTTAGCGAGTCGTCTCCCTTTCTCGTTTTCGTTTACGGATAAAGCCCTTAGCGACAACTCTCTTTCTTTCTCGATTTCGCTTTTCGCTGAAATCCTTAGCGACTGTATTTCTGTCTCATGTTTGCTTACAGCTGAAGCTCCTAGCGATTGTCTTTCGTTCTCAGTGTTGTTTATAGCTGAAGCCCTTAGTTTAGATGCAAATTTCACATTTCAGATTGCGGAATTCCAATTTCGGGTTATGGATGTTACATTTCAGATTTAGTATTTAATTTTTTAGATTTCAATTTGCAATTATAGAATACAATACAATAGAAAAATTTTAGACTGCAGACTGAAGATTTCTGAGTTTAAATTTTAGACTTGCGGATTACCGGTTATTGCGACTTTAGGCTTTAGGTTACGAATTCTACATTAATTTGCTAGTGCAAATTCCGAAATTGTAGATTTTATTTCCCCTTCTGATCGAATATTTTGTTAAATTATGTTATACAGGGTCTTCATAAATGATTCATACATCGAGTAGCACTCAATATTCTAATTTACTAGGTCATCAAGGAACGCAGGCCTATACTATAATTTATAAAAAATAATAAATTTTAAATACAAAAAGTAAAAACTAAAATTTCTATTAAATTAACACAAGGTGACAGAAAATGTGCATGCGGTTGTCATATTAAAAAAATAACTCCTTGTAGACGTAGTTTTTCTTTGTTCTCCCAAATAAATTTTTAAACCTTTCCAAGAACGAACTCTTGAAAACCTAACATATAATTTCCCGTGAGTAAAGACGTCAGTGACTTCCTGATTTCAACTAAATAATGTTACACCGATAATCAATTTAATTAATGTATATTAATATACATATAACTAACTACCCTTTAAATGAAAGAGAAAACATTACGCACAGTAAAGCAGTCGAGATCAGATCAAGTCAGGAAAATAAATAAATAAAATTAATTCCCATTTTTCTCCTCTTATAACATATTATCGCCATGTTAATTCCAAATATATCGGCAACCAACAATACATAACTCAAGCTCCTCCTCAAACTTTTTTATTGACTTATAAAATCTTACGCACCATGTGACCGTGTCGAATTTATGTAAGGATTGTACATTATGCAGCTAATGTAAAACATACGACGTGAAACAGGTCAAGTGATATATTATACGACATTTTACACGTGTTGCATACAGCATTGTCTCTAGGATTATCTTAGATCTCACTACATTACTAGTGCAAATAAAATCTGTCAAACTAAGCAGTTCGTGTTTTGCAAAATTTAACTAGTTTAATTTACCTGGACCCGCTCCTCCGCTCAACTCTTTTAATTAAATGTCCGGAAAGGCTGTTTTCTTATTGTTCGAAATACTGCAATAAAAATTCAGCGCCCATTGTTACAATCAACAACTAAATTATTTTGTGCATTAATATCAAATTGCTACTTATTTTCCTAGTGGATATTGAATATACATATTTATGATTCATATAATTATTTAATAGACGATCAAATCAAATTTATTGGCCTAACAATAACGTATGTTTATTACAACGTGCCTTTTAAAAAATATATCCTTGTAGAAAATTGAGTTCCTGATTATTTATTTAACCGGTCGTTCCAAAACAAATTTATTTAAGCTTTACCACTAGGTTGACATACTGCAAAACTGTAAAAGTTTGCTGTCACCATTTAATTGTATTTAGGGGTAATATTTGTCCAGCTTCAAACAATTAACACTGATTAGTTTATAAACAAATAAAGATGATCAATCACAACAAATCCACCATTACCTCCGCAAGCAATAACAGCAAGGCTTGCAATTTCTACTCCCGGATGTTAATTAGATCCTTTAAAATATCAAACGAGTTCGCATCAAATAGCGCAAAAATAAAGCCTTCCATGTTGTTTAGACGCCATGCCACGGCGATTCCGTCTGGAAGCATTCATTACTTCCAGACTGCGATGTTTGAT
Organism: Diaperis boleti; assembly: GCA_963583935.1. Lineage (NCBI taxonomy): Eukaryota > Metazoa > Arthropoda > Insecta > Coleoptera > Tenebrionidae > Diaperis > Diaperis boleti. The sequence goes on along the minus strand of OY757244.1, from coordinate 16,150,793 downwards.
GTGGAATTTCGCTTACACTTTGTCGAATACATTTTCAATTAATTAAATATTTGATAAGTGGAATCAAAGGGCTTTGCAACAAAAGTCGATCGCTGCGTTCGGATTAATTGATTTCGTAATTAGTTTCGTATTAAAACTGAAATATTTCATAACTTTTCGTTAACTTTTAACTGCAATGAAATGGTGTACTCAGTAATAATATCACAAGAGCATAGAAAATATCGATTAAACTTCCGAGTCATGAGACGTATTCCGACGAAATATCACGACAGCGCAGCTGGAGTGGTATTTCGCGGCATACGTCGAATGACGAGGAATAGTTTAATCCGATTATTTTCAATGCTCGAGTGGTATTTGTTACGATTATATAACGAAAAAAGGCGAAATTTTTACGGTTTTTTTTTTTCTGACGTTTATTAACAATCGTTCCTATGGCAAAGTTCATTGTTGGAGCCAGCCGAAACACCGAAATGAATATATCCCGTCGTCAAGGGTATCCTCACTTATATACATCGTATCTATCAAAAATCTGTAATTGCTATTGGCTCAATTTATTATGAGGTATATAATCAGAGAGAGTTGTGGAAAATTCATAGCACTACTAGTGGTTGTAAGTAAGTAATTTAAAGTTTGATAAGAGTGCAGACGCAATTTTGGCATTACTGGACACACAGCTTCCAACAAGAAGATAAGACAGAAAACTATGTAGTGTGGAACAGAGTTCATTGGCGCACTGTAACAATTTCGGGTCCCGCACGCCCCTGCTCAGGTCGATATCTATCGGCTGTGGATCTTTGGTCCTTTATCCCCGCAATCCGATTAGGATGGCGTTTCTATACGTACGTACGTCGACGACCATTGTGTGCATGTGTATGTGACTTAACTTTGTTTCCAAAATAATTACGAGATAACAATGTGCCTGTTCGTGCCCGGTTCTGTGTTATCAGGAGCATATTCGTATTTGAGTTACAACTTTTAACGCCGGGACGCCGCCGCTGTTAACCAACTTTCCCTCCATGGACGACTTTAGTGGGAATTGATGGGGGACGTGGCAACAAACTCCGGGAAAATCAGGGAACTAACTTACCGGTTGGTTTTTCAAGTAAAAATGTTGCGACGATTTTATCTAACATAAACTTGATAACTGAGTAACTTTAATTTTGTTGAAACCGCCAATTCGCGAGTCTTTTCTCCGTCTCCTATCCGCAGATAAATACGAAAAATTAATCGGATGAATTAGAGGTAGGTACACAGCAGCATGGGCGTTCGTTATCGCCGCTGAAGGTGCTCTAAAGATTTTACCAAGTTAAATATTTGAACGGGTTTTAGCAACAAAACGCTGGTAAGAAGAAGATAACCGAGAGAATTTATTCAGAACCTTGACTCTCACCTTTGCTAAAAGACAATATACATTTACATAACAAAGTATTATCTGCTTTTTCCAGGCCCTCACTCGAACCGCCTCGTTCTCCGCAGTTTGCACGGCCTTCATTAGCATCATTAAAAAGATTCCAGAAGACCCGGGAGTTTTGATTTAACGCCATTCAGTGGGAATGACTTCTGTAAAGTGGAAACTGCGAAAAACATTAGGGTTAGTTCAGATCGTGTTGTCGACATTATTTTAATGTTGATATAAGTATATTAAGGGTTGGTCTGAAATATACTGTTGCGTGTATTTTATAATCTTCATGCCGTCTGTAATCGGAGCGTTTGGGATTTCATTCGATATTTGTCACCTATGCAGAGAAATGTTGCTTCCTCAAAAAAGGAAATTTCGCGACGATGCGATGGAATAAACGAAATGTCCCGAATTCCGTGTTTTCGAACAGTGCAAAAATTCCTCCATCAGATGATACCGATACCCCGCGTGCACCCCGGCACGAGATAATCCAATTTGTTTACATTTTTTGCTCGATGTCCTATTTCCATAAAATCTCCCGTCGTCGTCGCAAAGTGCCATTCCGGCGGCCGCGATCGGAAATCTTAACGAGATTAGCAAAAGAAGCAACGCTCGCCGCAATAAAAGACGTATTGTTTAATAATCTAAAGATAATTGAAGCAAAAACTGAATTAAGTGAAACTTTCCCCGAAGTCTGGAGATATTCCAGATGAAATCGTTTTAATTATTCCGGATTCGCACTAAACTGAAAAGATTGAAATAAAATGCGCCTTCTCCGAGAGATTTCGGAATGTTGGTGTTGTGCCAACACTGAACGAACAAAGCCAACATCTGTTTGGAACAAAAAGACTTTGGCAAGTCCGCACGACCTTGACCGAAGTGGAAGGGATTATATTATCCTGGATGAATTCCTGCTGCACCTAGATTTCGAATTATCTTCCAAGTGCATTCCTGCAATCCGTGAAGGCGTACCTGGGCTATTATATGCTGGCAAATGTGGCAGTAAAAATGTGGATGTGATGCAAATCCGCCATAAAATAAACATCGAATAACTTGCTTTATAACTACTGCTGTGGTTTGAATTGCCGCAGTAATGCTAATCCAAGAGCAGTTTTCTTTTTCTTTCTCTAGCGTGTACGAGCTTTTATAAAATTTTATTATGATTCATCGAAAACGACAAGAATTCGGTGGGATTTCAGCCGATTTCCAAAACTTGTTGCTTTAAAAGAACGACGGGAATGGGTACGAGAAACTGTAGTAGCAAAATAATAGAATAAATGCAATTTTAAGAAAAAAAAAAAAATATATAAATATATATCTTCTTTTTAAATGCCTTTACTTCCTTTTTTTATTTTACATGTCTTTCTCTTGGTGTGTGTTATAAATTGCAATGTCGTTGGTTATAAATATATATAAATCTTTATTTGCCCTATGGGCTTTCTGATTCCTATACTTATACCAGTAAACTTAACAATTATAATAATAAAAAGAAACTAAATAAAATTCTCTATTTCTTCTCCCCTCCCCTTTCCTCTTCTCCCTTCTCCCTCCTCTTCCATACCTCTTTCATCCATTTAATTTCCCTTCCATCTACATTCAGTATTTCCTCTCTTTCTTTCCTCTCTCTTTGTTTCATCTCACTGCACTCGTTCCACATATGCTCAATCGTCTCTTTTTCCTCACAGCACATTCTACACATTCTTCCTCCATCTTCTGCCCAATACCTATTTTCCCTCTCTTCATTTCCGCACCTAAACCTCGCCATCATCTTTCTTTCTTTCTCGCTCTCCCTCCCCAAATACTTCGGTACTTCCTCGATCATGCATCTTCCGTACTTCCCGTTGTATCTGGATTCTCTAATTCTTTCTCTCCTCTCTTGTCTATCCGTATCCTCATCTCTTTCACTTAGTTCTACATTCATCCAGACGCCTCTTTCTCTCAGTCTCTCTATTTCTTTGCTTGCATACCCATTCCTCCTGTAGTAATTCTCCCTATCATTCTCCTCTGAATTCTTCTTCTTTTCTCTCCAGCACTCCTTTAGTATCCTACATTCTTTCCTCCCTTCCATCCTGTCTTCGAACTTGACCGCTCTTTTTCCCGCTTTCACTCTCAACCTATTCCTCTTGCATTCTTCTTTCACTATGTACCCTGGCGTTTCTCTCTCCACCCCTAGCACCCACCTCAGAATTTTTCTTGCACCCTCTCTATCACCTCTTGTTCTTTCCATCCCCATACCTCTGCTCCGTACAACAACACGCTTTCAAGAAGACTTTCAAACATCATCATTCTCCTCTTAAAATCGCCTTCCCACCTTCTCTCTCCTATTCCCCATACACATCCTATCACCTTGTTCGCTTTTCTTGCCAGTTCTCTAATATGTGCCTTATCTGTGGCTCTTTCATTGAACACATACCCCAAGTATTTGAATTCTTTTACTTGTTCTATTACTTCTCCCTCCCACCTCCAATCACTCTCTTCGTTCTTCCTCTTTCTCTTATTGAACACCAGCATTTTTGTTTTCTCTACATTCACTTCTAGTCTTTTCTTCTTCACATATTTTCCTAAACTCTTTATCATTTCCTTCATTTCTCTTTCACTCTTTGCCACCATTACCACATCATCCGCAAACGTCAGGCTCCACACTTTTTTTCTACCTACCACACGCCCCCCCGCTTGTGCTCTCTCTAACATTCCGTCCATATCTGCCACATACATCGTGAACAACAAGGGGCTGAGCGGGCAACCTTGCTTCACTCTCTTTGTTGTCACAAACCATTCACTTTCCCTCTCCCCTACCTTCACTTTACTTTTTGTCTTCTCATATATTTCCTCCACCTTTCTTACCAGCCATTCATTTACCCCTTTCTCCCTCAGGCACTCAAACATCCTCTCTCTGTCCACCTTGTCAAAAGCCGCCTTGAAGTCTACGAATAATGCATACACCCTCCCCCCTTTCTTCTTTAACTCACTCTTCGTCAAATGGTCCAGGATGTATACATTATCCATAGTTCCCCTCCCCTCTCTAAATCCTGCTTGGCTGTCTGGTAATGCTCCCTTTTCCTCTATCTCTCTGCTCATCCTTTCATTCAGAATTGATCCATACAACTTGTACCCTGTGTTTAGGAGAGTTATCCCTCGGTAATTTTCTACTTTATTTTTCTCCCCTTTTTTGTAAATGGGGTAAATTACCCCCTCTCTCCACCCTACCGGGAATCCTTCTCCTCTCCACACCCCATTCATTACCTCCACCAGCCTCTCTAGCACTCTTCTCGTCCCATACATCCACGACTCATTCTGTATTCTATCCCTCCCTGGTGCCTTCCCTTTCCTCAGTTTCTTCACATGCCTCTCCACCTCTTCCATTGTAATTTCTTCTCCTTCAGGTTCTACTCGGTTTCTCTTCGTCTCTATTTCGGTTTTCTTTTTTTCCTTTTCTCCCTCCAGCAGCCTCATGGAGTACTCCTCCCACTCATTCATCGTTATCTCCTCGCTTCCATTTTTTGTTTCTTTCTCGCTCTATTAATATAGTTCCATACCTCCTTCTCTGTTCATATTGCTTTTATCTCTTCCTCCTCTCTCTCCTTCTTCTGCCTCTTCTTCTCCCTGCATGTCTCTCTACTTTCTTAGTTCTTTTATTGCTTCCTTTTTACGTTGCTCACATTCTTTGTCCCACCATTTATTCTTTCTTTTTGTTCCTCCACCTCTTACTGTTATTTCTCTTTTTGTCGCTGCTTTTTCCAATATTTTTACCAATTCTTTCTCCATTTTCCCTACTTCTTGTCCTTTAAATCTTGCTTTTTCCAGTCTTCTCTTATACTCTTCCACCCTTTGCTCGTCCCATACTTTACTTATCACCTTCCGCACTTCCTCTATTTTATCTTCTCCTCCTCTCTTCTCTCTCCTCCTTCCTATACTTATCTCTATAGGCAGATGGTTTGACTCTACTCTTTCCCCTATTCTGAATTCTTCGAATTCTTCCCATGCTTCTTCGTTTACTATTCCGTAGTCTATCACCGTCTCTCCTCTACCGCCTATGTAGGTCCATTCTCCTTCTTCGTCCCCTTGTTTGTTTAAATTCAGCACTTCCCATCCTTTTTCTTCTATTCATTCCATCAACTTCTTTCCTTCCGCGTTTTCTTTCTTGTCTTTGGATTTTCTTTTTCCCTCTCCTCTCTCTTCTTCCCAATCTCTGGCTCCTCTTTCCCCAATTCTCCCGTTAAAATCCCCTCCCAGAAGCAGACATTCTTCCCTGTTGTCTTTTAATGTTTCTTTTATCTTGCTTATTGTTTCTTTCATCTCTTTGCTGTCACTATTTTCCACCATTTACTGTCTATTTTAACGTTTCTCACCATGTGACCTTCCTCTTCTCCCTTCATTTTAGTATTCTCTTTTATTCCTTTTTTACCCCTGTTATTATTCCCCTTGCTGCTCTTCCTTTTTTCTTTCCTCTTCTCGCCCCTTGCCATTCCCACTTGAACTCCTTTGGTAACAGGTTTTCTATTTTTTCCAGCTTTCTGACCATGTTTCTGTTAATCCAACAATATCGAACTCCTTCACATAGTCCCAAAAATCTTCTTCTTTTTTCCCTAGTCCCGCTACATTCCAAAATAGTGCCCTCACCCCTGTTTTTCTCGTTACCTTCTTTGATTTCCCCCTTCCTTTCTTAGTTTCCCTCCTACTTCCTTCTTTGTTTTTTTTTCCCGTTTCATTGTCCTTTTTACTTTGCCGTTGTCCCCCTTTTTCCCTCCTCCCCTTCTTCTTCTTATTGGAAAACCTCTAGTCTCTCTCCCTTTTCATTCCATCTCCATTGCTCCCCGTCCACTATTAATTTCCTGTATCCCACTCTTACTTCTTTCCCTTCTTCTCTTTTTTCCTTCGCCATACTTCTTAGTTTCTTTTGTAAATCTCTTTCTTTCTTTGTGAGGTCGTTGTCTATGTATATCCCCCTTGTTTCCCTATTCTCCCTCAATTTTCCTTTGTGCTTTATTATTCTTTCCTTCTCACCCCATCCCTCCATCTCCACCAATACTTGATCCTTGTTAATCCTGTAACAATATTTTACTTTACTATCCTCTACATTTTCCTTCAAAAACTTCTCTACATTCTCTTTTTTTACATGACTTTTTTTCCCCGTCCCATCTTGTTATCACGATGTTGTTCTTCCTCTTTCTTCTCTCTTCGATTTTCATTCTCGCTTCCAGCTTTTCCACTCTCTCCTTCCACCAGTCTCTCTCTCCTTCCCATCTCTTCTCCTCCTCTTTAAACTCTTCTATCTGCCTCTCTATCTCTCTCTTGAGTTCCTTGTTTTCTCGTCTTATTTCTTTCATCTCCTCCTTCAAGTCTTGCAACAGCTCCAATATTTTTTTCTCCATCTCTGTGTCCGTTTCCTTCTCTTTCTCTGATGTCTTCTGTGTTTTCTTTATTCCAGGAGACCTCGCCGTCTTTTTACTTTTTTGAAAAAATGTCTCTTCCTCTTTTTCTTGTTTTTCTGTTCTACCCTCCCCTTTTCTCTTTCTTTTCCTTTCCTCCAAGTAAGAGTCCAGGCTTCCCTGACTGAGCGAGAAAAAGAAAAAAACCAGAAGAAGAGGCTCAGTCCAGTCAGTCTGTCGGAAGCGGATCACCTGCTAATTTGTACTATACTCTAATTTTCGGTTATTAACGACAGTATTTTTCTAGGAAAATGTTACGTCCAATGTTGTTCCGTATTTAAACTCCCCAAAAAGCTTCACTCAACAAGGCATAACGAGCATCCGCACCCATAAATGTGCAAATTTTATCTTGTCACCACATCCATCCGTCCTTGCTTTTCCGTGATTGGTGTAGAAATGTCAGCCTGAATTATTCCTCTGTAAGTTATTAAAGAATTTCCATCCTTTCTACGGTAAACAGTTGGGGCTAATGAAGCCTCGCAATTTACTGGTCTCTGTTGGGAAATCTTCCATCTATGCAACCTTTTTAAGAGAATTTTCATTAGCGGTCCTCTCTCTGTTCTCAAACGCAAACGGAGCAACTTGAGGTAAAACAACGCAAATAAGATTATTGTCTTTGTGTATTGTGTGCTTATGTATGCGGTCACTAGTCAAAGGAGACAAGAAATATTACGTATGTATCTGACATCAGTGTTTACAAAATTTAGTGAGATTAAAATATTTATAAATATGTTAAAGTCAATAAAAATTGCAATAAGTAAATCTCCCCACTTTTTCGTCGTTTATGTTTTCATCAACTCTCGTCTCGTCGCCAACGTTTCCGTTAAACTTCCACAATCATTTTGACACGTAAACTTTGTAAAATTGTTACAAAGTAATTGCTTTTTTCACTCCGGAGCTGCTGTTTCGGGTTAATTTCTTCGAAACGAACGTCCACTTTCCGCGAAATGAACGTTTGAAAATTGCATAAAGCTGTAATTTCAAACTTAAATTAACGCAAGAATAGACGACGACTTACTCATAATCAACGCGTCCAGCATTTAATTACTGGTGATCCCGAGACAACAACCGCTCCGCATTTATTTTGCAGTTTTTATTTATCGTAGTAGTTTTCATCTCCGACGCCAAATAGTACATTGTTTTATGAGGAGCAAAAGTGAGGCTTTTCGTGGCAAGTCTGTGGACAGATACAGACGCGCCACGAAAAGCCACTTTTCTCCGAATAAAACATGCTATTTTTTCTTTAAACGCCGAAAATCTGACAATTTTTTTGATTTGACTGACCATCAGCGGCAAAAAAAGTAATTTCAAGGTTATTTTTAGTCATGACAGTGAAGTGTCACGTTTTTCTAACGTTTGAATAAAAAATATTTTATGTTCCTGTGTATTTATGTTGTCCATCCGTTACTTTTTAGACTTTTTAGAGTAATCTGTAAATCTTGCAGACCTGCTCGTGATTTAATTTTCGATGTATTATTCTTAGATTATTTAGTTTAGATCGATGAAACTCGAGAGTATTTAACCAAATTGAATTGGACTTAACCTTCAAATCAACAATTAAATAAGCGAATCACATATTCCAGGTCACTTTCCTACAATGTCCACGAGTCGCCACTGCTCCCCCAATATAATCAGAGTAATGAAATGTACTTGTCCGATCGAAAAGAACGTGCTTCTTCTCCCGCCGCTCGTAAGAAGTGTACTAAACTTTAAACAACACTTGAGAAAATGTAGAGACCCGCTTTTGATAAATACTCCGAATCGTGGGGAGGCTTTATTAATCTCAATAAAAAAGAGGTGTCGCCTAATGAGGCCGGAGCAGACAGTATTTATTAAAGAACCGTTTTGGCAAATGCACTTTCCTCGTCTTCTCGACATCAAGTAATTCTTTATAAAAGGGTGATAAATGTTACATTTGCCATAAAAACAACGATGGCGTCTACCTTCTTACAGACAGCCGATTTTTCAACGAAATCCCACATTCGGAATGAATAAAATGTTGGGGAAGATGTGGATTAAGCACGGCGGAGGATCCAGACAACAACATTTTTTTTACCGATATTTTAAGACAAATGGAATGAACTAGGTTTTTTACGTAACGTGGAATTGTAAAACTTTACAATTTCCATACTTCAAAGCTTTGTAAAGAAACAAAACAAACTGGGGTATAAAATTTAAGCCTTCAATAAATATCGTTCCGTTCTAAAGGCAATTTCAAATAGAGTTTGCTATAAGCCAGTCAAAACTAGTTTATTCTAAGCCATTAAGTTTGGTTACAATACCGGACTTACCGTAATGTTTTAAAATGAAAAGTTTGTTTAATTTTTAGAAGTAGAATAAGATTTACGTGGGATTTTAAAAAGCAATGATAATGGAAAGTAAATTGGTTGTGTATATTATTTTCAACACTACTAATTAGTTACAATTTTTTGTTGCAATGAATTTGTACTTTGCAGCTTTTCGAAAGTAGGTAGTCAACTGTATGGGACATAAAAACGTCGTATAATTCAAACAGGTTAAGTTGAATTGAAAGTTGTAAAATTACACATTCAAACTTATGTTGTTTCTACTTGATTTATTTTATATATTTGTTAGTTTTAGTAGACTGCCGAACTCAAGATCTGCATAAGAATGTGATTTTTTCTCCCTTGGAAAACCGTGAATGTTGACTTGCTCAAAAGTATGACAGGTTAATTTTTTAATTTTGAAGCAAGTTAAGTGGATTGGCACCACTGAATAATTGGCACAACTCGCCGTTGACGTTCTTAGTTCCTCAGCATTGTGCGGGTAGTTTCTTTCGATGTTGGAATATCTGCGGTGTAGAGCAGGTAGCGGTGTGGTCTTAAGACACTAACCTGTGGAACTCCAGCCGAGATTAGTTTGAGTGGTGAGAATGATCCTTCGTGTGGCACTCTAAATTTCCTCTCAGAAAGATAAGTTATAAGCTTAAGCTTAAGTTCCTTTTTAAACAGTTTTATTTAGCTTACCTTGTTTCTGTCTTGTGTCTTGTGTGGTTCAAACCTAGTAATTTGTTGAGCGATTAACCTGAAATTTGGTGCACGCCTTTAGTTTTGATGACAATACAATTATATGTACAATTATGTATATTATGTATATTCAGTTCCATTGTCTCCCTTTCCTCCCAACACATTCTGCATAACCTTTTCTCCTCTTCCATCCAATATTCATTCTCTTTCGTTTCGTTTCCACACCTAAATCTTGCTATCATACATCTATCCTTCTTTTTCGTTTTCTTTTTTAGGTATACTGGTACCCCCTCCGTCATCCGTTCTTCGTACCTCGCATTGTATTTCGCGTCTCGTATTTTTCTCTTCTCTCCTGTTTGCATAATATGTCCCTATCCCTCTCTCTTGTCTCTGCCCATATACTTTTTCCTCTGTATCTTCTGTTTTCCTTTCTTTATCACTGCTTTTCTTCGAATTTACTCGTATACAGGGTGTTATGGAAGTCCTAGCAGAAAATTTAACCACATGTAGAACTCGTCAAAATAAACATTTTTTCTATTTACCATTTTGCTGAAATCCGCAATTTTTTTGAACATTTTTCTGACCCCTTATTTCACTCTCCGCTTATGACTAAGTAAAATTGAACCAACGCTTGAACGCATCAGAGTTTTTGCCGAACGAGGTAAACAGCTTCTAACTTTTTTAGGACAAAAAATTTGTGGTTGATAGTAAATTTTAATTATCAGTTGTGTCGCGCCGGCCGCGATGTTATGAACGGTGCTCGATTTTTAAGCAAATACTAAGAATTTATTCATTGTTATTTCCACGAAAATGTTTTTTTCTATGGTGCAGTTTCTATGTGTTAGTGTGAGGTAATCCAAATGAAGTCCGCCGCATATACATAGCTACAAAGATAAAAAAGCATGCCAAAAAAAAATGCGAACTGCGGGGAAAACGCTGCTGGAGTCCCGCTATGGATTCGCTCCCGATCCCGATCCTGGAGTCCCGCTTTGGGTTGAGCAGGCCTTTATCCCTGATCAAAGTTAGACAGTTATTAATTATTATTATGACATCCTAAACTACTTCCATATTATGCATATTATGATAGGTGAGTACATGTTTCCATTTAAACAGTTTATATTTCGATTCGTTTATCGGGTAAAGTTTTTGTGGATTCTTAACGATGAATGAAATTCGGACCATAGGCGGGTATTGGTTTCCGGGGTTAAACTATTCTTAATTTTAACTCCGTAAGGAAGCGTTTGCGAAAAAATGATTGATAAAAAAATGTTTATGTTGACGAGTTCTACATGTGGTTAAATTTTTTGCTAGGACTTCCATAACACCCTGTATATTATATCCTGGCGTAGCTTTGTCTAGTCCCAAGACCCATCTGTAGTATTTTTGTTGCACCCTCTTCATTTTCTCTTTCAGTCCCAGATCTCCGCTCCATCATTTTGGTCTTTTCTACGTTCATCTTTTTTTTCTTTATGTACTTTTTTGTTTCTTGTTTCCTCATATATTTCTTCGATTCTTCTTACTAACCTCTCGTCAACTAGTTTCTCTCTCATACTCTTCCATATTTTCTCCCTTTTCACACTATCAAACGCTGCATTCAAATCCAGGAATATCGTGTACAATTTCCCCCCTTTTTTTCTCCAGTTGTTTTTCTGCCAAGTGGTTCAGAACGTATACGTTGTCCATTGTGCCTCTGCCTTCTCTGAATCCTGCCTGTGTCTCCGGTAGTATCTTTCACTCTTCACATTATCTCACTAATCTCTCCTGCAACGTCATGCTGTAGATCTTATATGCCGTGTCTAGTAGTGTAATTCCTCTGCAGCTCTCTGGTTTTGCTTTATCGCCTTTTTTGTAGATGGGGCATATAAGCCCCTCACACCATTCACTCGGGAAACCTTTTCCCCTCCATATCTCATTCAGTATCGCTGTCAGCCTCTCCCATACTTCTTCTGTGCTATAAATCCATGCCTCGTTCATTATCATTATATTATTATTCATTATCCTGGCGCTTCCATTCTTTAGTTTCTCTATTTTTCCCTTGACTTCTTAGCTTGTTATTTTCTATCCTTCTTGAATTGTCGTTATTTCTATCTTCTTTTCTGTTCCGTGGTTTTTTCCCTCAATAGTTCCATGAAATGTTTCTTCCATGTGTGTATTTCTATACCTTGGTCCACTCCCTCTTTTTCTTTTCTTGTCTCGTTTATATATCTCCACCTTTCTTTCTGGCAGGTTAGTGCTTCAATTTTTTCCCTTTATTTCTCGCTCCATATGTTTTTCTATACATTTTTTCTTTCCGGAGTTCCCTCTTCACTTCTTTCTTCAAATCGCGGCATTCCTTATCCCACCAGTCGTTTCTATTCCTATAGTTTCGTCGTGTCCTCTTTTTTTCTTATTCTTATTCTTATTTTCTCTTCTCTTATTACTGCGGCTTCTACGTTCTTTTTAAGTCTTCCAATTTTTTCCTGGCCTCTGTTTCCTGTAGCTGTTTCCTTCTTAAGTTCCCTCTATATTCTTCAATGCTTTTTTCTGTCCAGCTCTCCCGTACTGCCTTTACCCTGCCCTTTTTCTCTTCCCTCTTTTCTCTTCCTTTTAATCTTATCTCTATTGGCATGTGATCTGATTCTGTTCTCTGCTGTACTGTTATGTGCTCTATCTTATTGAACGCCTTCTCATTGGTTATCACATAATCGATTACTGTTGCTCGCTTATATCCCACGTACGTATGATTTCCTTCCTCATCTCCTTCTTTATTTCCATTTGCGATGCTCCAGCCGTTTTCCTCTATCATTTTTAGCAATTCTTTCCCTTCTTTGTTGACAGTTCTAGCTCTTGTTGTCCTCTTTTTTGGTATCCTCTCTTCTTTTTCTTCCTGTCACGTTTCCCTGGCCCCCTTTAGCCCACTCTTGCGTTGAAGTGACCTCCCATTATCACATATTTATTTTCTTTACCTTCTACCTTCTTCTCTATATTCTCTCGGTTAGTTTGCATTTTTGTGCTGTATATCCAGTGGTGGATTTACACTAGGGGCAGTCGGGGCTAGTGCCCAGGGCGGCAAATTTTCTAGGGCGGCAAAATTTGAAAAGTGAAAACAACTTTTTTAGTGTTATCAAAAGTTCTCAATAGGAATTTTTTATTCTTTTAATTAATCATTTATTATTTAAGAGATAATTCAAGAAATTCAACTCATACATTATTTATCAAATTGAAATCGGGTAAATCATAATTTTGGCACCTTAAGTAAGAAGAATTAAAAACGTTTTTGAGTTATTTCTGCATTTTTTTAAAATAAGGTTTAATTAAAATAATAATTTTAAATAATAAATATTTTAATTTTAAAAAATAAGATATCAAATGTAACTTTGAGTGAAATTTCATTGATGGGGCGGCATTTTTTCCAGTGCCCAAGGGCGGCAGAAATTTAAATCCGGCACTGTGTATATCGTTAGTACACTGTATTTTTCTTTATCTATCTTTCTTTCTATGGAACTTTGATTTTGATTTTCATACTTTTCTAACCCCTTTCTAACTCCTGTTAGGATTCCTCCTTTTGGTCTTCCTTTCTTGTGTTCTTTTTTTGGGAAACTGTTCTTCCAGACGTATTTTCCGTTTAACTTCTTTTCCCATTTTGCCCAATCTTTTTCTTGCAGCCATGTTTCTGTTAGACCTATTAAATCAAATGTTTCGATATATTCCCAGAATTCTTCGTCCTTGTTTTTTACCCCTGCCACATGCCAGAATATCATTCTTATCTCTTATTCTTTCTTTTTCCCGTTTGTTGTTTTTCCTTTGTCCTGTTCTAGATTTTCCTGGCTTGTGTTTTTTTCCGTTTTCCCGGTTTTTTTTCTTCTCGTTCTCTCTACTTAGCTTACATTTTTCCGGCCTTCTTTGCACTCTATCATCCAGTTTTTCTTTTCCTTTTTCTTTTCTGTCCATTTCTTCAATCTCTTTATTTTACCATCTTATTCTTTTTCCTTCTTGTCTGGTCTTGTTTTCTCTTTCCTCTCATATATTTTTTGTTTTTACTTTTTTTTCTGTTTAATGCCTCCCCTTCTCTTTTTTTCTTTTCCTCTTCTTAGTGTTGTCCTTTCTTCTTTTCCTTTATCTTCTTTGTTTCCTCTTATTTCCCCTAATGTCGCTGTTCCATTTCGTCGCCTTTTTCCATTCTCCTTGTCCGTGTTTTTTCTTTTCTTTTCCAGTCTCTTACTATTGCCGTTCCACTCCCATTTTTTTTCCTATTCTTGCCTTTCTGTGGCCTACTTTTTATTCGTTCCCCTTCTCTTTTCATTTCTATTGCTTTTAAATCTTTCCTTGTACCTCCCGCTCTGTTCTTGTTAAGTCATTCTCTATGAAGATTTTATTCTTACTTTCTGTTTCCCTGTTTATCACATTTCTCACAGCGACTTCTTCTTTGATTATTTCTTTAATAAATGCTTTTATCTCGCTCGTAATTTCCTCTCCTTCTGTCTTTTCACTTTGCCATCCCTTGATTATTATATTATTCCTCTTTCTCTGTTTCTTCTCTTGCTTCCATTCCTCCGTCTTCCTTTTCGACTCTTCTCTTAATCGTTTTATCTCTTCCTTAAATCCCTTGTTTTCCTCTCTTATTGTTTTTATTTCGTCTTGTATCTCTTGTAATTTTTTATTACTGTCTCCATCACTTTTTCTTGCTGCTCTTCCGATGTCTCTTCTCTCTTCTTTTCCGGTGTTCTTTCGACTTTTTTACTTCTTTTGAACGCTATTTCCTTCTCTTTTTGTTCTTGTTCTTTCTCTTCTCTCTTCCTTTAGATTGGTGGTGTCGATTTTATTTTAGTCTGATCAATACTCTAGATTGATGAGGAGAGTGGTGTGATGACTGGTACTTGGTACCTACCTAATATTTTTTTTAGCTTTTAGTACATTATCTGGATCATTATTATGTTTTTGTACAATATGAAACTGTTTAACTTAAAAATGTTTTTTACTTATTTTATACCATACTCAAATGCCTATCAAAAACCAGGTCAAATTTCATCAGTTCCAGTGGTATTTTTAGGATTGAGGTTGCTTTTCGGATTGATAGATAGATGTTGAGCAAACGTTTCAGCGTTTTCATCATCGCGTCCGACTCATTAATTTTGTGTACTTTTAATCGGTGGCACTCGAACAATTGGTCTTAGTGAATACTTGTCAGCTTCCGGGCTCAATTCACTAAGATATTTTTTAAACAATTCTGTATATATTCTTTAATCTTTTGGATAGTTAAATTGCGGATTCCATTGAATATATTTTTGTCTGCAGCGTTTCTGGCTTTGTGCCATACTTGCTTTCTTTCTTCCTTTAATCATATCCCCGATTTCGAAAGGCTAATCTATTTTGTGTTCCGGTTTTTCTTTTGCCATAGGAGTAGCTTCATTTGCAGCTGATCGGATCTGTAGTATTGTGTAGTATCTTCTTTAGTTTTAAGTTTAAATTGATTAGGTTTTCTGAAATTACTCTCAATTTGTCCCAATCAGTGTATCTGTTTGTAAGGTTTTGTTTTTTATACTTTTTATTGATAGGATTTGTTTTTTTTTTTTATTTTTTTCCTTCCCGGTTTGAAAAGTCTTGTATTATTCCATTTTTCCAATACAATAATAAATATTGAATATTAAGTAAATAAAACTGTTTTGCATGTGCCTGTGACGTCATCGGACTAGTGTAAGTGCATGTTCGCGTTTGTTTCGAATTAGCGTTGTGTAAAGTTATAAATTAAGTACCTGGCGACCGAGTAATCACTCGGTACTTTTTTTTTAAATTGTGTTTTTTCGGAAAAAGTATTTAGATACATGTTTGTGGAGTTTGACTGAAATATATTTAAATTTTAATTTAAACTTACTCCACTTGGATGTATCAACATTCTGCTGGTTTATAATAATCCTTGTCCTCATAACTCGGAACATAACTCATAACTCGGAAGATTAAGCAACCCTTAAAACGCGGGAGCCCGAGGTAGCTTCCTTGAAACAGGGCGCCCCGAGGGGCCCCCCTTAAAATGGGGACCCTCGGACCCCCTTTGAAACAGCCCCCCCCCCCCGAAAAAGAAGCCCGAAGGGGGCCCCCGAAGAGGGAACCAAGTGGTGTTTTCCCTTGGTATTAAAAGCGGCCAGGTGTGTACCTGATCCGCTATTTCCCTTACAAAGACCGTGGGTCTTGTAGAGTGGACTTCGCGGCCCCTGAGGCCTCCTTCGCGACAGTTTACGTATACTCCGCATTTCTTGCATTCAAGAATTCTTCGGTTGACGTATTAAAGTTTACCTTTAGTATTTAATGTTGTTGGACAGTGTTAATTTGTTTATTATTGAATAAAAGCTAATTTGACGTATTGAAGTTTGTTGTTTTAATTATTTCTATTCCTTTAAAAAAAAAACCGACACATAAGCGTGGCCCGGCGGCAGTTAAGTGAACCTTTTGTCTTTACTGAGAACTACCGGGTGCAGTGTGCAGCCCCCATACGGTCAAGAGTTTTAATCGATCTCCTTTATAAAGGAGCCCCCCCCCCCAATAAGGGAGCCCGAGTGGCCCCCGAAGAGGGAGCCCGAGGGGGGCTCCCGGAGAGGGTGCCCGAGGGAGGGCCCAAATCAGGCGGGCCCGTGGGGGCTCTTCGGGTATCAACATAATATAGAAGTCGAAAGTTAAATTTGTTTAGTGCTAAAATAGGAATTACGTATGAGACAAATTTAAGTGAATTGAAGTCTTCAGACAGAGGGGCCCATTGAGACAGACAGGCCCCCTTGAGACATCCTTGGGACAGGGAGAGTAACTACCATCTGAACTGCCGTAACACCTACTAAGCTAGTCGCAGTCGTTCATTCCACGCATCCCCACTACCAAAGTGATCGAAATTGTCAGTATGACAGCTGCCAGGATCTTAAAAAACCGTTTTTTTTTTGTATAAAATTGCGTTTCTACAAGAAATCCAACTACATCGGTAGACTTAAAAAGCAAAACTTTATCTAAATACAAAATTTCATCGAAATCGTTAGAGCCGTTTCCGAGATCCGCGAAATATATATATAAATAAATTAATAAATTTACAAGAATTGCTCATTTAAATATATTATTTTATTATAATATATATATTAGATATAGAGTGAAAAGGCGTTCAGCTAGGGCGTTGATTAAAGTGTCATTATGAAGAGCTAGTAAAGCACTATATCAGTAAAGATCGATATTAAATTGAAAAAAAAAAAAAAAAAAATTATGTTATCTCATATGAGTCAATCAAATGCTAGAGCTACGGCGTCTGGAGTCTTTAATGTTAACATTAACGATAAGACAGTGCTAAATGACTTCATGCTCGCACAATTTGGTATAATGCCCGTGAAGGTTCTTGCGCCGAGAACACTCTGCAACACCAGCATTGATATGACTTTCAGTAGACACTTGAGTTCGATGCAGTGTGAAGTGTACGTTTGTTACTTTAGCTACTACAGACCTTTAATACATGCGATAAACTTGTAATTTATCTATTCTGTAACTGTAATCCTCTTATCACAACTCTGTACCATCTATCGCTCTTTAACTGGTAGGTGTGGAATTTTAATCTGTTGAATGGACTGCTAGTCACTCCCTTGTTAGCTTATTTCATATCAAGAATTTGCTATTTGATGTTGCGGCCATCTGTTTCATTGGTAACTAAAGATACCAAAATGGTTCACATTGCTCATCTTATTAGGAGGAGGCAATTTTCCCTTCCTCTTTCGTTTCTGGAGCTTCTTGTTATCAGTTTTTGGCGGAGTGGGTGTGTTTTTCTTTTTTCTTATTTTTGACTGTTCCACTCTGAATCGATGTCTACTTTTTGTAGAATATACTTCTGCTTTATCAAATAGTGGAAGCATTTTATCTTGAATGTCATTTTATGTTTAGAATTATTTACAATTTGCATTCGGGAATAAATCTGGACTAAACAGACCACAAGTAGAGATGTTTTAGATAGCAATATACATATTATTTCGCAACTCAATTAACTCCCGATTTCTATTAAACTTTAAACACAGATTTGCTCAATAATGGAAAGCGTAAGATATATTCTCTGTCCTAAATAACGAATTTCGTATGATTGCAGCTCCCAAAGCCTCCACTTTTCATTAAGACCAGCTCATGCAAATTTTGCAATTTGTTTCAGTTGGTGTCGCCGGTCGGCCAATTAATTTTACGAACAACCATAGACAATGCAGGATCGCGAGATAAACTCTCTACGGTCGGATTAAGATCACTATCATAGTCAGTCAAGCAGGTCGAACACAATGCAACTGATAACTGTGACAATAATGGAACTGTTTCGTAACACTCTGATTATTATAACCGACCCAGAGATCCAGGTTGGTTATTGCTTATCGAGCAGAAGCGATAGTGTTGAGCTCACGACGTCTTTTTTTTCGTTTCGCCCTCGCTCAGGAAAATCGGTTTTCACTGCTAATTTATTTACAAGATGTCGTGTCATTTCGTGATGTAATTAATTAACGAGCTCTCTTCTCCGGAATTATTCCAACAGGAACAATGAACAACACAAAAGCTGGGAAACTTTGTTAGCAATAAGTCATAGATCATCTCGTTAAGCGTTTCGTCAAAGCGACGCTCCCACAGGAAAGGCCCGGGTGGGAGTGTCTCGAATAAAGTCAATACGGACCTGTGCGATTATTGTACACGACAAAAGGGGACTCGCACAAAGATTCATTATCATCGGGAAATCCGCAATTCAGACGAAGAGCCTGTTGAGATAATTCCGTGTTTTAAAAATGTTAGCTTTAGTTGTTAAATACGCACCGGCGCTGTTGAGTTTGTGGATTACAATGGGGTTGAGTTAAATTGTATACAAAGTATACTACCTTGTTTGGATAGTATAAAAGGTGCTTCTTTCGTGGGTTTCTGCTGCTTCTAAAAATAATGAGGGCTTTTATTTAAATTTGCGTAGGAGGTATTGATTTTAATTATTATTAGGTTCTACCTTATCAATGTTTCAAACAGAATATGGTTTATTGGGATGCACTTTAATTTGTCAATATAGGAGAAAAATTGAAATTTGTAAACTTGTAAAGTGAGTAAATAACGTTCAATTAAGTCTTCCGACTTATTACTAGTGAATTTACCGAACTTGCTATAGACGTTTAGATATTGCTTGTTGAAAGTTAATATTTGAGATACAGACATCGCGACGTAATTAACGCAATATACAACTGGTGGATGCGCCGGGATAACAACCTGACAATACAAAGAAGAAAATGGGATGAATAGGAGAGAATAGTGGTTATTCTGTAAGGATACGTTAAAATTTAGAGTATGGTTAAAATTTTGACGATCGTTACTTTAAAAATTGCATTCTGTATGGTCCAAAAACCGCCAAAAAATTTACCGTGCCGTTAAAATTAGTCGGTTAACTAGTAAATTTTGACCGCTCCAAAAAAGTACGTGTGAAAATTATTCAATCATCTGTTATGGGCCTGGCGCGGGAAAACAGCATGGCAATGGATCGACTTTTTCACCTGGTTATCGTAGATCAGGTTGCCAACAGCCGATAAAGCTAAAGAATATAAATATTTCCTTGCACAATTTTATTGTTCAATACGTTTATTGTTAAAGGAGAGAATCACCAGAAGGCATTGTATTGGGTCGTAGGGCTATTCAGCTTCTCAGAACGTCGACTATTGGTGATCTTTTGTTCAAAACCCTACTTAATTATTTTCTCAGAAACTCCGGCCCTTTTGCAAAGTCACAAATGTTTCTGATAGGCCAAACCAGTCCGTTTTTTTTATGGATGTGGTGAAAACAGGGTCTTTATTGCAGCATTTTCCAGAATTTTATCCAGAATCGCCTCTTGTATGGCTTTTAATTATTACTCCATTGTCAGAAATGAGTCCGCTTTGAGAGTATTATTCCAACCCTTCCTCCTGCTGGATTTCGGCATCGCCTTTCTTAAGCCTCTCTATTTGACCCTGTTAATAGCGAATCCCCCTTTTCTTTTTCGTTGTAAGCAAGGGATAAAAAGGTCACCTGCAGCAGAGCCCCGCATGCCACAGGATCACCCTCTTGGCCATGCAGTCCTCGGCATAATGTTGTTCTACCTTGACTTAGGGGTTATTTCATAGAGGTTTACTCCTCGCGGATCAGGCAGTGAAGCCAGTTCCCCCGAGGTCTTTGACCATAGCTTACCACCACTACGTCTTGTGGTGGTTTCTGTTGCAGCCAACCATCTTACGGTGTTGATCAGATGAGCGACGTAGACCACGATCATATCGGTGTAGACTCATCTGTGACTCAGCCACCTCGGGTTTGCCCCACTCGTAAATAAATTTGACAGTTCGAACGAAATCAAATCATTCGATTGGTCCGTGCTGAGCGATTCCGACATTTCACGAACATTTTAACCATAGTGGTTAAAAAATTAGCAATTTAGCGGTACCGTTACATTTTGTGGTACAGAATACAATATACAGTCAAATATTAAAATTTTAACCGACACGTCAAATTTTAACGTATCCTTACAGAATAACCACTATAGGCAGTCAAATATTTTTTGAATGAAAAAATTATGATCAGCTCAATAAGTACAAGTACTACAAATTATACAGTAAAGATTGATCCGAAAACATTTGCGCACATTTCCCTACACGTTTTCCATTCGCGAATCGCAGCTAGAGAAAAGACGTAGCGATCCCGTTGAAATTTCGCCTCTTTGATGTTCCGCTCGAAAAATAGCTTTCGATTCGCAAGGCAGTAATTGATAAACATATTGGAAATATCCGATGCAGAAAGTTTATTTTTGCCGGAATTCATTGCTGAATAAATACCTGAGATTTCAATAGAACGAAGAACAAGCCGAAACGGACAAACAGAAATACGCGACTGGGGGTCTTGAACAGAATTCCGAGTGGAAAGACGAGTTTTTTGTCCAAATTCAAATTTGGTAAGTTATTGTCGGACGAACAATGCGAGTGTCCTACGAATAACGGCTTCCATAAAAGAAGATTTTGAAGGAAGGGGCTGGGTTGGAGGACGTTGATAAACGTTTAGTTTATTGACAGACGTTGGCAATATTTGCATGAATTAGCAAATATTGGCGAACTTGAGCAAACGTATTGACAAATGTCGTCGGGTACACTAACTGACATTAAAAATGAGCTCTGGGAAGACACTGACCACCATGTTAATAAAAAATAAAATAACTTTTTAGAGACAAATAATATTTGAAGTGTCACCCTTATTTATAACAAACAAATTTGATCCTATTTTAGTATACAGTAGTGAACTGTTAAGGGCAAATCCTACAACACTTTAATATGATTCAAAATCAATAGATGGCGGGCCAAACAGGCCAAAAGTTTTTCCAGTTTTTAAACGAAGTTATAGAATTTTTTTAAGATCCGACGGCGGATTTGTGTTAAGAAGTACAAATTACAGGGAGCTAGTTTTCGCTTTTTCAATTTATAAAAAGAATTAACATTTTTTTTTTTCTGGTGATGGTTTGAGGAATTCGAAAATCTAAGGTATTCGTTTATTAGAGCTGTTTCAATGAAAACCAACACTTTTTTTGGATCTAAAATCCGACGACAAACGGCGTCCGAAAACGTGTTTGAAAAAACGTCCTTGACGCATCATAACAGCAATGACATCCTTTGATAGGGATGGGATAAGGTGACATCATAAATCCAGTCGGCGATAGAGTTTTCACCAAAATGAGATCTTATTGTACATTCAAAATATAATAATTGCTTTTTTTATATAATTATTGCTCTGCCCTTCAGAAAAGGAAAATCCACGATTTCAAACAACGACTGTATGAATAATGTTACAATTAAAATAAACAGATTTTGAACTGCATTTATCATGTAGGATGCAGCGTCTGACAACATAAGTAAAATAAGTATAATATTCAGAAGACAGCAACTCTTACTATCAGACACGCTGTTGCGACAGTACCAGCAGGCAATGATTGATAAAATTTATTTTTAAAACCAAATGAGAAAATAAAGTACCCTATTTTTATTTATATTATTTACGATGATTTACTAGGAACCACCCGCGTCCCATTGGCAATGAAATTTCTGCATTTGGGAAAGCAGATGGAGCAGATCTGTGACTGTAGCAAATAATTTTGTAAGGTCGGTATGTTTTTCCAGAAATAAAAAACAATATAAGAAAAAAATTATATGACTTAAATCTGCAATAATATGCAACTTTTGATGAAATATGCATGCGTATAGCCAAATGTGCAATCACTAATTAGTGTTAATTAACTCTAACCAATGTAATTCGTACACATAATTGAGTATACTTATAGACGCTGTCTCAACGAAAATTGTCCACTTTAATTTACTCCAGTTACAAATATTTTTTTCAATTATTTTCCCGACTCAAAAACTACGTGTGAAAAAAAAATGGCATCATCATTGGAAGTGTTTGTGCCTACAAAAATACCATTTATCCGGTAAATTTGAGCAAAATTGATATTCCGAATATATCTTCAAGGAAAAATGTTTTCTATCCCACAAGAAGCGAAAAATACACCACTCAATATGTAGAGAATCAAAAAATCTTTTCAATGATATGTCGCATGCCCCACTTTCCCTATTTAAAATTTAAGGGTGGGAGTCAGTGCGGAGAAGGTACTTTAGTTAGTTTGAAATGTACCTCAAAGTAGTCCCCCTACAGATAACAATTTTTTTGCTAAAATTTTTGTTACTCAGGCGAATTCAAGTGAAGAATTTTCGCTGACAGCCTGCAGAAAATATGCAAAAATAAAATATTTGCGCTTTGCATATAATCTGCCCATTATTTATTTTTTCAATACAGATGGCTCACGTATAGGCATATTTCTACAAACGCGAGCATCTATAATTTCAGGAAGTAAAACATTTAATAAAAAAAATTGACAGCTGAACCTCCATTTTATCTTTCCAAAAATTTTCTTGGAATGCGTTCTATATGAAAATCTTTTTTCGTCCATAAAACGAATATGAATATGAATATGAACGTCCAGTGATACGAAGCTGGCCTTGAATTTGAAAAAATAATTATGCAGAAAGGGCACTGAAATTTCAATTTCCAAACAAGCGCTTTACATGAACTACCAACGAGCTGAAAGTAGCCATCACTGCTTTTCAAGCAGGACCTGCGATGGTGTTCCAATGTTCGCAATTCCTTCAGAAAGTGACGGCCATTTACAATATATCTACCTGTGATCGTGTGAATGTAAGGATCATTTTCTGGATTAGGTACATATATCTTTTTCAATTACCAATTCTTCGTCACTACAAAATAAATATACTGGCAAGTGAAATCCGAACACACGAAAAAAATATTTTATTTAAATGATACTTTGGTTAAATATTGGGGGCATCGTCCATAACAAACGATTAAAGTTTCATATGATTCTGACAATGTTGCATTTTTTTTTAAGATTTACGTTTTCAAGAGTTGAAAAAGAAATTGAGAAATTGATAGACATTATTACTGCAAATGAACCCCATTTGAAAGGGATCGTAGAGGGGAACGTGGTGCTTCGTACCGTGCAATCGCTGAAACAATGGGACGCAGTGTGGCTACCGTGATGGCAGCATGGCAAGTGTGGTCTGATTGAGGGCGAACACAGCGAGCTAGAGGCACAGGACCTTCCAGAAGAACTACCCAATGGCAAGATCGTCTTCTTCAATTAATGGCCCTAAGAGAAAGACGGAGGTCTACTCGGTCAGTTGCTGATGCTTGGTTTGCAGCAATAGGAAGGCCCATTCGGATTCGCACCGTTTACCACAGAATACGTTCAATGGGCCTGACTTCTTACCGTCGGCGTCTCGGCCGCCCCATAACGCCTCAACACCGTCGTCAGCGTCTGGACTGGAGTAATGAACGCAGAAACTGGGCATCACATCGTCTTTTCTGACAAATCTGCATTCTGTGTGGGGGTCAAGATGGTAGAGGGCGAGTCAGGGGACGACGAAGAGAACGGCGTCATCTCGAGTTTGTTGTTGAGCATCACGTCCACCGTACCATCGAACTTATGGTTTGGGGAGCTATTGCTTTTGGTAGCAATTCTCCTCTAATCGTAATCCGTGGTACAATGACATCCGCGTGTTGTGTTCTTCCTTATGTAAGGGGGGATTGAAGATGGTGTTTTCCAGCAAGATAACGCCCGCCTTTATATTGCGCCAACCTCTATGAGGTTTTTAGAAGAGGAGTTTGGCCACCTGGATCGCCAGATTTATCGCCCATCGAAAAAGTGTGGGATTGGATGGGTATCCATATTCAGAATTTTCCGCAGCCCCCGACAACTTTCTTATAAATTCTAAATATAAGAATTTTTTCAAATAGAATCCGAACACAGCATTAACAAAGTAACATTTTGAAAACAAAAATTAGGAATATGAGTATAGTTTTCGGCGCGAAGACAACTCACGATTTTTGCGGCCATATTATTTCGAAAACCATTGGTGGGAGCAAAAATGTATAGAAACAAAATTGTAGAAAAGTTTTTTCTGTAAAAGGTCCATATTGAATAAAACATTTGCAATAAATTGTTATTGATAAACGGGGGTGGACTAATTTTTGCCTTCGCGCTGAAAACTATAAACATTTTCCAACGTCATTTATAAGCGTTGAGATAAAGCTTCATGAGATCAATTTAATCCGGAATTGAATGCAGAACATAAATCCGAAAACATTTTCTCGTCGGAGTTACCGTTTATCAGAAAAATGCATAAAAGCTTCATGGGGTCAAGCTCCCCCAGGGGAGTGGAAATTCTTCGGATCTTTATTTGGGTCCCTGTTGGGAGTTCATAACCAAAATTTCTATATTTTATAAATTAGTTATTCTATTCGCCGTTTTTTCGTTTAATTTGCTTGGACTATTATTTTACAATTGAGGAGCGATTTAGCAAAAACGGGCAAACTTTTTTTAATTCTGTAATCCACAAAATGTTGCCACTCAAAGGCCGTTTGACATAAAAAACACGTATTGCATATTATTACGGATATTGGGCACTTGGCAGTTTTTAGATCCGTGGGTTGCAGCTTCAAGAAAAAATAATACATATTTTCAGTTATGGTCAAAAAAGCATTGAATTTAACTCATTTTGGCACGTTTGGGTCAAACGGTATATGGATTTAACCCGGTTTGTTGCTTATTTTCTTTACCTTTTGGTGTGTGGATCAGTAGTTGATAGGAACTGCCAAATTTTAGAATAGCATAATATAGAACTATACGCATATACGAGTAAAAGTGTTTAGATATGAAGGCCACAATCAGCGTCTAAACAATTACATTGTTCAGCAATGTCATCAACTGCTTCATCATCTACCTCTTGAATCTGCTCGAAATTATATGGATCTGGAAACAAAATATTTTTGGACCAAGACAGATTATCGCCTTCGACTCAGATGTTTCCAAATTATTCTTGTTGTAAAAGTAAACAGGAATAGAATGCCTCAGTTCCACTTCCTTTACAGAACCATTATTGTCTGTTTTGCCTCTCTTCAGAATGCTCTTCGGTACCTTAAATTCACTTTCGTATCTACAGTTTTCAAAACACTTCTCTTTGCCAGTAGTTGCCTGTTTTCTTGCTGTAGGTATACTTGGATAGGTTAATTCTCTTGCAATCGGATATTCCAACTATTTTCTTTAAGTTATTCTCCAAAGATTTGATGTCTTTCAGGTTCCAATGGGTTCCATGTCCCTCCACTAAATCAAATTGCTTGTATATGTTGATGTAGTCTTCCTTATTTGTAATGGTTTCCTTTCGCACATTTTTCCAGACGGCCGAAAATTCTATCGGCCGGGAGGAAACTGTGTTCGCTTACAGGAAACGTAATCCAGATTGTTTTATTTTTTATTTTAAATAATGAAGTGGGTAAGACAACACAAAAGTAAAAACCAGTGTAAATTAAGCTGGGATGCACCTTTCCAGATTTTTCTCTAGAATTTCCCGTTTTTTTTTTCAATTGAAAACATTCAATCGAGTTATTTTCATGCCGGGAACAAAACAAAAAAGAATCAACCAAAAGTATGTCAGTTATAAGCGGGTGAGGCTGTTTTAAAAAAAAATCACATATGTAGGTAATCATGTTTTAGAAGGGTTTCCCTTGTCGGTTTTTCAATTTATAAAAGGTAAACGGTACTTATTTTTGGAGCTCTACAAAATGTATACCGTCATTTTCTCAAATTAATTTTAAAAAGTGTTTTTCTTGCAGTTATTTTTTTTTCCTGTCTCAATAACGAAAATATGAAAAACTAGCTCCCTGTAGATCACCTTTCTCTATTGAACTCCGTATTCAAAATTGTAATAGGATTAGCCATTTCCTCAAAAATTAAGGAAAACTTTTCCGATATTTTGTCTCTCTCGCACACTGGACTATTAAATGTTGTCGGCTTTGGCCTTAAGACGCATCAACTCACCCAATCAAAATCAAATAATCCGAAACACAAAAGTTTTTTTTTATTTTAAGAAAAAGAATGATAACATGTCCGATCCAGTGTCTTCATAAACGATTCATACTTCTTGTAGAACACCAAATTCAGTTAGATGCAAAATTTTTACGTTCAAAGCCTACGGATGTAAATGACTCACATTTATGAGGACCAACAGCTTTAAAATAATGTGTAAATTTTGATTGTATGCTGTTGTCGACACAATTTATTTTGCAACGTCATTACATTTGTTATGAAACGTTCTTTCGTTTCATAATTCGTATCCGGATCCGAATTACCGCGACACTGGCACTACTGTATTATATTTTGTATACGTCAATTTAACATAAAGTATACATTTTTGTTTGTATATTTCATAAAATAATTCTCAGTATCGCATCCAATTAAACTGTTTATACTGCTAAAATTGTCTTATTTTATGAACATCTAACATTAATTCACAATAAAGACTGTGGAAATATTTACATTTTTTAATCCAACCTTACGCAGAGCCTCCATCAATTTTAATATCTTCTTTAATTTATCAAGTGAAACTTCCAATTGTCTTGATTTATTAATCCCCGAAGTAATGTAGACTAAGCTCATCCAGAAGATTCTTACACTTTAAAAATTTTAATTTGTAGGAACAAATCACTTTCATTTGATAAACAACATTCTATTTATGACCCCTCCAAGTCAACAAAGAGACCCCTTAATTATCGAGGTGTGCGTGTCGCAGGGCATATGCCGTCATCAAAAGTGTGTTGCTGGTAATGAGTCAGAGAATGAGTAAGTTGGCGATTTATTGTTTCGGGGACGGCGGATAGTCACGGTCATTAACTTCCGCAAAATTCACGCTCGGCTGCTCACGCATTATGTAGGTATATGGACTAAAGGGGAAAGGACACGTGTTATTTTTGGCGCAACTGCTATCCAAAAATTAACTAATTAATGGAATTCGTTAGTTAATTATTTTCGCAGGGGCATGACTATCAGGTTGAGATTTGACATTTCCTCAGTGCTGACACAACATTTGCGATTAGTTTCCTGTTATATAATATACTGTTAGCTTCATTGGTGTGCGTTATTGTCTGCTTCAATTTTCAACAATTTATATCTCTAAAACTGATAAACTTTTGTCAATGCAAGTTCGTCAACTTAAGGACACTTGTTCAAAGTCACCCTGTATACTGTCCGTGCTGTCTTAGTGTTGCAACAATAAAGAATCACGGCAGTAGTCTAAACAACCATCCAACATCTCCATGCATCTTCAGCCAACACAAGCCCAACTTCGTCGACCCTCCCGGCTGTTATCTCGGCAAACACGCCCTTAAAAACGCATAATTGAAACAAACTATCTTCATAAAATAAACATGCAGGAACGAGCCGAAATATTGACTTCTCAACGAGTTTGATTGAACTGCGACGTGTGCAAATATGATGGAGTAAATTCCGTTGCAGTCGAAAAACAATTTCTGTTTAGTCTTTCATGTTTACTAATGTCGCTCCAGAAACATCTCGTTCCACGTCGAAAATCTAACCGAAACAATCCCAATCCCGGCTAATTAATCCTCTTTCTTGCGGTTCCGGTTCATCAACCCCCGGAATTCTTACCCGGTCCCGGATTAATAATAAAGCGGGCCATCAACAAGTGGATAAAAATAAAAAATCCGATGCCCTTTTGGGTGGAATTTTATTATGGGTGGTTATTTATTGAGCGGTAGTGAGGTAATGAAATCTATAGGTCTTCGGACGGTGGGCAATTATCGCTTGGCCGTATAATGGAAATTTGTATTTATAGAGCGGAACTAATAGTGGAAAAAAGTGACCTTCAGGCAATTGCGTAAAAAATAATGTTTGATGAACAGTTGTGAGAGCAATTATAAAATAAATGTAAATATTCAGATACTTTTTTGTTTGAACAAATAACATATTTATGTATTTGATGGATGCAGCAGGAGAGGGTAACTAACAACCGCAATTTTGAACGGAATTTACATTTGTGGCAGATAACAAAAAAATTAAAATAACTGAAGTAACAATTTATATTTTATATTTTAGGTTTTATATTAAAAATCAATTGGTGGGAGAAGTGCTCGTTACACTCGTGGCTCAACTGTCACGACTCGTTTGAAATATGAAGGTTTTAGCACTTGTTGTACAAAATGCTAATTTATATAACGAGTTAAGACTTGTTTTATATGACGATGAAGTTGACAATTCTACCCAATACCGAAATGCGAATGTGACTATTGCTTTATCCTCACATGTCTTTTTTTGTGACGAGACTAATGCAATAATGAAACAATGAAACAATAAGTTGACGAAGGTATAAACCTTATAAACCACCAGAAAGCGCAGTTTTTTAAGATTAAATTAGATAACAGAGATCTATTCGCATTAGACTCCTTTCGCCGAGCATCGCAAATATCGTAGAAACCTGCAAAAGTCCCTGGGTCCTAATCCCAAAACCCAACGGACAGCCCCAACTTTGAGTCGATTACCGAAAACTTAGCACCATAACTAAAGCAAACATCGACTCTTTACCATGTTCGGACGACCTCTCACATGCTACTGGGAATGCGAAATACCTGTCAAGATTGGATCTTCGGTTCGGTTACTATCATCCTGTTGTCTCCAACATTTAAGCAGCACCTGCAAGATCTAAACGATTGCTTCCAACTGATGAAAGAATGCCGATTGGCGTGCTCGAGCATGCATATAGTATCACGGTAAAAGGTAACCACACGAATCCTGACAAGGTATCAGCAACTTCAAAGAAACCGCCACATAGAAACCTCAAGGAGCTGTTAACCTTCTTACAAACATGCTACTGGTTTATCACCAATTTTTCAGGCTTTGGCCGATCCCTCATAAACCTCACAAAAAAAAACCTACCTATGGAGGTTTCATCTAGTGACCTTATTATATGGAAAATAAGGTCACTAGATGAAAAATTCTCTTTTTAAAGGTACCGCCATCAGTTATTTTTCATGGAAATTAAAAGAGATAGACATAGGATGAGCTTTAATGTGTTAGAAAAAGATACAAGAATCTAGGGATTTTTATCGATTCGTGAATGATTTTAATGACATAATCCGGATTTAAGGTTAAGGTTTCAACATTAATTTGTTGATTATATGAATTTATACCAATACCAACTAATCTTGGAAAAATAGTATAAGAACACGATGGGTTGGACCGAAGAAATAATCAAGGCTCCAAAACCTTCGCCACTGGACGAGTTTGAACGTGGAAAACATAATGCACGACTCGTCAACCGTGTATTTACCAATCTTCAACCTCCGAGTCTTCAACTGACAAACAAAATAACTACATAATAATAACAAGTGGTATTTTAATGTTATTTATCTACAACTGATTAATAATGGACGTATTATACTTAACTTAACTATCAATACTTAACTAGGTCTATTAAACACAGACAGCCAGGCTCGGTTTTTAAGAATTATTATTAACTGGCCATGAAATAATAAATATTAACATTTTTCTCATCGTCAAGTTTTTAACAAGGTCTAATTTCTAATTTTAATTCTAAAAGTCTAGTTGTAGATAAAACGTCGTATTCACTCGCATATAATGGTGGTTATTATACACTCGAATGGTTAAAATCCTCGCCTGCGGGTCGTATTTTAATTTCCATTCTCGTGTATAATAACCACCATTATATGCTCATTAAATAATCTACTATTATTCAATTATTTTTCTCTAAATAATATTTTGTATAGCCCGGCCTCATTCCAACGCTTCTACTTCCACATCTCGTTGATTATGGTTTCTTTAATTCCTTCTTTATTAACTTCTTTAAGCTTGGGCCTTCAAAGATTAGGTTCAAATGTAAGGAAGGCTTCTTTAACACTATGCTTACAACACACTATAAAATCTTCTGAACAGAAGTGCCTCTGAAATAATTAATATTCATACATAATTGCGGGGGTTTACAACAATTGTCGTCTACCGCATCCTAGTCTCCATCTAGATCGATTCGTTACATCTTCTTTCTGCAGGTTTTTTCCTAACATTGCCTATTCTACGTTCTTCTTGGTCTACCTCTACGTCTTCTTTCCAAAGGCTCCTATCGCAGCAGTTTTGTTTCTACTGTATTTAATATTGTAGTATCGATTCCCATGCGTTGTCGTACTTCTGTATTTCGGAGTCGATCTCGTAAAGTTAGCGTACAACATCTACGCCAGAAGCCCAAAAGAGTGGAAATTTACATACCAATCTATATCTACACACTTCATCTCATTTATTGTAAACGAGAGCTCACACTTTATCAATCCAAAATTTTGAAATTTTTAAATTCCTACATAATTCTTCTCAAGTATCCCCATTATATGGTATGTATAGTACTTGTAGATATGTATGTATAATGCGTTGTCCGCGCCGATGAAATTGACAGTAATACAAAGTCGTACCAATAGAGGTAAAATCACCACCAGAGGGATTTGAATCGCGACTTAATGGAAACTGTAATAAGGAGTCATGAAACTCGAATAACTGTCAACCGTTGTCAACATTGTCAAAATAACGCAAATAAAATAAGAACTTCAATCAAATTTTCGATGACAGCAAAAATAAATAAATAAAACGAGCGACAAAAAATGTTTAATAAAGATGAGGTAAGATTTGCATTATTATTCTAAATAATATCTGGTTTTGAAAAAAATAAAGCGCGCTTAATTTTGAGATTGGAATTAATTTGTTCCACGCCCTCCTAATTTTTCATTATGTAAAACTATTACAGTTTACTCTAATGCGCGAGGTGGTGACATCTAGCGATATTTGGTCTGTTTTCCAAACGCAAGGTTTTGAGCGATTGGCACGACTTTGAAATTAGTGTCATCGGCGCGGACAACGGTATAATGTTTTATAGTACTTGGTTTTCGCAGGACTTCCATACAAATTTTTCGAATGACAATTTTCTTCTCGCCTAAAAATTTGGGGAGAGTAACAAGTGCCATACACTCTAACATGGTATTTACCTGTGGGACAACTGAAAAGGCTTAACATCTGTACTTGATTGTGCTTTACAGCCTTCAACTCCACGTAGTCGCACCATATTTATCGAAAAATCAAAAAAATCCTCTTGACTTTGCCGAGAAACATCATAAATGACAGTTCAGGGCATACACCAATAACAGAAAATATCCATGTCAAATGTTCATGGAAATTAAAAGAAACAGAATGATATATGTCGCAACCGTTGGCGTTACCTCTTTAGAAAGAGAATTTTTCATCTAGTGACCTTATACTTGCAGGGACTGCAGCGCCACCATTTAACATCGTGGAAAAATCTAAACTAAAGTTTAGAGATTAATACAATTCTGACCCATTTTCAAACTTCGTCTAGACGCTGTAGAGGGCATTTAAAACATTTCATAAGGGTCTGCAATCCTGAACCATATCTGTAATTTAGGTTTGTCAAGCTGGTTCAGAATAGTGCATTCGCAACAACAACCTTTGGCTTAGGTATACAGGATTTAACAGAAATTGGTATTAAAATTTTAATCGGTAATGGAACTCATCATTGTCAACATTTTTTATTAATAAATGTTTGCCCTAAACCATGTAGTTATCGAGTTAAAATTAGTGGAAGTTTTGACGTTAATTTAATTACCCGTCATTGAGCCGCTGGGCTGATGATGATAATCAGAACAAAAACCGTTAGAAAACATTGGGAAACAATCTAAGCCGCCCGACGTAAATAAACTACTGACCCACTAAACGTCTGTACATCAACATCCAATGCTATTATTGATAAAAAATATATATAGTATGTCCCCGGATTGGGTTTACAAGAGGAAACAAATTTTTATTTTTGATTTTATGCCAAAACCTCAAAGGAATAAGATTTTTTGCTTGTCCTGAAACCAGCAAATCTGTAATTAAAACTTCATTATTCTGGCTCAGTGGAAAGAAAACTTCATTTTTCTCTTAATTTTGGACTTATAATTTTTTTTCTCTGCTCTTTAAATCCCACCATATTGGCGATTTGATTTTTTTTTGACAACGATGTCACGTTGACAAATGAGTTTACGCAAGTTAAATAACAAAAATGTTTGTGAAAATATTTTAAATAAATTAAAATTAATTTAATAAAAAAATTGCAACTCAAAGAAACACTTTTAACATAAAAAACTAATTTTTAACAAGAACAATCATTATTCAATTAACCCCCCATCCATTTCTGCGCACAATTCTACTCTAAAACGATAGCTTGCCTTCGTGATAAGATTAAAATTAATAATTACCAAGTCCAAAATCAAGAGAAAAATATACGTTTCTTTCAAGTCGGTCAGTATAATGAAGTTTTAATTACAGATTTGCTGGTTTCAGGACAAGCAAAAAATCTTATTCCTTTGAGGTTTTGGCGTAAAGTCAAAAATAAAAAATATTTTCCTCTTGTAAACTCAATCCGGGGACATACTGTATATAAAATTGTGAGGCCTAATTGCATGCGAATTTTGTTTGGTTTGTCCATACGTTCGTATTATGTAAGTTGAAAATACCTTGTACTAAATTCTAGAAATAGAAAATTTGGCTCCTGGTTCCCATTCACGAAACTGGCGTCTTTGAGGTAAATCTTCAGGTAAACACTAACATTAACGCAACTTGTGAGATGGTTAATTAAATGGCTTTTAGATGTTATACAATTAAGACACTGAAATATATTCAGACGTCGAATCTTGCATCTATTCCTCGACTTGTAACCAATTTTGAAAATTTCAAAATTTTCTGTTCGAAAAAGAAAGGAGTGTGCTTTAAGCCGTAAGTATTTACCTGGCAACGCCTACAGGTGGTAAAAGAACAGAAATAAAAGAAAGCAATAAGCTGTTCAGCGTTTCAAAGTAGAACTTTAGGTGTTTGCCTGAGCAGTATTTGACTCAAATGTGGCTATTGTATTTTCTGTATACATTATTATCGATTTCTTTCTCCGTTTTGTATTCAATTCTGCTAATTGCAATCTATCTCCTTTTTGCAGAGCTCCACTGGCAGGGGCAGTGGCGGCTCGTTCCTGAGGTCATTCGATCAATAAAAAAAGAAATAAGTGAATAAAGCAGTATAAACACTCTTTGTTTTGTGGAATATAATAATATAATTTATTGCAATTAAATAAAATTATGATGTTTGAATTTTCGTATAAGTTATCTATAGAGTTTAGCTCTGTGGTTGTCGCGCAGAAATTTATACACGGAGGAGCGCGGAGATTGTCGAGTTCGCCTGGGTCAAAGCCGACTCATGCCCTCGTTAAGCGAATGCTGGTAGCCAATTGTAACGAGTGCGACAAAAACAAAGCTACTGCATTGCTGCATTGTACCAAGCAAGGAAACAAGACGTGCCATCTCCGCTCTTACGGTCAACAACCCAAGACTTTCTCATTGTAGAATCGAATAATCTATTTTATTGTAACCGACGTATTGCATACTTGAGGTAAAGATAGAAAGGCGGACGTTCAACTAACAGATTGTTGTAGGAACTGGATGGTGTTCCTCTTTAGTTCAATCAGCTGACTAGCTACTAGTGTTTAAAATTTCATCATGTCGGTACTTCAAACAATAAAAGAACTCCAAAATAATAGTAATAATAATTTAAGTTTTGAGAAACGGTTGAAACTTAAAACAAATGGTCGTCCATTCCCAGAAATGCAAATTAGACAGACATGCAAAGACAAAAATAAAGAAGTCCACCGTAATAGTTGTCGTAAGGGCATATATGATTTGTCGTATTGGATTTGTGGATGTGAAGTAAGTAAAATAATAGACTGTTAAATTTATATTTTTTTAAGGCATTATTTTTTCACGTATCCTTATAACTACTTTTGATCAGTTTTTCCCTAAAACACCAAAAATAATTTTTATTATAATTACCTCCGCACTTTTCGCCAGCAATGTTGGCATCATCAGGGAGATCAGTTGTTGGCGAAAAGTGCGTCGGTAATTATAATAAAAATTATTTTTGGTGTGTTAGGGAAAAACTGATTAAGAGTAGTTATCTACCACCAAAAGTGATCCAGACAATTTATTGTTTTGTTTCTTGGCGTATCCTTATAAACACAACTAAAATTCGAAATGACTCTCCTGTAAAATGAATCACAAGCCGCCACTGGGAAGAGGCACATTATTGAGTAGAATTGTCAATTTCATCGTCATAATATGACTCCGCAATGGATTGAGGTAGCTGAGTCATTCTTTTCAAGGTAATAAAATCATCAGTGCGATTTTCCGTTTTCAGGTTAGTCGAATATATCTTAGTGCTTTTTCATATTATTTTACCCTGCATTTGACCGATCTTTGGTTTCTCAACTCACCACGTTTAAAACATTTTTTTTACTTTCCCAAAAGTCTATAGCTTGATAAATAACCATAAGTTAAAAATTTTGTTTATTTATTCCATTATGTGGAAGTCATTAAACCACACGAAACTGAGAAGTGTAATGTACAAAATGACTGATAAATGATTAATCAATTAAAGCCGAAGCAAAACTGAAACGCGATAAAAGTTGTAAACAAGATAAATTGAGTGATAGTACTGTATCATTACAGTAAATGTTCCAAACTTATTTTTGTTATTATTATTTGATGACGCTCGGGGTGATCAATAAATTTAGGTTTTTCGACGGTCGGGTTTATTATGATTATTAAATGATGAATATTTCAATGTTCTTAGAGCTTTAGGGTTTCTAAACATATTGGATTAAAAAAATATCACAAAACTGCATGCCAAAATCCATAATTTATAACAAATGTCAACTTTACGTATTAAAAATACAACACTATACATTAAAATGTACATTAAAAAATTTAAATATATCTAAGTCGAACTCCACAAACTTTAATCAGCGTAAAATTATAAATGGTACATGTTTCGGCAGAACACTTCTGCCATCATCAGCCCTAATTTAACAAGAGATTAATGATACAATTGATGAATTACAAGAGGGGTTCTTACCTTAAAGAATATAAAAAATTATGACATTGACGTAATTTTGAATTAAATTTGACGTTTTCAAAGGGTTACATGATTTTTAAAAGATTTCGTAAAAACAACATTTTATAAAATGTAAAAATTAAAAATGGATCAAAGAGAATCTGGTAAGTTTGTTTGAGTGGTGAAAAATTAAAATAGTGAATTAATAATGGGATTATTGAAGTTATTCTGTTCATTTAAACAAGATCTGTTTTCCAGTTTCAAGGCTTTCCTTATTTCCAAAGTCTCAAGAAAATCTAATTTCCGGCCTTTATTGCATTTATGAATCAATTTGGAATTTGATGGTGAAAAACTATGTTTCGTTATTAATATATGATTGGCGAAAGAAGAAGGTGTTGATGGTGGAGGATCAAGATCTGTGTTGTTATAGATGTGCCTGAAATGTTCTTTAATACGGTCTGATATTTTGCGGCCTGTCTGACCTATGTAGAATGACTCACAAGTAGAGCAGCTTAATTTGTATACACCTGATGATGATTTGTAATCTAATGGATCTTTATTTTTAATAAAAAATCTGGATAAGTTGTTATCTGTTTTAAATGAAACTTTAAAACCGTTTTTCTTAAGTATTTTAGAACATTTCTCTGAGACGACGCCAAAATATGTTAATGAATTTGAAAAGGGAATTGTTTCTGAAGGATTTTTAACCAAGTAGTGTGTGTATTTGAATTTGTTATAGTTTCTATAGTATAATTTATTTATAGTTTTTAAAGAATATCCATTATTTGAAGCGATTTGTTTAATGTTATTAAGTTCTGTTTGAAAAGATGAATCTGATAGTGGTATAGAAAATAATCGGTGGAAAAAGGAATGAAGAGCTGCAAATTTATGGGAAACAGGGTGACAAGAGTCAAAAGGTATTACGCAATCCGTGATACTAGGTTTTCTATAAATGTCAAATTTAAAAGTATTATTATTTCTAGTGATTAACAAGTCTAAAAAGGGGATTTGGGAATTGATTTCAATTTCAACAGTGAATTTAATGGATTGGTTTAAAGAATTTAAGTTGCTGAGTGCGTTATCAAGTTCAGAATCAGATCCTTTGAATAAAACTATTATGTCATCTACATATCTGTACCAAAAGAGAAAATGATCTTTAAAAGGTGAAGAAGTTAAAAACTGATCTTCTAAGTTATTCATGAATATTTCTGCTAAAAGAGGTGACAAATTAGAGCCCATTGCTAAGCCTGAGTCTTGTGAATAAAAATTATTATTAAATTGAAAGAAATTTTGATCTAGGACAGTCTCACAAAGTGAATGTAAATTTAGTGCATGTATGGTTGGCATATTAGAATTATATAGTAGGTTTTTTAAAATTAATAAGCAAGATTTGGGTGGGATGCTGGGGAATAAATTAACTACGTCAAATGAAACAAGTCTAGTGTCTGATGGAATTTGGAAATTTCTAATTTTGGAGCAAAGATCTATTGAGTTTTTTATTGCAAATTTGTTATTAAAATCTAAATGTTGTCTAAGAATTGTATTAAGCCATTTTGAAAGTATTGATACAGGTGAGTTGACAAAGGAAACTACTGGTCTAATGGGAAAAGGTTGAGTTTTATGTATTTTAGGTAGACCGTATAGTCTAGGTATGCAAGGATTCATGGGTATTAGTGTGAAAGCTTTTGGGTCAAAATATTTAACAGTTTCTGAAAGGTCTTTGAGCGTAGATTTAAGGTTGGAAACAAATTTTGAAGTAGGATCTTTTTTGAGTTTTGTAAAGTCACCAGATTTTAAGAAATTCTCTACTTTGTTTAAGTAATCTTGTTTGTTAAGTATTACCAAACAATTAGCCTTGTCAGCTTTACTAATACAAATGTTGTTTTCTTTAATTTTTGTTTTTAAGCTTTTAATCTATAACAACACAGATCTTGATCCTCCACCATCAACACCTTCTTCTTTCGCCAATCATATATTAATAACGAAACATAGTTTTTCACCATCAAATTCCAAATTGATTCATAAATGCAATAAAGGCCGGAAATTAGATTTTCTTGAGACTTTGGAAATAAGGAAAGCCTTGAAACTGGAAAACAGATCTTGTTTAAATGAACAGAATAACTTCAATAATCCCATTATTAATTCACTATTTTAATTTTTCACCACTCAAACAAACTTACCAGATTCTCTTTGATCCATTTTTAATTTTTACATTTTATAAAATGTTGTTTTTACGAAATCTTTTAAAAATCATGTAACCCTTTGAAAACGTCAAATTTAATTCAAAATTACGTCAATGTCATAATTTTTTATATTCTTTAAGGTAAGAACCCCTCTTGTAATTCATCAATTGTATCATTAATCTCTTGTTAAATTAGGGCTGATGATGGCAGAAGTGTTCTGCCGAAACATGTACCATTTATAATTTTACGCTGATTAAAGTTTGTGGAGTTCGACTTAGATATATTTAAATTTTTTTATTTAAATTTACTCCACTTGGATTTAAGAACATTCTTCTTGTTTAAAATGTACATTGTTAAAACCCGCGATTTCCCAAAATCCATTTTTGAGTTGTAGAAATACAGCGTTCCGAAATTCAATATGAACTCGCACAGCGCTGCTAAACCTCCCATTCATAATATTATGCGTCCGTAGCAAACATAATCAAATATTTATATAAAACACAAAAGCACGTTATTATTTTACATAGCAAATAAACCCCGGGATTAATGATTCAAAGGGCGCAATTAAAGTTCAATATTTCTAGCGATTTTGTCAAGTATTGATGAAATGCGTGTTAATAATATTAAACTTCGTAGAAATTTAATTAATTTGGGAAAATAGCCGACATATTTTTATATAAAGGGAATTTAACGAAATTGAGATACGATCAGTTTTAATGTAATTTCAGGACTAGATAATCTAGGATACGTTTCCAGAATAGTCTAGTGATTCTAGTGTGTAGCTTTTATTATTTTGTTACGATATAATAGTAATTTGTGTACCTAGGCCGTAAAGGTTAGCTTTTTTGGACGCATCTGCTGTTTGTGCCGAGGACACAATGCAGATAAGGCCAAAAAAGCACTTTTGGCCGAGGTGCACACGACGTTTTTTAGGCGATGATCACAAATTAATTCAAAAGTTTGGTCATATAATTTTTTTAAGACATTATTACTATAATTAGTGGGGACGCATGGGAATAAAACGACTAGTGTAGTAGGTATTACGGCCCCTCAGATGGTAGCTACGCCCACCTGCCCCCAGGGGAGGGCTCTCCCAAGGCAGCTCCCCCCTGTCCCTTAACTTCAGTCACTTCAGTCGTGTCCTTCTAAAGGTGAGGCACACAACATCTTTTGTACACATCTGTAAAATTGGTAAAATTGGAGTTCATGCTGGTATCTAAAATGACATTTTTCAGATTATTTATGATACAAAAAGTGGAACATTAACGTCGTAGTACTTTAAAGTACAATTTTAAAGTCCCAGTACTCTCCACTCACAAAACAACTGGTATTCTTTCTCATATTATTAATAGTAATTTGTATTTTTGCATTAATATAAATTTAATACAACCAAGCAAATTTGTATTTGACTATAATTAACAGGCATGATTTTCTTTGAGACTGCAATCTTTTCGAAGATATGGCAACAAAAATATGACTTTGCCTGAGGACTTTGTTTTTCCTACAATAAAAAGTTAATATCGACTACTCTCCTTATTTACATTTACCCAAATAAGGACATTTTATCTCCAACAACCTTTGTGGCTTTCCAACATAAAATATAACACCATCAGGACAGTATGCTAGCCATGGATAAAGATGTCATTACAATTCCCATTTTTTAATGTTGTAAGTGGGGCTGTTTTTTGGTTGGTGTTGAAGGCCACTGGTTCCATTTCATTCCCATATGGAGTTGGTTTAGATGTTATGTGTTTTGAATGGATTTTTTTTTAACATTGTGCTCCAGACTTGTTTTTTAAAGGTACACACTGACATTTTGATCCTACGATAAATAATTTATACTAACACCTTCAATTAACTGAAAAGTATTTTCCAACCTGTTATTCGATTTCCTCTTTTTGTTTTCCCACATTGAACAAATAGGTAGTTGTAGTGCGATGTAATTAAGTAATGTGAACAGTTTTAAATACATGATCTACAATGTCATTAATTTAGTATTGACTTAATGGTAATTCACTTTCTAAAATGTGTAGAAATGACCGCCGGTGTAAATAGCAACACAAATTACACGGATCGCCAATATTGTATAACACAAAGCCGCAGTACACATGACTATAAGAATCCCAAATAACCCCATCACAATGACAAAAACGGTTAAAAAACAGCTGATTTTCGACAGCTGCCAGCGACCTAAAACAGCTGATGTTAAATCCGGTTAAATCTCAAGAGCAAACGACAGATTTCTTGAAAAGTATCAAAAGTTTTAGTTTCTGACAGATCAGTCCCAAAAAAGTGGAGTTTGACAGATCAGTCCCAAAAAAGTAGAGTTTGACAGATGCGTACAAAAAAGTAAAACTTTACGGCTCCAAAAGAGGCCGTAAAATCACATTTTTCGTAATCATCGCCTAAAAAGTTTATTTCTGGCCACTTTCTCAAGGACCTAGTGTAGGCAGTCTGTACCTAAATGGGTCAGTTATATGTAAATTTTAGTTTAACAGGAATGCTTATGGAACTGATCCATTTATAGTCCGCTTTAATTCTAAGGTCTGAACACCATACTCTAATTACGATATTTCTGGTTAAATCTAATTTCAATTATCTCTACCACGAATATTGCATATGATATTCTCTATTGTATGCGATTATATTATTAGTCAGGTTAATATTGGATGGAATCCAAAATTAGACAATGCTAATTTCCATTATGTTGTAACAATAACACTGTTTTATTTTTTTGATTCCTGGATTTGGATTTTGATTGTTAGAACTAAGTGTGTATAAAAATATAGAATACAGAAAATATAATTTTGTATTCGTTTTGTTAAATACATATTACAGAAAGTGGTATATAAGTAAATATATAAATATATCACCATTTGACAACTGTCAAAGCTAACCTAAAAATTTGATGTTAATTCTTGTTTTTTTTTTAATTTTGCGTGAATGAAAAAAAAAACGCTGTTCAATACTCATGCACTGTCACTTTTCAGGGGCTGGAGCTCATTGCAACAGTCGGCATTCGCCTCGTGCTACAAAACTTCGCCCTTGTATGGAAATATACTACTTTATTTGTGGGTGCACAGAAAATATAATTCAAGGAATACGAAATTCATTACCACTCGTGTTTGTTCAGCGGCTATTAATTAACATCTACGTGACGTGGGTGTCCTGGATTTCGGGGTAAACGTTATTTTTGTAGAAATGATTGCAAGAACAGCTCGAACTCCGGCTTTCTTAACGTCGTCGCCCTAATCTAGAAATTTCCCCCAAAATAATAAATAAAATTTCAACATTTTAATAGGCAATCAGGTAATGCTCTTTAATATTTCATCGGCCGCTCCATTATAAATGCATGCACTCCATGATTCACCGACTTCTTCGTAACAAAACGCCACCCCCGTGCGCCAACAGCAGGCAATCTATTTGTCACCACTCACATTTTTTAATTTGGGTTTGGTTAGGTGTGTTCACCCACATTTCGCAGCAATACTGCACACCGCGCTTGTTTAAACAATGCTAATGGAAATGTAATTCGACCAGATATTTACACATGCTTAAGTCGGTCCCCGCCGAATGTTTACCTTTTAGCATGTATGCAGTGGTCGTTCCGTGGGCGGTTCATTTTACATGCGTCGACCCTGAAGTGGTGGGAAAAACGTGAATTTGGGACGAAGAAAACAGGCTGGATGTTCTTAAAAATGTAATGCGAAAATTTACAAAGGACAGGGACGGACGTGGGATTCAATTAATACAAACAGCTAAAGATAGAAACAATTCCATTGAATAAAGCATTTGGAATTATTTTATTTATTCATTGACTGTCAATATTGTTATTAATTATAAATATTTTAACGACAACGAATTGAATAAACGAACTGAAATTATTATAATTATTATTGACTGTTAATAAATATTATGGAAATATTATAAATTGTTAAGGAGACAAATAATTGAGTTGAACAACGAACTAAAGAGCTGACATAAGGGTAAAAATGTAAAATTCAAAAGTTTCAGGGTATCAATAGTAATAATTACACACCAAGGTTGAGAAAACGTTTTTCTTAGACAAGCTAATTTATTTAATAATCTGTACAGGGTGTTACATAAGTAAACGACAATCTCCGAGATTATGAATATCAAAATATCAACGATAAGAGAAATGTCTTGGGATTTTTTTTTATTTTCCAAAATGTCTAGTTTGCCGATGGTTTCAAATGGACCAGCAGAAAGATAGAAAATGAATTTGCACTAAAGGTATATCAAGTTATCGATGTTAGACCATGGCGAGAAATTTGTCAAATGTGACGTTCACTCAGTGGCGTTCTATATCGGGTGTCCCAACTAAAATTTGTACCCCCCAACAATTCCAATTTCGAAAGACTCAGAAGAAAACGCTCGAACAGGTCAATTTTGTTGTCAAGGGGGACCAAATTGTACCAAACTTTCAACTCTTTCATCTCACCCCTTTATCCAGGGGAGCCACCCCCTTAAAAAATTTAAATGGCCGGGGGGCGTGTGATACATCATTTTAAAGCTTATTCAATTCTCTATCCAGATCTACATTTATCGATTATTTTTGGAAAATTTATAGAAAGTCTGTCGGGTCAGCTATTAATTAATTATTTAATCATAGTGCGAGGCTAAGAAAAGGCTTCTCAACTGTGGTTTATACTATTTTTTTAATACTAGCATATTTGTTTTACTTTTCTTCAAATGATAATCATGATAAGGCAAAACATTGGAACGAATTTAACTAAGATATCCCTCCAGTAAGTAGCATAATATGAAATTAAATCAATACCTGTCAGTTTTATTTTTTGTTGAGATGTTACGAGTGTGGCCCAGGCGGAAAATCTAACATTTCGCAAGAAATTCTAGTTCCCTAGTTCTAGACTGTTGAGCTATCTATTACGCCAATCTAGATTAATCATGCCACTGTAAATTGTTTTTATTATCCACCAGTAAGAGAGAAAAAATCATTATTGGGTAAGGTGCAGAAATTCAATTTCTCAAGCATCAAATACGGTATATAATGATGTTTCCTGAAGCTGGTAGTGAAAAAAACATTTTACGACCAATATCTAAATGACTATTTTTTCCACGCAAAAGGAAGGGATAATGGAGAATTTCTCTCACAAGTGACTAAAATGAAAAAAATGGGTGACTGTGGTTACACGATAGTAAGCAATTTTTTTTAATTTTTAACGATTTACAAGAAATTATAAAACATCGTATCTCAAACGAACGTGACCGAAATGTTAAATACATGTAAATTTTGTTTTCCATAGACAACATGATATACGACCCTGTACTATTTAACAACATCCAGTACAGACCGAAGACAGATTTAAAAGAATTACTTTAGCGGCAACATCGTGTCCCCAATAATATTTTATTTTCCACGATCAAACCCTGTAATGTTGAAAGTACACAATATTCATTTGAGATTCAAAGATACCAAAATTTCAAGATAACAAGACTCAAATATGAAAATGTTCCAAGATTTAAAATATTGAGGTCTTCGTTCAATTGGCGTCCTCTATCTAGTACAGCTTATTCGTAAACTAAATTCAAAAATCCAAAAAAATTACCCAAAAATTTCCGTCTGTGGATCCCATCATCTCCAAATCGTTAAAGCGCGCACTATAGATTCAAATTAAAGATAATTTCAAGACAGACACGGTGGCGGGAATAAATCAGGTCAGTGAGTTATAGTTTATGAGATATGAGCGAAAATGTTTTCGGGTGTTCACGAACTTCGCGCAAGTGGCAAAACTGCAAAACACCATATATCCGAAACCGTTAGAAATATCGTACTGACATTTGCATCCTTAGATTCAGAAGTCCAAGTTCTATCAGAAAACGTAAAGCTTTGGCCACATAATCTCGTACAACTTCATTTTGACATCATTATTATTTTTCCAATAACGTTTGTTGTGAAACAAATTTTGACAAAAAAAAAACATGAATTTACGTAAATCAAACTATCAAATTTTATTGAGATAAATTTTTTAACAATTAAAAAGCATTAATATTATAGTGTTAATTAAATTAATATTATATTATAATTTATTTTGTACGAGATTTATGTGACCACAACTGTACATCCTGAAGCAATTTTATCAATTTTAGATATTTTTCGAAAAAAAGCCCATAATTTTAACGGCCTAATTTAGGGGAAAGCCGAGGGCGCAGATGGCTTCCTCGCGTCAATGTACATGAGAGAGTGATGGTTTGGTAGCGTTTTGGGACAAAGTGTTTTTTGTTTGAATTTTTAAAATTTACCAATTTAAGGTTTAACTTTTTATTTCTTTTTAATCCCTTTCTACTCAGCTGTCAAATCAAATACATATTATCTATCATCTATCTCATCATATTATCATAAAAGTTTATATATTTAATTATCTACCACTTTGTCTATTTTACAAAACGAGTACAAAGTAGTATATTATTATACAATTTTAACAAGAGGCTTC
Organism: Diaperis boleti; assembly: GCA_963583935.1. Classification (NCBI taxonomy): domain Eukaryota; kingdom Metazoa; phylum Arthropoda; class Insecta; order Coleoptera; family Tenebrionidae; genus Diaperis; species Diaperis boleti. The sequence goes on along the minus strand of OY757244.1, from coordinate 16,106,956 downwards.
ATTGTGACATGAGTGGGTCCTAATAGCCATTAAGGCATGCAACATTTTACAAAAATGTTTAGGTTGGTAAACCGTGATTATCTTGTCACTAATGTCAAGTTAAATCACAAAATGTGTCAAAAACAGGAAGTGACAGCACATAGAAGTGAACATTATCAATCGCCACAAAAATCCCCTAAATCGACTAAAGTAATTTTGTTTCTTTAAAGATTTCTTAAAAGAGTAAAATACAAAAAGTAGCATAAAATACTCGTTTAATAAGTTCTTCAAGCACTCATTCTTTACAATAAACCGTGACTACGCCATTCGTTTTGTAAGCTTGAATTATGAAACTTTTTTTTGTATTATTTTGACGAGACAAAATATATATTTGAAACACATTTCCCATTAATGTTTTTTTATATTTTCCCCGTGGAAACGTATTCCTAGAAATTCAAAAATAGCGAAAGTGTATTTTGTATTTGTGTGTGAAATAAAATTAATTCCCAGTGGATCTAATTCCCATGAATTCTAGAAGAATTGACTCCAAATGCAGACTGAGCTTGAAATATCAAAATTATGATTTCAACATTGCAAAATTAATTAATCAACATTTAAAAGGTCCCAAAATTTAGGTTTTTGGTAGGTAGATTATGATTAATAAGATGTTTCAATACTTTCTACACTATAAGAAATTACACTGGTCCGGTTAATAAGTACAGAGGGCCTGCTAATAAAAAACACATTTAGCCAGAGAACACAGTTTACAATTTACTTAAGAATTTCTTATGAAAGAAAATACAGACAGATTCGTCTACCGAAGACTCTTCTTTTAATGGACTTTCTGTTGGTGTTCCTCATTAGTTCTGTAAGTGGCTAAACTTTGGCTACAAAAAAACTCCTTTAGAATTAAAACAAATCTGTTTAGTTAACATTTTATAATCCCCAAAACCACGAGCGCCGATCGCAAAAACCGGCCGAAACTTCCCGCAATGAAGTCCTTCCATCTCCGTGGTCTTTTTTTCTGCTGATTAATTACCGACAACCGCGCAACACTCATCATATGCAAAGTTGCTTGTTGAAGCTTTTACACTAGCACTGCTCAAATTGATGATGAAACTAGTTTTCCAGGTGAGATCGTACCGTTGTCGGCTCCGGTCGCCGACGCCCGGACTTCTCCGTTCGGGGTTTCCTCCCTTAACTCGCAGAACGCCTGGCGTCAGTAACGTTCCGGTATCGCAGAGGGGTGGTTTTTTCGCGTCTTTTACTCGCGCCGAACACGCTCCGTCGATGACATAATCCGCATTCAGGATTGAGGAGAAATTGTGGTTTTCTGTGCGGTGAATTTGTGAGGTGAAAATATGTACAGGGTTCTGATTCTCGTGGAGATCTTCTTCTGCTGCGGCTGGTGTCAGACGCTGGTGCCCGCCGACGAGGAGGAAACAGGTCGGTGGTAGCGGAAGAAATTGATGCCGGCGTAAAAATAGAGGCGTTAATTTTTTACAGCGCGCCGGGCATGTTCGATTTTTAGATTAAGTTTGTTCTATATACGTGACATTGAGTGGATGGGAGGTGTAATTACTGATTAATAATTATTATTATGTGTATACAAGAATAACTTTAACAAGCTTCAAAAAACACTTTATAAAATGTAATTGTAATTATTAAAATTAGAAGCACATTTATTTATATTCTTTGCCGCTGCCATTCATTTATAGCCCAACGTGAAGGTATTTTCTGACTACATTTTGGAGATATCTCAGAAAATCAACCAAGAAGTTTGTATTCTAGTGGGCAACACAGAATTTACTTCTTACCGGGCTTTGCGCAGGGCAATAGAATAATTGATGGTTATGGTTCTAAATGTGTCAATTTATCTTAGGATGTGCAGGGTGGAAAACGATATAAATGAATTGTCGACTGTGAAACCCATGAGTCCCTTCATGTTATGAGATTTTCAACTTACAAAACCATCAAAAAAACTTTAAGACTTCGGTAGTTTTATTTTAGTCTTCTAAAGGAAAATAAAATAAAAAGTTTATGAAAGCAACAACACAACGAAGACATTACAAGGACGTTCCTATGAAAATCAAAATCCGTATCATCCGCTATCCATTTATATATTCATCCCAAAACCATATTTATATGTATCCCGCACGCTGTACACCAAAAAGTTAATACATATTATTAGCAATCTATTCCTACTCAAAGTTTAATTTAATTTCGTATTGCAACAGCGGTCGCTGCGGAGTGTGCAGCCATGGGGAAAATTATAGTTGTTTCAAATGGAAAATAGTCGGTTTTCCAATTACAAAAAACGAAAAACCTACTCCGTTTGAAATTGTAATTTCAACCTCGTAATTAATACCAAACCATAAACATGCAAATAAGGAAATAGGAACTTAATTAACGAAATGTATGCAGTTGACATAATTAATGTCAAGCGGAAACGCAGTCGTGCAAAAAATAAATAAAATGAAATGGAAAGAAACTTCCATTAGTATCTACATTTCTACTTCAAGCTTGTTATAGATGTTTCGTGGTTAAAACTCGGACTACATTCTGTTTTCAAATAAAACAATTTTTACGCATTGCTTGGTTATTAATATTTAACAATGTACCTATTATTTTACAGAGAAATGCCAGTATGCAATTGTGAAGTTTGAAGCACATACCAAACTAGATATTCTAGATAAATAACAAACATTGTAATTTTGGTTTCTCAATTTAATTTATATTATTTCAATATCAATACAATTTGTAATTATGTGTTCACAGCGGAAAATACATATTGAAATAAATGTGGTCAACGAGTGAAGTTGTAATAACGGAAATTTATAATTACAGTTAATAGGATTTTATCATTTATGAAAGCGTAAAATAATTAATTTTGGCCGATCAAAATGTTGTGTGACGGCAAAAACGAATCAAATATTTTTGTGTTCGATTTGTAAAATGCATAATCGATAAAGTAGTACATATAACTAAACTTTTCCGCATATTTAATTTGACATCTGTCAAACCTACCCTAGAAATTTGATGTTAATCGTGTTGTTCTCATTTTGCGTGAACGCGCTGTCGCCTTTCAGGGGCTCGAGCTCATTTACAAAACTCGGCTTCCTCTCGTGCTTCAAAAACTCGGCCTCGCCCCTGAAAAGTGTTTTATACAGTGCACCTAGAAGTTCTTCACGTTTCTGTGGTCCTCTTTGCCTTAATGCCTTTCAAACTGACTTTTCTATAATCCTTTTATTTTTTACCATTATTTCTCAATTTTTGTCCACTTCTATTTTTACTTGTCTAGAGATTTCTTCCTTTCTCAGAAACATATTTATCTCCTATTTCCACTTCCTTATTTGTCTATATTTGCACTCATTTCTACATCGAATTGCATACTGCTTTGGTGGTTTCTTCAGATTATAATAGCCTTATATTTTTTGTTTCGTTTCTCTAACCCTTTTATCTCTCTCAAGACCTGACCGACACATAATTTTTATTTTTTACAGTCCTTTTTTCCTTTTGTGTTTTCAGAAGTTCCCTAGATACCATGAAAATTGTGGTTAAATAGTATACTTCTGAGCGACTCAGTTGCATCCATTGCCCTCCCCCCTTGGATCCGCGCTGGCAAATATCTCAAAAAGTAGACGTGCTAGAGTACATCAGAGAGTATAGCTCAGTTTTGTCGACCAGTGTTATTAAATTATCTTATAGATATTAGCAACCTATGCAAGGCAGTTTCGAGTTAAAAAGTGTCATTCAAAATATAATGCAGGCAGGGGCTTTAACTGTCTATTTCCGTTGCCGGAATAGCTCTCCTCTCCGATGAGATCGACCTATTCTTTTATATCGTTACTTTGGAAGATCCCAGAGTATATCCCAGGTAATGAGATCTCTTACTTTTATAATTAAAATAGCCTAAACAAATAAAACCAAAGGCTCGAGAGGAGTATTAGCGCCAGACTGGCGATCTGACCAGCACTGACGTAACACGTTAGGAAAACTTAATTAGTTCCTTTTCTAAAAAAATATAACTAGATACTTCGCTTTCCTGGTGGGATCTTCTGTCTTTTTATGCGCGATATTTAGATAGAATTCATTCCTATATGAAGTTTTCTGCAGATAACAAAATTCCTGTGTGTTCAGACAATAATTTTGATGTTCAAAGCCTACTCGCTTATCTTCCATTGTTCTCGATAGTTTTTTTTTATTATGGACCTGTTTTTTCATTTGTTCTTAAACTTTTCTGCTTTTGTTATATTCCACAGTTCAGTCGAATTCGCTGTTCTTTTATTACATTTGTACTACTTCTCTAAACTTGATAACTTTCTGTTCCTGTACTGCTCATTTTGATACTACGAACTACATATAAGTATAGTTCTTCAGGGGCAACATGATGTATTATGAATAATTTATGAAAACACTATATGTACATATTTCTACAGCTAAAATTCCTTCATTGGTCAGATTCTTCCCATTATCTTCCTAGTGTTTCTATTTCTTTTGTGTCTCCAATAAGTTTCTTTTTTTGTGTTTAAATTTGTTGTTCACGTGTTCCCTTTTGATTACTTTTGATTGTTTGCTATGGTTTCATTTCTTCGTCTCTCTATTTATTTAATAAAGGAACAATTTATAACAATTACAAACTGCTTCACGTGATTGATCAACCAGGATCACCAATATTGGCGTCGGTTATTTAAATTATTATTTATCTATACAGGGTGTTATGGAAGTCCTAGCAGAAAATATAACCACAAGTAGAACTCGTCAAAATAAAAAAAATATATTTACCACTTTGCTGAAATCCGAAATTTTTTTGAATATTTTTCTGACCCCTTATTTCACCCTCCGCCTATGTCGACATGATCTTGAACGCAGCAGAACGTTTTTGATAAACGAGGTAAACACCTTCTAAGTTTTTTGTTTTTTGTCGTTGATAGTAAATTTTACTTTTAAGTATTCGAAGATGTGCTTCGAAGTGTATTCGAACTGACGGTGTGTCAACATTTATCGTTTATCGCACGTACAACAACAAGGATTATCCCTGATCAAAGTTAGATAGTTTATTATTACATGCTAACCTACTTCAATATTATGCATATTATGGTAGGTAAGTACATATTTCCATTTAAACAGTTTTTATTTCGATTCGTTTATTGGGTAAAGTTTTTGTGCCTTCCTGACAATCAATGTCGTCGATCCATAGGCGGGTTTTAGGGGTCAAGTTATTCTTAATTTTGAAGGGAGCGTTTGCGAAAAAATTATAGATAAAAAAAATGTTTATTTTGACGAGTTCTACTTGTGATTAAATTTTCTGCTAGGCTAGGACTAGGAAAGTTGCACATTGGGCATTGCTACCAATTCCTAATTGAAATTGTGCTTATGAATGATGCTTATGAAAGCTTCTTGTATAAAATTTCTAGGTTATGTTTATTACTTTCTCAGTGTAACACACGTGTACTACGTAATTGAAGACAGTGGTGCAAAATAAGTGATAATAGAAGAACAGTAATGGATTAGAGTGAAATGTGTTGTCGATTTACGAAAACGTATAAACTTGTTAATCAACACAAAACGCGTTGATAACACAGGTCGACAAAAAAATATTTTTTCTTTGTCTTTCTGTTTTTATGCTTAAATTCTGATTCCATGGATAAAGTAAAACCAAAATATCCATTTTCGACTTATAAAGTTTGCTTTTGTGAGTTTTACGTCGATAATCAAGTTTTGAAGATTTTAGTTGATTTTATGAGCAACAAGTAGCAGCACATTGAAACAAACTGGCGGCCAGTTGCATATCATTTGCGTAGTGCACAGCAATGATCTTTACTTGTCTATCACACCTATAAAACCGTTTTTGATTGTCACTTAAGCAAGAAATGGCGTCAAAACAATGTAATAATGATGTTGATTCATTCTGTTTTATTTGTGGTGAATTTATCAAAGGAAGAAGTACAAAATTTTCTTTAGTTACAAAATTAAAGCTTTGTGAAGCTTATGAAGCCTATTTTAACTTACAAATTCGAAATCAAGATAAAAGTGCATGCCTCATTTCTCCTGTGGTAACTGCAAAAATACTTTAGAAGGTAAAAAAAATAAATTTTGAGCATACTATTTATTTTCGTAACGTGAACAGTAAATGAATGTTATTATAAGGGAGAATCATCAGAATTAACGCCAATTGACCTCGATTACAATTATTTTTCTTAATTAACAATAAATTCCCAATATTTACAAAAATATTCATTTTTGAACTTGTTTTTCAACTTTAATGTACATTTAATGTACAATTTTTTTTAGTCTTATTAATTATAATTCTTGAATAAAAGTGACTCAGATGTATAGTAAAAAATTGTTTAATAATAATTTACAATAATATTCTGAGAAAATTGGTAATTATATATATAATTATATATATATATATATAATTATATATATAATTACCAATTTTCTCTGAATATTATTGTAAATTATTATTATATATATATATATATATATAAATCGAAATATCGCTGTGGTTTCTGCAAAAGCAAACTTTGACCAAAAAAACTATTTCTCCCTTTATTAGTTACGTTAGAGAAAACGAAATTTGATATTTAGAACTCAAACCCAAAAATCGTGTCGACCGGTGTAATAGTATATTGTTCAACGACTGATAAAAGTACGAGTTCAACACTATACTTTTTCTACGACCTGGTCTTTAAAATTTTAAAATTTGGATAAAAAATTGAAAAATAATTATTGAAATATTATGTAATTATTACAGTTGAACAATTATTCAAAATTACAGGGGGTTTACAATATAACTTTTTTGTATTAAAGTAGACGATGCCACATCGGTTCTGTTTTTAACTACTGTTACTCCAGATGAAAATGCTCCGTAATTAGATTTCGACGTAGCTGTTCTTGTATTTTGTACAGGTTGTAAAATGTTGGTATCTATTTGATTTTTATTGTGACTTGATTCCTCAATATATCCCTCCGTAACGTAACTTAACTTCCACCCTCGGTGCTGTTCTGTTCTGCAAAAGCAAGCATATTGTTGAGCGAAAGGCAAATTTAAACACGCTATTTCTATAGGAACTTTACTAAATTGTTAATTCCGATAACTTGCTTGCTACACTTTCCCTTCTGATAGTTAATAAAGGATCTTGAATCCATATTTACACCTGAAGAAAAAATGAATCTGGAAAGCATGGAAGAACACGCAGATTTTTTTATTTGTCTCAATAAACAGGTAAATGCACTTTTTAAATTTAGCACTATAAAAAATCTTTATTGTAGGCTACGAAGATAGGATTCTTTGTAAAGCAGTGCTGTCCACTATTACCAGGTCTGAATTTAACCCATGCAAATAACTCTAAGGTAAGCAGAGAGGTGTCACTGTAAGGGTGTAACAAGATTTGTAATTCACTTTCATGTCACAATGAAGATGACTACTTTTTTCAATAAATTGACTTTTCCATTACAATGTACTAATTTTCCTAATTTCCCGTAACATATACATACACGGAATAGAAAGTGAATGTTTCTGTGTCTAAAGGTTCTACACCGGTCAACCGATCGTTATGAAATTTTGACCACAAATTATATTCGCAATGGGAAGTAACATAGGGGAGTTTACGACCTCAATATGTCACCCTTTTTTTGTAAAAAAGCAATTAAAGTTCAAAGCGGGCGAAATTGACTACTCTGTCAGATAAGAGAAGTGTCTAATATGAGCGTAATGCCACCCGGATCGGTCCGTTGTTTACCCATCGTGGTTTACCTGTTCGTTGCACGGGTCAAATCGAATGAGATGTTTTACTTTATTTTTGGGGCGTAGCAACGCGCGCCGGGTACCAGCTAGTACTTTATAAAATCAATTTTGAATAAGGTAAATTCCTAGAATAGAACGTAAAGTAAACAATTCAAATGTAATTATTAGTTTTTGTGGTCAAAATACAGCTTTTGAAACATCAACACAAAACTTCACACCTCAATTTTCTTCAAAATGCTCCTATACTTCTCCTATAGTTAGTTTTATTATTTTTTTGCTCTGTTCTTTTTGTCTGTAGATTCCTCAAAATTTCCAGTTCTATTTTCTTTTGATAACCACTTCTTAGTTGTAAACAGACTTAAGTATATGTAGTAGCCTAGATTATTGTTTTAAAGGCATTTTAAAGTAATAACTCCTATTTTTACCTCAGCTCGAGTGGGAGTACACCGCAGAACAAATCGTGAAACACCAACTCGATGTGCAATTCGAACCATTTCCGATACAACATTCGGGCTCTTCGTTTACAACGCAACAACAAAGTGGGTGTTCGTTAATGTATTTTTTATTCGTAGTTAATTTTTATTTCGTCAACCACTCGTATTTTTTGAAAAATAATTTTATAGAGCTGCTTGCTACTATACACCTATTATGTTAAAATATAGAGACGTATTTCAAAGTCATTCTATATATTTTTTTTGCAATATATGTATTTAATTCTGAGAATTTTTTTTGCCTGCATTCAAAGCACTGAAATGCACTATTGAGAATTGCTGGTTTTAAAAGCATATGGCCCCACACAAAAAAATAGCACAGATTTAAATCTGGGGAGTGAGGCGGTTACGGCACAGGTCCCACTACATCCTATTATGTTATGCACACAATTTTCTTCGCTACTTGACATTTTTCTTTTTAGTTTTTAGATGACAGGTATTGATTTAATGTAATTTTTTTTCATTTGTTTTCACATGCTACTTGGGTTTCACAATTGATTCAAGAAAAGTTAAACAAATGTGCTAGTAGTGAAAAAAAATAGTATACTATTGATAAACCTTGGTTGAGTAGTTTCGCACTATTAATGCCCGCGATGCATTGGATGTTGGGCAATAAAATTGCTGGGCTAAGAAAAATGTCTTCTCAACCTTTGTGTATAACAAATTAAAAGTCATTTACCATACTACGTCATTATGCAATCCATTTTCCCCTTCACGTACAAACAATTGCGTAACAACCGAAAAGCACGCGTTTCAACTCGACAATATCCCGAATATAAATAAAACAAATCCGCATACTTAGTTCGTGATACCCGCCGCAATTAAAAAAAAAAATAAAGATCTCGCGATAAATTTGAGCGAAATCAATATCGCTATGAATGGCGGAAAACTCTCCTGCATAAAACGGCGTAATTTCCTTCTCCCATTCAACTTATTAATAATCATTTAATAATTCCGTTTGCCCCGACTCGGAGAAACAACATTTGATTTGTAGCGACTTAATAGGAACTTAATGGCGTAACAAACCCCTTTCAGGGACGAGTCGCGCCCTCTTCATAAAGATAACACGCAGGAGGGGAAAAATGCCGAATTAGAAGCACTTAAAACAACCACGACAACGTTGTACTGATTTACGTTATCGTTCCCCACTACACTTGTTTTGTTGTTCTTCGTACCGACTTAACAATGAATTAAATTATCCTGCGAACGGCGCAGCAAGCAGGATTACTAATAAAACAAGTTTGGATGTACATGTTTAAAGTAACGCTGTGCTAGTTGGAAATGTCCTTGCGCGATTGCGTTTCTGCGGCAATTATATATGAAAATTATGCAATTTAATTAACGTTCCAGAAACTCGAAATCGTAAAACTTTAATGATCTATTTTGTGGAACTTTAATATTTAAAAACGCAGCAGGATCTCTAATTATAAAGAAATTATTCGCGGTATAACTGGGTCGTTTTTCGGCGGAAATATTGTTGACTTTGGGAGATTGATCTTAATGACTCGGCCCACGAATGTAATGCTGGAAATGCAGATATACTTTTGTTGACCTCGTTTTAAAAAGTAATATGCTGTTTATCGCAAATTACTGCTTCTAAAAATTTTAATGCTTATTTCAGACATGACTAACTTTATGAGTGCATTTTGCATATTTGGAAGGGTGGTGATGATATTTTTTCAAAGTAGATAAAACTTTTATGACAAAATTATTGACTCTCCAATTTTGGTGCACCTTTGAACAACATTCATTTTAAAATATCACCGCCTCAACCAACGTAAAACTTCCCACGCTCGACACAATCTGCACGTTTCCGAGAATGATCAGCGACATGCAAATTGCAAGCATTCCGCCGTAGAAACATTGCAAATCGTCAATATTCCCTGCAATATTTTCCTTGTCCCGTGAGCCCGTTAAGCGAAAATTCCCAACATACGAAGAACACATTCCCAATTTGCATAAACATGTCGTTCTCGCTTGACCGAAGTCCGTTTATGCGGTTTGACCTCATTCAGACAAAGTCGGAGTCCCGTGCGGCATTCTTCCACTTCTTACATGTGCCGCCCCCGAGCGACTCTCACTGAGAAATTGCGAGCCGGCCAGGATTAAAAACTTTCCAGATCAAAAGGATAAGTATTGCTGTGAAAGAAATATTTTCGCGGTGCGGCGGTGTTATTTAACAGCTGGCGCCGCCAGATGGTGAATAAATAATTAGACCAGATGGTGAATGTTACGTGTGTTTAATGCAGTCAAGTCATGTTGTTTTAAAAAAAATACTTCGATTTCGATTATTAGTGGCCCCCTAGGGAGAATTTTATTTGATCATCCGATATATTTAACACGGTTTGGCTCTCATTTAAACTCGACTTCAGTAAAAGCAAACACAAGTTTCTTTTGATAAACTACAGCTTTAATTTTTTTACTCTTTTATTCCTGCAGTCTGGACTAATGTTTTGAATATATTATGAGCAACAGAACATTAGACGGTATTAATGTTATTTAGAAATATAAAGTAGAGTTAATAAGAAAAACTTTGTAAGAACAGCTTTTTATTTCTTTATGGACCGATAGAGAGCTGTGTGGGATTTCATTTTTATTAGTAATTTTTCAGTCGTTTCCTTCAAGCGATAACAATTCAATAACTGCGATATAATAAAGTTTCAACAATGTTGATTCTCTATACAATTTATTTTCCCATTTCTGTAAATTTAAAAGTCGTCAACGTAGTGACGGTAATAAATCAAATGCTCGAAATATTGGTTTGAAGGACCAAAAGTTAATTAAACAGCCAACAGTTCGTTATCAATTATCAAAACGTACGCAGCATTTTTCAACCATGCATGTACATCGCTGAAACGTGGCTACTAACCATGAGATTGTATCTCTTCGGCCCTACACCGTTTTAGATGTGCTCGTGATTACCACATTCAAAATGCTTCCTGTGGTGATGGCGTGTTGCTCGTGGTAAAAACAATTATTCAGTAAGAACGGCTGGTTTTGGTTCGACTTTTACTTTTAACTTTCGTTGTTTTAGTCTGGCTTTTCGATTTGGTTTATTGACCTGAAGAACAAGAGTGTATTTTTTTAATTATGGTTTTTCCTTTTCCAATATAATACCACAGAACGTTCTTCCCTGAGAGTGAGAAATGGTATTCAACAGATCAGAAAAGATTTTCGTACAAATTTCAATCCAAAATTGGTGGAGGCGTTAAATTACATCAATAAAAAATTGAAAGAAAGTGCCATTATGTAGATTAAAGATATATCAAAAATGTTATTTGCGCCCTCACAGATTATATAGCAAACAGAAAAACTAGTAGAAACCTGTTTACAGTAATTGTCTGTATTTTTTTTTTCGTTTAGCTATCAGATTGTGATAATATCCAAATCAATCAGAAATATCATTAGCCCAATTGAACAGAGCAATATGTTGCGGGTATACAGGCTGTACCATTTAAAACTCCCCAGTCCAGATTTATTCGAATTGATTATTGTGTTTGAAAAAGACTCGAACAGGTCGATTTTGTTTGCCAGGGGCACATCTTCTCAGGTTCCTTTCAAGTTCCGGCATTTCGCCCTCTTCGCGAGGGGGCTGTTAGCCCCAAAAACTTAAATGGCACTATGGGTCGAGTGATACCTCATTTGAAAGGTATTGGAGACCTCTTTACAACTAACCATTTATTTTTCAATCTTTTGGTGTTTTGACCGCAAAAAAACAATAATTTTCTATTTTCAAGATAATCCACATCTTCTGATGCTGTGTTCCACAGCAACCACAAAGACAAACATGTTATTGCTGAAATTAGGCTTATTGAAATTGTAGCATCACGAACAGTTTTGAAAATCGTCTATATTTTTGCATGGAAATGAATAGTGGTCATATCCAACATTTATTAGGTTAATTAGATCATTTTATTGAAAAATAATCGTCTCGCATACTCTAAATTCAGCTTTAACTCCTTCGCGCTATTTAGCAATCAAAATCAACAACCTAATGACCCAAAAATTTCAATAAATTTAATTTCAAAATTACATGTTGGTTTTTGTGGTTTCTGTGGGACATATCATGAGAAAATGTGCATTATCTTGAATATTAGAAATTATTGTTTTTACGGTCAAAACTGCAAGATATTGAAAAGTAAGTGGTTAGTTGTACCTTTCAAATGAGGCGTCACTCGACCCATAGTGCCATTTAAAATTTTGGGGCTAACAGCCCCCTCGCGAAAAGGGCGAAATGCCGGGAGTTGAAAGGAACCTGAAAAGATGTGCCCCTGGCAAACAAAATCGACCTGTCCGAGGATTTTTCAATCACAATAATCAATTCGGAGAAATCTGGACTGGGGAGTTTTAAATGGGACAGCCTGTATAACCCAAAGGAATAACTGCCCTAGATTTTCAAGGTTAATGGTTAACTCTTGATCGGTTTCATATAACACGTATAATGTTAATTATGTATTCTAATTCTAGCTTGTAATTAATTAGATTACAGTTGTAAGTCTGTAATTGAATTGTGACTCTCGACTTTCTTAAGCCTCGCTCCCTGACGTTGACCCCAACACATGCCCACTATAGTTGGCTAGAAGAGTTACCAGAAACTAATTAAAAAATCAGAGAGAGACAAACGGCAGTAGAAGAAGTAATAAAAGTTACAGTTAGTGGAATTTGGTAGAATTCGATCTAAAACTTACATAATTGAAATCTAGTACATTGAAGACAATTTAGATATTCTAAAGTATCTCACAATTTTTTCATTACTTCTGATAATAAACAAATTATAGCAAGAATAGCAAGAAGAAATGGTGGACTGAAAATACATTAATATAAGAAGATAGAAGAAGGACGTAGAACGAAAGATCAAAAAAGTCTACGAATTAAAATGATACAAGTGAAAATAAAGACAAAAAAAGTAAGTGTCGAAAAATGTCCGCAGTAAAAACACCATAAGAACATAAAATGAAATAATATGGAAAATGAAGAGCTTAAAGCAAATCGAGGAGGAAGTGATGAATTAAAAAAACGTAATTTGACTTACTGTTACTAAGAATGTAAAAATGGAAAAATACTTATTTTAAATCGATTTATAACCTCAAATATGGAAGAGTAAAGAACATATAAACGGGAAAACAAACAATAAAAGATTGGGCATAATTTTTTTAAGTACTTATAAAATGAAAAGAAACATTCCGAATAGAAAAGAAAATGTTTATTTCAGTACCAAGACTAAAAAGTGTTTATTTTTCGGACGAGTCTGATTTTAATGGCCGAGGCGACAGACGAAGTCGAAATAACACTCTGTGTTAGTGGTGCGCATACAATTTATAAATTTCTTAATTTTATTGATATACTGATTTATAACAACTTAAATGTATATCAACATTTAAATATATATAATTGTAGTGTCGAACTCCACAAACTTTAATAAGTGTAAAATTAAATGTATATATTTATGGATCCTTAAGAAATGTTTATTATTTATATGATGTGCTCTTTGATGTTATTGCAGCAGTAATTTTCTTTTGATTATTGCTACTATTATTATTGTTATTTAAAATCTTGTGAGAAATTGATACTTCATTGGACAACGAGTATTCACGATAATTTTCAGCTGCGGTTGAAGACCGCCATCCTCTATGACGCTTCAAGGTTAATATATCAGCATCTGTGTCAGCTAATAAAGATACTGACGTTCTATTAAAGCGGTGTCCTGTATAGCTGCTTATATTTGCAACATCCAGTTATTTAGCAATAATGCTTGACACATTAGGAAAAGTGTACAATGGATAATTATGAAAGAGGCCTACTGCACGAAAAAACACTAAACATAATGCTAAAGTTACAGAAAATAGAACGCGAAGCTCAAAAGCACATTTTCAAAAGTAGCAATTCCTGACTACGAAAACAGTAGTTACATGTAACATACCATTCAATGCTGTGTAATGTATTTACGTACACGCGATCGCCTATTGTGTTAAAAATGATTTTTTTATGGCAGGTAGAATGAATGGAATGTCGTCAGTAATACAATTTCAACCGTTCGAAATATTTTTAGCTACAGAATTTAAATGACGGTGCTGATATTTCGTTCATGACAATTTTTGCATTATTTATTATGTTGCATCTATGTGGAATTTTTTTTCCAATTTATTTTACGTACTATTCGAATAGTTCGAATAATAGTCCAGGCATTTTTCATCCCAGAAATGAAATTTGGTGGGATCCCACCCTTTTTTGTACCCTTTTTTGTACCCACAGCCTGGACTATAAACTGTCGTATTTTTATATTTTTAAATTTAATTAATGTAGGACGTTCTATTTACACACCTAATCCAAACAATAATCTTTCTACGAAACACCTTCCAAGCCCAATCTAATTACACCAAACACCACGATATAAAGTCCCCTATAAAAAACTCATTTCCAAAAACGTAATCTCCGTCTCTCCCCCAAGCTGGCGAAATTCCGAAAACAATACTGCTGTTCGCAAATCTTAATTTACCTCCTGTTGCTGTTATCATCGTCACTTAAAACAAATTGCGTTTGAAAACGCCGCGTTGGCAGAAATTAATTTTTTTCTGCATGCTGTCATATTAAACGCGACATTAACGTTTTCCGGATTAACGAAGGTCGGATATGTGACGTTTTTATGTTTGAAGGAGAACATTTTTGTTAAACCGTCGCGCAGTCTTGCTGTTGTCGTTATGGAGGTGCTTTAATTGGATTGAGACCGGTGTAAATAATTAACGTCCAAAACGGTGACGGTGATTATTTTTCATGTGCTATCTGCAGTAATCAGGAAAAAAATGTTTTGAGTTATAATCATATCATCGGGACCACAACAATGGGAATAAGAATAAAGCTACAAAATTTTATAAATGTTACGTTAAGATTTTTGCCTTCATAGTCAATTGTAGATTCATTAGAAGCAGTCAGGCCACGAAGGCAAACCAATTACGTGCACGAATACCTACATAACGAGTGAGGCAATAAACCAGAAGTATATCAAAAAATATTTTTTATAGGTATATGCATGCAATTTTTATATCGTGTAAAAATTTGAGCGCCCTCAGTACCATTTTGCCTAAATCAGTATTGATTTTAGAGACAGAATGTGTTAAACTTAAACTAATCCATAAAAAAATATTGACAGTTTCCTGTCCTGATAATATTCCAGATGCACAATTGCTCTTTTTTACATCGAATCGCCGATATTTAATTCGAACAAAACCCTTCATCACGCCAATTAACCGCATTTTATGCACCAACAGAATAAATTTTTAAAATGCGGCATTCCCACCTTTTAAAAATAACCCAATTCCATGCTGAAATATTAAAACACTTCAAAAATAGACCGGGCTTGGAATAATTAATAGAACAAAAATAAAGTTTCATTTGACGTTGACTTCACCACTCAGAACTGAGATGTTCATGTTATCCAATTGATTAAAAATTAAAAGCATTGTCGTAAATATATACTGTTCTCCAATTCAGATTTGTAATGGATTTTTTCCACGCCTCGTCTATTATTAATCGCAGCTGCTCTAAGGAATCATAAAGTAGTGCAATGACGACGTGGACCAAGGTACGTACATACATTAATAATAACCACAGACTCTTACGTGTGTCAGAAGGGAAGTCTGACCCTTTGTGAACGGCAGGTCTTTTCATGTTGCACTAGTCAGAACTTGCAATTGGCGGAATTGAACCTGGAAAAATATTGATATGAATTTATATTTCGAGTTGTCGGATCTCACAACAAAATGTTATATGTATCACAAAGGAAATGTGTCCAATTACTACAGGAACGAGCTTCTTAGCCTAACAACTTAAAGTCAGACCAATATAAAAAGCCATGACCTCATTAGGCATGAAAACAAATTCGTCTTTTTTACAGACCAAATTACGTTTATATTCACTCAGAAAACTTGATAATAAAATCGAGACAAACCGCTCGCGCTCTTCCTCTCCCAAGAAAAAAATTAAAAATGTCCCCCCATTAAAAGCAGCGCTCTCCGATTTGAAATACGTCAAATAAATGTGTCAAGTAAAATTTTTGCAAACTTTCCCGTTGATTTATTTTTCCGAGCTTCGAGTTCGCGAGTTTTTCCAGAACCGTCCGTTGCTCGACTTCGCACAATTTGTTTCGCCAAAGTTTTTATGGTCCGCTTATTAATCTCCAGTTTATTCGTATAATTAGGAGGCGGCGGGCGCCGCCCCCTCGACGCCCCTAAAAAACACGAGTCGAAGTGGCTTTTGTAAATAGTCGAAAGAGGAGGAAATGATGTTAAATATTTAACGAGTTGTAACTTAAAGACTGTTTTTTTTAGAGGACAAACATCCTTAGGTAATAATGACTTTTGTCGTCTACCCTTACAAATATTTCACAACACGCGCGTGACATAACTGATTTATCAACCGGGTGCGGTAAAATAAATCATTAGGTACATAATTGAAATGTGTTAGATATCGGCAATTACATGTTTTCTTAATCACCGTAATCAACTGTAATTCATGAATGATGAATGGACCTCGTGTAATGGATATCGCTGCCATCAACCAAAAATAAAAAGTAGATCTAATCGACACCTGCAAAAATTGTCCTCTGTGGCGGCGGCGAAGCGGTTAACAGAATAGCAATTATCTTTCACTTTGCCCGATTGGTCGGAAGGGGGGACGGCTTTTCACATTTGTTGTAATTAGAGGCTTGTAGGGCCATTGCGAAATTAGGGCTCTACTATTACGTTTTATGACCGGTATTAATATTGTAACATTGCGCACAGTACAGCAGTAATGCATGATTCAGCAGTCGACGATTTATTGTGCATTAATATTATTATATTAATGGACTGGCTAAGCATTACTTGGAATTTATTAGTAATGCTTTCTTGCTGTGACGTGGTTGCCTGTACGTATTACATCGCGATTTGTCAATGTCTGCTGGTATCTGAAAGTAAGCATTATTATACCACTTCTGATTTTTGATCACACTTGTATTTGACGGACCACTTCGACAACTATTAAATATTAATATAAAATGTGTTTTTGCCACGATCATCCAAGACTTTTTGCATCTTTTTGGGTATTGCACCAGTTGAATAAATTTTTATTTTATATTAATAATTTAATAATTTTTTCTTTGTTGGAAATATGTGTTTCGTTTTTAAATTTCAAATGGAGGTTAGGTCACAGTAATGAAAGTAGTATATTCTGCAGAAAAGTAAATTCTAAGCGTTCTAAGCAAGACGTATATTGTTCTCCATTATTCTTTAACTCCTCAATTTTATGTTTAATTATAACTGAATTTGCATAAAATATCCTAATTGTCCTTTCAAGATTTTATCGTCATTGCTGGTTACCAATCTCTTACGAGCACTTGCAGAAATTCTTGTACTTGAGTTACGTTCTTCTATCGTTCGATCCATGAACTTTAGTCTCAAAATCAATATTCTACTTACTACCTTGTGTATCTTCGTATTTCTATATCAAACAACCAGCAAGTTAGAATTAATTTAAAATTTACCTACAATTAGTAAAGTTCACCGATCATATCGTAGATACAACGATTAGTAGTCCTGTGTAAATGGCAACCCACACTTTTCTTTTCAAATGTTATTTCCGGTAACATTTCCATAGAAACCCCTACTAATTTACAAAAAGAAGGTTTATAAATAGCACACGTTAGACACGGGAAATGTATAAAAGCATTTATGAAAAGAACAAATTACACGATATTGGCGCGGCGCATCCACCATTTTTTCTCCTATGATGAAACAACTAAAATAAAGTAAAGATTGCACCTCTAAACGATCGTGCAAGAACAAGTCTGTTTTTGCACAGTTTTGGCTATAAATGTAGTTCATAATTTACTTAATGTAATTTCTACACCTATTGTTTTAAGTTAAAAACAATTTCCCTTTCTTAGTTGTATCTGTCTCGTTTGTAATTGCCGAATACAGCTTAGTTATTAGTAATAAAGAAAGTATACAGGGTGTTATGGAAGATCTAGCAAAAAATTTTTCAGACCCTTATTTCACCCTCCGCCAATGAGTACATGAACTTGAACGAATGGGAAAGTTTTTGTGCGATCAAGGCGCACTGTGTTATGCCTCTGCTCGATTCTTAACCAATGAATATAATTTGTTGATTGCATTTCCGCGAAACCGCGAAATTAAAACTTCACGTGAGGACAGTACAACATTTGTGTGATTTGTTTGCAAAATTTGAGTAATGGAAGACTTGCTTTACGTGTGTCGATGTATCAAGTTTTATTGTTTACTGCACATTACACGATCAAGTACTGCGTTGAGGACCCCGCTCAAAGGATTGCCCTTTGTCAATGGCTTATTCAGAAAATTGATGAGGTACTAAATTTTTTGAGGCGTTTATTGACAACTGACAAGGCGGGATTCACACGAGATGGTGAAAAAAAGAAATTTCAAATTTCAATTAATGTGTTTGTGTGTGGCATATTTTATGCCAGCGTTTGACTGGTGCAGCGTATTTAATTTTTGTTGTTATTAAAGAAGGTAAGCTAGAGAATTTATTATTACTAACTTACTTTAACTTATGGTAGATTAGTACATGATTCCATTTAAACAGTGTTTATTTCGATTCGTTTATCGGGTAACATTTTTGTGCATCCTCACAATCAATGAATGTGGAGACCATAGACGGGTATTGGTTTTAGGGATCAAACTATTCTTAATTTTAACTCCGACAGGGAGCGTTTGATAGATAAAAAAATGTTTCTTTTGACGAGTTCTACTTAAATTTTTTGCTAAAGCTTCTATAACATCCTCTATATTCCATAGTCTGGGACTATCGTACAAAATCTTGTATGCAACACATGTACAAGAATGGTATAGCAATTGACATTTTAGTTCGAGAGCCGACATATGGAATTCCAATGGAAAAGATACACGAAAAACTTTCCATGTCATAAAGAATAAACATGGACCTAAATGACATGGAGCTCTGACGTCACTTCCGGTTGAAGCTATACAATAATGAAATTAACGAAATGTAGGTTTTATAGTCTATAATAAAATAAAAATAGGGTGCTACATCGAACTCAGCCACAACCTCATGACACCGCTGTTTAAAGAAGAAAGACTTTTTGTTAGGTCTAACTGTCTTTGGCTAGAAATTGGCACATATTGGGTGTATCCAATTTTTTTACCACCTGGAAAAACTGAAAAAAGTATTCTTAATAGTTTTTAAAATCCAGAATTTCGAACTGGCACTTAAGAGGACAAATAATATCTTATTTGGAAGTTCCCTTTTAATTTGCGGAATATAGATTATAAAAATTGTCAAAAATAATTGTGTGACTGATTTGGCCATTATATAAAAAATGCTTTCGCAAGGCTTTATTTAGAAACTTTATGAGATAACTTGAAAACCACATACTGTTCTGACCCTGAATTGGCCAATATTGGACATTATGAATTTCGAAGAATATTCAGAATATCTGTTCTATCAAAAGCGAAGACGTCGAACTTCAACAATTTGCCCACTCCAACTCTCGCATTATGTGCCAAGTGAGAACGCTATATGAAGCATCTATGAAGAAGAGCAGTTGAAATGTGTATTGTCGAACAACTGTGTTTTCACCGCCAAATTGGCGACTGAGGGCGTGCGGTCGATTGTGGGACCTGGCGCAGTGCGCCCACGCGGCTTTGGATAGTAAGGTTTCATTTGGAAACTCTATTTTTTAGAATTTTGTAACTCAAGGGGTTCTCAATGAGAGAATGAGAAATATATATTAGATTTCAAAATTGATTAAAAATAAATATGACTAGAATTGCTCATTCTGGTACCTACATCATAAATTCCAAAGAATTTTCAGTTTGCTTTTGCAAGACTATTTGGAACGTCAATTCATACTGAAGTCGGATTTAGAAGGATTTGAGATGATTAAATTTTAAAAATTGACACAAGATACTTACCTGATCTTGAATTGGCCATTATTGGATTTTATGGATTCCCAAGAACATGTGTTTCAGTATAACAAATGTAAAATATAATATAAATAAAATGCGAAAGAATGACGCTGCTGAAATTCACAGAAGAAATTGGTCGTTGGAACACAAATTGAAGGTAAAGTCATCATTGTAAGATTGAAAATTATTCAAGCCTATCTAGGAGTTCTTTATGAGTAGTAATGGACAGAGACAAAAAAGGGGGCTAAAGAATTTCTGCAATGATTGTGATTTTGCAACTGATATAGCAGTGGCTTTCAAGAAATATATGTAGGATCACATTCATCGGACTAAAACCGAAGTTAAAACTTAATGAAACGCAACAGCATAATTTTTAGAAGTATTTTCAGATTGAATTAATTTATTCTGATCTTTAATCATTTAACAGAAGACTCCAATTACAAAACTAGAATTCAAAATGAAGATGAAATAAAAAAAACAGCTAACTGAGTAAGTACTTTTAACCTGTAATTTCCCCTAAAACAAAAAAAAAAAGATTTATTAAGCCGACGCAAATTTCGCCAACAATGTTGGCATCATCGTCAGGGCGATGAGTAAACTAACTTTCTTTTGTTTTTGGTGTATTAGGGGAAATTACAGTTTAAAAGTAGTTATCTACCACCAAAAATTATCCAGACTTTCATAAATGGGAAAAATCTGTCCACCAAACTGAACAGATCAAGATTATGAAATTATGTGGTATAATTGTCATAAATGTGAACATAAGAGTAAAATATCTATTAAAATATATAAATATCTAAACATTTAGAAGATCATGAAATTAAGTGGTATATGTAATTGTGATTGTGATAAAGGTGAATTCACATTCAGACACAAAAAATATCCAAACATTTACCGTATCATGAAACTGTGGTATAATGGTAAATGCACTTAACTATAGAAAATAACAAAATTGAGTGGTATAGCTGAGCAATCTGTAAAACTGTAGAACAATAACAGAAACATTTGCTAACCAGACAATAATTAACCCTTCCTGGTGATGCGGTTTCTCCGTAAAACCACACAAAGTTTTGACATATAAAAGTCCGTATATAGTGAATATCATAAAATATAAATCATAAGCAGAGCGCCTGCAATGCTCAAAATTAATTGTTTGCAGTAAATTAAATTTTCTATTTTCACACTCACTTTTATACATACATAATTAACAAAAAGGCACCGTACTATATAAATAAATTATTTATATTGCTTATATATTGTTCTCACCTTAAACAAATAATCTACTGTCTGGCAACGATTTATTGTGCATTAATATTATTATATTAATGGACTGGCTAAGCATTACTTGGAATTTATTAGTAATGCTTTCTTGCTGTGACGTGGTTGCCTGTACATATTACATCGCGATTTGTCAATGTCTGCTGGTATCTGAAAGTAAGCATTATTATACCACTTCTGATTTTTGATCACACTTGTATTTGACGGACCACTTCGACAACTATTAAATATTAATATAAAATGTGTTTTTGCCACGATCATCCAAGACTTTTTGCATCTTTTTGGGTATTGCACCAGTTGAATAAATTTTATATTAATAATTTAATAATTTTTTCTTTGTTGGAAATATGTGTTTCGTTTTTAAATTTCAAATGGAGGTTAGGTCACAGTAATGAAAGTAGTATATTCTGCAGAAAAGTAAATTCTAAGCGTTCTAAGCAAGACGTATATTGTTCTCCATTATTTTTTAACTCCTCAATTTTATGTTTAATTATAACTGAATTTGCATAAAATATCCTAATTGTCCTTTCAAGATTTTATCGTCATTGCTGGTTACCAATCTCTTACGAGCACTTGCAGAAATTCTTGTACTTGAGTTACGTTCTTCTATCGTTCGATCCATGAACTTTAGTCTCAAAATCAATATTCTACTTACTACCTTGTGTATCTTCGTATTTCTATATCAAACAACCAGCAAGTTAGAATTAATTTAAAATTTACCTACAATTAGTAAAGTTCACCGATCATATCGTAGATACAACGATTAGTAGTCCTGTGTAAATGGCAACCCACACTTTTCTTTTCAAATGTTATTTCCGGTAACATTTCCATAGAAACCCCTACTAATTTACAAAAAGAAGGTTTATAAATAGCACACGTTAGACACGGGAAATGTATAAAAGCATTTATGAAAAGAACAAATTACACGATATTGGCGCGGCGCATCCACCATTTTTTCTTCTATGATGAAACAACTAAAATAAAGTAAAGATTGCACCTCTAAACGATCGTGCAAGAACAAGTCTGTGTTTGCACCGTTTTGGCTATAAATGTAGTTCATTATTTACTTAATGTAATTTCTACACCTATTGTTTTAAGTTAAAAACAATTTCCCTTTCTTAGTTGTATCTGTGTCGGTTGTAATTGCCGAATACAGCTTAATTATTAGTAATAAAGAAAGTATACAGGGTGTTATGGAAGGTCTAGCAAAAAATTTAACCTCAAGTAGAACTAGTCAAAATTTTTTTTCTATTTGCCACTTTGCTGAAATCCGCCAGTTTTTTTGAACATTTTTCAGACCCTTATTTCACCCTCCGCCAATGAGTACATGAACTTGAACGAATGGGAAAGTTTTTGTGCGATCAAGGCGCGCTGTGTTATGCCTCTGCTCGATTCTTAACCAATGAATATAATTTGTTGATTGCATTTCCGCGAAACCGCGAAATTAAAACTTCACGTGAGGACAGTACAACATTTGTGTGATTTGTTTGCCAAATTTGAGGAGATTTCCTTTACGTGTCGGTGTATCAAGTTTTATTGTTTACTGCACATTACACGACCAAGTACTGCGTTGGGGACCCCGCTCAAAGGATTATTCAAAAAATTGATGAGGTACTAAATTTTTTGAGGCGTTTATTGACAACTGACAAGGCGGGCTTCACGCGAGATGGTGTGTTTAACGTCTATAATACACATGTGTGCTCTAATAAAAATACTCATGCAATCGAGGAACGCAATTTTCAGGAAAAAATTTCAAATTTCAATTAATGTATGGGCAGGAATAATAATGGAGATCATTTCATTGGGCCTCATATTTTATCCCCGCGTTTGACTAGTGCAGCGTATTTAATTTTTGTTGTGATTACAGAAGGTAAGCTAGAGAATTTATTATTACTAACTTACTTTAACTTATGGTAGATTAGTACATGATTCCAACAGTTTTTATTTCGATTCGTTTATAGGGTAACATTTTTGTGCATCCTCACAATCAATGAATGTGGAGACCATAGACGTGTATTGGTTTTAGGGATCAAACTATTCTTAATTTTAACTCCGACAGGGAGCGTTTGATAGATAAAAAAATGTTTCTTTTGACGAGTTCTGCTTAAATTTTTTGCTAAAGCTTCTATAACATCCTCTATATTCCATAGTCTGGGACTATCGTACAAAATCTTGTATGCAACACATGTACAAGAATGGTATAGCAATTGACATTTTAGTTCGAGAGCCGACATATGGAATTCCAATGGAAAAGATACACGAAAAACTTTATATGTCATAAAGAATAAACATGGACCTAAATGACATGGAGCTCTGACGTCACTTCCGGTTGAAGCTATACAATAATGAAATTAACGAAATGTAGGTTTTATAGTCTATAATAAAATAAAAATAGGGTGCTACATCGAACTCGGCCACAACCTCATGACACCGCTGTTTAAAGAAGAAAAACTTTTTGTTAGGTCTAACTGTCTTTGGCTAGAAATTGGCACATATTGGGTGTATCCAATTTTTTTACCACCTGGAAAAAATGAAGAAAGTGTTCTTAATAGTTTTTAAAATCCAGAATTTCGAACTGGCACTTAGAGGACAAATAATATCTTATTTGGAAGTTCCCTTTTAATTTGCGGAATATAGATTTTAAAAATTGTCAAAAATAATTGTGTGACTGATTTGGCCATTATATAAAAAAATGCTTTCGCAAGGCTTTATTTAGAAACTTTATGAGATAATTTTCAAAACCACATACAGTTCTGACCCTGAATTGGCCAATATTGGACATTATGAATTTCGAAGAATATTCAGAATATCTGTTCTATCAAAAGCGAAGACGTCGAACTTCAACAATTTGCCCACTCCAACTCTCGCATTATGTGCCAAGTGAGAACGCTATATAAAGCATCTATGAAGAAGAGCAGTTGAAATGTGTATTGTCGAACAACTGTGTTTTCACCGCCAAATTGGCGACTGAGGGCGTGCGGTCGATTGTGGGACCTGGCGCAGTGCGCCCACGCGGCTTTGGATAGTAAGGTTTCATTTGGAAACTCTATTTTTTAGAATTTTGTAACTCAAGGGGTTCTCAATGAGAATGAGAAATATATATTAGATTTCAAAATTGATTAAAAACAAATATGACTAGAATTGCTCATTCTGGTACCTACATAATAAATTCCAAAGAATTTTCAGTTTGCTTTTGCAAGACTATTTGGAACGTCAATTCATACTGAAGTCGGATTTAGAAGGATTTGAGATGATTAAATTTTAAAAATTGACACAAGATACTTACCTGATCTTGAATTGGCCATTATTGGATTTTATGGATTCCCAAGAACATGTGTTTCAGTATAACAAATGTAAAATATAATATAAATAAAATGCGAAAGAATGACGCTGCTAAAATTCACAGAAGAAATTGGTCGTTGGAACACAAATGGAGGGTAAAGTCATCATTGTAAGATTGAAAATTATTCAAGCCTATTTAGGAGTAGTAATGGAGAGAGACATAAAAGGGGGCTAAAGAATTTCTCCAATGATTGTGATTTTGCAACTGATCGAAGTTAAAACTTAATGCAACGCCACAGTATATTAATTTGTAGACTTTCAGACTGAATTCATTTATTCTGATCTTTAATCATTTTTCATAATACCTACCTGTTATTGCATTATATCAAAACTGTCAGCTTGAGTGAAAACTAACTCATAACAGTCACGGCTGTTATAAAAATTAACAGTACAGGCGGAAGTTTTTGATAGTTGTTTTTAGAGCAACACAAACAAAAATGATTTATAAATTTTCTAAAAATTATGCTAAACAATTCGATTTTTTTTTGTCGGCATTGCCGACGGTATTATGAAAAGTACTGAACGATGTTCGGCCGATACGCAAATAACAGACGCGATTGATTATAAAATTTCGGCTCCGCCTCGACTCTACAATCAATCTTGTCTGTTAGTTGCCACTTATCGGTCTCATGACGTTAATAACTATAACAGAAGACTGCAATTACAAAACTAAAATACAAAATGCGGATGAAATAAACAAACAGCTAATTGAGTCACTACTTTTAATCTGTAATTTCCCCAAAACACCAAAAAACAAAATTATTAAAAACGCCGACACACGTTTCGCCAACAATGTTGGCATCATCAGGGCGATGAGTATAGTAATGAGACGACGGCGCGACGGCCCGGAAGCGGATGATGTCATGATAATCTCACCACGTATGGTAACGTAATTAATCTGGAATAGTCCACATGAGAACGTCTGGGAATAATTGTTCACATGGGATGCTTTCATAAGTCTAGAAGACTCTGTGGCGGTGATCTCATGCTATACCACGCTCGTACAAGAGACTGATCTCATTCTTCTGGAATAATCCTTTGCGTCGGAAACATGATCTCATGATTCCGGGAATAGAAGAAAGCGAGAACGAAGGGAGTGGTATAAGAAGGGATCAAACAACGGAGCAAGTAAGTCGATTGGTAGCGTCGTGAACAAGTGATCAGCGCGTGATATTGTGAGTCTGTTCATAGTGAAAGGTTAGTCTTGTTAGTCTTTTTAATAAAAGTTAGTAGCTACGGTGCGCACATAATTTTGTTTAAATCCTCGAACCCGCCCGGCTCAGGCTACGTTACAGTAACTTTGTTTGTTTTTTGGTGTTTTAGGGGAAATTACAGGTTAAAAGTATGTTATCTACCACCAAAAGTGTTTTTGAGCGAACTGAGCGAAATAACAAAATTCATAAATGGGGAAAATTTGGCCACCAAACTGAACAGAGAAAGAGGTCAAGCAGATATTTTATTGAAAAGATTATGAAATTCTGTGGTATAACTGTCATAAATGTGAACATGAAAGTAAGAATAGAAGAAAACCATGTCGGCAAAAAATATCAAAACATTTACAAGATCATGAAATTTTAAGTGATATAATTTAGATAAAGGTACAGAAGTAAGGTTAAAATCACGTTCAGCCACACAAAATATCCAAACATTTACCGTATCATGAAACTGTGGTATAATGGTAAACACACTTAACTATGGAAAATAACTAAATTGAGTGGTATGACTGAGCAATCTGTAAAACTTGATGAATTTGAAAAAGCAATAAAAGAAGTACTTGAGATCTTGGGGAGCAATGACAAAAAAATTTGCTAACCAGACAATAATTAACCCTTCCTTGTGAGGCGGTTTTACCGTGAAACTACACAAAAATTTGACATATATCGCTTCCAAATAAATGTCCGTATATCGGTAGTGAAGTTGATCATAAAATATAAAACATAAGCAGAGCGCCTGTATAATGCTCAAAATTAATTGTTTAAAGTAAATTAAAATCTCACTCACTTTTTACTGTACTTTTACTATATAAATAACACATACATATTGACATATTAGGATATATTTATGGTATCCCGCACATAAAATTATTTATATTGCTTATATATTGTTCTCACCTTAAACAAATAATCTACTGTCTGGCAACCCTGCGCTTCTACATCTACCTCAACTGAACAAAGCCTCCCTTCCGGCGATCCAAAACTTTCTTTATTCTCATGTCGGCATCCCGTATTTTTGTCACGTCACAGCTCCATAAACAACCAGTTGTAAACTTAACAACTTGGTCACTCCCCGAACCCCCAAATCATGTACATCCCCCGACATCAGATTTGCCATCGTTCGACTTTTTCCAAGAGTGCTGTTTGTGGATTTTACGGTCACCGCCGCCATAACTCGCGGTTTTGCGTGCCGGAGGTACTTGGTCAGTTTTCTTCGTAATTTTAATGTCAGCAGAAGCGTTGCATCTTTGTCTTTATCGTGCTCGCAAATGCGAAGGAGTGCCTCGTCGTATAATGTAAATCAGACACGCCGCACGATAGAGCGAGCTCAAACTCATATTTACCCTCAATATTTCAAAATTTGTATGTATAATGAATTAATACGGTATATCGAAGCGGAATAAAGGTTTTTTTTTCTAGGGTAAATAGCTTAAGTTTGCTCAATTTGTTGACTTTGTTGATAAATAATGAGCAGATGTAAGAACACTGCTCATATTTTGAAATGGACAGACAAACTCCTTTATTATAGTAGATATTTTGTAGAAACAAGAGTTACATTCAATGAAACCTGGACTATTGCGTATTACATCAGAGAAATAGGACCTCTAATATCACCTTTCATATAATTATGTGCATCACTAAGGGCGGCAACATTTCAAAGATGAAGCAAAACGCTTAATTCAATCATAGATAGAACCCAATACGTGGATGTGAAACACAAACGCAGCGTTTGATGCTGTAGCACGGTTGTAACGTAAACAACTGATTGTAGTGACAGCTTATCCAAAAAGCAAATCCAATTAAAAACAGTCACATAATAATTGTAATGAATGGAAAAAATTTTATCAAACAAGGCCAAACAAGAAATTTTAACCAAAACAATTATTACATAATTAGTAATGCAAAAAGAAGTCGAGTAGGCTGTATTGAGGACATGTTGTGGTCCTGCACTCAAGATCCTTATGATGGTCTTGTCGTCCATCTCCACTGTAGTCGCAAAATACACCCGAGGCTGTATCGTCGGACCAAACTCTGTTAAACTATCAAACACCTGCTCGAATTGCAACGCCGCAACACATTGAAAATTTACTAGAATATAAAATCATCTATATAGACTATAGGCAACACGAAGTCGAATAAGAAAAGAATATTAGGTTGTAGGAAATTCAGGTAATTATTTAACATTCAAGAAGAGGGGAGCAGCCAAATATAATATATAGACATTGACAGGCGCTCATCTTTCATTTTCTTCACTTTCGCCATCATATTTGTTACGAATTTTAAAAAGTAATGTCACAAATACGTATTAACGTGCGGTAAAGAAAAAAACATAGAAGACATAATTACGTCGTGTAATTAAAGCTTGGAAAAGTTAGTAATGGAATACACACAACGAGGAAAATAGATACCTATGAAATAAAGAAGTAAAAAAAAGCCATTACAACTTAATTACAGGGAGCCTATACATAAAGGTAAAAAGAACTATTAAGCAAACGAAGTCGAAGGGACAAGTAAAACATAAAATGTAATGGACAGACATGGCTGTGGGAACTAACACATTCTTGTGAAAATCAATACGGTGAGAAAATACTTCTGAAAAAGAGTGAAAGTAGTATGGAGATTGAGATGAGCTATTGCAAAAGATTCCGGTGTTCAATTAGAAAAATAATTACATAAATTTGCCTAACCTTTAACCAAAAAGATAATATTACTTGATTCCTCTAATAGTCACTTGATGCCTCAAAAGTAAATTAAATTTATAATAAAATAGATTTAGTAATAACTCAATGATTTCTACATAATTCGGGACAAATATTGATTCAGTTTGAATGATATTTCGTTATTTACATCCTTATGGTACGTACCAAAAAAAAAAAAAAAAAACTGACGGTATAGTTAGAATTTTACAGTTCAAAGTCAACTTGATATATTTACCAAGATCGTGTATAACACAACCAATTATGACTTAAATGGAACTCTTTATTTCTTTTTAGTGCAGCAAATAATGGAGCAATCATTCAGTTTTCCAATTAAAACATTGAAGTGCTCGTTATTATTGTTTATGTGCCGATAAAACAAAATTGAATCATCACAGGCTAAAATTATTAACCATTACGAACACATATTTTTTTTTTAACTTTCTCTCACTACCGCCCCCAACAATTGAAAATAACTAAACTCGCATGTCGTTTACCCAACAAAACAAATATAGATAATATGAATAAGATGAAATTATATACTGTGCATTTTTTCACACAGCCATCAAACTTTCAGCATAGAATTAGCGGCTCTTTTTGCATGAATTCACGAACCAATAACTATCGATTTAGTCTTACTCAATTATGCATCAAGAAAATGTTGACGGTACACATTATCGTCCTGTAATATTTATGAGACTTATCAAATGAGCAATCTACTTGGTGGCTGGCCTAAAATATCAACAAAATCACCGCTTCCAGTCGGGTTGTTTGGTTCTGGCAACCCATCCGAACTTCCGGCAACATTTAATTGAATATTGACCACCTCAACTATTTCCGTAGTGGTCGCACTTTATTTCATCACATCAGTACCTATACAATAAAAGTGTGATTAACAGTTGCACGTATGAAAGCATTTTTGGTGGATTATTTTTAAAATCAAATTACGCGTCGAAACAGATACAAATTATGTATACACACATTCGTATTATGTCTATTTTATTGATCGGATAACTCTTGTGATGTAAAAATAGATGGAAAGCTGATGATGGATAGCTTTGTGGACGCCGGTGTGCATTATTGCTGAATTTTATCGGATCCGAAATGGGGATAATGCGTCCAATTGCGAAATTAAACTAGAAAGAGTTTGGAGTTGCGGTTGGATGAAAAAAGGGTTTTTCACCGGAAATGGAAAACTACCAACAAGCGAATTGTGGGTTGTTTCGGAATTTTGACGTACGAAGAAAAGAATCCTGCTTTATCGGTGGGAGTTACAAACGTAGGAAACGCCATCGATGGAATTCCCGATAAGAAACCTAATTTAAAATTGTAAATTTGATCTTTTTTTCCATTCCGACTTGTCGACGGGCACAGCGCTGATTGTTTATTTTCGGTTGTGGACGATTTGCATAAACGTCATTTTTACGGCACATTTGTCATATTTATCTGGAGCGCGTGCGAATTGGCCGAAAGACCGGCTTGCTTTCAAGTCACTGCGGAGTATTTCGTCGAAAGTTTAATATTAAAAATACAAAAGTGCCTGAGGGATACGTCAGTTCCTCCGGAAATATCAAATATATGGCTCAATATATAACCGCGTGAGCGTGTGATCGGTTGTATATTAAAATCCAAAAGTCACTATTCCCGCCGATGTTATTACCTGCAACATCTGGCCGCCCGCAAGTATCACGATAACATGAATCATGTCGTGTTACGAGACCATTCCCTAAAATAAAACGAGGACTGGGGATCTATAGGGTGGATGGAAATTAAAATTGTACGAGTCATAAAGTTACTCAGCTTTAGCGTTGTACAGAAAAAAAAACAATCAAATAATGAGAGTCACCAGAAGCCAATTTTTAATTTTCAGTCTTTATGCCTTTCAGTGCCGAAATCTACCAGGATCTACCTTCTTCAATCATTTTTGCCACTGAGCTCAGCCTCCGACCATTTTCTTAATTTCTTCAATATACAGGATGTTATGAAAGTCCTAGCAGAAAATTTAACCACGAGTAGAACTCTTAATTTTTTTCGCAAACGCTCTCTTACGGAGTTAAAATTAACTATAGTTTTACCCCTAAAACCAAAACCCGCCTATGGACCCACGTTCATTGATTGTGAGGAATGCACAAAAACTTTACCCGATAAACGAAGTAAAATAAAAACTGTTTAAATCGAAACATGTACTAACCTGCCATAATATGCATAATATGGAAGTAGGTTCGTATGTAATAATAAACTCTCTAACTTACATCAGGGATAATCGTTGTTGGTGTACGTGCGGTAAATAATAAATTGACACACCGACACTTCGAATACACTTCACATCTTCGAATACTTAAAAGTTTCAGGTCCAATTTCCAAAACGCGATTACACATGGGACGTCCAAAATCTGGAGTTGGAGAACAAAATTTGCCATAATCAACGTTGCACTGTGTTCTCACAAAAACACCTCTGGTTGGGATTTAAAAAAGGTTCCATGTACATCAAGCGGCGGGCCTCGTTTGCATTACCTAACACTTCCCGTACAACTGCACCATATAAAAAAAAAACATTTTCGTGGAAATTGCAATTAATAACTTCTTAGTGTTTGCTTAAGGATCGAGCACAGGTCACACACATAGCGGCCGGCGCGACACAATTGATATAACGACAAATGTTTTGTCCCAAAAAAGTTAGACAAAAAATTTCTGATACGTTCAAGTTCATGTAGTCATTGGCGGAGGGTAAAATAAGGGGTCAGAAAAATGTTCAACTAATTGCGGATTTCAGCAAAGTGGTAAATAAAAAAAATGTTTATTTTGACGAGTTCTACTTGTGGTTAAATTTTCTGCTAGATATTTCATAACACCCTGTATATCTTTTTCTTTCCTGTTCCGATTTGCTTTTTCGATCTCATTTACTGTTACTCCATTAAAACATCACAAACTAGTTCACTGGCGATTAGTTACGTCCATTTGGTTCTTTGGTTTTATATTTTTTGATCCTTTGAAATTTTCTCAGGTGGTCCGTTTCTTAAATTTTTAGGCTTTCAACAATTTTTCATTTCAATAATTTGATGTGTTCATTTGCATTTACTTTTGAAATTTTTAAAATTTGAAGAGGTTTTTAGGTTTTCAGAATTTTTCAAATACAAATTAGATTTCAAAATTAAAAAAAAATATTGGTTTTCTGGTATCACAAATTTCATTGCACTTTCTTTGCAAATTCTTCAAAATACGATTTTAACGAAGACAGAAATAAAAATTCGTAAAAGAATAAAAAATTTAAGCGAAGATTTCCGTGAAATTTTCTTTCTGCATGATTTGTATCTCAAAAAAGTCTCAATTGTTGTAATAGCACATTGTACGACGTAGAAGTATTTTTTGGACTATCTTAAAAGAATCTGTGCTGTTCTCAACATTTCGACAAGATACAGTTCGAATAAAAATTTGCAAAAAATACGATTTTCAGAAGAACACTGAGATATATATACGTCTTTATTTTCTAAATAACTCGTACCATGAGTTTATTTAAATTATAAATTAGAGTTGGCGGGTAATTTTTTATGCAATGGCCTAGCCTGCAAATTGACTGACAGTAAAATTTGAGGTTATGGTCTAAACGTAACGTTTATGTTTTTCATGATAAATTGTTTCTATTTAAAGAAAATAAAACACTAACAAGGAATATAGGTTTATTCAGAATTACAGAAAATGTTCAAAGTGTTCTCTCCCAGCTTCAATGCAGCTGTTAACTCTCCGTTTTATATTTTCAAATTAATGCATTTTCCACATCTGAAAAGTTATAGCGTTGCAAGCGTTTGACATTCAAAAATTAAACCAAATTGTCAACAGTTAGTAGTGCCAACCAAATTTAAATTTCACAGCCTACTCTAATTTATAATTTAAATTATCGCACGGTAGAATCTCATGATGGCCCTTTTTAAAGCGGACGAGTAATTTTTGAGTAATTTGGACAAATATGTGCGGTTATAAGCATTTCCTGATTAAATATTTTAATTAAAAATTTTTAGAAAGATTTTAAAAAGCTTCCAGAGACATTTTTTATATTTTCTAAATCATCTGTTACTCAGGGTAGAAGTATAGTATAGTCATCACGTGCATCTATAGTTTTAATAAAAATTATTTTTGGTGTTTTAGGGGAAAAACTGATTAAAAAGTAATCCAATCAGTCTTTTAGACAAATCTGTACTGTTATGCTCAAAATAGAATTCGAAAAGGATCCGTAAAAAATAATTCTGTAAAAAGTAGTCATCCATATAACTTAGGGATTCAGTAACAAAAAGTGATTCTTAGTTACAAACACGCAATCAAGTGTTTATTTCGATATATTATATTTCGAAAAGCGTTATTATAACACAAAGCACTTTAGAAATTTGGACTGTTTTAGACAAATGGAAATTGGAACACATTACATGGCTAATCGGTATTTTTGTTTATCTTAACCGGGTGGTAGGCTTACACAACATTCCTTCCGTCAAGGACAACAAATAAACCAAAGTGGAAGCACTCATTATCCTAAAACTCGGCCAATACATTTTATTTATTTACACAAGACTACATTAAAAATCACCCCTCTTCCATCGCTTTAATAATAGACGAGCTAGTAGTCACGCTTCCCAAAAACCACCATACCCGGCGGCCCAATAAATCCCATTTTCCTATTATCTGAAGAACCCGAATAAAATAACTACCACGAAGGCAGCAAGAGCGACATTTTCTTTTCCGTGACATAATACGTTTTTAAGGAGATCGATACCAACAGTTGCTCCTAATGTGTGCCGGCAATCCTTTCGTAACGACTTTTAAATTGTTGTCCTCGCATAGCTAGTCTTACGAGCACCATTATGAAGATCTTCGTCCTCGTGCATTGTTCGAGGCGCTCGAATATTTGCATGTCAGAAAATCATGCGATCTTTATGGGCTTCGTGCCTCTTCTAAACAAGCAGGAGGAAGGGGGTCGTAAAGAAAAACTGTAATAATATTGTCTGCGATAAAGTGCAGATTTCTTGGAAGAGGGAAGCGAGTTTGGAGGCGACGTTACTTGCAGCAAGTCGACGCTTTTCAGGAATTTAATCATTTATTATAGACAGGGGTAGGCATAAAGAAGATTCGAAGAGAGACCTGAAATATGTTATAATTTGATACCAATACAATTCCAATTAAAGAGTAGGGTTATGTTAACGTCACTTTGACAATTTCTAAATTGACAGATAACCTCCCCTAAACGTTCCCGCCACTTTTTGAACATGAACATGAAAGACGTGTTCATAATTTAGTTTCAACAAACTCTCTTCACTCTTGAATAAATGAAGGAACAAACCCTGTGCCATATTCCGACCTTGGTCACTATAAACCAATGTTCCTTTGATCAAATGGATGCGTTTACAAGATAAGTTTAATTATAACCATTGCTTTTAAGCGGTTAGCGCAAACTTTCGCAGCCCCACATCGAATAAATAACAAAATACAACAACATTCTAAATTAACGCTTCATCGTTCTCTGTTGGAAACTACTTAAAAACCAAAACGGACCGCTTTTAATCAATACCCCGCAATTTATGCTAAAACTTTTGTCCGGAAAAGTCGATACACTCACCCACACCCTCGGACCGTTCACGGCAATAAAAAACACAAAACGCTCGCTGAAAAATTCAAAAACGCTAAACGTCCTTTGGCATAAATATGATTAAAAACTGCATCACAAAGCCGCTCCCGCATACAAAATCGCACAATTTGAGAAAATTGCGAAAGCGGTTAAGGGACGATATAAAATTCCCTTTCAGTCCAAAAGCAAACAATACACGATTTTTAGTTCCCTGCGTTCGCGTTTTATAGTTGGCGGCATTGTGAAATAATTAAGTCGTTAAACATAACGACAACGATTAGAATAGCGTCGGAATAAATAACGTTAATTCGTGCGCATTTCGATATTACAGCTTTAAAGGGTAATAATCCGACCCTAGCTAGTACTCATTTACAAAACCGTAAAAGATATTTACGTAATGTATTAATAAATTTTCCAGTAAATCTCCGTTTGGAAAAACTAGATTTACTATCGGAGCGTTAATTGCAGCTGTAGAGATGCAAATAAATTTTTAATTAACCCACGTAGACTTTTAAAGAGATGTGCTTGAAAAATCAAACTATCATTATCTTTAGAGAAGAGACAAAACACTGACTCCCAGGTCCATAATTATGGGAAATGCGTTCCTACGATATTGATTGTAGACTTGGTATTTTTTCGGTTCAACTAAATAATACAGGATAGCGGTTATTTTTAGCGGCTTGGTGCTTTTTATACACGGCTGCAAATACAAAATATTGATTTTGATGTAAAATTTCTAAAAATAACTTCCTTGCGTTGTTATTTTGAACTATTCGAAAATAGTAATTGTACCGGGCGATCAAAAAAATATGGGGTTGACGTATCTGTCACGGTTGAGGTTATCTCGCGTTTAATCGCATAGCGATGACAACTATTTACTACTTCTATCACAGCCGAATACTTTATTTCATGTAGGTCTGATCTCCACTTTTTTGCTTCAGCGTGATTCAGACAAACATCATTATTCTAAATTTCGGTTAATACGTGCTTAGTTATGTTCTATAATTAGTTTACTGTATATGTAGTTAACACAAGAGCTTTTGGCAATTTACTTCGTTATCTATTAATTCTTGAAGAACTTGTTTCTTTTGCGGATTAAAGATTTCAACTGTTCTTGACAAGTTTTTTAAAACGTTTGCATTTTTATCTGTTATTTTTTCTAATAGTGTTTTTTAATGTTTTGTAATTGTTTTATTATCCACAAAATTTCCTTTTTAATGTTCTTCTTTTTGTTAGTCATCGTTTCTATTAAATATTTTTCAAACCATTATATTTGTTTAAATTTCTTTAAATTAGTTTGAATATTTTATGCTCCAGGGCTATATTTTGCTGCTGGTGGTGCAGGTAGCTCATATACAACTTATATAACTTCAACCGGAATTGACGTAAAAACTCTATGACGCGGCCAAAATAGAAATAAATCAAAGAGGGCTCCGTAACACTAAACTTCTTTATTCTGTAGCATTAAATAGTAAAAGTCTCACATTATTAGATACAAAACAAGAGTTCCTGGCAAGAAAACTAGCAGATTTTGCCTAAAAGAGCTCGTTTCATTTCTAAAACAGCGATAAATTGATTTCATTGCGTTTGGAATTAATAAATACACTATAATCGTCTCAAAACTTGCCAAGAACAATGAATAAACCCCTGTTTTTACCATTTCAGACGTGTACAGCTTCATTTCACGTCATATTTGACGATTTAAGTCTAATTCCAGTCGATTTACCGGTTTTTCTTTATTCTGTAGCATTAAATAGTAAAAGTCTCACATTATTAGATACAAAACAAGAGTTCCTGGCAAGAAAACTAGCAGATTTTGCCTAAAAGAGCTCGTTTCATTTCTAAAACAGCGATAAATTGATTCCATTGCGTTTGGAATTAATAAATACACTATAATCGTCTCAAAACTTGCCAAGAACAATGAATAAACCCCTGTTTTTACCATTTCAGACTTGTACAGGTTCATTTCACGACAAATTTGACGATTTAACTCTAATTCCAGTCGATTAGCAGGTTTTTCTTTATTCAGCAGCATTAAATAGTTAAAGTCTTACATTATTAGATACAAGACAAGAGTTCCTGGCAAGAAAACTAGCAGATTTTGCCTAAAAGAGCTCGTTTCATTTCTAAAGCAGCGATACAGCGACAGCTGTCGCGTCAATATCACTATCCTGACCTAAAAAATTATTTAAGATCCGTCAAGCTCTCAACTGCGCGGCAATGGTGCCAATCTACTTGATTTGCTTACATTATTAAATAGTCACCTGTTATTATAGCATCAAAATAATACTAAATAAAAAGGAGCCATTTACAGTGTGTACATTTAAATTAGCAAAGAACATTTTTATTTTGTTTTTAAAAGGGACTTTGTAGGTAGTTTTAACGTACAGTACAAAATAAAAATTTGTTTTCACACCAATACAATTTCTATATTTGATTAAAGTAACCAACCAAACGTAACCTTACATTTTCAATTGACATTCCGCCAACTAAAAGGCAAAAAAATATAAATTACTACAGTGAAGGACAAAGTGTTTTTAAACCAATTTTTCAACCGACATTACTTGCAGCCCTCCTCCACCCCTTTAATTAATCATTTATTACCGTTCTGCTAAGTCCGCCCCTGGGCCGAACGTTTGTGTATTCGAGGCAAACAAAGTTGGAAAATAGTTGGAGCGTACATCTCCGGACTTCCTCAATACAGGAGTTTGATAATTGCGCTGCGGTTCGGCGGACATATACCTATACTATATATATTATATGGGGGCGACACAGGGTCAGATTCAGGTCGGTATTGATCAGGGCCGAACAAGCGGAACAGATTCGTCCCAGGTGAAACGCGCCAGTACGTGAGGGACGTACTCGGAACTCATTTCTGGATTTGGAAGAATCCGGGTTTTATTTTCTACTGTATTTTGTTGTTTATTGTTTAACAGCCCGATTTCATGTTGATTTGCGATTGGTCGCAAGTCCCGGTTGCTATGGAAACGTCGTAACTAAAAACCAGTCAGTAAGGATCAATTTCATGTGAAATGAAACATGAAATTGAGTCTTACTGCCTAATCCATTGCACCTAATCGCAAATTACGACCCAGAACATGAAATCGGGCTGTAAGTTTAGATTTTTTGATTTAATTTTCGTCAATGACGTGCATGTTGCTCCGAACAAATAAATGTTCAAAATCGAAATTCCCAGAAATGTCGCTGTTAAATTTATTCGACAAAGGTTTTTCATTAAAGCTGTCAGCAATAAATTAAGAATAATAAAATAAATAAGTCAGACAAAGCAAATACATTAATATCTCAATTGTATAATACGCTTATTTTGTCAAATAAATCTCCACATCGCTAATTACAAAAATTAATCGAATCGCCTCTTCTCATTCCAAATTAACGAATTTCACTGTGACGCTTTCATTAGCATTTATGATCTTAACCCTCCACAATAAAATATAAAATTGAAACGATTCCATTTAATTCTATTCCGGGTAATCTAATAAAGCGTTACGTGCCATTCATTAAAATGTACATAAAGCTTGAGGGGCATTGTGTCGAGCGAGTCGGAGCAAAAACTGGCGTTGCTCTAAGTGTATAAAATATCACATAAGCGCATGTATCTCTTTTACGACTCGAGATTAAACTCGAAATTGTTTGTTAAGACCCACTTTCTGTACTTTCGAATCTGGAAATTAGCGACGAGGTCAGCGAGTTAATTATGAAAATCTAAGTCGGATGGACAAACATTGGGTAACGTCCAAGTAATTTAATTAATTAGGGAAGAGCGACGAGGTGTAAGTCACCAGTGTTTGGACGCTGCATAAAACCCTGGCAAACATTTTAGTTCATAGTAGCTTCTTGCGGTCATAAAATATTGTATTATAAGCTGTTTTCTCTAAGTGGGGCTACTTCCGTTGCAATTTATGCTTTAAAGTGTAATATAAAACGGAATATTTTACAAGGAAAAAAACGGTGGATACGCCGGGACAATTTCCAAATTTGTAAAGATATTTATTTCCAGTAAAACAACAACCCAAAAACCGTTCGACCTAATTAAGCAACCATTAAATTTAAAGTATGTTGGCGCAAAAAGTTAATCCGGGTAAAAGGCACACTTTTCGACCGTTGAATGTGGTGGTGTGATCAAGTGGCGTTCTCTCACACAACATCCTCGCTGATATAAATTTACATTAGCAGTGAAAATTGCGTGCCGAACAGACAGGCGGACCACCACACCGGATTATTTCATCATAAGCCGACCAACCAAGCAGATTGGAATGTAAGCGAACAGCTGCTGCTCAAATGATAATCAAACGATGCTCCGCTAATCCCGAATTACACCCGCCCATCCCTCATGCACCTGTCCTTTGCTCGGCCTGAAGTAATTAGTCGATATACCCACATAATGCGGTAGGTGTCAAGGAACCGACCACACCGATCAATAACGTCATCAAAGTTAATCGGCTTTAACGACTTGGTAAATATGTGTTGTTATTAAACCTGCGGTTAGCCATCGTTGTTGCGAACATTATTTTTTCGTGTTGTTGATAAACCTTACCTTAATTTACTTTCTCATATTCATGCATAAATAAATAACAATAATTGATTTTTTGTCTAGGAGGCTAGGGTAACATACATTCGTGACAACAAGATGCATGATAAAAAACTCACTTGCTCATTCTATTGTAATATCTGAGTATTATTTATGTCACATACTGAACATGTTGTTATAGCAGCAGTGAATTAATGCTACAAAAAGTGTTCGACCACCATGCAAAAAGCACTCTCATCAGCGGAACCAATAAACTTTTAAATTAATTGGTCACACCCGTTGTCAAAACATCCCATTATTGTCCAACAAATCACATTTATTTAGTTCACCGAAATTTATTGCTCCGCATCCGATTGTCGCAATTCATTCAAATAGAGAAGCGCTCGATTTGACTCGATTTTCGGATATAACACAAATGAGAGGAATGTATTCTTTATCTTGTGTAATAAAAAAGCACTCTCTTTGTAAATTTCCCGTTCCTCCTTTATATGAGCATCCCTGCATTCCGCTAATGGAAACGTTATGCTGATCAACGATAATGACTCGGGATTGTTTCCTGATCTTTGAAAAACGAGGGGGATTGTGGATACGGTTGGTTTTCAAAATTGGGAAAATAGAAATGTTTGAAAAGTGGAATTAATTTTTATTTATTCGCAATAAATTAGCTTTAAAATCTATTCTTTGCCCTAATCTTTGCTACCGAAAACGCGGATCGCCAAATCAGATCAGGGAAATAAGGAAAGGTACACCCAGGCGAAAGAACGACTTTCTGTAATGATTGTGATAAATATAGAAAAAATAAGACTAATTTATATTTTTAAGACGTTTAATTACGAATGTACCAGAGGAGCTGCTCCACACCGTTCAGTATTGTGACGGTGAAGGCTACAGACCAACAAATTAACATTACCTAACTAGGTTTTTATAAAAAATTCAACAAAGATACTTTTGTGATAAATGCACTGAAGGAAGGAAGGAGAAAAGAGATTAATTTAATGCAAATGATGGGAGGATTTTGACCAGTGTGTGATGCTTGAAAGTGTGTACGAGAGTGATAAAAAGGACTTAACTAAATGCCCTATTTTTATTTGATTTTCATTATTTTATCAATCACCATAAACAGGAGAAGGAAATCTCAAATTTTGATATTTAATAGAAAAAATATTGTTTGTATTACCGAATACCTAGAACAT
This sequence comes from Diaperis boleti, assembly GCA_963583935.1. Lineage (NCBI taxonomy): Eukaryota > Metazoa > Arthropoda > Insecta > Coleoptera > Tenebrionidae > Diaperis > Diaperis boleti. Next base: position 16,066,911 of record OY757244.1, on the reverse strand, counting down.
TATTCACTCTCTGCGTATTAAATTTTTTTTGCATATTTGGTCCTTTCCAGTCTGCTTCTTAGGAGCACAGATATCTATAATTAACCTACCGTTGTGGGAAAAATATAAAGGACAAAGGTTAGCGTAAAGGCTCACATAATATTACATATTACAGTTACATATTGAAAGTATATAACAAAGTCTACAAGAACATGTGATACTAGAAATCTGAAAACTTTTGGAACTTTAGAACTTTAACTTGAGAATAGGAGGAACCTTAAATCGTAAAAGCTTGAGAATGTGAGGAACCTATACCTGCAAATTTGAAAACACTGAAACCCTGGAAAATCTAAGAATTTAGGGATTCTGAGACCTTTAGCAGCCCAAACAAACTGAGAAACGTAACTTGAGAACAGGAGGAAACTGAGAGCTGGAGGAACCTGAGAACTTGAAAATGTGAAGAATCTGAAATCTTAGAGAACCTGAGATGATAAGGAACTTAAGACCTTAAGTATTCTAAGAACCTGAGAACATGAGGAAACCACCTTGAGAACTGAAGGAGATTTTGGAAAACCTGGAAACTTAGGAAACCTTAGAAGTTGAGAAACATCAATTTTTAGAACTTAACCTGACAACTTGAGCAACCTGAAATTTGGGAAAACCACAAATCTTAGGAAACGAGAGAACCTAAGGATCTTAAGAACTCAAGAAATGAACTAATTTAACTTAACTTGAGAACCAGTGTAATCTGAACTTAAGAAACCTGAAGACTTGTGGAACTTGAGGAATTGGAAGGATCTGAGCGAATGAGGAACGTGACGAGCGGAAAGGGGAGCTTTGGAGAATTTGACAGAATTTAAAATCGAGGGAGAAATGATGAGAATGTGAAGAATCTGAAATCTTAGAAAACCTGAGATGATAAGGAACTTAAGACCTTAAGTATTCTAAGAATCTGAGAACATGAGGAAACCACCTTGAGAACTGAAGGAGATTTTGGAAAACCTGGAAACTTAGGGAACCTTAAAAGTTGAGAAACATCAATTTTGAGAACTTGAACCTGACAACTTGAGGAACCTGAAATTTTGGAAAACCAAAAATCTTAGGAAACGAGAGAACCTAAGGATCTTAAGAACTTAAGAAATGAACTATTTTAACTTAACTTGAGAACCAGTGTAATCTGAACTTAAGAAACATGAAGACTTGTGGAACTTGAGGGATTGGAAGGAACTGAGCGAATGAAGAACATGACGAGCAGAAAGGGGAGCTTTGGAGAATTTGACAGAATTTAAAATCGAGGGAGAAATGATGAGAATGTGAAGAATCTAAAATCTTAGAGAACCTGAGAAGGTAAGGAACTTAAGACCTTAAGTATTCTAAGAATTAGAGAACATGAGGAAACCACCTTGAGAACTGTAAGAGATTTTGGAAAACCTGGAAACTTAGGAAACCTTAGAAGTTGAAAAACATCAATTTTGAGAACTTAACCTGACAACTTGAGCAACCTGAAATTTGGGAAAACCACAAATCTTAGGAAACGAGAGAACCTAAGGATCTTAAGAACTTAAGAAATGAACTAATTTAACTTAACTTGAGAACCAGTGTAATCTGAACTTAAGAAACCTGAAGACTTGTGGAACTTGAGGAATTGGAAGGATCTGAGCGAATGAGGAACGTGACGAGCGGAAAGGGGAGCTTTGGAGAATTTGACAGAATTTAAAATCGAGGGAGAAATGATGAGAATGTGAAGAATCTGAAATCTTAGAAAACCTGAGATGATAAGGAACTTAAGACCTTAAGTATTCTAAGAATCTGAGAACATGAGGAAACCACCTTGAGAACTGAAGGAGATTTTGGAAAACCTAGAAACTTAGGGAACCTTAAAAGTTGAGAAACATCAATTTTGAGAACTTGAACCTGACAACTTGAGGAACCTGAAATTTTGGAAAACCAAAAATCTTAGGAAACGAGAGAACCTAAGGATCTTAAGAACTTAAGAAATGAACTATTTTAACTTAACTTGAGAACCAGTGTAATCTGAACTTAAGAAACCTGAAGACTTGTGGAACTTGAAGGATTGGAAGGAACTGGGCGAATGAGGAACATGACGAGCGGAAAGGAAAGCTTTGGAGAATTTGACAGAATTTAAAATCGAGGGAGAAATGATGAGAATGTAAAGAATCTAAAATCTTAGAGAACCTGAGAAGATAAGGGACTTAAGACCTTAAGTATTCTAAGAATCAGAGAACATGAGGAAACCACCTTGAGAACTGGAAGAGATTTTGGAAAAGCTGAAAACTTAGGGAACCTTAGAAGTTGAGAAACATAATTTCTGAACTTGAACCGAACAACTTGAGGAACCTGAAATTTTGGAAAACCGAAAATATTAGGAAACGAGAGAACCTAAGGATCTTAAGAAATTACGAAATGAGCTAATTTAACTTAACTTGAGAACCAGTGTAATCTGAACTTAAGAAACCTGAAGACTTGTGGAACTTGAGGGATTGTAAGGAACTGAGCGAATGAGGAACGTGACGACCGGAAAGGGGAGCTTCGGAGAATTTGACAGAATTTGAATCGAGGGAGAGATGATGAGAATGTGAAGAATCTGAAATCTTAGAGAACCTGAGATGATAAGGAACTTAAGACCTTAAGTATTCTAAGAACCTGAGAACATAAGGAAACCACCTTGAGAACTGGAAAAGATTTTGGAAAACCTGAAAACTTAGGGAACCTTAGAAGTTGAGAAACATAATTTGTGAACTTGAACCTAACAACTTGAGGAACCTGAAATTTTGGAAAACCAAAAATCTTAGGAAACAAGAGAACCTAAGGATCTTAAGAACTTAAGAAATGAACTAATTTAACTTACCTTGAAAACCAGTGTAATCTGAACTTAAGAAACCTGAAGATTTGTGGAACTTGAGGGATTAGAAGGAACTAAGCGTATGAGGAACATCACGAGCGGAAAGGGGAGCTTTGGAGAATTTGAATCGAGGGAGAGATGATGAGAATGTGAAGAATCTGAAATCTTAGAGAATCTGAGATGATAAGGAACTTAAAACCTTAAGTATTCTAAAAACCTGAAAACATGAGGAAACCACCTTGAGAACTGGAGGATATTTTGGAAAACTTGAAAACTTAGGGAACTTTAGAATTTTAAGAAACCAGAGAACTTAAAAAAACTAATAAATTTACTAACTTAAGCTGAGGTGTAGTGTAATCTGAACTTAAGAAACCTTATAGAACTTGAGAAATTGGAAGAAACTGAGCAAATTTGAAACATGAGGAAAATGACGAGCGGGGAGGGGAGCTTTGGAGGATTTTACAGAATTTGAAATCGAAGTAGAGATACTGAGAACTTCAAAGTCTAAGAATTAAAGAATTTGTAACCTAAAAACAAACAAACTGAAAGACATAATCTGAAAACCAGAAAGACAGAAATTAAAATATGAAAATGTAAAGATTGAGGACCTAAAAACCTAAGCACTAGAAAATGTAAAATTGGGGATTCTAAGAAAGTAAAAAGTTGAAAGAAATAACGAGCGCTCGAAAATCTGAAAATCTTTGGAATGAGAACCTAAAAAGATTATTCAAGCGGCGCGTTTGTTTGTCAAAATGGGAAAGATGTGAGAATGTGTTAAATTGTGATTTTTATTTTTCAATTGTATTTCACATAAATATTTAAGAAATGAAACTTCAAATTGCTTTGACACCAAATATGCAATCTAAAATGAATTACGAACAACCTCGAATTTAGTTTTTAACGAGATCTACAATGGGCCTCCAGATACCATTATTGACGTGTATCTGAACAGTCAAGCATGTCTTAATACGCTATAAAACCAAATCAGACCTTCTTATCAGCTCTTACACTCCAAATAGCAAAATAGGATGATAATTTACTACAACAGAATAAAGCACTTTGCGAGGTTCTCAACACTAGCTTTGCAGTTCGCTGTTTTGAAAATATTGTGGTATGGCTTAGAGATAATTTACAGAATTTACGAGAAAAAAGTTGTTCGTCGTACCTCAGCCGTCTAATTTTTGTTCCACCTCTGGTTATCGCTTTCAGTTTCTTAATCGAACAGCGCTGCCAGTAATTTGAAGACCTAGTTTTACTTATCATTCCGATGTTATTTTTATTTTTTAAGTCAAGAGTAATTTCTCTGCTTTCTACATCCTATATTTCATAATATAAATGCTTTTGGAAACTTTGATATATTATCATTTTCTAGTAAGTTAAATATATTTTAATTAAGTCGAAGCTGGTCTCCGACCAACACCAAGAAACTGCAAGACGTGTGTGTAACAGCCGCCCTCCCCTTCTACACCTAATAACGATGCAGAAAGCTGGCAGCATCCATAAAAACGTCAAAATTCCGAATTGCCAACAGAAATAACGGAAACACGTGCCGCAAATGCGTTTAGGTTTTTCTTTGTTGTGCGGTGTTTGAAAATATTAAACTCGGGTGGTAAAAAATTCCGCCGAGAAACTGCAACAAATCCCAAGTTTTCCATCACCTGCCCGCGCTCCGAACGATAAATCACTCGTTCGCAATGAAATGAAGTTTCCCCATCATTAAAAGCTCGATTATTTAAAGCGACGATTGTCGCTGACCAACTGGAAGCGCCCTCTTCAGTAGGTGATTAATGGCGATCTGCAACGATTGACCCTGAAGAGTTTTGCATCCGAACTCTGACTCGGGGTCGATCGGCTCATTTTTCAGCGCTCCGTCGCTTTTTCTTCGGGGATAAATCGCGCTTTTTGCCCCCGGAATGAATATATGTTTGTTTGAATAATTCCAAATCGCCGACCATCAATCACCGGGGTTGGAGCAGTGGTGTGGTAACACCCGCAGAAATTAAGAGCGACACTTCATCCATATTATCTCTTACTATGATTCGTACCATTCTTATCTTATCTATCAAAGTTCATCATGCAACTAGAAAACGTTAAAACGGCACCTATCCCGGCGCATCCGCCATTTTTGCGACCGCACTTATTCAATTTGTCCACAATTATAAATAGCTTTTATCCGTTGCTTTGTAATTTCCTCTCCTATCGGAACATGCACCCCTATCTAATTATTAGCCATTAAGCCGGTGATAATCAAGTCGCCTTGCGTGCACCCCGTCTCTCAGCTAATCAAAAGCCGAAATCCACGTCCGCGCGTCCAAATTACACAGTCCGGTCATCAAATTAAGTCATAACTGTTATTTATTAGATAAACGCGGTAATTTATCCCCGAACGCACGCCTCTGATGACAAATCCGACGCACGCCAGCATATACGGAAAGCTTCGTGCGAAAAGAACGGGAGGAAATTGTGCACATTCTGATTATTAGAAAATGTCTTGTCTATTGAGTGCCGGTCATCCCAACACTAATCTATAATAAATTAAATAACTAATATTAATTAACTAATGAATTAAAGAAAGTAGGGGAAAGATGAATGAATGAAGGGAGGAAAAAGTTGAAGGTAAAAGAACAAAAGGACGACCTCTTGACAGGACGAAGGGATCAAAAAATAAAAGGAAAAAATTAAAAGTCATAAAAATAGATGAAATCTTGGGAACTGAATAGATAAAATGGCAAATAAACGAAATTGAAAACTAAAACGTACATGTAGAAATATGAAAGTATACTCAAAAGAATTGCGACACCACTTAATTATAAAACTTTTGAAAACTGACTTTCTCACAGCTAGATTATTATCGATAAAACTTTCAAGAAAAAAAGCCGTTTTTAAAACGTACATGTAGAAATATGAAAGTATACTCAAAAGAATTGCGACACCACTTAATTATAAAACTTTTGAAAACTGACTTTCTCACAGCTAGATTATTATCGATAAAACTTTCAAGAAAAAAAGCCGTTTTTAAGAGTTTTGTGCATTTGATATGTTATATTTAGTGTGTCGATTTCAACGAGATCGCATGGTTGGCACACACGAAAGATGTTTTTGTTTTCGCGATGGTGTACGACCATCTTTGACATCTCCGACAAACAAACGATTTTAAATAACACGTTCGGTTGGTGCGCATTAGATGGGTACTACGGGTCCACCTATATCTATGGCCGCGATTTATCGCAGAATAAATTTGTTTAGACTTCACTTTTACTTAATCCTGACTTTATTTATCGACGTCATATCGGCACGACTCCAAGAGTGATGGTTCAGGACGGCACAGCATATTGTTACCATATCTTTGGCGATTAAAAAAATACACATTCCAAGAGAACAACGCACAACACCATACGGTATTGAACAGAACATTTATAGAAGAAAACTGTTAATTTATTAAACTACTTGTTAAAAAGGCCTTGTATCTTTTAAGAAGTATGTAATAAACAATTAATGAAAGGGAGATAAAAAGCTAAATTTACAAGACGTTTGGAGCTGCAGTTTTTGCATCATCCAAGTTGTTTTCATTATTCTGTTCTCGAATTTACTCAGATACACACTAAAGGAAATAGAAGAAAGCAAAATGTAAAACAGATAAAGAATTATGGTGGATACGATAAATTTAGAGAAAATATTGAAAATTAGCTAGACAACAACTGGAAGTACATATTATATTTCGATCCGATGGGTCGGTTCATCATTTTAATGCCGAAATTGGATAGATTTACATTCTTGGAGGTATGAGAAAGCAGTCAATAAAATGGATAAAAAATTGTGAATGCGCCAAACTTTGTAAAAATATTTAAAATTTACAAGACGTTTGGAGCTGCAGTTTTTAAGTTTAAGAAATAGAAGAAAGCAAAATGTAAAACAGATAAAATGAGATGACAAAAGATTAAAAGGATTAACAAGGGAAAATATAACAAAATATAGTAACATAGTACAAAGAAACTATTCAGAAATTAAAATGATTGAAAACTTAATTAATATGAAAACTATATGATGAAAAAATTAAAACTGTTAAATATAATAAGTTGAAACAATGAACGAGAATAAAAAAGAATGAAACCTCGAGTACCTACTTATGAAATGTAAAAAATGGGCAATGAGAAGATACAAATAAAAGATACATTATAGACAAACTGAGAACACAGAAAGAAGGAAAAGATAAGATAATGAGAAAGGAAGAGATGAAAATATAAAAGGATGACAAGGTGACAAACATTATGGAATGAGACAATGAGAGGAAAAAAATATGAATGCAGACTAAAGTACAGAAAGGTGTAAATGGAAAAACATGAAATAATAAAAGGTTGCCCGAGATAACCAGGGAAACTGAAAGAATTAAAAAATTAGATTAAAAGAAATTAAAAAAGGTGAATGGAAAGATTAAACGATGAGGGGAGAGTTGAGAGTCTGGAGAAAATGAGATAAAGTAAAATTAATTAAAGACGAAGATGACGAAATAATGAAAGTAGATCATGGAGGTATAATATAAGAGGAGAAAACAAAGCCACGCAATTAGTATTGTTTGTTTTGAAGCCGGATAAGAGCGGATTGTGGGGACAGTGTTGTTATTTTTCCCCAATCAGGGCGCCATTGGCGTAGCATAATAAACTGTACTTTCGGTTTCTTCGGCCTATCTCAAGCCAGATCTTTACTCTATCTAAATCATCTGCAAGCCTGAAAACGTATTTACAAATAATCCAGTGCTCACTTAAATTTTTAATTGTAATTTATTTATTATGTTTTACAACGCCACCAAGTCACGTACCGACGCCACTGCGTGAAATCAAACTCTCCACCGGTTCCTTATACCCAAGCATTTACAAAGTTGTGAGCTTGTGCTATATCGCACTGTTTGGTATGGCAATTATACGAAAATTTAGGTGTAAACGTTTTGATATTCTTATATACATTTAATAATTTATACATGGCTTAGTATGCATTATTTAAAAAGGGTTTTCAAAACCTTGATGAGGCAATTTCAACAAATTACTTTTACGATCTGGCAATATTGGTCATTCTTCCGATGGATAGATAAAAGAAGCAAACAATTACAAAACGACAATTGACAAAATATAAAACCTAATAGACAAAATGAGAAATACATTGAGGGATAAAAGAATAATAAAAATCGGCCTAGTGACAGTCGGACTATTGTACCACCGTACAATATTAATTTAACACTACATACCTTTTGATGAGTAAAATTTTTGAAATTCACGGCTAACATTGACATGTTTAAGTAATACGAATTAATTAACAAATTCGCAAAAGTCTGTGGTATGAATTATGTGTTGCCTATTTAAAATTGGCAAGCGTTAGCGAATAAAATGAAAGCCCTGTATTCAATGTTTAGCTTTATTAATTTTTATTATCTGTTGTAATAGCAGCCATAGTAGTACACATTCTGTGAAAATTTCAAGCATCTACGTCTAGGGATCAAACAATTAAGGATTGGCAATTAGAAAATAATAATAAATATCACCGTCCCCTAAAAAGAGATTATACGGCGAAATCTCATATTAATTAATACGAAATCCTCTGTACCGAAATGTTCATCAATTCAGTAGCTTTTCAATCAAATAATACTGACACAAATACCTACTGCCATTGTGGAAACCATTGTCGCAATATATATTAGCTCGTAAACATAATGCTATCCATGATGGAATCCTTTATGATTGATTCCAAGCTTATAGCTCGATTAACTACGATTTCCTATACAATAGGGTATCGAATTATTATATACAAAAAGGTTCTCACATATAAATAGTACTTTTCGTAACTGAGACATGTAAGGTTTACATACAAAAGAAGTGGGACCAAGAGATACGCCTCGGGGCCGGTGGCACACAACAACATTCACTTTATAAAAGTTTTTGTGGCTGTCGTCAGGTGTCCGAAATCGGAAGGATTGTAATATAAGACCGGAAGCGTTGCGATATGTTTCACATTGTAACTGTGGTGATAATGTCAACTGTCAACAAATGAGTTGCTTCGTCGGTATGGTTACTTTCATATGCAGTAGTCTAAAAATTTATTTTTAATATGATTAGACAGAAAAGATGTACTAGGGAATAATAAAATTAAAATATTTTTACAAAATTAGAAACGTAAGTAAATAATTCTGATAAGGAATATTATGAACCGTCAGGCACTTTACAATAGTTACGTAATGGACTGGAACAGACACGCAATAGTTCTATTTAACTATGTATGTGTGTTTTGAATTAATGGTAGCGTTGAAATAATAAATTTTACAATACACCGGCAAAGTAAATAAGTTATCATCTACCTGTTATCGGTTGCATAACATATTATGTGGATAAATTATTAATAATTATCTGAATGTTAATATTATGACGAGAGTGGTAGACGGATAACGTCTAATAGATATTTTGTTTATAAGTTTGTTGATTTCATCATCTGTATGATATTTCAAGTATAGATACGATGCAGGTTTTGTCTCTTTCTAGCCCACGGATAGCTCCTTCTCTCTCATTTTATTCTTTTCGATAAAGTGGCTTTACATAAACATTTTTTGGACTAAACAAAGATAACTTCAATAGCAGTATTACCAAATCTGTTCCTCACTTCTTATTACCACTCCCATTCAAAATTGTGTCGTGTCAAACCGCCATAAACCCCAGCAGAACCAAAAAGACAAAAACTCCGCGGCAAGGAAACGACGGTGGATGCGATAATGCAACCACCGTTGTCATAAAGAATGACTTGTTATCCTTGCCGGTCGGTCGTTAATTATGTACTAGCGCCTTCGGAAGGCAAACACAATTATGGGCTATTTTCGCACGTTCGGGCCCTATCCTAGAGGTACCATTATGCGGGAAATATTACCCCGTTTTATGAAACATCGGCCACACTTTCGAACTGGGCTAGATTTAGTCGCCGGCTTACGGATTTATTGGCGAGGAGGCACGCCTCGAAGTGGAAAAAAGTTTGGCTCGATATTGTATGATAAGAGTGAACCGGGGAGATGTATTGATGGGCGCTGCACTGCGGGAAAGTCAATTTAATTGATAGTAGATAGTCTAAGACATTCCGTGTCGTCGGTGCAGTGTACGGTATGTTGTATGTAATTAGCTAGCGAACAGGAAGGAACTCGGATTGGTTGCAGTCAAGTTCTGCAATTTGTGGTCTCAAATAGTATATTTCGATACGAGTGCGCTGTCATGACACTTTTCAGGGGCGAGGAGCAGCCGAGGGTTGCAAATAAGCCCGAGCCCATGAAAATTGACAGTGACAAAATGAGAAAAATATTACATCAAATTTTTAGGTTAGGTTGACAGATGTCAAATTAAGTAAATAATGCTGTATGTAATTATGTATTTCATTATGCATTATGTGTTGCACTAAACGAATACAAATACAAATACAAACGCTGGACCTGAGTATTAAAAGGGTCAGTCTCCCTTTTTACATTGGAGATAGATTCAAATTCGACTTCTCTATGTTAAGTTCTATCTAAAGTGAAAAGACCAATCTCCTGGTATCTTATAAAGTGTTATTCACACTTTAATTTTAATCGACCCATATTTAAATTTTTAAAATAAATAAAAACTTTGTGGCATAAGCTAAATCACAGTTTATCTACAGAAACATTGAAAGTGGAAATTGGCCCTTTTAATACTCAGATCCAGTAAAACGTACACCTAAACTATCGGTGTCATAATTTTCGTACGTCGCGTCCCAACATTAATACCAAAAATATCTCAGAAATAATAAAATAAAATAAAAACACCCCCTTGTTTATGTCGTATTCCTGACAGTCCATGACATTCTCCCTTTGAATCAAATGATCTCTCTATCTATCTTTCTATCTTTAATCCTTGAACATGAACCGAGCGGTATTAAATAAAACCGTGTGTGCTTCACCGATTTCTATCATTGTTTTTTTTTTATTGATTATTATTTGCATTTTCTTTTCGGGACACGCCAGTCCATTACAGCCACCGACTTAAACCAGCATGGGTCGTCTGAGTAAGAAACTGGTGAACTAGAGGCAAAGAGCACGTTGACACACGCACGAAACCGGTTCAGATTAGACTGCTGAACATTTTTTTTATTTTTACATTGATTCGATTACCAATCCAATATACATATCACTCGAATTTCGAGTGACGGGGATTACTAGTATACACTAGTATACAAAATCAAACAACAGTGTAAAATAAATAAAACCTGCAACTGCAATTACAATGTAAATATCTAAGAGCCACCGCCTAAGATCGTTCTTATAAAAACCCACTCCCGCGTTCCCGCAAAAACCCGACCGTTTCCCACTTTACTCCCGCACTTCTAAAGAATTGAGGGCAAAAAATAGAACAGCCAAACCGCCGAGTGTATTGCAATTGCTTTCGTGTTCGAGCTCATCCATCTCGGAAACCATGTTGCAATATCTATTAGGCGCGCTTTACCGGACCGGGATCTCCGTCAGCCATTAAGTACAAACCTGGCGGATCTTATTTTTACAGCACCAACATTGTTGTATATTTACAATCTTTCTGTTGACCGCACAGTTTCTTAAATTGCGAATGAAAAACAGCCGTCGTCGACTACTTTAAAAAGTCATTTCCTCTCGTAATTCTCTCGAAAACTGTATGTCACGATCGCCCTTAAATAAGAGCGGTAGGAAAACTGCTAGATTTATGAGCTTTTAATATAATGAAGATAAAGCGGGAGCCCTAATTATAGTCGCCATATATTTTCCAGAGAGGGCTGATAAAAATAATGTTTGAGGCTTGGTGTTATTGGGTTTTTGCAGAATCGAGCCTTTTTGTTTGCTTACTGGCCTTGACGTCAGCGCAGTAAATTGTACTTGACTTCACTAAGAAGATTACACTGGTCTAAATGTTCTGTTTTTGGTTGCTCGAGCTATAGTATCGTTTGTACATCGTAATATCAAAATAACGACAAATTTTGTTGTCGAAGCTATTAGTTGTTATGAATCACAAGAAGGCTGTTTGTACACCGCGGGGCAGATAAAAAGCGGCGCCTCAGAGTTTCCTTGAAGTTTTCGAGTTTACAGACGAGATTTAGGGCGACATTAAAAAGGCGCGCTTGTACTTAATACAACATTTGTTTACCTACTGAGACTGGCTTGATGGCCCCAGATTTTTCAGGGCGATTAACTGGGGATGCAAGTTCTTTTTGGTCCTAATCCCTATGTAATAAAAGTTGCGAGGTGCGTAATACGTGGAATCTGGAAAAAGATGTGTCAAATAAAGTGTTAAAGGATAACATCTCATTTAAAATATTCTACTATTATTAGACACTAGCTGGAGAGCCGGACATTGCACTGGTTTACACGCGTAATAAGCATGAGTTTCACTAAAAATGCTAATAGATGGTGTTGGCGGTACCAATATCGACCATCAGGAAAGGTTTTTTAAGCTTTAATATTGAGATCATGTATCGTATATGTTGCTCATGGGTGTAAACTATTACCACAATATCCGTCTAGTAAATTTTGTGTGATTGAAGAAGAAATTAACAGACAGACAAAAATTCTAAAAATAGGTTTTCTCTTCGCTTCTATTATTATCATTATATTCACTAAATTAATTACAGTTTTACTACATCTTTGTTGTTATTACGAACGGGCGTATACAGTGAGCGGCAAAAGTATGGAATAAATTCATTGAAAATGAAACAAAATTTTTTCAATTTTTTTTTATACGGGTCAATTTTGGTTTATAAAAATTAATATTTTTATCCCAAACTAAATTTCAAGCAGTCATTTGTTTTCGAGTGATGACGTCATCAATATTTTTTTTAAATAGAAACCCTAATTCAGATAGCCCTTTTAATTCTCTAAATGACAATATAAAAATTTTGTTATCTTAGATAATCAAAGTTTTGAGAAAAAAATAAAATTAGATTTTTTTATGACAAACACAAAACAAGTCAAAAAATCAAGTAGGTAAATCAAACAGTCAAATGGTACTGTCAGTTTCATTTCTATGTTTAAATTGAACATAGAAATAATCAAAGTTTTGAGAAAAAAATAAAATTTGATTTTTTTATGACAAACAAAAACAAGTCAAAAAATAAAGTAGGTAAATCAAACAGTCAAATGGTGCTGTCAGTTTCATTTCTATGTTTAAATTGAACATAGAAATGAAACTGACAGTACCATTTGATTGTTTTATTTACATAATTGATTTTTTGACTTGTTTTTGTTTGTCATAAAAAAATCAAATTTAATTTTTTTCTCATAACTTTCATTATCTAAGATAACAAATTTTTTATACTATCATTTAGAGAATTAAAAGGGCTATCTGAATAAAGAAAAAAATAGGGGGTTTCTATTTAAAAAAATATCAATGACGTCATCACTCGAAAACAAATGACTGTTTGAAATTTAATTTGGGTATTAAATTAAAAGGTATTAATTACTATGGTTACACAATGGTAAGACATGAATAATTTTTTGAAACGTCATTTTGACACTTTCATAAATTTTTTGAGTTTTAACTTTTTACAAGAAATTACACGTCGGGCATAAAACGTCGTATCTTACACGTGACCGAAATGACATTGTAAGCTCGTGAGATGTGTATCACTCGTGCTATCGCACTCGCGATTCAAAGATCTCACTCGTTGACAATGAAGCATTTCTGTCACTTGTAATATAATCTACTATTGTATTCGTTTGTGAAACACATAATGCATAATGAAATACATAACAACATACATAAATATTACGCCATATGTATTTAATTTGACAGCTGTCAACCTAACCTCAAAATTTGATGTAAATTTGCACTTTTTCTCATTTTGCGTGAACGAATAAAAAAAACTCTGTTCAATACTCGTGCGCTGTCACTTTTCAGGGGCTCGGGCTCATTGCACCCCTCTGCATTCGCCTCGTAGAATAGGCCTTCAGGTTACCTTGACTCTTTCAATTTATATTTCAGAATAAATCAGAGTCTCCATGCAGAGTAGAAAGCTTTGGAAGCTTTGGAAGCTTCAAAAGCATATAGTTTTGGAAAAATACTGCATTTTTTCAGATACCTATTGAGAGTTACATCGAATCTTCAGACTGTTTAAATTAATAGCTATTTAAGTAACAAGGGATGTAAGGACGTAATTACTTTCAGGCAGAGATGTAATGAAAGTGTTAATAGTCGATACATCCCGTGTTATCTTATTACATTTTTCCGGCCCCGATTAAAATTTATGTTTCCGGCTCCCGATAATGTAATTCAATGATGTAGTCCTAACAGCAATACGTGTTTGTTTTACCCTCGTCAACGGAACTTAATAATGTTATTAAGTTCCTAGGAAAGTAATAATTTACAAAAGTACACTATTAAGTTCCGTTGTCAAGGATAAAGCATAGGAACAAGCAAATTGAGACCTCATAAAGTAGTGCTTCTATAAAAGTGTCTAAAATAGAAAATTTTAAAAGTTCTAAGTGTTAAGTTTTAAGTATAAAGTCATTTGAGTTAAGTTGCAATGCTCCATAGTTTGAACAGACTATTCAATATACAGGGTGACTCACAAAAAACCTTTAACTCTGTAATATGCTTATTTTCAATCCGAACTGAACAAGTCACACATCAAAATTTGTCACTATTCACATCAAAGAAAACATTGATTTTTAATTTCTGAGAGATGGCCAACTCTACTTTTCAAATTGCCCTGTATATATTTTCTATTCATTCTTACAAATAATACACTAGTTTACACGGTTTATATACTTTCGCCAAAATGTGTATTTTTCTATAGATTCAAGTGCGCTGAGTACGGGAAAAATACTTAAAAAATTGTGTCACGTCTAGTTTAAAAAACATTTATTAAATAGTTAAAAAAAACAATAACATAAAATATGAAAAGAAAAAGTTTGAAATGACTGATTTTAGTCTTCTTTTTATAATTTCGTTGATCTGTTTCTCTTAAAATAGACCAGCAGTAGTCCCCTAATATACTTTCGTCCCAAAAATCTTTGTGTCTGTCAAAAATTTTAAGGTATTGGTGAAAACGTTCGCCCTGCTCGTCACTCACGGCGCCCAAGTTTTCAGGTAACAAGTCCAGGTGTGAATGAAAACAAAGTATCTTGAGAGACATGTTCACACCCATGGCATATCAGGATATTGACTTTTGTTTATTTTTTTTTTAATTAAAGCCTGCAGTTTTTGTCGTACAAAAATAACAGTCATTTTCGTGATTTGAGGATTCTCTCCACAGCATTGGTGATCCAAATTGGAGATAATTTTTTTCTTCCGAAGCCCAGCTTACACACAGCTTTCACAAAATACATGTGGGACTCATTTTTTATGTAGATCACTCACTGAGAATCCAAAATAATGCAATTATGCTGTTTTAAGACATTCCAATATCGGTCTTCCTTTTTTTTTGGGAATATAAATTGTCCCCAAACGTAACAAAAACGATCAGAATTTAATTTACACACTCTATAAAACATTTTATCAAAAACAAAACCACTATAGTTCACAGAAACACAAGAAAAAGGAATATAAAATCCAAGTTGATAATGCGGGTAGGTAAAAAAAAATTATTCTCATACTAAAGAAACGTGACGTGATAGATTTTTTTCGAATACCGCCTTTCATTAGTTGGAGGTACTATAATAAGAGAATAGGTGTTTCACTAAAAATATATAAAAAAATTTAAAATTTGTAAACTAGTGATATTTTTGGAAATACGAAGATATTAAAAGGAAAAAAAGAT
Organism: Diaperis boleti; assembly: GCA_963583935.1. Lineage (NCBI taxonomy): Eukaryota > Metazoa > Arthropoda > Insecta > Coleoptera > Tenebrionidae > Diaperis > Diaperis boleti. Next base: position 16,051,307 of record OY757244.1, on the reverse strand, counting down.
CTAGTAATAACCTAAAAACAAAATGTTACAAAATGCTATCCCAAAATATTATACCTTCTAATAACATTTAGTTTTGTTCCATAAAACATTTGATGGTATAGCTGTCTAAATAGGATCTATCAAATCCATGGCATTCTTCGCTATTCTTCTTAATAATACCACTGATGGTTTTCTATTTCTTTTGATTATCCTAATTTTCCTAATTCTCTGATTCTCAAGCAGTATCTACTTCTTCATTTGGTCTTGATTCTCCCAATTCGTGATTTTTTATTTTGTTTTGTTATGTTAATTTATTACTCTAATTTGTGTGTGTGTGATACTATTTTTGTTTCTCATTTTTCAGTTTTTTTAAATTCTCCCGATTCCAATGGTTGTGTTTCTTCTCAAATTTATCTTGATTGACACTATTTTCAATTTAATATTGATTTATTTCTATAGATTTATTTTGTTAATCCTCTTAACTCTCTTGATTTTTCTGACTATTTCGACTGTAAATTTCTTAACTTTCCAAACACCAATTCTGTAATTATTATATTATGTATAAGCCTCGTTCTATTTTTCTTCTGATTTTCCGATTGAGGTACCATTATAGCTGATTTTTCAACATCAGAAGTTACACAGGGATTCTGAACGAACGGAGCAGATTGGAGAATGTTTTTTATGGCATTGCATCAAAAAGATTTGATTATTGATTTTTCTACATGAAATAAAAATAAAAGTTATTTAGAGAAAGTCTAGTACCGAATTTTACAAAATCTTGGGTGCAACTCATTAAAAAAGTGTTTTTCCAGATTCACGACCTGTTTTTCAACTCGACTTCCTCTCGATCAAATGTGGAAACACTTCAGTTTTGCTATCTCGTTACACAAATAGCTATTCTAGTTATGCCTCTTAAAAATAAATATTGAATACGAATCCGTCAAGTAGGTATTAAATAAAACAAGCAAAATTAAAATGTATGTCTAGCATCTGTTGTTTAATTTGTTAGTTTTGTAATAGTACCTTAAAAGTACAGTTTTAAATCGTTAATTGCTTTAGGGAAATTATCGCTTAGTCATTGTTTTCCCAACTGGATAAGATTTAAAAATGGTTCATTTTATTGGAGCATGTGACAAGTGAGATCAATAATCATCACAAATTTCCCGAGTGGATACCAAATTGTCGATAATAATTTTCTCGAGTGGTTTATGGTGAGCGAATAAAAATTGTGGAACATTTGATATGCCGAGTAGAACATTGAAATATTATCATTTCTATTATCTTCTACATCTGCCTTATCTTCTAATTGTCAAGTGATATTGGTACCGATACCGGACAAGCTTCTCTTTTAGTGTACTCTTTCTGTTTTATTTGATGGATGCAATTTTATTATTGTCAGTGTGAAATTTTCTATATCCAATCAATATCAACCAATATTTATGCAGGATCAACCGATTCCAAACTGCAAAAGTAGACACTATCGCTGCCATGTCATTGTGTGCATTTTTGTTCGTTATTTTGCCCTGTTTAGTCTCGTATCAGCGGCTTTCTGCGTCCTCCCGCAGGCCACATCCTCGTCCGTTTTTTCTTCTCGGTCCGTCCGTCCGACCTCAATTTCCATGCATGACTCGCCTGTCCATAAAAGCCATAAAGGCTATCGCCTTGCGGTGGACTCAGTTAAGGATCAGTTTACACAGAGCGGATGCCATTTGCATATCTTTGGTACACTCGGACCGCCGCTCGATATTCGATTAATCCGAATCAGGAGTTGCACAACTAACCCTCGATTAGAATTAAAATTGTCTTTGGTTTGTCTAATTGGTCGTAAATATTTGGCCAGTGGCGGATTAAGTGCATTAGGCGAGAGGGGCTGTAATCTAGATCTACTCGCACAAATCGAGGTGGAAAATAAAATGTTTCCACAAACTCATCAATTTGGTCAATTTTCTCATAATAGCAAGAAAGGGGAATATAAACAAATTGTATTAATACTTTTCTCTACTTGGTGCTAACATTACAAAAAATATCTTTTTAGGCCACCTTTTTTTAACAATTTTTTGTCCGCTTTCATATTTATTCGTGGCGCCATCTATGATGTACCTACATTACCTACAATGTCATGAATAAAATGAGCAAACTGAAAAAAAATTGCAGATATTATGTTCTAATTATTTATTATTTACTAAATGCTAAAAATTGTGTTAAAATCAGACTGGTCCTAAAAATAAACACTTTTTGGCCTCGGAACACAAATAAGTATTTTGAGAAAAGAGGAAGAACAAACTCAATTTGATGAACAATTTAACCCCCTGTGGGAATCTCAGTAGCGGAATCCGAGGCCCAAGATCCAATACGTCCCTGGCGCGTTATTTTAATGGAATACGCTCTAATTTTCCCGCTAATCGTTTAAATAAATCCCTAATTAGTATAATCTCGAGTCGGAGTGTCACTGCGAATAATCCGAGGAAGGGAGGACGCTTATCGCGAGTGGAGTGGATCTTCTTCCGGCGAAAAATCGGCCCCCTTGGAAGTTCGGCGATGATAAAAACCGAACGAACCAAGGAATGGCATTTGGTATTGATCCACCTGCTCTGCCACGCATTTCATAAACGGAGTTTGTTTACGCGAGTCTCAAGAAATTGTTTAACGATCTCGACAGAAGTTTGTTGTGTAATCGGTCGATCATAATTGACTTCTGAACGATACGAGCGGCAAAACTTTAGGAAAAATAAAAGCGAAGCAAAGCCGGATGAATTTCAAATGGAAAATGCGATTCTCGAACCGGAGACGAATCGGGGAATATTTGGTCGAACTGTATAAACAAACGGCCGCGGGAACAAGTTGGTAATCGTCTTATTTACTTTTGCAGATCATAGTCTACGAGTTAGTGAGGCTGGCGCTGTCATATTTGATCCCCTTTCTGTGCAGCTTGATATCTGTGCTCAATATAAATATACTGAGCTATGAGTACATCAAGACAGGACTGAGAATCATAGAAAAATAACAGATTGAACAATGTGAGGGCTGTGAGGGCCAAATTTTACCATAAAGACATTCCAGTCGGAACATGTATTAGTACAGGCAAAGAACGAAAAAAAGTCATTGATAAATCGTGCAACTAATCCCACTGTATAGTACTAAAGTTTCAAAACCACCATCGTCTGTACGACAAAAAAAACGCCATCTATAACTATCAAACAATCTCATTAAGCCTATGCCAACCCCCTGCAGAACAAAAACCAAATTTGCCCATTTAAAACGACCCAACTTTTGCCTACTTGTTGCTATCCAACCCCCTTCGTTCAAAAAGCGTTCCGCCCCCCATCCGTTTCCGCCCTTATTGTGAGTGTTGTTCATTTCGATAATTTAGTGTCTCCGAAAAGAGAAACAATGACCGCGCGGTGCGTAAATATCAATTCGGAGCTTATTGTTTTAGATTTGTCATCGGCAGGAAAGTTTTTACCCTCATCCGCTTCCTTCGTTCGCCCTAACTGCGATTTATGCCCTTCTCGCATCACATATATTTCGGTAATCTAGCCCTCTTCAGATGCCATTTTTCTCAATATATCTACGAGCCCACTAAACATCTGTGATATATTCCATTAAACTTTCGGCTAATAACCATCTGGTTCTAGATTTATAAGACGCTCGCGACGCATTGCCAGAAGCAGGAGATACGACCAACATTCACTCGGATTCCGTTCTTTAGTTCTTTATTATGCTGGTGCATTTTTGCGTTATCTGGAGAATAGTCGGATTTTAATTGAGCTCATGGTAGACGAAATAATGTTGTTTTACGAATTAAGGAGAATAGTATACTGTGTAACAAGTGACGAAAGTTGCATCAAACGCAAGCGAGAAGTTATGTCAACACGAGTGTTATATTCTTTGAATGAATAAAAAGTATGTTTCATTTATAGTAATAATTGTACTAAGTTTAACACATTGGTTTTAGGTGAACAAGAATTATTACGGATTAGATGATTTGACACACTCTTCGTTCTGGCTCTGTGCCTACAATATTAAGAGACTGTATTTGCTGTAGTATTTAATTTTCATCTCTCAACAGCAGCAAATAGCGCTATTATGATAAAACCAAAATGAGATTCACGATCACGCAGGTAGATTGACGTACGCACTTTCGTGCATTTTACACGCATCTGATACTTTCCGACAGGGCAATCAATGGCGAAAATGTGAGTTTCGGAATAGGGACAAATTAACAGTGAACCGTAAGAGGGGGAAAAATCATCAATACACACAGGAGAAAGGAAATGAAGGAAATTGAGAGAAATGAGGGATTGTAATAATCACCGTGTATTTTCCACCAGAAGCAGAAAACCCTCTCTACTCAGATCGTAAATATCGTCGAAATAATTTCATGATTTTACAGTTAAAATTATTGCCATCCAAGTTGATGTTCCACCATTCGAAGACTTATAAAGAGGCAGAGCTCGAGACTCTAACGAACGAATCGATACAAAGCTGAAATATTTACAACGGCTGTTGCATGAAATATCGTTATTTGATTCGAATGGGTGGGCAAAAAATTAATAAATTTCCGCCATTATGATCCCGACTTAAATAAATAAATGCCAACAACGAAATTAAAACCGTGCAACTAAATAAGCTGTTATTCATGCCTTTGGACCGCTTTGTGTAACAAACATGTTATTTCAAGTTTTCAAAGTGCATGAAAGTTGCACGTGTAAGTTTAGAAGTACTCGCCTGTAAGTCAGAAACTGTTTATTGTAAGGTTTCCAAGTTTGCAAAGGGGCACGGATTTAATTAATCGGCTGAAATTTGTTTTAGTAACGGGGAGAGAGCATTTTGATTATTTTGCGCGGGTTTTATGTCGTGTAATTTCAACTGTGACAGTTACTCATTTTTTAACATTATAGCAGTCGCAACTAACTGCGTCTGGGAGGAAAAATGGAATGAAATATATTCGGTCGTGTTCTTCTCACTTACTTTCATTAGCGGGGTCATCGTTTCGGATTTTTTCTTTTCTAGATTGCGCTTAACTTGGAAAAACCACTTTGTTTATTAATGTATCAATAAATAATAGTATATTATTTATCTAGAACGAGAAGTGAAGTTTAAAGTACGAGCAAGTTGTTTACGGCCGAGGCGCCTAGCCGAGGCTGGAATTACTTGTGAGTACCTTTAAAAACACTTCTTCGTTCGAGGTAAATACAACGTTTTATTTCATACTGCAAGTTTAATGAACTAAGTCAAAATAAATGAAATGTTGTGTGTTTATCTCGCACAAATTATTCGTAATAATTAAATATGCGGGAACCAACATTCCCATAGTAACAAACGTTTGTCAAAAATGACAACGAAAAAACTGGGTCACGGTGAATGGTTTTAGATATTTTATGCGATTATTCCGTTTAAAATGGAGAAAATTGAGGTGCCTCAAGACATTGTAGATGAAGCAGATCACGTGAAGAACAATTTGATGCCACAAAAATGTCGGGAACAATGTAAGAAATGATTGACGTATAATTTTAAAGTACTAGGACTTTAAAATTTTTCTTTAAAGTACTAGGACGTTAATGTTCCACTTTTGGTATCAAAAATAATCCGAAAAATGTCACTTTAGATACAAGTATGAAATAAACTCAATTTTTGTTGTAGCACCTACATCTTTTTTGGTTAGAAATCGTCGGTGTCCGGCTTTAATAACATATTTTTTGTATAATCAATAAAGTGGTACATAACTATAAACATATAAACTTTTCCGCATTTGTAGTGTTACGATCAAAATTGACGTAACGTTGTAAACTACACTGAGAAAACAGTTGAATTTATATCACTCGAATTGAATAATAGTCACTCAATATTATATTTAAAATCCGACATAGTCAATTTTGAGTTTTCTTAAATGGGAGATAGAGTTCAGTAAAATAAAGTCATGAGTTATTAATAAAAAACCAGTTACAAATTAATAGTTAATTATATTGATATTAATAGTTAATCATGAATATATTTGTTATTATTCAGAATTATTTTATTTTCCAATCTAACTTTGTTTAAAAATAATCAAGTTCATTTGTTATTATGTATGTATTGATTGGTAGTTATGTAGACTACTTTATTACTACCATTGCAATAAATTATATTTTTATAAATGAGTATTTAAAAATGGCATGGGTAATTCTCCAAACGAAAATACAGAATTCATCTAACAAAATTTATTAAATTTAAATACCTACATAACACATACACATCATAAGTAGACATAAACATTTTTATAAATAGTCAAAAACTCTAACGAATAATAAAAATAAAAATCTAAATAGTCTAAAAACAAAAACAAAATACATTCTATGGAATAGACATGGCACTAATATATTTTTTGCAATTACCGACAGATGTGGAATAACGCAAGGTAGGCATTTTTTAACACTTTAATAAGAGAATATTGTTGGTTATTGTAACAAGCATTTTCTTTAACCAAATATCACCAAATATGCATCACAATGTTGAGCATAACCGCATTGTTCTAAATCTAAATACACTAAATTAATGTTACCATCATCACAGTACAGGATATATTTTATTATTCCAAAATTATAATAACTTACCTTCCAACAGGCTTTCTGCAATTAATAAGTTTTTAGCTGGATGTTCGCCATGTTAAAACAAAAATAAAGTAACACCAGGGCGCAAAATAGTCAAAAACATGGCACACAACAACCACGTTGTAAACTCACACTGGCGCTGATGATGGCTGATGCCATATTCATTGAGAAGATATAACTCAATGTAGGATTGTAATAAGCCAAACCTATTATTATCTAAACTTCATAGTTTTCTTTAATATCTTCATTTATTACTATTTGAATACCGAGTTCTTTAGGTCAAATTACACATGATTTGATTTATTATAAATCAGCAAAATTTATAACGAAATTTACAAATTTTTTAATGATTTTTAATACACTGTGTTGAGTGTAATTTAATCAACTTTTTCTAATCAATAACAGATTTCCCTGAAATGTTCGAAAATGTTAAATAATAACCACTATTTTAAAATTAATTTATTAAAAAGCCTGTTGACTATTTAGGAATACGCCGCATTATTTATTATTCAATTTTTCAGAAAGTTTATCTAGAGTAATAAAAAGCATATTATTTTTCTCGGTGTAGTAACTATTTAATTAAGCAGCTAATTAAATAGTTAATACTTTTTTTTCTCATTTTGCGTGAACGAATACAATAAAATGTTGGTCAATACTCGTGACCTCTCACGTTTCAGGGGCTCGGGTTAAATGTCAAAAAATAAGTTTGACAACTTTTAATCACATTTATAAAAAACAGGTTAGAAACGATTATGCTGAAACCGTGAAAAACATTTTTGTTTTAAGGCACCGGTTCTCAAAAAATTTTTCGCCATAGAGAAAAACAGTAATGGCAAAAACATATTTTGCGTTTTTTTTTTTATTATTAACATTCGATAAGTATAGATTTTCAGACTACACTAACGGTGGTTGAATTATGTTAAAAACACATTAATATTTTCAGAATTCTAATTTTTTAATTCTCTTTATTCCCATTTTTTTAATTGTTCTAATTTTGATTCCAGACTCTATAGATTCTCTTGTTGATTCTCCTGATTCTGTCTTATTGCTATTTAAAATTAAAATTTAAATATATCTAAAGTTCGACTTAGATATATTTAAATTTTAATTTAAATTTACTCCACCTGGATTTAAGAACATTCTTCTGGTTTATTGCTATTTGCTATTTGCTAGAATTATCCTGATACTATTAATTTAGTAATTCTTTCTGATTATTTTAAAATTACGAACCTTTCATTTGCACATGCAATTTATTGGCTGCAGTTCTTACAGTTCTAACAGGATTCTTATACTAATTTGGCTGAACTTGACCAGTTTCTCTAGCTGCCGCAAGCATGTACAAAACCCTCTGCATATGATTTGGCGCGATTTGTTTCCTTTGCTGCTTTATTTTCTAATATCTCTTTGTTAGAAATTTTATTATATTATTTACTTAATATCCCTCTATTTTAACAATAAATTATTGTTTCTGATTTAAAAATTATTTGGTAAACAAACTGATAAATATTGTATTTACCATTTTGAAGAGTCGCAGTTGCAAAAACGTGTGATAATTACATAAATTAATAATAATTATATGGTTTATTTTAAAACAGTGATATTTGTGATACACGTTATTGGTCTCTTACAATTTCTTACATATTCATATATCAGTTATTTGTGTAAAACAAATCTTGTTCTTACATTGAGAATTTTGACATCCAAATTATTTATGAAAACTGTATTATATTGGAGAAGGTTAGTTCAGGTGCCACTATAACGACAATTCATAAATCATGGTCGCTACGCGTTATTCTAGAAGAGCCTGACAAAGTCAAGGATGGCTCAATTATTTTACTTCAGATTTCCCTTGCTTATTATATTTATTATGTGACCCATATCAACAGAGATATCCGCTTGGGCGTTCTTGTCTGTCTCACATGTGCCGATAGAATTTCTGTCCGATCAATTTATTTTACCACAGTCGATATAGTGGAAAGCCAGCACGAAATTTATGATTCTAAATATTGAGTGTTAACCTCAGCAGTAGTTCACGCCGCTCAATCCACCACTTATTGGCCAAAAATCTCCAGAGTAATTTCAGCCCCCTCTTGACACCAAACACCCCGACTGCTTTGCAAACATCCAGACTCAACGCACCTGAACGGAGAGTGGCTTTACGCCACTTAATGTTCGCTTCTTCGAGTGCACTCCGTGCTTAATGTACCTTCTCGGCGCGCGTCTTTTATTTCTTCGACATTTTTGGTCTAATGGCCGCCCTAATCGATAACCACTACACGACTATTCCAAACACATTAACGACGAAATTATTAAGTTCTATCTCGGGGGATTACGACGGGGATGAGTTCGATATGAAAGAGTACATGAAACCGAGAAAGCTTTTCCGCAGGATGAAAGATGAGTGTGTAATCAAATCGAGAGAGTTTGATGGTCCGTTGCTGGCTTGATGCGGACTGCAGATCCTCACGACCATCGTTATGTCCTTTTAGGGGCACAAAGGATTACGAACGCCCTGCAAAGTGCATCTGAGGAGGAATCGAAGCGGGTGGTTTAATTGAATTTTGAAAGCGTTCCGTGAAGTGGACAAGTTACTTTCACGTTAAAATATTTGCCTTTTTGAACAAAATATATATGTTCAGCTACCTATATTATTATTCAGAAGACCACTAAATAAAGACGGAATCGCGGCGAAGATGGATGCCGAAGACACAATTGATGCAACAAGTGACGGACTAGAACATATTTGCATCCTTGACATCAAAATTAAACTAGACGTTTAAATTTACTACACTCAAAGCGCTCACAAATAGGAATTGATAAAAATGTATTGGACAATGGTAGTGTAAAATATTCAAACAATCAAAATATAATTAATTAGTGCATGAATGCCACATGACAGAGATTTTCCACTGAAATTATTGCTGTATTGTTGGTTTTTGAAAAGCGAGAATTTCATTAAAACGTGGCCATATAGGTACACGGGAATGCATGCACAAAATCTACATAATAGTAGATTTAAGCTAACAAAACTCAATCATGGTGAATTGTATGCCATTGTCGCTGTTGGAAAAACGCAGTGATACTAGATGTATTTTACAACTACAGCGATAGTATATCTATCAGTTCATTCAACTTTAATATTTTGTCAAAATATCACAAATTTTGTCTCAATTTTTCTCTGCGCCTCCACCAATTTCTTTCCATTTTAACAAAAAAATATTCTGCCGAAACATGTACCATTAGTAATCTTACAGTTATTAAAGTTTGTGGAGTTCGACATAGATATATTTAAATTTTAATAAAAAAATATTTCTTCTAACGTTCTTCATTGTTGCAGGTGAGCTGAGAAACGACGTCCAAGTCCGTCCCTGTCTCGGTAGGTGCCGGGCCAGCTATTAGCAGTGGGATTCTAATTCAGCCTTAATTACATTGTCGCCGGATTCGGGCGTGCATTGGTACAGCCTTAACGCGACCTTTCGCATGTAATTAGAGAGCCCCATTACTCGAGCAATTACCCACCTATATGTCGATATTAAATCGGTTCACTCTTCCGACGATTTAAGCGCAGACACTATCGATTAATTCCGTTTCCTATTTCGGGGATTTGCGGCTACAATAAATTTTTAATAAGCTAAGCGGTTAAGTACTTAAAATAATGGTTTCAACACTAAGAAAAGCCAATTTATCCCAGGTTGTATGTTTTGGAGGAGATTGTGTGTTTTCGTGCTCATATTATTTAACACTCTTTGGATGAATTTCTTAAAAGCTTTTAGCACATCAATTGAAATATGTATTTAATACTAGCTGACCCGGCGAACTTTGTACCGCCTCAGAATCAATGAATGTTTTGTTAACTTTTTAGCAGATTTTTTTTTTCAAAGGATAATGCACACAACGCCTTCTACTGGCATTACCAGAACCAGCATACAACGCCATGTTCATTTTTGTTTCTGTCATGTGTTATGTAGGGATTCTATACAAAATGTATGAGAAAATTTTTTTCGTTATTTTTTCCGATGTTTTAATAGTTATTCGCCCCCGAAAATGTCAGTCAATCCGTTCTCGAGATATCAAAAAAATTGTGTGTGGAGTCCACGCGCAACAAAAGTGAAACTTCGGAGTTTACTCCTTAAAAATTGATTTTCATTTTTAAATACCGGTACGACAAATTTTGTTGGTCGGCGTTATTTATTATTGTTGCGTTGCCCTGTACCAAACTCCCCACTCCTGCAATCTTTCCGATGTTTTAATAGTTATTTTGCTATTCGGGGCGGAGGAAAATCCAACAAATTAAAGATCATAAAAATTGGTCCAGCCGTTCTTGAGTTATAAACCCAAGGGAACCCCCTCAGTCCACACTGTCCATGTTTTCATAGTTATTCTGCTATTCGCGGCGGAGACAAATCCAACAAATCGAAGATAATAAAAATCGGTCAAGTTGTTTTTGAGTTATATGTATTTGAGTTAATTTTGAGTTCATGTGTTAATAGTTATTATGGTATTCGGGGCGGAGACAAATCCAACAAAGCAAAGATCATAAAAATCGGTCCAACCGTTCTTAAGGAGGCCCTCTGGGGTTTATTATATTAACACAAAATAAATTGAGCCAATAGCAATTAGAGATTTTTCATAGTTGCTATGTATATAAGTGAGTATCCCCTTGACGAGGGGGTATATTCATTTCGGTGTTTCGGCTGGCTCCAACAATGAACTTTGCCATAGGAACGATTTTTTTATGATTGTTAATAAACGTCAGAAAAAAAGTTCCGTCAAGATTTCGTATTTTTTCGTTATATAATCGTAATGAATACCACTCGAGCATTGAAAACAATCTGATTAAACTATCCTCGTCATTCCACGTATTTCGCGAAATACGTCTCATGACTCGGAAGTTCGATATTTTCTATGCTCTTGTGATATTTTTACTGAAAATACACCATGATACCGTGAACAGCTACATCTAAAATATGAAAGTCTTTATTTATTATTCACTTATTATTCTTAAATTATTTTATTTTGCACCTGTCCATTATTACTATATAATACCTTGACAACGGTAGCTATTAACAGCCTCATAATGCCCGAGGGCATTCTGGATCATAATGCCCGATAATTAAAAAAAAAATTGTTTAAATAAGTTAGTTATTTAGAAAACATTTATTTATAACTATGATACAAATTAATTAATTCTTTTCTCTCCAATAAAAATTACAATTTTGGAATGTGTCGGAAAAGATGAAGTAGTTCCAATTTTGAAGTCTTTTGAGTGGACCGATGATGAACCTGTGTTGCATTCGGTTTCATTCGGAATGATAACGAGCGCATTTTCTTTTTCGGAAACAGAAAGCACCACCTTCAACAAGAAGCGTTGACGAAGTTCGGCGTAAACAGTGTCCGGTGTAGCCTTTCGGGTTTTCCAAATTAAGATATTTAGCAATGATGAAGGGGACACTCCCTAGAGTATTTTTACCCACAGGTGAATCTATACATCTATTATTTCGATAGGTTAAAAAAAACCTACGTTGTCTACATCCCTTTGGCCGCAGTGCAATGTACTTGCTAACTAAATTTAACGCGCCTATATAGCTTTCTTCAACAATGGTGAAACTTTTTGAGGTGCAAGTCTTCGTTTCTGGTACCTTGATAAGCAAAACCGCTCCTCTGTCTTCAATATCGTCAATTGTCATCTTGACCATTTCATCACGCCTTAAACCTCCAAAGGCACCCATTACCAGAACAACTTTATGTAGCAAAAAGGTATCATCTGGAGCTTTTATTATAAAAAGCAATACTTGTTCACCTTTCAAAACCTTCGATTTTTTGAGAATGTATCCTTTTGATTTAACTTTCAGAAATGCTATCAATTGACTAAAGGCTGATATATTAATGTTTTCTTTAACAATTAATGTTGATTTCAGCTGTGAGTACTTAGTCCATAGACTATTTGCAGTATACTTTTCTGACTAAAATAATGTAAAATAACTAAAAATTATTATTATTCACGAGTAAAACTTACCAGTTCCTGAAAGTAACCGATCAAGACTGTTTCATTCACGATATTAACTCTATTTTTAACTTTCCATTGCAAAAAAATTTCATACTCCTTCTCGTATACGTGTTTAGACTTCACCGGCAGTAAATTTCCTTTGGCTTTTTCAGCCTGTAGTAATACATTTTGTGAAATCTCCATAATTATTGTAAGCACAACCGTTTAAAATTTACAGCACCAACAGTCACTTCAATTCACACAAAAATTCTGTGTCGTTTTCTAAAGAAACAAGCAACAACAACAACCCTTAGCAACCTCTTAAATTTTTCCGTAGCAACTGCATCGAAGCTCACTATACAGAAAATAGTAAAAAAACATGCAAATTAAAATCGTTTTTTACTTTAAAAGGGGTGCAAAATAAAACGTTGAAGACACCACGGGTGTTATAATGATACGCCCTCGGTTGGCGTACTCCCCTCGGGCCAAAGGCCCTCGGGTAACACACTGCCGACCTTGGGGCGTTATCAACCTTATAACACTCTTGGTATCTTAATAACTATAAAACATTTAAAATACTTCACCTACAATGTTTCTTAGAAAGAAATAGCTAAACTGTCTACATTACCACCGAATTCCTCAGCTTCTGAATATCTTAGAGTATCAGATATCGCACCTTTAGCTTCCTCATCTTACATTATTTGCATTCCCAGTGCATAAAATGTGTAGCATTTCAGGGTCTAAATTTTTGAGTTTTTAGTCTCCACGTTTTACAGTTTTTATAGATTTCTCATTTTCTCAGTGTGTTCATTTCTAGTGTCTCGTTTACGCGGTCTCAATTTCTCAGCTTTTCAACTCAAAATTTAAAAATTTTCAGTTGCGCATAATATGTACCTACTTATAATTTTTTCAAATTATCAGCTTGTCTGCAGTGTTTGCATTTTTAGTGCCCAATTTGCCAGTCTCAAGATTGTTTAGTTCTTCACTGTCTCAAGATAAAAACAGAATTTAAAATTTTAGTAGATAATAAATAACAATAAATTAAGCAACTGATCCAACAAAAAAGTGAAATGAGAAGTTGATAGAAGAACTGGAAAATTAAGAAATTGAGAAAAAGGTACTAAGACACTGAGATGGACACTGAACATTTCAAAAGTTGGAATACGCATACAAATAAATTATTATGTTTTTGTTTTATAAATATTATTTTTTCAATCTTGTCATCTATTATCATCATATTCTACATCAACATCTGTCAGTACTTCTTCCATTAATTTTACGGCCCTTCTTGTACCTTTTGGTTTATAAGCAACCAACCGTTTCCGTCAATCAAAAAATCTATGATACAAAGTAACAGCAATAACGTATCGGTTCGTGGCACCAATAACCCATTATAATATACTGTCGGTTTCTGAGACCGCACAAAAGTCTGCTGTAGAGTTAAGTTTAAAAACTGAAATAAGTCTGCAGTTTCATTTGCAATAATTGGACCTACGTGTGCATTGAGTTACTATCGTAGTAATAGACCTGACGTATCCTGGTAATTCAGCGTTTCCTGAAAGACCAGTTTCGTAAAATTTATATTTTCTTCCGTGCTCGCCAGCACTCATAACATATTCTTTCCGAATGCGTGAAAGCAGACCGCCTCTAACATAATTTCCATGTTTGCAGGCCGGCGGGCGGCCCCACATTGTAAGTGTAAGTGGCAGCAGCGGCAGAGAGTAAGACGGTTTGCAATTCAAAGCGTCGTCGTCAAGACGCGCGATGAATAAAGATAATTAAACCGCTTGGGGGATCATTTAGGCGATCCGGCCGCCGCCAACAAGTCACGACGTCACCTCGCCAGCAACAAACGACTCCGGGAACATCATTTATCCCGGAGCCGAGCCGCGGCCTACTACTATGCACCGCTAGCTAAATGGACATCATTATTTACCGGAGCCAGTAGTTGATGTCGGAACGGAGGAACGCTGACACGGCTACCCAATTAGTTTCTGCTCAAAAGGTGCTTGTAAAAAACGAATTTTTCAGCTTTATTGCTGTTGCCGGACGGCCTTTATTTCTTCATCGGCGAGTGTGCAGCATCGGCGGCGGCTACTTCAACAAGTCGAATGTTATCTCGAGAAAATAGCTGAGGAAATGGACGGAAGTTTTATTCAGTTTTAGTTGGAGGAAGGGGTGCCGGGGACGGGGGGCGATGCTTTGTTGGGTTGACGACGAATTACAGACATTTGTTGGCGAGGTTAGATACAAGAAGAAAACCGCAGCGATAACGAGCAGGCGAATACACGGGGAAACGACTCGTTTACAATATTTGTAAAATGTAAAACACGGATTGTAGATAGACCAGGTGCATGGATTTACTACAGCAGATGTAGGTGTTGAATCCGGTTATCTATTCTATTTTTTAAAACGGGTCATTTCTTTTGACAGTGGTTCTGTCTTATTATTAGATATCAGAACAAAGTAATTCGGTTGGATGACCTATTTCATGACGATGTTCTGACACCGCTGAAGAACGATCTGATTTGATACATTCTTTGTGCTTTTTAGTATTACGATATCGTTTTAAAAGTGAAAATGTAGTATCCGGAAACATATAAAAGTCGACATAAACAAAACTTCCCCAATATACAAATTTTAATTCAACCCCAGAGAACCAGCGATCCGAACGCAAGCTGAACTCAAAATTGAATTTCCAGCACAGAATTCATCATGCGCAAGTGTCCATCCATTAAATTGCTAGTTTGCAGTTCCGTTCCGAGTTTCGATGACGTTTTACGTTTGCACACATCGAGTAAACAAAACTACAAATGCACTCCACGAGCATGAAATGGTTCGGATTGTTAACGTTTGATGACAAATAGTTTGGCTTAATTGCACCCGACGCACTTTCTGCGCCCCGCCCCCTGCCACACAAATATGTCGTCACGGTGCACGAGACAGACGTTCATATTGAATAGTCTGTAATATGTGTACGTCTGTGTATAAAACTGAGAGGAATTCGTTGCAAGAATGTTCGAACTGTAACAGCTGTCAACCCCAGCAACCGCGAGCGCTTCCTGCAATCTCCGAGAGGAACGGGTTCTTGTTGCGCAGACAAGGATTGGGTCACTGGGTGACGTTCCGAGTTTACACAAAAGACGGTCTCGAGGTTGTGTTTGCGTTTGTGATTACAACCAACCATTGATTATTTTTGATCCATTATTATTTGGGATATTATTTTAAGCCTGCTCTGGATCGTTTAAAACTTTCAAGTACTCTTCAGGACTCTTCCAAGATTCTACAATCTTTTACAGGATCTTTCAAGATTTTTTAATATCCGTTTAGATTTTTATTAACCCTTCAGGACTGCAGAACTTCAGTACTCTTCACGACTTCGTCAAGACGTTTCGAAATTCTCTTTCTTAGACGGAACTTTTTCAAATCCTTAGCGGGCTATTTTCCCGGATTCAGATCTAGTGGCGGTATTGGCGCATTTTAAACTGCTGATAACTCTTCTGTGTCTTCTTTGTAGTATTTTACGAAATTATGGTTTTTATTCCCCACATTTTGGAATCCCAAATCAAAGAAACTGCAACTTCTTGACTGGATTTTTTTTACATGTTTCATAATATGTATGAACAATTTTCGCGTCACTTTTTACTATTTTCATCAACTGTTAAAAATGACATTTTCGAAATGTCACGTATTAATCCTGAAGTTGTCGTTTTTATTACTAAGTTAAAAAGATGTAAACTAGCATTAAATTTTTCCACTTTTAATCCTAGGACTATGAGAAAAGTGTCTACCTAAATTTGAGATTTTGAAAGCACTAGATCAAAAAGAAACTCCTTCCTTAGCTAGATTTCTTCATTGTAAAATTATGTAATAGGTAGTTGGCAAACTTAGTTAAGTACTATTGGTAAAGTTTATTTCTTTCCAATATAAGGAACTAAATTCATTAACCACGGTAACCTTGAGAAATGACATCGTATAAGTCAAGCTTTCTTTCGTTCAGTGTGATTGGGACAAAAAGGCGTCTGTCAAGAAACCATGTGACAGTGACCATGTGACCAGTTTCTCAATTTGTCTTAATATCCAATTTTTTTTTCATCCGATTTCTCATTTTTTCCAATGTCTCAATTTTTTAATTTGTCAATTTTCTGATTTCCAGATTTATCAGGTTCTCAATTACTGTACTTCAAACATTCTCAACTTTTTAACTTTTCAAGTTTTCAACCTTACAATTTTCTCAGCTTTTCTCAACTTCTCTTAATTACACTTAATTTTAAGGTTAAATTATACAATTTCTCAAGTTCTCAATGTTTCAAATTTCTCTAGTTTTCATGTTGTCCATCTGAGAATTAGGTACAGTTAGGTTTTCAATTTCTCAACTTATCGCCTTCTCAACTTCTTAAATTTTCGGTTTTATGGTTTCACTCTCGGTTTCCTGACTGCTAAATTTCTTGATATTTCCATTTCTTGATCGCTCAGTGTTTCAGTTTCTCAATTTGTTTGATTGTTAAAAATAATTAAAACCAAGAAATTACGATAAGACAATGAATAAATGCAGGTTTGAGCAAACAATGTAATTTCGCATGAAAAAATCGAAGTGTTCTAAAAAATATTTAGAAAATTAACAATTCTCCAGTTATCAATATCACTTTCAGATTCCATTTCCGAAGAATCTAATTCTCCAGAATTCACAATGACAGGAGGATTGCTATTTATCTCTGAACATCCCAATATCAGTAATGACATTTTTTTACATTCAGTGCTGTCAATCGTTCTCTTGGCGCCAAAAATTGACGTGCAACATAATAAAAATAAAAACTCTGTTGGTTCCGTATATGGGAATAAAATAGATTGTTGTCCGCGCCGATGAAATTGACAGTAATACAAAGTCGTAGCAATAGAGGTAAAATCACCACTAGAGGGTTTGAATCGCGACTTAATGGAAACTGTAATAAGCAGTCATGAAACTCGAATAACTGTCAACCGTTGTCAACATTGTCAAATTAACGTAAATAAAATAAGAACTTCAATCAAATTTTCGATGACAGCAAAAATAAATAAATAAAACTTACGACAAAAAATGTTTAATAAAGATGAGGTAAGATTTGCATTATTATTCTAAATAATATCTGGTTTTGAAAAAATAAAGCACGCTTAATTTTGAAATTGGAATTAATTTGTTCCACGCCCTCCTAATTTTTCATTCTGTAAAACTATTACAGTTTACTTTAATGCGCGAGGTGGTGACATTAGCGATATTTGGTCTGTTTTCCAAACGCAAGGTTTTGAGCGATTGGCACGACTTGAAATTAGTGTAATCGGCGCGGACAACTGATTGTACTATTGGGAATTTGGACACATCGAGTTTCACAAAAGCAGGTCTTTACTGTAAAAACATTCCATTTATTTATGTATGTGAGAACATACAGTGTGTATGGAAATACTTAAGGAGTTGCTAGAAAAAGGACATGCCTGTAATTTGTGTGTGACAGAAAGGACTTGAAATCTAACCTTGTTCCATTGCTCTGACCCTGACGTTTTTACGGTCAAAAATTCGTTCGTTTTTTTTCTCAAAATTTGAGATGAACTGATACAGATACGTCGTAATTTTCTCTATTCGTCTTAAATTTATGGCAGGTATTTCCATGATGCAAAAATGAAAAAAACATTATTAATATAATCAAAGGTAGTGAGTCTCCGAAATGTTTGTTATTTCAGAAACAAAACTGAGTATTCGTCCTGAAATAAAAATCTCTCCATTTAATTATATTTAAATTTATATTCTCTCTACTCGCATCCAAAATATCCACCCCGAAACCTCCCCGTCTGCTCGCTCTTTTTGCCCTTCTCTTTCTCTGTTTGACATGCAAACATTCATAGATCTTAGCACTATTCCTCTTCGTAATGAAAGAACAAATTCCCCAAAGGCGAGCAAAACAAACGTACTTCAGCAACATTTCCATTAGCACGCTCCAGAAAACGTAAAAATCATAAACTCGAGTCCTAGCTGCGAAATGTATTCGCGTTAATTTTACTTGTCTTCGGTTTCGTTTCTTTTATTGCAAACATTTGTCTGCATACTCGAAAGAGATTCCGCACGTTCGCCGACGACTCGTCACATTTCGTTCTTTTTATTTAATTCCGACACTATACGTGTCATGTCACATACGCTTTCGGCGAGAAGTGCACTTGCAGTCTTTCTTTATTTCATTTAAAATTAATCAATCGTCTGGTACAACCCGGTTTCCTGTGCACGTCGATGACATCATATTAGGAATTGTTGTGTTTTAAAATTTCAATATTTCAAGACATCATTTCTGTTTGTGAGCATATTTTGCCTTTCCTGCTGCCGACTGAACCGTGTGTTGCTCCTGCCAATAGCAGGTTCTCGGTGAGTTGCAACTAATCAAATATTTTCATATTTGCGGTTTATGCAACATTGTTTCAAACCGGATGATTCACTTCCGCAAATCGGAAGGATACTAACCTGTGGCTAAATCAATACAATTTTTTAGAGCTGATTGTTTTGAAAATCCATCTATGTCATTATGAGTGAGACTTCCACATAATTTCGAGGAACTACATTTGTTGTAAAATATAATAAGAACGTGAGGATAACAATGTGTATTGTAATTAAATTATCCCGTCACACACACACTGCCAACTATTGAAATTAATTAATTTATGGGAAAACAAAATTGTTCAGATATATTGCATCAACATTGTTTGAATTATTTTTATATTTTCAACGTGATGAAGAATTTACAATTACTGCAACTGGTAATTTCCACGGTGGACCTGTATGATATCGATTCTAAATTAAACTTTTTAAGATTGTCGATAAATTAATCATGTCTAAAGTTTTCTTTTGCGTTCGTAAAGGGTAGTAAGCTTGCACGTAAATCCATAAACTTCAAATGTAGTAGTTATTAATAATTATAGTCTACTGTTCTCTGAGTTGTTTACAGTTTCGAGAAGAAAAAGTTTCTAAACACACTAGCAACAGATGTATAAATAATAAATTAGAGGACAATGAAATATACCTGTACGTATTTTTAATAATATTGTATCTTTAAAGTAGACCTTCAAAGTGACCCTACGATTTCTTGCGAATTTCGCAGTGTTTACAAGCGTGAAATATTCACGTGTTGTAGGGTGCTCCCGCGAGAAAAAGCTTATCTCTCTGACGAGTGACTGAATATTTTATGAATGAATGTGGGCACGAGTCTTGGGATTCGTGTTCGTTGTTCCAAGCTAATTCGCTGAATTTTGACGTGTCGTTGTGTGCATTGTTAATGTGTTGCAAGACTTGAGAACGAGGGACCCAAAAATGTGGGCTTGACTGACCCATGAGATTTACGATTGTGAAGTTACCAGACATGATGTGTGTCAAATGGGGAAGGAAGATGGGTAAGTCTTGAAGGGTTTTTCACACCACTAAAAGTAACACTTTTAAGTAAATCAGTTTTGATTCTTCTATCTGCGTCTATAGCAGCTGTTGCAGAAAAAAGTATATGCTGTTCGAGTAAAATCTAAATTGTAATTCTTATATCGCAATATATTATTTGGATAAATTGTGTTTGGTGTCTATAAAGATCAGTTTCCGTACATTCTCTCTGTGCAATTCGCCATTCAAATCCGCTTGTAAACATACGTCGTATCAGGGTGCATCGCATTTATCTGCTTTACAGCAATTTTCTTAAATCTTATCAAAGCAGGAACATCGCCCAGAAAACCTTTATTAGAGCAAAAAAGCGAACTATTAGGGATGTAAATTCCGTGCACAACGCATTTGCATCTCGCATCTGGTCGTAATGTTGTGTTTCCGTTTGTTCACGTGCCCAAAAAGCGCTTTCAAAGCTCGAAATCGTTCGAATCAATTGTAATAGTAGATTTAGCCCAAATTGATTTTTGTTTGTCATGAATATTCTATCAGGCGCGTCGACAATATAACCAATTCCTCGCCGTAAATAGCTGCATATCCTCAGTTCGCACAACACGCTCCAATAAAGTTACATAATTTGCGTTTCATGACCTATTTCAGCGAGTTAGTCTTTGCGTCAAGTTTCGAACGAGTGTCTCCGTGCGAGTTAAAAGCGAAATTATGAGGGATGTAAAAATGCAACACGTAGCGTAAGTTATAGTTTTTTGCCCGCGTCCTAATTGCATTTTGAGCTTACGGAAGAGCCAATTTTGCTGGTCCGGGGCTTTATTTCTCAGGGTCGTGTATTTTTATTGTCAATAAATGCCGGTTCATTGTTGCGTTTGTTGCTTTCTAGATGCAGAATCGGCAGCATAACCACGCGACAATACCGCACTTAAGAGGATTACCCTCCGTGGAACACGTAATGAATTATTTGAGGGCTCAGCGAATGCCAGGTTGAAGAGGACGTCATGATATGGTCGTTATGAGGGCCGCATTAAGGGCAGTAGCTAGTCTGGAAGCCGTGTAGCCGCTAGATTAACAATTAATTCCAAACTTTGCGATTACGGAAAATCTAGATGGGCGAGCTTTGGAGTTGATTAGAGCGTTGTTTGCATGCGAGTGTAAATAGGAGCGGGTGGGTAGGAGTGGAAGTGGAAGTTTACAAATGCATTTGCCGAGCCCGAATCACCGGACGACAGTTTTTGACTTTTTTGGCATAATTGGATTTGAATGTATACATGTGTTATTGATGTTGCAGGCAACTATTTTCACAGTTCTCATGTGTTCGTTACTGTTGGTTCCTGCACATCACATTTCTATATGAGTGTCTCAACTCTTTATCAGTAAGTCATAAAATCATGTTAGCCAAGAAGAAAAATATAGTTGAAATACTTTTAAAAAAATTCTACTGAGGTTTGTCTAGATTTCCAAATGTTTAAAATCACTCTGTATATTTAGTTATATCAGCAGAGTTCAATTGGAGTTCTGCTCAATCACTTTCATGCCTTTCTCTTATGAATCCTCATTTTCCCTAGTTTCTCAACTTCCTATCGTTTTTGTTTAGCAAGTGCCTCAGTGTACCTGGTTTGTTATCATTTTTAGTCTTACAAATTAGCCCTGTTTGTTGATTTGTCTATCAGAAAATGAGTGAGTTCGAAGGAACGATTGGTATCAGATGCGTTTTTAAACCAACCAATTTTTAGAAGTTTTAGCCGAATTCTTAGTCGTTCCGGCAAGACCTGAGGAGAAACAAAACAAAAAAACACTTTTGTGTGCCTCACCTTTATAAGCACACGACTGAAGTGAAACTTGCTAGATGATTCGGAATCGAGTTTATTTAATATTTTCTTATAGAATTGTCACAAGCGGTTTATGGTAACTAAAACAAAGCCCCCCCCCCCTTGGGACCGGGCCCCCATTGAGACAAGGGAGCGTAGCTATTATGTAAACGGCCGTAATACCTACTACCTACTCCATTCCCACCACCAAAGTGTTTCACTTTGGTTTCCGTTTCATTTTTTCAGACTCATTTTAAGTCTTTTATATCCCTTTTAAGTCTTCAATTTTTTATATTCTTCCGATTTATTTGATCCTTTGATTTGTTTAATTTCTATGATTCCTGTAATTTTCTAATTATAATCATTATTGTTATCCTTTTGACTTCTTATCTCACTATTTTAACTTATTAACGCCGAAATGTTTTTATTATAGTTATTTTGATGATACTCAATATATTTAGTGTTCCAAATTTGATTCGCTATTTCATGAATGTCTGTGTAGTCCATACAGCAAAACACAAATTCGGATTGCAAGCACATATCGCAACCCGAGCTAATAAAACGCCCTCCATGAAGAAAAACCCCGATGTCTCTCCTCATCAAAACCAGATCTGCGATTTTTTACCTGTTTAATATTCGACCTTGTATGTCAAAGAGTTTATGTCGTACGACAGAAGAAGCCGAAGACTTGCGATTTCCCGTCTGGGGAGAAGCGCTTCGACGCCTCCGAAATTGATTCTTTTCAAAGTCTTAGTGTAAATCCTCGATGGGAGGGGGAGACGCTGCGACCATCCACCATGAGAAAGTCGTTTGTCACTCTACTGCCACCCTTCAGTCCCCGGTGGGTTTTTGTTTCGGAGTGAAAAATATTTATACGCAATATGGAGTGGGCGGATGATCCTGGAGGTTAAGCGGGACGAACAATCGTCTAATGTTGACAGGAGGGGACAGAAAAGGTGTGGAAGTTGTTTTTAACGTCCTGAAGAGTTTTGTTGTCAGTAATTATACAGGACGATACACAAGCTGATCGCACTGTTCTATTCATATTTAATTGTATTCATTAGGATTTTAGATTAAACACACGTCATTAAATTTCACAATTAAAACAGAATTAATATTAACAGTCCATCAAAATTGATGCATTGGGATTAATGAAATATTATTCGCCTTTTAAATTATATGTATAACTTCATTATGTATTTATGAAGAAATTTATTGCGATTACATAATTATAATTATTTTGTTTGTTCTGAATATTTGAACTTGCCCAATTTTGTCATTTGTATGAGTTTTTTAATTATTCATCAGACCTGCTACTCCTGCCTTAGTTCTTCCACATGCAAAATAGTATATTGAACAAAAACCACTGAAAACGGATATTTCAAACGAGTTGTGATAGTTGAGCCACGAGGGCACATTCAGTACATATTGTACACTATGCTTTTCCTACGACCACCACCCAAAAGAAAAAAAAGTTGATTTAGCTCTTTTTATGTTGTAATAACAACACAAATGCAATTTATTAATTGTGATCCTTCCACTCCGTAAATGAGTCCACGGCCAATTCCATAATACTGAATGGTGTGGAGCAGCTCCTCTGGTACATTCGTAAGTACAAAGTCTAAAAAATATAAATTCAGTAGCAAATGTTAGTGATTTTCGTATTCTACATACAGATCGTAGGAAAAGATAGATTTTGTGTAAAGCTCCCAATATGGAAAGCTGAATGAAGCTTTTAGTTGATGTTTTATGTCTATTCTATGTGGAAGTTTTAATCTCTATATAAAATGAATATTAATAATGGAGCATTTCCTGTTTTTCTACTTTGAAGTATTTTCCTAAAAGCCATGTTTTTATTAAATGCATTACGAATGAAACTGTAGTTATTATGTAGATTCTGCATTCGTTGGCTGCATATTGATTTGTACTAAAAGGTTTTGGAGATATTTCTCGGGTTGTCTCAATCTATGTGCTCGTGAGTGTTGAAATTAAAAATTAATAAAAAAAACAGTGTTAGCAAGAAACGTGAAAATTACAGTGAGAAAAAAAATATATTTTTTAGAGCTAAAATTTTTAACAAACGGACAGAAAGAAATCGAAAACAAAATTATTAGTCAAAGTTGACCAAGCACCAAAAAATTTGTCGCAGTTTAGTAAAATTATACTACTACGACAAGGGTTCTTTTCGTGGAAGACCGACTTTGACTAATTTCTTTTTCGATCTATCTGTATTTCCATTGTTGTCTCAAACCATTAAGGTGTTCGTATGCAAACATGTGTATTAACGTAAAATTTATACCCTTCTAGATCTATTCTAAATTCTACGAGTACAGAATGAGAAAGTGTCCTTAGTGCTTTGGAAAAAAAGTTCGCAATAGTATTTTTCGTAATTCGTGTCGAAAGTGACACATATGATTCGGGTGTGAAGTTTGACGAACGAGTCCAGTGGGGAAATTAAAGGAGCAATGATATTTACATTTTCGTTATGAACATTATTTTTTGGACCTAGTTGGGATTAATAAAAATATCGACCGGATTATCATGGATGTAGAATTATATTTAAAGTGTGTAGGTCCAGACTTCGCAACACTAAAAGTTGTGTTTGTATCTTCTATGGGCAAGGTTGTTATAGACCTTGACCGTGCTATGATATATCTGTATGTAATGGCGGATGTCAAATTCAACCCGAAGGACTATTTGTGCGGTTGCACCACAAGTAACACATTGCGTTGTGTTTATCTGTTTATCTACTGTGTACAAGTGCGGCGAGATATTGATTGGATCATGTAATCAGATTGAAGTTATTTGTCATTGCACTTGACATGGTTTGGTAATTTGGCTGAAAATTACATATCTTGTCACGTCAAACAACTGCACATGAAAGTTTTGTAATGTTTAATTTTTGGTCTCCAAATTTTCATTTTCAACTTGGATCTAAATCTCCCCCCCCCCCTCCAATTTCGTTTGTCTGCGAACTCCGACATCAATGCTTCCACGTGGTCCAGGTGTCGCCCCTCAGTTCTCCGGGTCGAACCGTAATTAGATCGGCATTAATGGTGCTCCGGGCCATTAGCGCCTGCCGCCCGCCGCCCCCCTTTATGGGGTGTCGTAACAACCGCCGCCGTCGAGCCCCGGCCCTTTTACGATTCGCACTAAATCCGAGGTGTATGGCCGTTCAAGGTAATTTTCTTTCGGGTTTGAATTACACCGAATAGTTCGAGTGTGAATTACGACATGAAGCGATTTTGCAGTCTTTGAAGTCGGCCATGGGTGAAATTCGGTCCCGTATCCCACGCTTCGCCTTTAATTTGCTTCATGTACCTGAAACGGACGGCCATGTTGGCATTTTTTCCTGGGATGGTGGCATTACTGCACGATAGAGCGACGTCGTTCTATGCAAGGTGTAAAATTGGTGGATGCGCCGGGAGAATACAATGTGTTTTTATGTTGGCGAATTAGATTCGATGTGACACCTTTGAGTGCTTTCATATTGTTCTTTAACCTTGGCCGTTTTATTTACTTTACAACTAATATTTATGCTGAAAACTCTGAAAAACTTGCCAATGAGCTAGCGGTCAGCCCGAGGAAGTAATCAGGCTGCATGAACAGCGCACCCTTTGAGCAGCATCCGGTTCCAACACACAACTCACAGTGTCTCCGGGGTGCCGACCACAAAGGACCATAAAACACGCCCGACCAGGATACACTTATCAACTAGTTTGTGTATATTTTACGGACTGTCGCTCCCCGCAATTTCCATTTTTCCCCCCATTTCAAGGAGAAAGTTTCCGAGCGTGACGCAGCTAATTAGGCTAATTACGTTGCGATGTTAATAGCTGCCCACTATTTGTTTCGCACAACTTGGATTACGGTTCAGGTTGTAATTTGTAGGCGAGCCTCGTCTAGTTTGAGTGAAGGAGTTTACGGCCGGAAGCAGAAATTAGATGCAGAAATTAACGCCGTAAATAAGCGCGATTTTGAAAGATAAAGTTTGAAGCGGGAAGGAGTTTGAAGTTGGAGGGAAACAATTGTGCAAGGAGAGAGGACAAAAAATCGGCAAATTAGACGAGTTAATTGGATCGCTGGAGTTACGAAACAAGTGGCGTAGCAGCTTTAATATAATATTATTCAAAAGTGATGGATGATAAAGGGAGGTCGCAGAAAAACTAAACATCAGACAAGTATTTCGTTGCTTTTCTCACCGCTTGGAAGTCACTCATAAAGTATAGAGTCTTGATAATTTTTTTTTCATCAAGTGTTTAGAAAATGTTTACTATCAAATATGGGCGAGCTTGTCAGATTTTTGAAATTAGATCACGTGGAATGTCACATTTTACATTTGTGACATTTAATATGAATTAACAGGCAACCTTATGTTGTTAAAACAATTAAACGCTCTTGATGAACAATTTTGTTTATATGTTATAACTTAACATCCTAACTCTAAACAACAATCACTTACAGTAAAAAAAAAACAAAAGTGAATTCAAAATGGAACCAAAATAAAAACCATACGTCAAACACTTCAAATAACATTAGTGTAATGGAACAATCTACTGCATCAATCAAATCGTATTGCGGTAATTATTGTCACCGGGTTTTTAAATGGGCACACTACACGGATCTATTTGTAAATGATCGTATTAATTATCTGCATTAGCACAAATGAACAATATTTGGTTACAGCTTAATTACAATTCTGTAAACTGTTTATCTGTGCATCTACATAAATACATATTCAAACTAAAATACGACGTTTTAATCCACATTTCAGATGTGTTAACCGCGAGTACTTTAATTTTTCTCTTTCTTCCAGAAATTTTATAATAGTGTCGTGATAATACGATACTTATTATCTTATTATTTTATTAATCTTATAATAGTCTTGTGAGAATACGATGCTTGCATATTGATATATTATAGGTCTTTAATGTCTATGATATTATGTTTGATAAAGCACTACTGCATTTTTTTAAACACTGGCCATAGGAATTCTCATGTTAAATTTTCTACCCCACGTTAACTTGTGTTTTTGCAACTTTTTCTTTCAACTACACTAAAAATTATGCCTTTAAAATAAAAAATAGTGTTAAAAAGAATTTAATTGTTAATGTATTTTTGTCAGTATTATGGTTATGGTTATGAGAAATTTGACATATTTTGACGTTTTTCAAATTATTGCTTTATTTTGCACTCCACTTTTCAATATTGCAATGCCGCTTTACACCATTCAAGAGAAAATTAAAATGGTAACGGCCTACATTAAAGGTATGTCGTCGCCCAGGGAAATATCTGACTATTTTGCGGAAAAATATCCCAACAGGCCGATCCCTAGCAAGATCACGGTGCAGACAGTGTGTACAACATTCTTAACTACGGGATGCATCAACCATCGACACCGAAAGCGTATTCGGACTCCTCATGTGTTGACACCTGAGATAAAGTTGAGTATTTGTTTGGCTACCAAAAAAAAATCTTCTAGTTTAATAGAACTTTTAAACAGACTCGGTGTGTCCACAAGCACTTGTCCAGAAGTCCTACAAAGTGAAGAATGTACATAAGTTATTACCAACGGATTTTTTTCCAAAAATGAAGTTTTGTGAATATTGGATTAATCGAATTAACGAACGTAATAATATTTTAAATATTATTTCATTTTCTGGCGAAGTACATTTAACATCAATGGGTCTGTAAATAAGCAAAACTGTCGAATTTGATCTCGAGAAAAGCCGTATATTATTTGAGAAACGCATAGTGGCCTAATAAAGTAAATGTTTGGTTGGGAATGTTGGGTAATCAAATAATAGGACCATTTTTTATTGACAGTTTTGTCAACGCTGAAAAATATTTAAACATGCTGATATGGTGATTGGTCCGGCATTGGCTGGCCAAAGAGCTAATCGTCAGATCATCTTTCAACACGATGGGGCTCCTCCACATACAGCAAGAGCAGTTGTTGAATTCCTAAATAATGCATTTCTGGAAAGTTGGATAGGAAGGAATGGACCCTACAGATGGCCTGCCAGAAGTCTTGACCACAGCCCTCAGGAACGAATTATTAAGGCCTGCAATAATATAAACAGTACGGCATTTGGAAAATGTAAGGAGCGAATTTTACGATCGACTAGGTCACTGTTTGGCGGCTTTTGGTCAGCACTTTGAACACCGATTGTAGTTTATGGTGAAGTGTGTTCTGTTTTATGATTGTTTTTGTCATAATTGTTACTATTTTTGTTATTATTTCTAATTTGTGTTGTGT
Source organism: Diaperis boleti (assembly GCA_963583935.1). Taxonomy (NCBI): domain Eukaryota; kingdom Metazoa; phylum Arthropoda; class Insecta; order Coleoptera; family Tenebrionidae; genus Diaperis; species Diaperis boleti. The sequence continues at coordinate 16,023,292 of OY757244.1, read as the reverse complement.
TATTATAGTTTTGAATTTTAATAAAAATGTTCCCTAATTTTTAAATGTCTTTCCAAAATATCACAATATCATTGAAATGAGAATAATAATAATCTGTACATCTGTGCATCTGTCATGATAATGCCAATTTTTCAAACAGCCACCTAAATAATACTGAAAAAAATCCGTGAACAATTTAATTTGTTTGAAGTACTCTTTTTTATTTTAAATACATAACTTTTAGTGCGATTGAAAGAAGAAGTTGTAAATTATATTGTGTAAAAATTTTAATTTCAAATCTTCATCCTAACAAAAGTTAACATGGGGTAGAAAATTTAACATGAGAACTCCTATGGCCACTGTAAAAAAACGCACTGTATATAAAGCAATAAAGCAAAGGATGAAAGAAGAGAAAATGAATGTAGAAACAAAACGTAGGGTGTTTCTTTCTTCCATTTCTTTTATGGCCGACCACGTGGCCAAACAATTATTTCGCGGTTTTTTTCAAATTTGTAATATGACGTTTCCTTCACATCGTTGACATTTCATTTCATGTTTATGTTCAAAAAGTGACGTTGAACCACAACATGTTTATCACAGTGCTCAATTGTTTTTTCTTTAATTTATTTATTGGTGAATCTGTCTACAGTGCAACTGCATCTCATTTAAATAATTCCACTTAAACTTGCAAGAGAATTATTTTATAGTGATCCAAATCACTTTTTCATTCCCAGAAAATACTCTTGGACCTCGTTAGACATCACGATATCGTTCGTCATGCAACAATAGTCCAAAATAAAATAACTATGTTGCATGACACCAAGTTGGTTGAAAGTAAATTATAGCGTCGCTGGACCTGTTAGTAACTAGAGTAATTCCCAACTTTTGTAATTGCTTTATTAATGTAGATATCTATTACAATGATGGTAACAGTGTTCAGGTAATACGATAACAATTTGTAATTAAAAACACAGCTATTTTAACTTAATTTAATCGAGTGTTTAAAATTGTACTACAACTTAACATTAGCATTAAAGTTACTTTTTACAACATGTACTTTACAGTATAATTCCTATATAACTAAACATTGTGATGAAAGAAAGGAAGCAAGCAAAAGGGGTGAGTTCTTATAATTACAGGGTGCTTTTTTAATTGTGGATGTAGAGCTTTACATGGTAAGAACTTTAACCCGTGTTAATGATCTTCCTAATGAGAGTTTTATAAAGAAACTTGTTAGCATGTAAGATTGCATTTTTTACAAGGCAACTGCGGTGCTTTCGTGCTACTACAGGATTAATTAAACACAAACAAAGTAAATTCTTAGGAGGTCGGTCTTAATTCGTGTATTTTGTAGAAGATGATATCGATTAATTTTAATTAATAACAGAAGTGGTCGATATAAATAAGAAAAATATAAATCTGAACTCTGTGACCAAATCTCATCCGGTCAGTTTTTGGATGTACCCGCAAATAGGTCAAGGTTACTGCGAGTAATGAAACTTTAGATGTGGCAACAACAGAACATTACTTTCTGAACCTCGCCAGTCATTAGAGACCAATTTACAGATGTATTATATTTGTTTCTATAGAAATAAAAGTGTGGTTAACACAAACACCTTTTCAATTTTGTGCACTCCATTACCGGATACTGCAATTTCGTCGTTCACTGCTAACAGTATTGCAGATGATAAAACTTTTTCTGTCGTAACGGGCGATTTGTGTAAAAAGCATATTTTTCATCTCGTTATTACCGTCTCGAATACGGAACGGGTCTTTTTTGTGCAACAGTAATTTGTCGCTTCTTCTCTCTCCATACGCTCTAAATGAAGTCTGAATTATCCGATGCATAAAATTGCATCGCGGCAGAATGGGATTCGGTTAAATATGGGTCCGATTTAATCTTCTCAGTTTTCTGCAGCAATTCCAAACACAGAGCACGATATAAAGAGACTAAATGGTACCAGTGGCGGAGTGCAAAATGTATGAAACAGTAGTACTGTCCCAGTTTTCATAACATTTACATAGTGTTAAATTTTGATTCTTTGTATAAACTACAGACTGATCAACAATATTGCTGTCTCAGTTGGTAATAGATTGAGATAAAAGTGTTGTCTTGAAGTTGGCAGAATGTCATTTGTAAATGCAAGGTTATGTTTGATGGTAATTTAAATGTAGCTGTCAACCATCTGTCATCGGCTCTTTTTTTTAAATTCAAGAGTTGTGGCATTCCCCAACGGACTCTGTGGTCACAGCTATAAGAAAAAACATATTACAACAACAACACTGGCCTTATCAAAACCGTTGTGGCGAACTTATCCCAAGAACAGCACCCAATGTTGCCTTAGGAGGGACCAGAAGAAGCTGTCTACGCCACTGAGCAGCGCCCGGCGTATTATTTTAATGTCGGTGCCGTGACGTAATTTTCACGGCGCCGTTATCCAGGCCACCTTGATTTATGTATCCGTTTACAACCTGTACTTTGGGGCCATCAGCTCGAATTTTAAATAGCGGATAGTGTAAAATATTGCCGGTTGAATATTAATGCCCCGATCGATTCCAGATAATTCGTATCATTATTTTTCTCGGATGATGGAAATTCCTTCGCGAACCTGGCAGTGATTAGCCCTGCAATTTCCTATTTGCATAAGTTTTTCCGACGCATCGCGCCGCGGAGGATTTAATTAACCCGTTCGAACAGATTTGTTAGCGACGGATTAACGAATTATTATCGCCGAAGGGCTTTGCGTGACGTTACCTTGGAGGGAATGCCGTCCGCCCTCAACCGCCGGATGAATTCAATGTAGTTGCAGGGACGGATTCAGCAATTAGTTAATTAAATTCGAAAGCAAGTGGCATGACGCTGTGTACAAATATACAAAAGCGGGTGGATACAGAGTAAACAAAATTCCGCAAATGTTGGAATTAATTAACAATGGCCGGTGTGCTCATAATATTGTTTAAATTGAGGTTGCTGCTCTGCTAATTTCGTAATTTTAGGCAGCCGTAATTTCGTGTTTTATTGCAGGTATGTTGTTCATAAATAATTAAACGGCAGCATTAAGGTCCACTAAATATTCTATAGAACATGTTACTGTTTTTGTCCTTTCCGTAAATAACGACTCAACAATTTTCGTACTGTACTTGTTTAAATTGTGAAAAAGTATAATTGTTTATAGTAGTCTTTTTATAAAATAAAATCCTTCTTCTGAACAAATAGTACATATCCAAGTAAAAAATTAAAGGTAGAGAAACCGCTTACCACTGCCTCTAAAACTCATAATTATTATCAAGGCCGCTCTTTTGGAACTTTCCGCTCACATTTTTACTTCCAGACATTTATAGATCCAGCCCGCCATTCCCAGCGCCCATAACTCATACGTTTTCCGAAGCCTACCGCTTCCCGGTTTTAATAAACACCCATAAATACGTTCGATAAGCATTCTCATGATGGTACCCCATTGTGGTTCGATTTATTGTCAAATAAAGTGAGCGTTGTCCGAGCGTCTGAGGCGCCGAGGGCCGACTTTATCGTTATTTAAAGAGTCGAACGTCGAACTTTAACCTCCGCAGTCATCTTTCAGGGCTTATCTTGACGAGGAAGCGGCCAGATAAGACGTCCCGGCCGCACCGGACGGATTAAGATAGATAAAGGTCTGCCGACCGTATTTGACAGTTCACGGATAAATTGCGACCGGACGGGACGCACGTGAAAAAGTCGTAATGAAATTTGCGCTCTTGTCGTGTGACGACTCATCAATTTTAATCAGAAATGAAATTTATTAAAAAATCACGTGTCCGCGGGCGCCCATCAATTACGACGACTGTCGAAAAGTTGCGGCGAGACAGAAATCGAGGGGTTGTATCTTATTATCTTTGCTAGGTTATCGATAATGGGAATGCGGTTCATCAGAGGATTACGTTCGATCCGATGATATAACCGGCAGATCATTAACATCGGGGTCACTCCGGCCCTGTATTGCAATTAACGCGACCGAGTGAGCTGTTTCGTCTAACCTATAACCCGGCTGTCAGCGCTGCCGACATTAAAATGAAATAAACAGAAGTGCAGCAGGACGTGGGACATCTTCTATTACCCGCCCGGGGATTTTATTACCCGCGATTTTAATGGCTTTTAGAATAATTTGATATGTACGATTCAGATTTGCCAACAACAAAACAAAACTTTACACATCTAAATGCATGTAAAGTTTATTGTCCAGAGGCAACATGATGTATGAAGACCCTACATAATCATTTATATATTATTATGAAGGACCTCACTAGAGGTATTTAGATGAGTAACTTGATCCACTAAAGGAGAAACAGGGAGACAACAACAAAAAGATTTGTTAGGTATTGTGTTATGATTACAATAAAATATTCCTCTTTTCTTCTTTTGAGTGGTGGTTGAAGGAACAGCATAGTGCACAACACGTGCTGAAGGATATTGTTGATCAGTGAGTAATAGTATATTACGTACTGAGCGGAAAGTATTACATTCCTGTCTATAGAACTAGTTCTCGAGAGATAGGATTGGTACTTTTGCCGAAGTTGGTGTATACTATTTTATTCACAATGAGTTATTCGAAATTTAATAATTTTATTAAATCTCATTAAGTTGAACTACTATTGCAACGTTTAATTTCAATAAAATGTTTGCATTCAGTAAGCACTGCAGCAATTGATATTATTTGTCAGAAAAATGTCAAAGGATTTTTTGAAATTTGTACTATTACACAAATTATTAAAATCACACTAAAAGTAAATTGGAATCTTAATTTTGTATGTGTCAACTGCTCACGAGTTGGCGCTAGGCCAAAGAAACAGTTACGTGATTGGCTTTACTACCGATCATCTTACGGTTACTAATTTAAATTCGGGTTGCCTGGCAATATCAAGTGAGTAATGGAATTGAAGGTCGGGAATTGGTCACTTTCCAACCTCTTTTGAAGTTGGAACGCGGTATATTACTGACGGATTGTGGATAAAATCTGTTGAAAATAGAAATGTTGAATTAACTTTATTTTTGTACTTATGGAGCCATGGTTCTTGGCTACAGTTGGACCAGGAATCCAGAGATCCAGAATTTTTTTAAAAATTCCGATGTGCGTGTGTTCGTAATTCTTCTCCTCCTATTTGTTACATATTCATAACAACTTTTCCAATCTTTCTTTCCGTAAAAACTTTACCTGGACCATTACAAATATTCTAAAAAAAAATCACAAAGGGGTCCAGCCTTTCTCAAGTGATGCTGATATCAACGAATCTATACAATATAATCAAAATTAAATGCGGTTTTTTAGCTATTTTTTTAAATATTCGTAATAGTCCAGATAAGGTCTTTACGGCAATAAAAATTGGAAATGCTTCCCGGACAAATGGAAAATTGGAACGATGTATATTTGTATATTTCACTTTTTGTTTTGTTCGTTATGGTCCTGGAAAAATCTCGGAATTAACAAAATTTCAAAATAAATTTTGCATTGGTTTTAGTATCATCTTTGTTTTCTTTCAATTCTTTTCTGGGACTTTTCAATACTCGTACAGTCTATTCCACGTCACTTTAAATCTCGTGTAATTTTTTAATTTCTTATTCTTTAGTCTTGGTGTTTTTTAAAAGACTTTTCAGCCTTCTGTATCTTTTTCTAGTATTTTCTCCTCTCCTCCTTAAAGTATAATTCCAATATTTCAATTTATTATTATTATTTGTGACAAGAAAAAATGGACGTTTGTAATCGAACTTAGAGTAGACACACAACCCTAAGTATTGTACTGTCCCAACTTGAGTAAATAAGTTTATTTTTAAGGGCTAAATCATACGGCTTTCCTCTCTTAAAAATATTTTTTTTATCGATGTTAGCTTTGACTGACCATCCGTAAATTTTACGATTTTATGTCCAAATACATAATATTTTGCTCTCAAAAATTGGGTGAATAGCTGAAATCAACAGTAAACCAATTATATAGACAGTTAAACATACGAAATTAGATTTTGGGAATCACAGGTGATCCAGGAATTACGGGGTTTTTCCGAATTATCGGGATATCTAACCCGGCGCATCCACCATTATTTCACAAACATGTTTAAATTTTGTTTTTGTTTTGCGACGGTAAAACATTCCATTAAAACTCAGTTGACACTAATTGACACACAGCAGTGTGTCCTAAAGCCGTTGTTTTCTTAGTTGCCACCTGTTTGTCGGCGTCCGAGCGCTAATACAATGCAACAATCAAATAATCCGGGAAAAAAGCCAATTTGGCGGGATTTCCCCGAGTTGACTGTATTACGGCCAAACTCATCCCATCTTTATTATCGAGCGAAACAAAAGACACGATAAAAACCATATAAACTTCCACAGCGTTACTTTGCGACCCTCTTGTCTCTCCCTGTGAAATTCCCAACTTAAAAATCCGACCCTCTCGACTTAACAGGCCGTAAATAACGAAATTGTTAGACATAACTCGAAGTTAGGAGCAAGGTATTTTAAACATCTCCGTAAAACGTTGATAGGGACTAATTTCGCTTTATGACCGTAATAAAGCTCATTATTGTTGTAAAGCTTATTACACTCAAAGAACGATTTCATGAAGAGCCTAACTGCAGTTCAGCACGACAATTCCACACAAGTGATGCTCGAGTCGACGTCCCAAATCAAAAGGTGCAGTTTGCTGGCTAATAGCCCGGCTGCAATTGATGGTGAGGAGCTTTTAATTTTCAACGAGATAGAGCTAGATTCTTTGTGTTATTGTCAAAGGAAATTACGGAGGAAGCAGCGCCGACTTCTTTAGTTAGTTTTATTCGCAGAGATAGTTTATCGGGCGGTAATCAGCCGAGCTTAAGGATTTAAAGAGGGAAGCGATGAAACGGTAAAGAGAGTTTTGATTGTACTTGCATCGCAATAGTTTATTTTCCTAAACTGCTATTTTAAGACAACAACTACTTACAAGAATTGAAATAGTACTATATTTAAAGATGATGCAATATTTCAACAAGATAACGGCACTAAACAGATAGAAATGAACACTTATTTAACCTTTGACAAGCGCTCATAAGAACCGGTAATAACAGTCTGGTAGCTTGTCAGAGATTCCAAGTATATGAAGGTCCAAATGAAACGGTTATATCGCGACAATAACGTTCACGACGTCAAAGTTTGAGAGAAAACCTAAGTGGTGTTCTAATTCTAACGCCAACGACTTTAATATGCATAATTTAGATTTAAAACGATTTCGATAAATAGCAGGTGGGAGTGACGGTAAATTAATCACTAATACCTCTGGTTCCAGGTCCTGAATCGACTCGTCTCCCTAAATAATTTAAGCATCGCCCATAAAAAGGTCATAAACGAAGGATCGTCCCGATAAAAAATTGAGACAATATCTATCGGTATCTTCATTTTACGATTGGCTCCGCCGAACAAAGTTTGGAAGTCGTTTGATCAAATGCGAACATAACAACAAAAATTTTTAGTCCTCGGGCTGAAGACGGCAGATAGCGCTCCGCCTTCCTTTCCCCCCGTTGGGGCACGTAGAGGGTGTTAGCGCTACGTGGGACGAGATAACGCACGCGGCCCCCCGGAATGCAAACTATGCCCTCTGCTCATCTCCCAAATAACGACAAACGAAAAGATGTCGTTTATGAATATGTAATTTTAGGGGGGAAAATCTGTTTTGCCGCCGTTTTTCTAATCGAGGGAATGCTGGGATAATTACAACACGCATCAATTTTCCGGGTTTTTTTCCACATACGTAATTAAAATATTCGAACAGTGTTGGGGATGCGGGTTGGTTTGTTTTTGAGGCTTAAAAATTAATTATCAGATCACACATTGCGGTTGTAGTTTGCTTTGAATGGCATTTTTATCTCGCTGATTGGTCCGGATTAATCTAGACAGACCAAAATGCTACTTTCAAACATTTTGTCCTTTGTTCTACCCTTTGAATGGAAAATCGGACAGCATTGGCAGAGAGATTGTATGTTGTGAAACATAAATAACTGATAGCACCATCCGACATGACTTTACAAATTGGTCCAAACCTTATTTACAAATTTAGTTATTTTAGTGTTACTGACACAATTATTGGAGCTATTTCGGGAATGATTGGATGTTTAGAATATACTGGGTGTTATGGAAATTGGTACAAATTGTAATTAACTGTTCGGTATTTTAATGCATTTTTGCACAGTAAATAATTGTCATTCTAAGTATAGTAACCAGTTGTACGGTAGGTTACACCAGTATTTAAATATATGTTTGCATAGTAAAATATAGCATAACTGCTATGTATTTTATTGCTTTATGCACAGTATAAAATATATTTGCTCGGTATAAAATATAACATCATTTAATACGTATTTAATTGCGTCACGCACAGTATGAAAAATGTATGTATGTCCGGTACAATTCAATAAGAACAATTATTACAGATTGCACAATATATTCTAATATACAGTGTGATCATAAAGTTTCGCACAAAACTCATAATTTAGTTATGTTGTTTCTGCAAAAAAACGCTCCAACAGGTCAATTTTTGTTTTTAAATAGCTATCTTTCGACATAAAAATTTTGTTCATGACGTCATCTGTTTTTGAACTATGACACCGCGATCAATTTTTTTAAATGGCAACCCCCAACAACTTTTTTTTGGGTTTAAGAGTACTTTTCAATTCTGTATTCAACAAGGGTAAAAAAGTGATACCTTGCAAAACCTTTTTTTTTAATTACAAGTTTTACTTCAAAAAATTAAATTTTCATCCCTTAAAAAAATACTATTTTACGAATCCGAGGTGAAATGGCGCAGATTAGTACCGAAGTGATTGAACGAAGTGTGCAAAGCGTTAAAACACGTCTGGCGGAATGTGTCAAATAGTTGGCGAGTGTCAGTTTGAGCACTTGCGTTAAATTTTATTAAATGGTTTTTCATTTTTTGTTTTGTTTTCTAAATTTATTGTTATTTTTAAATTTTTTTCTAGGAATAAAATTTTTATTTTTGATGTAAAACATAATTTTTCCAACAAAAGAAAAGTTATGTTATCAATGTTTTTACTCTTGTTGAATAGAAAATTGAACTATTTAAAACCCAAAAAAGTTGGGGGTTGCCATTTAAAAAAATTGATGACGGTGTCATAGTTCAAAATCAGATGACGTCATCAACAAAATTTTTATGTCAAAAGATGGCAATTTAAAAACAAAAATCGATCTGTTTGCGTTTTTCACAAAAATAGTACAAAACTAAATTGAATTTTTTGCGGAACTTTATGATCACTCTGTATAAAAATCTCGTGTCACGGTGTTTGTGGTCGAACTCCTCCGAAACGGCTCGACCGATTTTTATTATTTTTTTTTTGTATACTTGGCAGGTATGAGAATAGGTGGTTAACTATTTTTCACATGGACTTGGGCTGGACCGATTTTTATGAAATTTGTTTTGTATATTTGGTAGGTATGAGAATAGGTCGTAAAGTATTTTTCACATGGACATGGGGCCCAGGGGGGCCCTTTGGGCTGGACCGATTTTTATGATCTTGGATTTGTTGGATTTTTTCCGCCTCGAATAGCAGAATAATTATTAAAACATGGATATGGGGGCCCAGGGGGGCCCTGTGTTATTGATTCTGAGGCGGTACAAACTTCGCCGGGTCAGCTACTAAATATTATATAACATGATTTTTCCTATGCGAATAATATTTTACTCAGAAAATACTTAACATTTAGATTTTTATACCGAGCGTCCAGTAATCTACTGAACACTCTTCAGAAAGTACTGAACATTCAGATTTTCATACCGACCGTCCATGATTTTTACTATGCGTATAACATATTATACTTGGCAGTGTGGGTTTTAAACATGGAGCACGATTTTTTTACCGAGCAATTGAGTAGATAACCATCACTGCTTATTAAATACATAGCGATAATAATACCTACTATGATTCTATTACTAATATGCATTAGAATTATATAATTTCCAATTTCAAGTTTTACCGAAAAATGTAACCAGGCAAAACGAATTAAATACCATGTAAATAATTTGTTGCGAAATATTTTAGTGGGTGATAGAACTCGTCAATTTGAACAATTTTCCTCAATGACTTTTTTTTTTCAAAATCTTATTATTTTTTTGTATTTTACCCTCTTTATTTTAACCTACCTTTCGCGCCGTATACGGTTTTTTGCGAAGCCTGTTTTCGGGCAATAGTTATTCACAGTAAAAGTGTTTTATAAATCAGTCTCGGGCACGCGTTTGAGTGCGAAAATTTCGCAAAATTGTCCCTTCTTTCTTCTTTAGTGTACCGATTGGTCAGTTGACAGTATACATCTCTAAACAGTTGTGTATATTTGCCTCCACAGTAAAGCTTTTCAATTAAATTAATTTACATTTCCATTTTAAGTTTTACTTGCTACACATTGCTTATTAGAGTTTAGACAAGACCAACTCGTCAGGATTTATTAGGAGTTAAGATATAGGTACTAAAAAGCGTAAGTGAGACCACAACATAATTATCAACTTCCTGTTTTGTTCCCTTAATGAATCGTTTTCTTTTTTTCAACGTCTTAAGTTTATGTGGAGAAACTTTTGGTCCTCCATATTATCTTCAGTTTCTTTTGTCTTTATAAACGTAGCTGTATGTTTTGTTAATGTGGTAGACTCAAATATTTCGAACAAAACTCGGATTAACAATAAAACTCGAATATTTACTTTTTACAAAAAATTACTTTGGAAAAGCATACATGTTAAAGAAGAGTTTAAACTAACAATGAGAAAAATATAAATGATAAAAATTAGACACACAACTATATTTGAATCCTTAAATTTATTAGCTTACCAAGCTTACAGTTTGATCGTGCCTGACGATATATCTGTTTTTTACCTTTCATAAGTAACTTTTTTGGCCAATATCCTGCAACATAAATATGTATCTCATTTGAAACAGCGGAACATATTTCTAGTATATTTGGGAACAATACAAATGTTGAAAAAGTACAATAAACGTGATTTGGAATCACGAGTAGCTGTATGTGCGTTCTAGCTACGAAACGGATGATTGGAACGTTCTGACCTTTGAAATTCTCGAAGGTGTCGACAATAGAGTCCAGACGTTGCAAAATTCGCTCTACTTGTCGATAGTGATGATGTCTTAGAATGGTGTCAAAATATATGATTCCAAAATATATCAAGTCCGTTTATCGCAAATATTCAATATAATAATGGAAGCGATACCCATAATTTTGTTGTCTAATAGTCCAGAAATCCTTTGTGCCTATCAGCACTGTCACACAAACGTCTGTTGTTAACACAGCTGCCCATAAGCCAAGTTTACACTGTATTGTTACTCAATATTGTCGGCGGCGCCGCCTACGAATTGCTCGGTTGCCATTAACATTTACACATTTTTCACCCGAACGAGACCTATAAATTCCCCCCGGAAGGGGCATTTTCAGACGAACGGGCCGAAGTGATAATTAATCGACGTTCACCGGTCCGAGCTGGGGGAAAAACAGGCCGAAGATCGTCTTCGAAAATACACTCGCATGAATATTTAGCCGCCAGCACATAAATTCTCCTGGGGATTACGACATCGCGAGACGATTTCAGAACGAACGCGCCAGTGGAACAGTCCTAGGTGCTTTATTGCACGTCCCTTAAAAATGCATGCCTGGTAATAAAATTGCCACCAATCACGATCCTAATCAGCTGGGGCCGCAAGTGGAAAGTGCGCATTTTTGACGGCGCAAATTCAATAACTTTAAATCACCGGAGAATCTGTTCGGGGCGATTGTCCCGGCAATTCTTGGCGCAGAATTTAAATGGCATGACGGAGAAAGAGGGAAATTAAAGGACCTGAAGGGGATGAAAGTCGTAATCAGAAGTGTAACTCCGTGGAAAGGAGAATGCTCGTTATTTTTTAAGTTTTTGAGTTTTATAATAAGAACTGCTCGATCGGGGTTTACTACTGAACTCGGCTGAAATAAACTGTAATCTAAAGGACTGCGTACTTGAAATAATTGATATTTGGGAGGCCAGTTATTTGTTTAAAATTATATAAGTTTGTCAATAGCGGTAATATAATCTGCCAGAGAGTTTAATTAGGCCACATCAAGTATCTACCGTCAAACATAATGTTGAGTAGAAAACACCTTCATGTCATAAACATTAAATTTCATCTTTTCCACTACTAAGTAAATTAATAATGTCTCAACGCAACAGATCCGACCCTTATGAAATATTAATTATTCTCTCGATATTTCACTTATCTAGGCTCCGGCTGGAAGCTCCAGGTCGCGACTGTCTCCTCAAATTCCGGGAATTTTTCCCGGAGCCACGTAAAAACCCGATCCACCCCTAATCGGCTTTCAGATCATGATTTATTTCGATGTTTATATGTCGTATTGACATGTACATAAATCTCGTAAATCTCCCATTCAAGAGTTTCCCGTATTTATACAAATGGTGAGATTATTCCGCGATTTTTCCTCCCCCGCCGTCATAAAAATCACCGCGAACTAATTGTGACGTTTCTTCCATTCGTGTGCGTCCGGATTTAATCCGGATCCGTTGTTTGTTGTTGTGTTGTGAATCTCGGCCAAAAATTTCTCTTTCAGCATTTCACATGCAAATGAATGTAGATCTGTTTCTGTTTCTAACGTGCGGAACATGCATATTCAATGGGGCGGTCTATAGGTGGAAGAGGACTACCTCTGACGTGCTTAAAAATGCAGCATGTATTTATCGACTACTTTACATTTGGGCCCTGTTTTTCCCACATTGCTTTGCAAATCCGGATTTTTTTCGATTTTGCGGATCGGATTGCGCGCCGCATGAATATGCGACCAGATAATAACGGATACGGCCCTGGCGCAGATATAAATATTTATCCCGTGTGTATGGACGTGCTCCTTGTTATTATAGATTTAAACAAAACTCGGAGCAGGGAGGATGAAAATTCATAATGCGAAGTGGGAAAGCCGACGACTTCGACTCGAGTTGAAACAAGAACGTGCAGATGTTGCTGCAATCGATGCGGTGTACACGGGGGGCCCAAGAAGTGGTCTAGACGTGGAAAGGTCAAGGTGATTTATAGATATTACACAATGTCAGAATTCAGATCAAATAAGAGTCCTCAGCCTCATCATTACCTACCCGCTAGGTATATTTTCTTAAAATGTCCACAATCTTCAGAATGAATGAAAACAGCTTTTCTAGAAACTAGACGGAAAAGTATTATACCCCTATTTTTTTGTTTATTCGAAATCACGCGTTTACTATTAAAAAAAAAACGAAACATTTGTCTTATTTGAAACGCGCGCCTTTCTGTGACGTCAACACGGGACAAAATTCACCAGACAAAATTCAAAGTTACTAGACGTGTGGACAAATGAACCAATGAGAGAGCTTTTTCATTATTTCTTTACTGAGGAAATGCTTCTGATGTTGAAGACTATCAAGAATATAAACTAATCGGGAATAGGGATTAATGCCTCAACACTGTCGAGTGGCCCACCCTCTGGACACCTAGTGGTAAAAGAGAGCAACGAATTATTAAGAAGAAGCATAAATACAACAAAATTAGGAAAGTCAACCTAAAGAAGTAGATCTATATAATCGGTAGAATTAAATAAAATTGAGAGAATCTGCAGAGTTGACTTAATGAAGACGAATAAAAAAATTAACATAAACACTCGGGACAAAGAAACAATTACTAACAAAACAAAATGTTATGTTTTTATGAGTACGACTAAATCTGATTCATTTCCAAGCAAAAATGTATACGAGGTCCGCCCAAAAAAGTTTTTACTTCAACAGTTAACTAACAGGAGAAATCAAATAATGAAATAGTAAAACGATAAATAAGCAAAAAATAATATGATGAAAAAGAAAAATGAAATCAGTCGAAACTAGGAAAACAACTAAAGAATAAAAAGGGATAAAGACATAACGGGTTGAAGGAACATATTGAAGGATATAACGATATAGAATGAACTGTCGAAAGATTGATAAAACAAGCAAAGGATAGAATCAGAAAGGGTAAAATGAAATTAAAACAGACGAAAAGATTAAAAGAATTAAAATGATACAATGAAAGAATAAAAGGATCACAGAAGAATAAAGGATGCGAGAATATAAATATTAAAGAACGACACATCGAGATATTCGAAAATTATGATAATGGTAGAATGATAGAATGATAGGACAAACAGAAAAGAAAGAAGAGCATTTCAAAATGAAGATAGTGTAAAATTATTAAAGGACTAAAATGGGTGAGAATATAATATATCAAAATAAAATTATAAAATGTCGAAGACTCAAAGAATGAGGCGTTAGAGAATGCGAATATAGACGGATAACAGAAAGAAACGATAAATAAAAGATCAAAAGGTTGAAATTTGATAAAGAAAAAGGTGGATACAAATTTGAAGGATTAAAATCATAAAGGAATAAAATAGAATTTAAGGATATAATAACAAGAATGTGGAAAATGTAAACATGAAGGTATGAAATAGCGATAAATTGAAAAACTGAAACAATGATAAAAGAAAAGCATGGAAGGAGAGGATAAAATGAAAATGAAGAGAAAAGTGAAAGAAAAGAATTGATGCAAGGATGCACTTTTTCATTCATTCCTTATTACAGCCTTTTATCCTCTCACCTTTTTATGCCTTTGTACTTTCTTTCTTCCACCCCTTTATCTTATCTTCATTCCACCAGTTTGGCCAACCATTCGTTCTTTGAACCTATTTCAACCTTTCGTTCTTTCATTTTTTATGTTTTTTATTCATTGATTCCTTATTTCGTTCACTCCGTCATCCTTTCGTTCTGCCATACTTTCATTCTCACATTATTCCTAATCCTTTCTCACTTGTCTTCATTCTCTACGCCTTAGACCTTTCGTCCTTCCAGCCTCTCATTCTCTCATTTTTTATCGCCTCTTTCATTATTTCTTTCACACCTTCATTTTTTTCCTTTCAACATTTTATTTCTCATTCTTTTATCTTTTCATGCGTCATTGTGTTCACTCTTCCATCTTCTTTGATTCTCTCATCATTTTACATGTGCATTTCTTCATATTTTCTTTATTTTACCCTTTTTTATCCTCTTTAGCCTATATTTATTTCTCTTATCTCTTCATTCTCTTATCGTACAATTCTTTGACCTTTTGTTGTTCCAACCTTTTACTCTGTTTGTTTTTACTTTTTCATTCATGTTTTGTTTCACCTCGTCATCTTTTTATTCTTGCAACATGTTATTTTCTCATTCTTATATCTTTTCGTGCGTTATTTCCCTTACTTCTTTCTCTCCATTTTTTTTTATCTTTTTATCTTTTCTGCCATCCTTTCGTCCTTTTGGCTTTTTATTCCTCCCTTTCCTTCATTTTTGAATTCCTTGATCGTACATACTTGCACGCCTTCATCTTTTCATGTTTCCCACCTTTTATTTTCTCAAATTTTCTCATTGCCATTGTCTCTTGTACATCTTCCGCCATCTTTTACAATAGTTTATCCTTTCTCTCAGACTTTCATTATCTCACTTTTTTACCTTTTATTTATCCTTACTTCTTTCTCTTCTTCGTTGAATTTTTTACATTTTCGAAACCTTTCATTCTTTTGTCTTTCGATCCTTTCATTCTCTCATTTCTTTATTGTTTTATTCACTATTCCTTTCATTTCTTTATCTTGTCCTTTCAACATCTAGTTCTCCCTTATATTCTTATTCACCGACTTTCATTCTCTAGTATTTTTTTTGTTTTGTTTTTATACCTAGAATATTTCAGCATTCTTTAGAGCCTTCTAGCAGCTTTTAGACTTATTCTTGAGCAGTTATGATGTTTTAGGGTTATTTGGGAGTAGAAAAGACATCAGAACATCTTATGCATTATCAGAATTATTGAGTATTGATCAGGAATATTTAGAACTTTTTAGGTTATTTACTCTTGAGTACTCTTCTTGAGTTCTGTAAGATTTCTGAAGAATTTCTCTATACTTTTTATTATGAAGTTATTAATTCCCAATAATGTGAAAGAATTATATAAATTTGGAAAAGTGTTTTTGTTCGGTCCTTTGCCTCGGATTACTTCTTCGGGTTCATGTGGTAAAATTCCACCAATATTTTCGTCACTTTTCTTCCCTTGTCACGTTAAACAAATTCACTTTTAGAGCACTGAGATGTTAGCCAAATCCTACCGACTGCGCCAATTTTATTTCAACATGTTTATTTGCTATAATACGTATACTACGATTATGGCTAAGTCTGTTTGAAAATGAGTCATCAAGAATTCGCAGGCAATATAATGTATGGATCTTTTATAAACAGCTGATATATAATGAGGATACATGACAATATCTTAAACCTTTTCTAAAAGAGTGCCAACTAATCCTAAACATGTACCTAATAGAAATTTAATGCATTATGTAAAAACAAAACTTAAAATTTCCTCCGTATTTCAACGTGTCGTTACGCAAATCGTATTAATTAAGTCGTTGGAGCTAAGACAATAATTAATCCGGAACGATCGCTCGAAATTGTCGCGTGTGATAGAGGAGCAATAAAATCCCTTATTATAAATCAATTAGAGGTAGAGAGCGTCGTTATGTTTGGTTAATTGATGTTGGGGAAGAGGGAGGAATCAATCTGGAGGTTTCCGTCTTCCTCCTGCGCCGCATGCAAACGCCGTAATTAACTAACTCGGTTACGATAATTAAATTTATAGTAAGGAATACACCAAAAATAGCTCACGGCGCAGCGGATGGCTGTTGATATATACTTCTCGGAAATTAAATTTGCGCCACTGATTCGACCGAACGATAGTTACGTATGGTTCCCACGCAAATCGCTCTGCTCTTTGCAACATTGCGAAAGAGACGACGGGAGTGGACCGAGTTTTTAATTAAGAACGGCCAAGTTTGTGGAATTTATGGCGTGGTTAAGTCGATTCCTCTAGAATGAGCTTTTGGCTTCTTTGTATTGTTTTTACAAGGTTTTAGTTTGGGTTTGCGCCAGTACGTGCTTAATTACATGAATATTTCTAACTCTTGGCAATTCGAAAAGAAATCGTAAAGACTGTGATGATACTTCTCCTGAATGGTTATCAATTTTTATCTCGTACCACAAAAACACAACAAGTTATTACGGTTTACATTTAATTTAGAAAATCTGATTCTGCTGATTGGTAGTTTTATTAGCAACCAGTTATTTGGTTTAAAAAGAACATTCCACACTATAAAAGGTAATTTCTGGCATTTTCCTCTAAAATGAGCGATTCCAGAGTCCATGTCTAAAAGTATTCGTGTTTCCAACTGTAATACGTTTCTCATAAATATTCCATTTGAATAAGTACTATAATAATTTTATTAGATGAATGAATTATGATATCCATTTTTGTCCTAGGATTATATTGAGCGTCATTATGGTTCATAACATTTTTACTATGATATATGCTGGCAGCTAAAAGGTCTAACAGAACTCATGAATTGTATTATAAAGAAAATATATAATAGAGTGATATATTCCGAACACTACTGAATAGTAAATAAGTCTATATGTTCAGTGTTATTGTGTCCTTACTGGTTGTTTTCTTCAATAAAAATTCAGAGGTGCATAAGCAAATATTACATAAACACAATTGCCCCGTATATTATGTTACAGAAAACAATCCCGGCGCATCCACCATTTTTCCTCATTGTTCATATTATTTTCCTTGGCAACATTCTTATTAGACCAAATTGGCATAAACTCGAACTTCTGCTTCTATTTTTACACAACCCGACACCTTTCACAAATGATATTTTTCGAGGTACTCACGCCTGCCATCCTGATGAATTTTTGAAAAAAAAAAAAAGAATGAAAGTTGAACGTGAGCGCGTTATTTCTGCCGGTACAGTTCGAGAATTTCCCGTTTAATTTAATTAGACGTCTGACATGAACAATGGAATATTAAAACGACGTCCATAACTCGCAATCGTTGCCGTTTCGGTGAGGATTGAATCAGCGCAATCATCGGTAATAAAACGAGCGTGTTTATTAATTAAGGTAGACCGCATAAGTAATTATATGTTTGCGCGAACACGGTATCGAATGGAAATTTGCATTTCGATCTCGGGCAATAGGAAAAGTGGGCGATAGAAGTGTAGCAATCTCGGTGTTCGTTTAACCATAAAGTAAGATCAATGGTATGCATATGAGTTCGGAGCTGAGGGATTTTGATTTAAATTTTCCTCTTTGGATGCAAAGTGTTTAATTTGAGATCTGAAAAGTTTCGAGGAAGTAATAATTTATCGCGGCTTGTAGTTATACAAAGCGCCAGTATTATGCAAAATGCGTCGGTTTACCGTACCTGCAACGGGACTCACATAATTCATCGTGCCGCAATTCAATTGAACTCGTTTGCCACTTCCAAACCGAATACGACCCTGGATGTTATCCTCTCAGGAACGGAAAAATGATAAATAATGCATGTAATGCGTGCTCTTACACGTGTTTATTTCAATATCTCCGACTGCGTTAGGGGAACGCCTTTGTGCCGGGAGGCGGCTTTGTTCTTGGACGAATTGGTTTTTCTAAATCTGGTTTCGTTCATCTGGGTTACAGACATCTGCGCAATAAGTTGGAATGGCAATACTAAGAGACAGTTTACATTAATACAAAACATTATTATGGGAATTCCTCTTGGTCTAAGATCCCGGTAAGGTCGGACTTAACCCGTCTATTTTGCGAATAAGAGTATTTTTTATCAGAATAGTACATTATCATGCGAGTCCCTGTGTGAATTAGACGTTTTCCGGCAGTAGGGGTTTAATAAAGCCCAGAGTGTCGGAAATGATCTAATTTACACAGAAACGAAAGTAATACAACGTTTTATAGTTCGGCACAACCCTGGCAAGTCTTTAAATTGCTTAAAATCTATAAAAATAGTGTGACGTTTATCTGACTTATCTGATTATTATTGCATGACAGAGAGTGTTTACACAAGCGAAAATTTAAAAATTTTGACATTGTCGGACTATACAGGGTGTCCCAACTAAAATTTGTACCCCCCAACAATTTATTCTAATTTCGAAAGACTCAGAAGAAAACGCTCTAACGGGTCAATTTTGTTATCAAGGGGGACCAAATTGTATCAAATTTTCATATCTTAGATCTCACCCCTTTAGCCAGGGGAGCCACCCCTTAAAAATTTAAATAGCATGTGGGGTAGTGTGATAATTTCGAAAGACTCAGAAGAAAATGCTCGAACAGGTCAATTTTGTTATCAAGGGGGACCAAATTGTACCAAACTTTCAACTCTTACATCTCGCCCCTTTAGCCAGGGGAGCCACCCCCTTAAAAAATTTAAATGGCATGGGGGTCGTGTAATACATCATTTTAAAGCTTATTCAAATCTCTATCCAAACCTACTTTTATCGATTCGGTTATACAAAAAAAGTATAAGTTTTTGTTATTTTCCAAATGTACATAAAATACTCTTGATTTGGAAAATAACAAATTCATGCTTTTTTTGTTTAGAGTCTAGTCAGTCGAACCAGTCGCATCAAAGTCGAAGATCAGTGGGTCGAGTCGGACAGTTGCTTTTATCTATCCGGAGTGGCGCGTGATGTGTAAATAAATAATACCAGACGTGCCGGTGAAGTAGTAAATTGTAAATAGTGTAAATAATATAAATATGGTATATAAGAATTGTAAATAATTTGTACATAGTGTTCAAATAAATAAATAAATGGAACCCAGAAACGCTACAATAATTAAATAAATAAAAATAATTGGAACACCGCAACACACACACGCAAATTGGGAGGTATTGGTTTGATTTTCTGGTTCACTAAGTCTACGCTGGGATACAGCAATCTTACTGGATACGACTCTTCAATGTATGTCTCTGCAACGAATGACGATTTCCACCCACCCATGTGTTTGATTGACACCAGATCAGCACCAGATTGCCAACATGGTAGTTGCAGAAGGACGGAAACAAAGCCCCGTGTATATTTCTGAATTCGGTAGATTTAGGAAATCCGCAATCCTCTTGGGGGTCTTATATGTGGTTTTGATCCGCACCGGTTGAATAGTTAACCTTTTCTGTGGGTAATTGACAAGACACTTATTGTGAGGTACGTTTTTGAGATACAAGCCGATGTACTTTTTCACAATTTCCAAGAAACTCACTCCACATTCCTTGTCAGTAATACAAAACGACCTATTCTTCTTGGTTTTAGTATCAAGTAATGAAACGACTATCACCGATCTTGTGTTGTCTACATTAGACACTTCTGTTTCCAATTTATTTTCCATTAGTCGTCATCCGGAGCTTGTGTCAGGTCAGGTAATTTCATAATGTCATCTGGTTCCAAATTTTTGGTCTTTTTAGCTTTGTACCCATCACTTAGCTTTTCAGTAAAATAATTAACTTGACGAATCTGTACATATTCTATGATATCATTT
The DNA here is from genome assembly GCA_963583935.1 of Diaperis boleti. Classification (NCBI taxonomy): domain Eukaryota; kingdom Metazoa; phylum Arthropoda; class Insecta; order Coleoptera; family Tenebrionidae; genus Diaperis; species Diaperis boleti. The sequence goes on along the minus strand of OY757244.1, from coordinate 16,002,880 downwards.
GATATTACATTCGTACGTTTCAGCATGGAATAATACGACCATAATGACGATGCTTTCACTTGATAGTCTTGATGCTTTTCCACTTTTTAAAGGACTGGTATTCCTTCTCATACATCATCCTATATAGATTTTTCAGGTAATAATTTACTTTCTGCCTCTTACACACCAGATGGCAGTCTTTCTTCTTCGGCAATACTTAATACACTAACTCGTAGAAGCTAAAGAAACGTTATTCTGCAGTTTTTTCTGAGAAATTTCAAATTTCAATTTTTTTGCAATGTTTTCATAAAACACGACAAGACAAATTTGTAATAATAATAGAACGCCACTGAGTAAACGTCACATTTGATAAATTTCTCGCCATGGTCTAACATCGATAACTTGCGATATATTATTAGTGTAAATCCATTTTCTATCTTTCTGCTTATCCATTTAAAACCATCGGCATTTTTAAACCAGACGTATAAATAAAAACCTATTTGACCTATCGCGACGTAGTCGAGAACATAGATAAATATCGTTGAGTTCTCTTTCGATTGGCTCCCTCCTCTCTAGCACTGTTTTCGGACCTATAGTTCACTAGATATGAGCGAAAGTACAAAAATTTCAAAACGCCCTATCTCCGAAACCGTTACAGGTATCGTGGTGGTAAATTGGCTGCAGGAGGTCAAGTTCTACCAGAAAGTGACCATTCTGAGGCAATTTGAGAGTTTTCAAAAAAATATCCAAAACCTGAGAACATATTATTTAGGGGGAAACCGAAGGCTCAGACTAATACCTCACCTCAATTTACATAAGATAATGATGGTTGGAAGCGTTTTGTGACAATGTTTTTTTAATTTCCAAAATTTACCCCTTGAGGATAAAAAATGTTTAAGTTTTATTTAACCCTCTTCTACTTCTAAACTACTCAAGACATAGTTCTCTTTACTTTACTTTACTTTACTTTACACTGTAATTTATTTACTATTTACCTATTTACTAGATATTATATATTTGTCTGACTGTTTATTATTTCTTCATTAGTGAAATATTTCTTGCTGTGTGTAAAACAAAAACAACATTGTCGAATCACGCGCCAATCCATTCCCATTCGCCCCCAATTTCTGCGCCTCAGCAATCCAATTATCATTTTCGCGGCCCAAGCAAAACAGTCAGACCTCGTCGTGTTCATCATCCTCATCCTGTCAAATTTTCCTACTTTCTCTTCGAAAACACCGCCTATAAATAGCCCGTGAGGTGAGCAGAAAGCAACTTTTCAATTTATGGCCGCAGAATTTTTACGGGAGCAAAACATCGCGCTCGGTGTTATTTTGATCAAACGGGTAGTGTTTCGTTCGATGAGCGAATTCGTTTGAGAGATTCTAACCGTTAAACATTATTACATTACTATAGGCATTGAGTTTTGGTCTCATTGGGATACTGTCAACTCGTCATGCATGCTTCCCTTAAGTCAAGATTATTAGGGTCCTCCTAAATGATTCCTGCATCATGTTGGAAAAGAAAATCTGTAAATGTAAATGTATATAGCATTTGTATGAATCATTTATGAAGACCCGATATATAAATTTACGTACAAATAAAACAGAAACCGGATTTTAATTTGAAATCTTGGAAACTCGTTACGTTAATCAATCGTCAGAGTTTCGTTTAATGACGGATGAGTGGTAAGTATTTCTGGAGTGATTAACAAGTTATTCGACGCCTTGATCCGGACTCGCTCCGGTGTAAACTAATCGTTCTTCACTCCAGTTACCTGATCCTGGAGAATCGATGGAGGGGTTTAAGCGCTAAACGGTTCCAGGGAGTGTTAAAATTAGTAAATACTGCCATCAAATAAGTCGGAGCAGAAGCTTTACAACTAAATGAGAGCGGGACAAGAAAAGCGAGGAAAAAAGGCATCGTTGATACGCCATCGATAATGTAAATTTTCAAATGCTTTTAGCCACAAATACATACTTTGAAACGATAAAGGTGTCGACTCCTTGTTTCCACGAAAAGTAGGGCCCCAAACCACTCATCTGTTTAGGTATTTGACATACAGTAAGTTATTATTTAGCTTTTACGCTATGAAGAATGTAAAGCAATTTTATGAACTTATGAATACTGGAAATATTCATAAGTATGAGCGTCGAAAAGTTCTGAGAACTTTTATATTAAAATATTTTAATATAGAAGTAATAATAGAAATCTAAGATCGACAACAGAAATAACACTCAAACGGGAAGAAACAAGGTAGGTACACAGCGCAAAAGGTTTCTATTTTTAATTAATTTTCGTCTGTGCCAACGACTAAATAAGTCAAATCATCGAAGTCATGCAGCTATAAAGTACCAGGTACAGACGGAAAATTTTATATTTGTTACTTACAAAAAAATCTAAACACCATTAATTAACAATAACAGAAAAGGCATTTTTATAAAATTAAATATTGAAACATTCTGACATAGTAACTAAATACTTTAACCATTTATCTACTATAGCAACCCTACAGTGCCAAGTTTGGCTGAAATAATAATTAGAATTATGTGGCTAACCTAATGTTAACTATGTATTTGCTCAGCTGGCACAAAAGCTGTTATATCGGATATTACATCATGTTACATGTAAATTTTGTTTTCCCGAGGCAACATGAAGACCCTGTCTTAAATTAATAAAGTACTAACAAATAGTAAGTTATATTAAGTTTTGTGAGCATGATAGCACCTTTCCATGCTCTTGAACTTCAGCTATTTACGGCCGTTCTACATTTTACATCAACGCTTACGTAACGTTCATAATCTTTAATGCACAATTCGAAAAATGGAAATTTTGTGATATACCACCTGGTAGTTCCTTCCGTCTAGCCATCAAATTCAACTTCACTTTAAAGTCGACCTATAAATTGAAACTTAGAAAATGTCTATATACATATTCAGCGATTGTAGTGGTTAGTAAAACAGAAATAAAATTGGCGGAAATGAAGTAATATCGGCTAAAAATTTTACATCTACCTACTGTAACTCGATACCTCGAGTAATACGGAAATTTCCGAAAGCTAGAACTCTATATTTTTAGCAAAACCTTAATAACCCGCAACATTAATCAAACTTAATGCACTAGTTTTCGTTGTATCTCAGTCTATGGCGCGACAGAAATTATAATAATATTCATGGAACAGTTGTTATTCTTTAATTAAAATCGTAAATTCAAGAGTTGAATGTCTCGGATCGGGTTTTTTAAGACAAGGGCGTCGGTCGGATTAAGACTTGTTTGACTTTGTAATAACAGTGATAAATAAATAGAAAGTGAGGAGGGTTGGGACTCACTTAGCAGCCGGAAATCCCTTTTAAGGGTGGCGGACCGAATAAATTGTGAGATACTTCGGCTAGGTTGCTCGTTTTGCTGTAGTGCTTTTTAGTTTAACTTCATTTTGTCAGACTTCTTTAGACGCACGTCGTATAAATGTTTGCTTGGGAGTGAATGAGATTGACTCCTCATATCAATAATGGAAAGCATCAATGTTTTGGCTCTATGCCCCACGCAAGAAATTATTATCGTTCCAAGTCATCAGGCAGCGCTGCTCGCCCCCTCGCAAATCTGTTTCCTCATAATTCGGTATGCTTAAAACCAGTGCGTAAAGAAGCGAAGTAACTAGAAACATAACCAAAAGTCATGAATATTAAACACATTATAGTAAATTTATAACCAATAATCAATTTCTTGAAGACTAAAAGTCAAAATCTTCTCAACTCCACGAAATACCAAAATGCGAATTTGTCACAATCCGTAGAAATGAAAACAACAGCAAGAAAAATATTGTGAAAAAAATGGCCAAATTGGCAAGAGATATATGACACAAGTATACGAATTATTCACAGGCAGTAATTTTCAGATAGAAAATGGGAAGTAAAAAAAATTTAAAGAAAAGTTTCGAAACCTTGGTGGCGAAAAAAAAAAAGAGCTTGAATTTAAAGGTAGCCGCAGTACGCTGTATAAAATTCTTTTGTCTATGAAATATAAATACAAAATTGTCAATAATCGCAAAATTCTATGTGAACGAAAATACGTGATTGCGGACAGAATTAAATTTCTTGGACGGTATTTATAATATCTAAATTCTATATATGTATATCAAAATGGAAGGGCTTCTATTCGGCGTTGGGTGAACGAAAATGATTTGAAAAGTTATCCTGCTAAATTAAAAAGTGAAGGTAAAAGATTTACCATTCCACATGCCGGAAATACTTTTTAATACTTTTTTAAGGATTTTTACACTGTTGTGACTTACTACGAGACAGTAAAAATACCGACCGCAACTATCACAAGACAATGACTGAAGACATTCAAGACTTTCTTAAAATTTCATTAACGTTGGCAAAAAGATTTCACTGGAATTGTGTTCATTTCATATTTCCTCAAAATAAATTTAATTTTGGCTATGCACCAAAATTACAAAACCGCAAGACATCCGTCATTCCTGCAACAGAAACAAGAACCTGCTGCAATTCACTCCAACTTGCCTTTTTCCGAAACGTATCATTTTCAATCTGAGCTGAATATTTTATCCTTCGAGATTTCATTGTTCAAAGTTGTTTGTATTACTGTTGAATGAACATCAAACTCGCTCGCTGCACTTCCTTCAAGGAGCACCAGCACGAAAATTGCACATCTTCTTTTTTCGCACCGGAAATTTTCGTCCGTAACGTCAGCAGTCGTTATCTACATTCGTCAACTTATTATTGTTCATGCATGCGGTGTGAAGGACTGGCGGGACAAAGAAACCGGGATGAGCTGTCCCGAGCCATTGTGCGAGGTCTGAGGCCTCTCCACTGTAATTGCCCGGAACGTTGTCTTCTTTGTGCCGAAGATTGCCTGAATACTCGATTCAACCTATGCTATCAAGATTCAATAGACACTGCTAAGTGTCCCATTTAAACTGCTACGGCGAGGAGGAATTGACACACTAATCTCTCATTTCGCCGGTAAGTGGTAGAACCGGAACGGCGCAATAAAAATATTTACAGAGGATTAATAATTTACGCGCATTTACGGGAGCGTTTAAAGAGCCTCTTTGTTATTTATGGAGTGGATTGCACTTGGCGCAAACATACCATTGCCGGATGCAGCAACTATCATTTTAACGATGTAAGGAATCAATAAGTGGGAATGTAGATTTAATTATTGGATGAAGTAAAAACTAATTAGGGAAAACGCTGAAGCCGGTTTAATTGGCTTGGGTATTTATAGACAGCTTGTTGACTCTCATCACTATTGCATGTAATTTTTGTGTTGAAAAATTATCGGCAGTTGCGATTTACCACATTTACCACAGCAGCATGCTATAAGAACAGGAAATTTTTAACAATTTGGCGGTAGCGTTTAGCCCTCAAATCTCGGCAGAGGAGATGTAGGTTCTCACCAGACCGAGATGACAAGCTATTCACACAGCGTTCTCAACGAGGGCAGAGGGCTTTTTGTGGACTCGAGATTGAGTAGGCCTTAGTCTGCAGCTTTTGGGACTCCCCGGAGATGTCATCCGGCGGGTGGCGATGTCACACAACCCAAGAGTGGTGCAGTTATCGGTACGCGAACGGAACCGGAAACGAGACGCCTGAACCGCGGAAGAAGACATCGTCCAAAACGACGGGGGACCGCCGCATCTGTTAATATAAACCATTAAACGTTGAATCTGTAAGTCAGACTGTTTGATAGGAACAATGTAGGTGAGATGCGACCTCAAACCTTAAACTTCTTGCGGTAACACCAAAACAACGTTATTGTTACAAAAAGCCCACTATATCCCTGACCGCTTCCAAACCGGGACCGTCACTCGTAACTCTTTCCTCGCGTCGCTGCCTGATGAAGACTCTTCCCGAACGCGAAACTGCACCATTTGCGGTCGTTATTCTGGCCTTAAATCACTTGAATTTCGTCCTTTTCGCCTCGTTTTTTTCTGCCAGGTTCGGACCGGCGTTAATGCAGCGAGGGTGACACGAGCATGTGAGATGTTTTAGCATATCGTCGGAACAGCGGAAAGAAAGTTTATCTTGCCCCAAACGTACTCGTATAAATGCAAATGCCGACAGCATCCCCCAAATCACAACACCTTGTATCGGTTCATTTAAATATTTCATCTTCATTTCATACGAGACCGCCGCTCGTCGCAAATCTCCCGACTAACACAACTTTCCGAACAACTCGCGTTTATACTGTTTACTGGAGACTGTAAAACATGAAGTCGTGAGTGGTTTTGTTTGCAAAAAACACGGATGGCGGGTCGCGCTCGGTGGTCGATAGTTGTGTTGAGTTTCTTAAGGCTGGAGTGTGAAGTTGAAAAGACGGGATTTTGTTACATAACTGCGTCTCTCAACATGTTTTGCGATTAAAAAATTGAAAACATTGACAATTGTATCATGAATCTTTTGTAAAATTAGGGCTGAAGATGGGAGTAGTTTTCTCCCGAAACATGTTCCTATTCTAATTTACGCCGTTTATTAAAGTTTGTAGAGTTTGACTTCAATATATTTAAATTTTAATTTAAATTTACTCCACTTTGATTCATCGACATTCTTCCGTTTACTTTTACACATATGTTGTACATAAGATTGTTTCTAAAAATTTAATAATAGTAGATTATATTACAAGTGTCAGAAATGCTTTATTTACATCTCACGATCTTACAATGACATTTCGGTCACGTGTCATATACGACGTAGCATTGCCTGATATTGACATTCACATTTAAAACATAGTCATGGTATTTTGCACTTGATTTTAGTCACTCAAAACTGACGTATCAAACACGTAAAATATGCAACTCTTGGACAAAACAATTGATGCACTAGTGCAATAACTAATTACTTTTTATATCCAAAATGATGAAAAAAATTCCCTATTTTACACCATCGTAGAATATCTACTTCAAGAACTGTATTTTTATACTGTTTCTTATTTTAATGTTCAATGTGACTGCATCGTATGATGAGTGTTTTATTTCATTTACATTCCACTCTATAATGCTCTATATTCATGTTATTGTAACATAACTACAATGCTTTGATCTTCAGCACCAATTACATTGAATAAAATTATCTTTTTCAAAAGTAGAAGAACAAATTATTTGTTTAATTGAAAAAAACTCGAATAATCAGAGTTGGTATATTAAAGCAGAATAATGTAAAAAACATTACTAAAGCGAAATTGCCAGACTTCATTGAAAGAATCAAAAACATATTAACTGCTGGTTATTTTTTGGTGTAAAAGAGATAAAAGATATAAAATATTCTCCAGCAATTAATATTACCGTAAAAACAGAATTTTACCTAAAAAAATATATTTCTGATTCAGTAATGTCGAAACGATAAAAAAATTCTATGTCAAATATACATTCAAACTTCCATATGTAGCTAATATATGCTATACCTTACTCCAATAGAATAAGTACATTCAAAAGTAATAAATTGTTTTTTTACGATCATAAAGACGTTAATGCTAAATACAGACCTGGCATGCATGCTATTTTTCTTGCAACAAAAATGCGATATTTTAAACTAAATCAACACATTATGTTTCTTATGGGCAGTTGCACCGCACAAAATTTAACTTTAAGTAGAATTAACATCATAGCAACTATTGTTGCAACAATAGTATTTATGGAGTTATGTTCCGCTTAAAGCCTAGTTATGTGCGGTGCAACTGGGCATTAATTACTTACTTTATTTCTCTCTATTTATTGAAATATGTACTTTCTAAGAACTTATAAATTCTGTTATCCAGGGGCAACTTACACTGAAAAGTAAATTCTTATACCCCATCACCAGTTTGTAAATTATAAGAAAATTTTAGAAATCTTCAAAATCAGTTGGGTGTCGAAAAGGTTTTTGAACTTTCCCAAATATCATGGGTCAATTTTTTTCCTATTATATGGAATAATTTGCTCGCCACCATTTTTACAATTCTGATGTATTTAATTATCAACTGTTTTGTAAATGAAACGAATTTTTGGAGTTATTACATTACAGTTAAAATTTGCTTGAATTCCCTATCGGCCCCGACACAACAGATCGATAAAAATAGTAGTAAATAAAGTTTGTTTATGCACGAAATCCATATAAAATTTTATGTTTAACTATTTGCTTTGCAATTTTTATCTCTGATTGAACTGAATAACAAAAAACTGACTAGTTCATAAAGTTTTTATAGTAGTTGTTAATAACTACCGAACTGGTTTATTTATACAAGTAGAATTTTATGTAGAAATAGATAAAATAAAAATGCAAATTAAGCAATGGTTTCAGAACAAAACAATAATACCGCTAAAAAGTCTGTATGTAAGTAAGATTTTGCGAAAAATTCTGTTAAAATATAAATATACAGGCTGCCCCATATAAGGTTGCCTTACTGTCATTGTGAGATTCGTTAAATTAAGAAAAAAACAAAAGTTCAAGTACCATCAAAGCCTAAGTTGAACAAATAACAGAACAAAAGACAATTTTGGATCTTCTGGTATAATGAAATTCCCAAAAGTTTTACTTCTAGAGGTGTAATTTTACAGGTCTATTCAAAGTGCAAGACTTTTTTGTGACTTATACTGTGTTGAAAGAACGTTGAAGAAAGCTCACCCTATTCGAGACAGCCTTATCTGAAATATTTATTCCCATTTGTACGAAAGTCACAAACCGAAACCAGCTCCGATCACGTGTTGCGCGTCGACCGCCCCCCGTTTTTGTCCCTCGCGAACTCGATTACCGCCCCCATTCGCAACTAATGAGAACGCAGATTCGTTATATTCCGTCGTGCGATTATGTCAGGTGATCAGTCAGCGGGAAAATAGCTTCGTTTGTGCTTAATCGAATTGTCGCTAGTTGGAAATTTTCCCTGAAGATCTTTTTTTCCAGGGATCACCTCGTCAGTTGACGCGGTGCTGAGCAGGAGCGCCACGCTGCCCTGCGACATCGACCTTGACAACAAGGGGGACAGGGTGTACATGGTGCTGTGGTACAGGGACACCCACGTGAAGCCGATCTACAGGTAAGAGGTGTTTCTGTGAATGGGGATAACGAGGAATCGGAGATAATCAGGCTCATTTCAGGCTCGAGTTGCGTAAGAACCATACTGAAATTACAGTTGTAATTTTACTCTTGTGAAATTACGTCTTATATAATTATTATTTGTCTTATTTAATTCTTTTTAAAAAATATACTTTCTCTGAAATAGATGTTCATAATTTAAATGGAAGAACGTTTATGATAAAAGACAAAGTTGGGAAAAATGGGCCGTAGGCGAGTAAGGCAAATCATTCGAAATATATCCACCATACTTTTTCAACTCTTATTAGGTCATAATTATCAGTAATTACAAAGCATGTTGAACATTCTGAAAGAATATGTTATAATATGTACATATTTGAAAAAAGATAAATTAGATAAATCAAGAATAAAATTTATTTGCGACTACGTGGTTGTCAGAGCTAGTAAATCCCCATAGGGCATAAAAAGATGTGGCAGGGGCCTCAGAACAAAAACGTAAACACATCTAACATTCTTTATATTTCATCTGTCAGGTCATCGCTTGTATACACCACCTTCATCTAAAATTCATGCTACAGAACATACATTTAAAGAATTGAATCTGCACAAATCAAATTTCCAAAACATCTTCAATGTTGTAGTTGCTATTAACTTCGGAAAAAACTGTGTGCCATCCTTATATTATTCCGGCATAAATTTCCTATATCCAGGGATTTGTTTTACGTATAAAATTCTAAACAATTTGATCGACGCTGTTGATATCGTAAACTGCTTTTATTTTTACGTCCCGCAATATCCCACGAGGAAGGCTCCGACTTTTCATATTATACTCTGTACACATAACTGAACTGTATTGGCTCCGAACTACGTCTTAATATTTGTAATTGTTTTAGTTTACTTTTTTATTCGTGCCATTCTTTATAGGTTACAAACAACAAACAAGTATATTACGTAAATTAAACACACTTTTCGCTCAAATATAATATCCCAGTTGTAAAAAAAATAAAAATTTCATATCAGTAAACAGTCTGTCAAAATATGAACCGATGCTTAAATTGGATCTTCTCTAAAGTGATGTCTACCAACACATGATAACATAACCTTATTGATTTCCTGTCACTGTCCACGTGAGTTGTAAATTAATTCTACCCCAATTCCAACACTGTTGCGAAAGTAACTCTGTACAATAGACATAATAAACGATTTTTAAACGCGTGTAATCATCATTCTATGCATTGAACGGGATTATTCAACCAACAGAATCGATGTTTTTAACCTCAAAACGTCAATAAAACCAAATTGAATATGATTACAAACATCCGTATCGTTCGGTCAAAGTCAATTAAGTGCACAAAGGTATCTAAACACCACTATTGACAGATTAATTTTTAAAATTGTGGATTCAACAGAACGTTTTGTTTTTATGTTTAATGTGATGTAATTTTGTCTTTTACTATTAGACATACTTATTTGTGTTATTTGTATAAAAAAACTACTTGTGAAGTCTAATTAAATTCTAATACCAAAAACAGTGCAGGTGGTGAGAATCCTTTTTAGGTAATGATACCGATAAAAAATGAGTTTTTCTTATAGGTTTCTCGTCATTTAAAATCGAATACTCGTTTATTTTTTCGCAATAAATTTCGGCTGAGAGTTCGATTCACGATGTAGTAACGGTTTCAGGAAAAGCTCAGCCTCGCAGCTATATTCAGGAATTGTGGCGCATAAATATTTTCATCCATTGAGTGTCATTTTGGGGATCGGATGCGATGCTAAAATGTCAACATTACGTTGTGGGATAGGGTAAAAATATTTTAAATTTGTAATGTATTTAAGTCCTTTGCTATCTCTGTCTTATGTTTCTACTTCAAAGCATTGCTTTTAAAATTCTTTTCAACAGACGATGTTTTAGTTTAATCTCTTCCAGTTCTACTTCTAATTTTCTATTCGAATTGTGCAATACTTTGGCCAAACCTCATGAAAAAATTCTTGGATTATTCTAGTTTACAAAATAAAATTTTCAACTTTGCTAGGTTATTAAAGTTCCTAATTTCCTTAAATTTCCAAGGTTTTAAAGTTCCTGAAATCATCAGGTTCCTCAAGTTCTTATATTTTTCTAACTCTCAAGTTAGATTTCTCTAGGACTCAAGTGCCCAGAATTGTTGGTTCCTCAAATTCTCAGTTTCTTTGGTTCCTGAAGTTTACAGGTTCCCTAAGACTTCTCAGGGTCTCCAGTTCTCATGTTTTTCACTAGCTCTGGTTCTTTGGCTTCTTAGGATTTGATGTTCTTTGATTCCTTAAGTTCACATACTACTTAAGATCCCAATTTGCCTCACTCCGCAAGCTATAATTTTCAAGATCTAGGTTCTAAAATCTCAAGTTTCTCCGCTCCTTAAGTTATTCAAGTTCGTTAAGATCGTAAATTTTAAAGATGTCAGCTTTCTCGAGTTCTGAAGTTAAATTTCTGTAGTTCAAATTCTCAGATTTTCAACATATCAGATTATTAAAATTCTCACGTTCCACAAATAATCATTGAGCTTCTTAAGGTTTTAGATCTCTTAAACCCTTAAATTTCCCAGAAATTCAGGTTGTTCAACTATATAAGTATATATAGAAATATTAATGTATTGAAATTATTAAGTTTGCCATGAATTTTGTCGTCGCGTGCAATAAGTACTTGTTGCATAAATAACTATAGTAGGTTATACGCTACTATATTATCCTTTTTTTTGCCAAACGTCTTCTGTATAGCGCCCATCCTTGAACAACTCTTTAATACTTTTATATTTTTTACAGATGTTTTTAATCATCAATTCTGTTTATTATTTAAGCACACATATTTAAGAAACAACTTCCATTTAATATCCCTACTACTTGATATAGAAGCTGTGTAGCTTCATAATCCATAATTTTTCTTTATACATTTTTCACCCATTACTTTGTATGTAGTTTAAACACGACTGAAAATTACTATTAATAGGAGTAACAAAATTTTAAATCCAAATACACCTATTAAGAATCTTTTCAATTTTAATGGCGCTACAACATGCAACCAACTTTTCTTAATTGAACTATCTCTTGAGAATACCTATGTGATTTACTCTAAACGATAGAAAACATTCAATTACATGTTCAACCGACGAAGCTATTTAAGAATTTACACTGCTACGAACGAAATCTCACATTAACTGACTTGTTCAGAAACTTTCTCGTAATTTGTTCCTAATAATTTAAAAGTTACTGGGTCGACAACAAAACACATTGGTGCTTATTATGGCCATTTCAAGTTTCCTATCAACATTACGTGAGAACTTTGGAATATTTAGGTTAGTTCCAATTGTCTCATGTATTTGTAAATGACGTTGCTTAGTATGTAAGAAAAGATGTTAAAATATACAGGGTGATTTTTTGAAAACGATCCACCCTAAATATTTAGAAAACAAAAACGTTATGAGCAAAATGCCGAAACCGGTCAATTTTGGTTGATTAGTGTAGTTTTAGACCTGCAGGTGCACCCTCTTGGCCGGGGCAGCAGCCCCCTCAAAAATTTTAAATGGAACAGGGGGTTAAAAAGCTGCATTGAAGCTGGGAGAGAACACTTTGAACATTTGCTGTAATCTTCAATAAACCTAAATTATTTGTTATGTAAACGATTATTTTATGACGGCAAGGAAGTGCGCCACCAGGTTACGGCACAATGACAGTTGGCAATACAAACCACTAATCTGTAGTTGGCAACATTGGAATTTAGGCACTGTTACTTGACTTTTGAAGGGTGTGGTGTCATATATAGAGGGTGTGAATAAAGATAATTATTATAGGACTGGGTCCTCGGTGATTTTATTTTATAGTGCAGCGGTGGGATATACTCAATAACGTCTCTGATAAATATTTTGATGATGGGCCGTCGTCGTTGTCCGCGAAAATCCAAGTGGTCGTCATCTGGGACTGATACCGATGCGAGCTGCAGATTAGGCGGGAAATCTCACCTGGGGTGTCGATGGAGGCCTCGGCGGATTCGCTGAGAATTGCCCGGCTAGAACAAATGTTGACGGATCTTAGCCGACAAGTGAGTACTCCCGGAGAGGCTGGGCCATCTCGGAGTGTTTCTGTTTCGGTTCGGAGCGATTTGATCCCAGAGTTCACTGGGAGTGGACCTGATATGAGCTCGAGACAGTGGTTGCGGAAAATTGACCAACTTGCAATGGTACACGGCTGGGATGAGCAAACAACCATTTATTGTACGATTAGCCGGCTGAGAGGAATCGCTAAAAGCTGGTATGATCACCTTGACCCTTCAAACGGTTAATTGAAAAGACGTTTCCCGATCATTATGATTTTGCTGCTACCCTGAAAACTTTAGTACATCGTAGTAAGGAAGATTCTGAGAGCTGGGCTCAATATTACTTTGGTAAATTAAATCTTTTACATGCCTGTGACATCAAGGGCAAGCGAGCAGTTTCTTGTTTGATTGATGGGATCAGGGATCCGACCTTACAAAATGGTGCTTGTGCTGGTAGGTACCACACTCCTGAATCCTTGTGGGCAGAATATTTGTCGACTTTGAGGTCAGATAGTTCTGTTGGCATAACTTCTAAGACTTCGTTGTTTCAAAGTTCTGCGGTTTAATATAGAAGTTCTAAAACATCCGTTTCAAGCCGACTAGGTGTTCGATCGCAACCGTATTCTACACGGCGTTGTTTTGTGTGCGACAAGCGAGGGCACATTGCATCTCCGTGCTTCAAGAAATGCTCGAAATGTGTCACAAGGACGCTCGGTGGAGAAGTGGCTCAAAGAAAAACGCTAAGCCGGAACAAGCAATGCCGATGGCGCAAGCTAGCGTTTCTGCAACCAACGATTTTAATCAGTATTTTTCAGATGTGAAGATAAACGGCCAAACATTGCGCGCTTTTGTGGACCCTGAGGCTGGAGCTGTACTGATAACACGACAGGCGACGAATCAGTTGGGACTTGCCTGGACCCCAAAACTGCAGTTTATCCATGGTTATGGCAATGTCAGCACAAAAGTATTGTATATGGGGAAGTGGACCTGCACTTAGCTGTTGACATGGTTGAAGGAGACGTCAGGGCTCTGGTTGTGGAAGATGACGCGCAGAATGTTCCAGTGCTTGTCGGTCGTAGCTTTTTAAATAAAAATTATAACAACCTGGTGGCAAAGGATGGTGTTATGCGGGTTATTGATGGCAGTAGCACTGAAGTTGAAGGCTGCTTGAACAGACTTCCAGTGAAGAAAGTTCCTTTGTGGGCTGCTGAGGCTACGGTGATCCCTGCTAAGTTAATTGCCCACGTCAATGTGATGTCCGATGCAGGCGGTCCCCCTTTTGTTCAATCCAGTACAAGGTTGGTCGCTGGGCGCGAGCACATGATCGGGAACTGTGTGGTGAGTTCTCCTTCTGGGGTTGTGCCTGTTCTGAATTTATCAGGTTGTGATGTGATAACCTGTGGAATAATACGTGAGTCAGACTCGCCGTATTCGAGCCCAATCGTACTTGTCAGGAAGAAAGATGGCACTGATCGGATGTGTGTTGACTACCGACAATTGAACGCCAAAACTATCAAAGACCGTTTTCCTTTGCCACGAGTCGATGACCATATGGACAAACTAAAAGATGCTCAATTCTTTACGTGACTGGACTTGTCAAGCGGATATTATCAGATACCCATGGCTGCTGATTCTATTAGCAAGACCGCTTTTGTAACCCTTGACGGGCACTATGAGTACATGCGTATGCCGTTTGGGTTGGCCAACGCACTATGAACAGGGTTTTAGGACCTCTGCGGTTTCATACCGCACTTACTTACTGATTTCCAAAGTGGTCAAGGTGTCTTGAGGTCTGTTCTTGAGCTGTTACGTCAAGCTGGGCTGACGTTAAAGCTAAGCAAGTGTTGTTTTTTTCAAAAAGAGATTGATTATCTGGGCCATGAAATTTTTGCAAATGGCATCCAACCTGGGAAACGGAAGACGCGGGCGGTCGCTGAATTTCCTCGACCTACTGATGTGCATAAACTGAGACTATTTCTTGGGCTTGCTGGGTACTTTCGGAAATTTGTCAAAGGATTTGCCGTCATCGCTTTGTGCCTGACTGCATTATTGCGCAAGGGCGTCAATTTTGTTTGGGGAGAACGAGAAGAAACAGCATTTCAGCAACTGAAAACCTTACTGACTGAGAGACCAATTCTTGCTATTTATGACCCACAAATGGACACTGAGTTACCTACAGATCCTTCTAAGGTTGGAGTTGGAGGCATTCTGATGCAACGCCAAAAGGATGGTTCGTTACGTCCCGTTATGTTCTTTAGTAGGCAGACCACGAAGGAAGAGCAGAGATACCATTCGTACGAGCTGGAAACTCTCGCTGTTGTTTGTTCTCTGAAACATTTTAGAGTGTATTTGTTGGGACTCTGTTTTAAGGTCGTAACAGATTGCAATGCCCTACGGTCAACTCTGTCCAAGAGGGATTTGATTCCGAGAATTGGCAGGTGGCTGTTAACGTCAGAGTTCAACTTCACCGTGGAGTATAGACCTGGGTGCAAGATGAGTCATGTTGATGCACTCAGTAGGAATCCTGTTGACCCTCCAGTGGAAATGTTGAGCATTAACATTAATGAAGATGATTGGATCCTCGCAGCACAAAAACAAGACGTTAGATGCCAATATCTATTAGAAGTATTGTCACGACCTCCAAGCGGTGTGGAAGAGCAACATATTCAGAAAGAGTACCAACTCAAAGATTGCAGGCTTCACAGGGTGACTGACTTGGGACTAAAGTAGGTTGTTCCACGGCAGGTACGCCGGCAACTGCTATCGTCACATCACGACGGTCTGGGACATTTGTCTGTGGATAAGACACTGTCGTCACTGTCTAGGCACTACTGGTTTGCTGGTATGAGGCGGTATGTTTCCAAGTACATCAAAAGTTGCCTTGAATGCACGTACAACAAGGAAGCTGGTGGAAAACAACCTGGATTTTTGAACCCCATTCTCAAAACGCCGCAACCGTTTGACACACTGCATATCGATCACCTGGGGCCGTTCGTAAAGAGTAAGATAAAAAACTTCTATTTGTTGGTGGTAGACGATTCTTTCACTAAGTTTGTCTTTCTGAAAGCGGTTTGTTCGACAAAGGTAGCACCGGTTATTAGTTACCTTCGGAATCTTATTGAAACCTTGTTTTACAAGTGATAAGTTCCGACAGGTTTGTGTTGACCATAACATCAAGTTAGTGCTGAACGCCACTGCAACACCACGTGCAAACGGCCAGGTCGAGGTGGGTTAATCGGACTGTATTATCACAATTGACAACTAGTGTAGATGAGGAAGTAAAATGGGACACCTATGTGAGTAGAGTACGTTGGGGTTTGAACACTACCCCGAACGCTACAACTGGGAAGACTCCATTTGAGTTGTTCATGGGGTACACTCCTCGAGGTGTTGGTGACTGTATCATCACTAATGTTGTAGCCGGTAATAGTCATGACACTGATTTAGCCAGGACTCTTGCCTCTGTGCAGTTGCGTCAAAAAGAGAACTTTGATAAGCATCGTTGTAAACCTACGGAATTTAAAGTGGGCGATCTGGTCTTAGTGCGAAAAACAAAGGGCTCAAATCGTGGAGAAAGTTGCAAGCTGATGCCTAAGTTTGTGGGACCTTTTCAAATTGGTGAAGTGCTGGATCACGATAGGTTCGTGGTGAAGGATATGGAAGAAGCAAAACGTTCCCAGAAGCCTTATGTGGGCTTGGAATCGATAGGCAAGCTGAAACCCTATGTTCTGGCTACTTCTAGTGCTGAGAGCTCTGATGATGACTATAGTAGTTCTGGAAAGGAGCACTGTTTAAGCTCCCAATCGAACGTTCGCTGTTAAATTGAAGTAAGGTTTGGCTCTGGGAGTCATATCAAACGTTCGCTGTTAAATTGAAATTAGCTTTGGCTCTGGGAGTCATATCAAACGTTCGCTATTAAATTGAAGTTCGTTTTGGCTCTGGGAGTAATAATTCTCGAGAACTGTTTTTCTCTCTGGGAGAGTTGTTTTCCTATTTGTGAGAACTGTTGTCTCTTTGTGAGACGATTACCTTTTTTTGACGTCAGCGGTACCTAATTTCTATGTTGTCATCACGATCCAATTTGTTGTTGAAAGTGATATTTAAGGTTGTTGTTAGGTTGTCCTTGGTTGAGGGCCCACTCGAGGAGGTGTTGTAGCAACTCTGTTCATGTACTTACGATTACAGGAATTTGGCGAGGAGCTCCTTCCATTTTCAGGTTTTGTCCTTGTTCTTTGGCGAGTACCTGTAGTTGGATTTCTGCCAACCGTTTTGGAAAATTTGGTGTTGGTTTTGGTATAGGATTTATTACTAACTAATCGGGTTTTTGGTTATGTATTTCGTGTTCAAGACTGTTTGTTGTAGCAGAATGAAGATTAAAGTGTGAGTTTCTCGAGACGCGAAACAAATGAGCGTGGCCGACTGTAAACGATTATTTTATGACGGCAAGGAAGTGCGCCACCAGGTTACGGCACAATGACAGTTGGCAATACAAACCACTAATCTGTGGTTGGCAACATTGGAATTTAGGCACTGTTACTTGACTTTTAAAGGGTGTGGTGTCATGTATAGAGGGTGTGAATAAAGATAATTATTATAGGACTGGGTCCTCGGTGATTTTATTTTATAGTTAGTATTTTATTTTCTTTAAATTAAATCAATTTAACATGAGAAACATAAACGTCACAATGTTTACATTAACCTCACATTTTACTGCTGTCAGTCAATTTTCAGGCTGGGCTGTTGCATAAAAAACCGCCTATTCTAATTTATAATTTAAATGATCTCATTCATGGTATACGGTGCTATTTGATTATATTATTATATAGTATTATCTGTCAAAAATTAAATGTGAAAAAATATTTTAAAGCAGAATGTGATGAAATGTCATCACTGTCATATTCAAATCGGGTTTAATATATGCAAGATACAGCATAAAAGGTTTTTATCAGTCACTCTGTATATAAATATATTACCTGATCTACTTTTACCTTTATGACTTCATGTATCACAACGGATGTATATTTTTAAATCTACTTCGACAAAACAACCATCCTTATAAGATGTAAGAAGAAGAATATTGGGATTTGTTTTGAGATCTATGAGTTCTTTTCAATAGGAGTTTAGAGATTTATTCTTTCCTTATTTTTGCTTCAAATACGTTTGTTGGAGGGTTTTAGTCTCAATTATTGACCAAGATCACGATATTCCTAATATTCCAGTTTTCTCGAAAATGATATAAAATTTAAAATTCCGTTTTCATCCTCTATATAAGCGCTCTGTGCTTGTAAAATACCTTGTGAGCTTTATCCTAATTATATATGATATCAAACATTTCGCAAACTGTCGCATTGCGCGAGCTTGTCAGATTTTTAAGGATAAGTTGACACTTGTTGGTATAAATCACTATACGTTTTCTAACCAAATCATTTCTATGGACGCTTTTGATAAAATATTTTTGGATCACATGGCATTAAGAGTCAAAAAATATAAACTATGAAAGTACATCACTGGTGCTAAGAACTTCTCCTAACTCTAAATATTTATTTACAGAAACGAGAAATTGCAAAATTATAATTACTGTTAGTATGAACTCAGGAGTATTAGTTTTAGAATTGACCTTTGTATAACATAATGTAAACACTACTTTATTCTGAAAATCAGCTTTTGTTGCTAAGCCACTGCTAGTCGAAAATCAATAAATCAGATGTAATGAATTAATTAAATACGTGATTTATATTAAACATGGCAGTTGTTACAATATGCTCAACTAAATTTCTAATCCATGACCCGGATGCGTGGTGTATGTCACTCCCCATATGTGCTAACATAATTGGGACAATATGTACTATACGCTTATTTATGTACATGCAATTAATATTTTTATAGCATTTATGTATCGAAATTTATGTACTTGGGGCACATACAGTAAAACGAAAAAGAGCAGCATAACGTAAAAGTCTTTGTACAGCGTAAAAACAGAACTTAGTTTAAAAATTAATCAGGAAAGAATTGAATTGAGCCCCCGAATGCAGCATAACAAGCGCCAATAGCGTATAAAAATAAAAAGCCCATTAGAGCATTATCCTTTATATCGTAAACGGCGCTCCTGAAAAATGTTTTGGCCCGGAATTGGCTTCGACCTCATATCTGCCCGTTTAAATCCAAATAAACTCCAAAGTCGATGTTTTAATTTTCTGTTAGAGGCAAATTTAACTTATTACAGCGGCCATTACTATTATTTCTTATTACATTCAACCGCCTTCCGAGCTTTAAAGGATCGCCGAGATATTGCAGGAGAAACCATCTGCAGACGTGCTTTTTAAGATAAAATTGGCCAACTTCCTCCGTCGAGTTTATCGAAACGTTAGTTCTTTTAAAAATAACGCAACAAATGTGGAATTTAATTAAATGGCGAGCGAAAGGTCGCCGTCGCAGATAGCGTTTTATTGTAAAAATAGGGATTGTTAATGTCGCATTTAACGTGTAATTGCAAAAAATTGGATTGGAAGGGGGCCATTTGTTTTAATCTTTTGCGCTTTAAGGCCACTTCAGTACATATTTGTCTAAGTCGATACGCTCTTCCTTGTTTAATCCGCGCAAATCCACTTAAACAACCGACGAGGTTGTCGAGGATGAAGACGGCAGACATGAATGTAATGTCAGCTTGTGATTTAAGCCGGTTGATCTATCGCTTCTGAGAGGCTCGGCCCGGGACCGTCCTCATATTGATTCGCTCGTCTTAATTTTTTCCGAAGGCAACAAGCCATACTAAAGTTGTTGCTTTAAGACTCTAAGCAGTTGAATCATAGAAATTATAAAATGAACCAGAACCGATGCGGTGCATAAAGCCTTCGTTAAGAATTGCGGAAAAAGTATAGCACCATGCCACTTGATATCTGTAAACAAAGATAAGATAATAACTTTTTAATTTAAATTATTTGTCAATGTATAATACAAACAACAATTAAAGTACTTAAAGTAGTTTTTGTAGAGAAAATTGCTTCCAAAGACATAAAATGGCCAAAATACTTCTAAAAACCCAAGCACCGAACTCTCCCGTCTCTATCCATAAAAGTTGTAATAGTTTTCAGTTTCAATAAAGTCGAGAGCTATCGTAATTGAGAGTTATGGAGCGTTAGCCGGTTTGAGTTAAAGCTAGCGAAAGCACTTAATTCCGAAGGTAGAAATTTTATAACTAATTTAGCTGAGACGTCTTCTGGTGGAAACGACGAGTTTTGGGGCGCTGCAATTGGTGATAAGTTGGCGGTTTAATTGAGGAGAACTACGATTTGTATAGTGGGAGATGAGCTGAAAAGCGCTGAAGAACTATACGAAAATATTTCAAGCACTTATCAGAACTATGCAGCGTATGTCGCCAAGAAAACTCCCCACTTCATCTTAAAAATTGATTAGCACTATCGAATAATGGACACTCCTCCTTCTTGACCCCTTGTCATTTTTTAGGTTAGAGTAGGGTGATGTATTAATTTGAAATCAGGTGTACCAATTTAAGATCGATACAATACGACCAACTTTACTAATAATAATAGCCACGTGGTATTTGACGAAAAACCTTTTCATGGAGAAAAGTCCAACAGTTTTTAGATACTATCGGATTACCATACGGTGCGTGCGTCGCGCACATTAAAAGAAAAATCCTCCGATACAATCAATGGTCATAATTCAATTTATCCATTTGCATAAACATTAATAATTACCGAACCACAAGTTATTTTAATAGAGTCCCGTAATTCCAAAGGGGCCATGATAACACGTGTCGAGGTTATTAAATTACGTTCGAAATTACTAAATACGTTATCTAGATGAGAACTCGATTGTTACACACAATCGACCGCTTGTGTGTGTGTTTTTTTCGTCATCGCATGTGCCGGTTGTAATTAGACGTTATTTTGGTCAGATACTAATTAGGGTTGTCAAGAGGTCGAGCAGTTCGCCGATGATCATTTTCCAATTAGGGGGGAAATTTTCTTGCGAACACGAATATTCAGACCTTCGGGGGTTGTTATTCACACTTTAGGTCTGCTTTGGTTGGAAGTCGATTTAAAAGAGGATTGTTTGCGTAAGTTTCATAATTTATTCGGCGTTATTTGTTGAAATAAGATAATATGATGTAATTTTTTTTACAGTACTGTTTTAAGAGATTCTGAAATCTTTATTCGTTCCAAAATGAAAAACTCCCTATGTTACATGTTCTCAACTTTCCAGTTTTTTAGTGTCACATACATAATAGTATCTCAATTTCTCAATTTACAAGTTCTCAGTTCCAAAATTTTATGGCTTTTCAGTTTCTCGTTTGCTCAGGTTATCAGGTTCTCCGTGTCTGAGTGTGTAAGTTTCAACTTCTTAGGTTCTCAATGTTCTCGATTTTCACTGTCACGGGTTCTCAGTATCTCAGTTTCTCAATGTTGAAAGTTCTCAATTTCTCGTTTGATCAGGTTCTCAATTTATTAGAAGATCTACAGTAGACTTTTAGAGTCTCAGCTTTCCGATTTTCCAGGTTTTTGGTTTATCAGGTACCCAATTTTCTCGGTTTATTTTAATTTTGATTTCTCATATTCTCAGCTTGTCAAATTTTTAGCTTCTCGGATTCCAAAATCGAACTGTTACGGATTCTCAGTTTCTAAAATTTCCAGTTTCTCAGTTTCTCAATTTCGTTTACTTACTCTCTGCAGATACTAAGGTTCTCAGTTTCCTAGTTTTCTAGCACGTTTTCTAGGGTTCCACATTCTCAGAGTCTGATCTAGTCAAATTGCAATTATGTACTTAATTACTTAGGTTCTCAGGTTCTCATATTGTCACCTTCTCAATAGTTTTACAGGTTTTCAATGTTTCTCAATTTCGTATTTCCCCAGGTTCCCAATTTTTTTCTCAGGTTCTTTATGTTTTTCTTCAGCTTCTTAGATTAGCGAATTACTGGTTTTTCAATTTCCCGCTTTCTCTGTATCTCAAGCTCTTAGGTTTTTTTTTCAATTTCTCAATTTGTCAGGCTTTCAATTTGCCAATCTCCAGAGAACCGGAGGAATATGAGATCTTGAGGAACTTGGGAATTTTAATATTCTGAAATATTATCAAACCAGAGATTCTAGGGAACATGAAACTGAATCTAGGAACCTGGGAACTGGCAACTATGAGCACAGGAAGTTTGAGACCATGAGGATGTAGAAACTTAAAGAACTTGAGAAACTCGACAGACCTGATTGTTTGAGAAACCTATTTTGAGAATTAAAGTAATATAAGAAGTAAGAAAAATTTGAAAATCCTGCAAATATTTGAGAACTTGATATTAAGTTGTATGACTTTATCTAGAAAACTGAGGACTTGAGAAACCCAACAAACTTGAAAATTGAGAAAGCTAATTTGTGAATGGAAAAAAAAACACACATTTTAGAAAACCTGAGAACTTGAGAACTGGGGGAAACTGACAACTTGACGAACCTAAAGTCTGAGATTTAAGGAACGTGTGTACTTGAAAAACTTAAGAGCCTGAACATGAGAAATATAACCTGAAAACTAGGAACTAGAAATCTAAGAACTTGAGGAATCTGTGGACTTAAGGAACCTGAGTCCTTAAACTGGGCTTGAGAAACCTATTTTCAGAATTTGAGCAATCTAACAAATTACATAACCTGACGAATTGAAGGACTAAGAAAAATTTGAGAAGTCTGAGAAGTTGAGGAACCTCATCAATTTGAGAACCGAAATTTGAGAATCTGAATAATCTGATGAGTGGATCTTGAGCAAATTTGCGGACATGAGAAACCTGAAAATTTTAGGAACCTTAAAACCTTAGGTATCTGAGGAAATTTGACAAACCCAGCAAACTTGAAAATTTAGGATTTGAGAAAGCTGGGGACTTGAGGAACCTGAGAATTTGAGCAACCCTAATGATAGGAGATCCGAAAATAAATAAATAAGTCTCTGAGACCGCACATATCTCCTTTAGGCTTAATTTATAAAGATAAATTTCTGAGAAACGGAAAGCATTTAATTATATTTTTTTATATTCTTTAAGGGCTGATGATGGCAGAAGTGTTCTGCCGAAAGATGTTCCATTTGTAATTTTACGCTCATTAAAGTTTGTGGAGTTCGACTTAGATATATTTAAATTTTTTAATTGAAAGAGTAGGAAATGCTGAGACTTTGAAAATCTATGAGTACGACTTAGACTAATTTAATTAATATAAGTAATTAAAAAAAGTTTAAAGGATTGAAACATTTGTAAAAAGTACTTAAACTACCACCGACGATTTGTCTAAGTGTTTTATTTGATATTGTCCGGGGCCTTTCCCAGATTGATCATTTTCCATCCTCGTATGGATTCACGCAACAAGCTCCGCCTAGTTTTCTCTTGAATGCCGAAGAGCTCTCCAACTCGGCCGCGGTTGTTAATCATTAGATACGAAATGAGCAAATATAAGCTTGATTACAGACCCGCCGTTATCCAGGCTTTCAAAAGCACTCTCCCAGCCATTGACCACCGCAAATATCGAATTAACTTGTATAGGTCGGCGCAACGTCCTAACAGCCCTAAACTTCATTAAAATTAATTAATCCCCGAGCGCGATTCGACTCCCTTTCCAATCATTGCTCTCATTCTTTGCACGTACCGGTTTTCGACGCAGCGTTTAATATGTGTGTCTATAAATTGGCGATCTTAGGACAGCGTTTTCGTTTCTGGATTTTATTAGTCGGACGTTGCGAGGGACCTCCGAATGCTTGCTTTATTTTTATGGACTATTTACTGCAATTTTACAGCTGATTAAATGGGTTTTGGTCGGTACGTGCTATTTAGAACGGACCGTTTAGTCCGCATTGACTTTTTTTTTAATTACCTTATCTGTAGTAAAGGTTTTACGTCCCACTAACGGTGAACAGACTGTAAGATGGAATTTAATCACGACTGGTATGGGGCAAAACATACAAAGTTTGTGTGAGCACCGTTAAAATTTTAACGGGGGCGTGGTATATATAAAATTTAGTGTAAACCACAGGAACAATATTGAATATCAAATTGACTAAAGTAAATGACTTACTATCACGCGGCTCCTTTTAATAACAGCAAATTATAATGGCAACACTGTTACACAACCACAACAACACAGCTTTTGTAAAAGAACACGCTGATTGCCTCTCATGTTCAGTCATTAATGATCACCTCGTATTTATTCAGTTACCACATTTGCATTTACGTAATTTTAAATAATTTGCTGCAGAATTTATGCAAACTAAAATAATCTGTATTAAAATTACATAAACACTAAAATAAACGTGCTGCTATGTTTTGGAAATTGACGATTAGGCACTTATGTCTGTATCATATTCCTGAACTCTATAAAAGCATTAGTCGATTAAAACTTTATAATTTACAAAAGCTTCATTCAGCGAAATTAACAGTATTTTTCGTTGCAAATTATAGCAGTAAAATATTTTAAAAATTTTATGGTTGCAGATGCATCTCCATCACCGAAACTAAGTTTTAATTTAATTAACCAGTAAAAGGTTGTGAAAAAGGTAAATTCTGAAATTTCAGCACCGGGACCGTCCTAAATTAAACTCGCAATGAAAAATGTTAAAAAGTCACAAAAAGTCAATAAAAATATTTTAAATTTATAAGCTCCTTCGGCGAGGCAACTCAATCATAAATCCAATTAGAAATCCAATCGATTGCAAACCGGGTGTAGGTTTCAAACAGGTTATTTTCAAATATCAACTCGTTCATAAATTAAATTAATTAAAGTTAATTGGGAAAATGTGGGAGGTATGTTAAGCATAAACTGAATCGTGTTTTTGACTGGATTGTGAAATCAATTTTGGCTATTAATGAGAGCTTAAAATAGCTCAAATTACGTAGGATGAGAAATCAAAAGTTATTTAAATTTATAAATTATAAAAATGACAACCGATCTCTTCAATATTGTACGAAATAAGTTGCCGTGACATTCTACAATAATCTTGACTCGCTACCATAAGCTTCAACCAGCTCTTTAAATTGAAAAGCAAAAAATGGCTATTAGAGTAAAGTATTCATAAAAGTGGTAGCGATAGAAAAAAGGAAAAAATCTAATTTGCACGGTTATTACTCGCCCAGAAAACAAATTAATTTTATTATTACTATAGTGAGTGTTAAGTGCTTTCCATTTATGTATAGATCGTTTGCCACTGTCCGGACTATACCGTTTGATGCACAAAGATTCTCCATTTACAAAGCTAATCGATGCGGGATTACGTCCAAATGGCTCTTCAGCGTGCAGCAGTTAAAATTAATAGTATCATCAATTTTATACAATAAAGATCGACTGCAATGGTACAATTTGAAATGGTATAAGGATTAGTACTTGTCCCAGTGCAGTGGGTCGCACTAACAGGAAGAGACCATTGTAATAACATATGGGTTATGTTCATTAGGACTTCACTTTATGATAGTTCAAATATAATTATCTAAAAAGCGAAACGAAATAATATGATAAATAAATCAATGTCTTTTATCAGCAGACGTCACAAAAGTGACAACTCGTGTGTGTTCATTGACAAGGTGAAAGTGACACTTTTACCTTGTCAATGATTTCTTTCAAATCCTTACTAAATTATTGTTTTCTAATTTATTTATCTGAAAACGTTTGTAGATAAAATAGTATATATTATTCAGAGCATTCGCCTGGACTTCACTGACTCACTTCGTTCGTTGCTCAACAGTCTGGGCTCAGCACAAAAAACTTATGCTCTTAATAATATAATCTACTATTTTCACTACTAGCTGTAGAATGTACGATTATATACTTTGTACAGGATGTGTGAAATTGTTTTTCTTTCCTAGTAGTTAATAATCATTTCATTAGTGACCAGTAGTTAATAATGAAGAGACCGGATTTCATGCAAAATGCATATCGTCTATTATTTTATCTACCCACTTAACAACAACGCCCTTCAATTTTTACAAATTGCACCAGTTGTAAATATTTGGCATTAATTAACTGCAATTAATGTAAAAATCTACTAATAAAGATAGAAGTTTTATAGAAGCAGGCCATCAAATATAAAGCGATGGCGGCTACGTTCATGGCTTGACGCCAACAGAACACTTGGTCTGAACAAACGGTAAAATTAGAATGATTCAGTTAATAATTTACTGTGATATGATGTTCCTTGGAAATCGATATATATGTTCTAATGTGCTAAATGAATCTCCAGTAGCCAAGTAACGGTGGGTGTATATAATAATAGATTGTGTTAAAGCCTTGAACTGGGCAAAACCTATATTTTTCAAATGCAATAAATTTTATAAATTTCCGTTTTTCAATTCATGATCACGTGTCTTATAAATAGGATACCAAATTAGTGAACAATATTCTAATTGAGGTCTAACAATGGCATTATATTTGTAAAGTTACGGAAATTAGGTACTATATATAAACCCCAGGTTACCAGAAGTATATGTAGAAATGGAGGATTTGACGCACTAAAAAAATTGCAATTGCGTAATAACTTTTATCTACAACTGCTTTGTATTAGCGTCATTACACCACTCATTCGACACTGTTTGAGTTGAATAATGAAGGTCATTACACCACTAGTGGAATAATTGAAGGCACACTTTAATCAAATCAAATTTTATTAAAATGACAATTAACACGAATATGTAACATTCTGCTTCAAAGAGATTCTAGCTCGCAGCATAGAATAAAATACCCAAAGGCTGGAGCACCTATAAGTCTTCGATAAATCTTCAAAAAAATGCCAGTAATACTTTCTCTTTTACTTCATTGTTCATTTTCTTGGATGCATACCAATCAGTGAACCGATTATAAAATTTCTCGTACTTTGATTTCGACTTATCTAGTAAAAGTAAAGACACAGCTTTTGCAGCAGCTTCTTCAATATCTGAGGACAGATTTACCTCTTCTGAATCGCTCATTACACTTTAACTTGCACCGTTTGTTGCAAAAAATAAAATTAGTAAATCGTTGTTTACACGTTTCCAGCCAAATTTGAGTAGTTGTCATCAAAATGTCAAAGTTTCCTTGATTTTTTATTTTGATAAAATTTTCATTACTTTCAAACAAATTTAGATTGTTTTCAGATTTGGGCAGTTGTAGATAAAGTTTTGTATATCATACGTGGGCTAGAGCATATTACATTAACTCGTGTGTTACAGATGACTCGGTCTACGACCTCGTCATCTGCAATCTTCACACTCGTTGTGTAATAATGCTTCTATCCCAATAATGATATAAATATCTATTATGATATTCAGAGTCTTGACACAGGTGGGCTGATCAATGTAACATATTGGTACTACCATTCGTATCAACTGGGCTCAGGAACGTACTGTCCATACCAAAAATAGCTTAGTCAAGAAATTGGTATATTACCGATATATTCTTTTCATCTTCATCACCGACAATTAGCCAAGATTCATGAATAATCCTTACTTTTTCAAAAAAATGTATAATATCTACTATTTAACTTATACATATGTATATATAAGTTGGTTATATTATAATAGTATATAACTTTCAAACTGAATGTTGTTCTTTAATTTCTGGACTCCTACACAGGGATTCTCAGCCTGATCCTCGCTTGCACGTACGTGAATTTTTTACATCCGTTATGAGGTTAAGCAAATCGAGAAGCTTGTAAAGACGCCTCGTCGTATTCGCTTTTGTTGGGAGTAATCCCGAAGTAATCCGTTGTACTCGGGAAGCGGTTAAATTATGCACGAGGTGCGTTTTACTACAAAAGCGATGCTCTCCTCAAAAACAAACGGACGATTTGACTTCGACGAAATAAACGGCGAACGAAAATTTCCGAACTTGATTTTCTCCCTCGTAAAAATGATAAAACAAACTTTCCTAGGGCGCGGTTCTTATTCCGTCGCTTATTCGCACCGAAACCGATGAACTTTCGAGTAAATTTGACGATTACTGTCAACGGAATGTTTACCGAAATAGAAGCGAGGGATGGAAAAAATCCGGTGCAATCGGGGGGATTGTTGACAGAGTTTTATTTTTGATGGAACGATGGGGGTGAGAAATGTGGACGAAAAACGGTGCAAAAATTTAGGAGGAAGAATAAAATTTGATAAATATCTGATGGGCGCATCCATTATTTTTGCTATTAGTTATTAAAAGCAGAAAAGTAGGTTAACTTAATTCCGGAGAGAAAATCATAAAAGTGAGCTCACAAGTGATTTTATCTTTGGAATTATAGACTGACGGTCTGATATCCTGTTATACTGTGTTAGTTAATTGTATACTTTTTTTCTGCCAATACTGACGAGAAACTATTTCACCAAAATTGCATTTAGTTTGGGGCAGCTTATATCGACGTAGAATTTGGTTCATAGAATCCCGTGCATGTATATCTCGTTAAATCTGAAATACACGTCCACATTTTCATGAAATTCTCGCTTTTCAAAAACAACGCAACGCAGCATTAATTTATATAGTCTCTCATATAGCGTTCAGGCACTAATTAAAATTATTTTGGTCGTTTGAATATTTTATAGTATTTGTAAATATGTAGTGGGTGTATTTATCGTTCTGCATTAATGTCACGTACATTTTGCATGAAAATAGCGTTAAATATTGCAACAATTCAAAAAATCGTGAATCGTTATAACTTGATCATTAAGTAATTTACATTTTCATTCATTTGAGAGTGCTTTGACAGGAAAGAATTTATATATCCAGTAATTGACTCTTCGCCATGCACTGTCCCTAAAATTCGAAGTTTTCAAGTCGAAACTGTCGTGGTCGAGCCGAAGCGGCACAAAAGATGTTATACATTTTTTTAGACCTAAAAATCGGTTTACAAAATGTTATTGATTTAACGTATACTAATTTGAGACAGTAGTATAACAAATACTGTCAGACACAACCAAACCATGTTTTCCGTTCTTGTAGTTCATTTGATGACACCTCTTGTTCTAATTGCTGTTCGTATGTTTTAGTTTGGTGGTTCAAACGTCGTTGAGGACTGATCAATAAATTACTCCGAAACAATAATTCCCAATCTGCCTTGCTTTGTGTTCCAGATGTGAATTCCATTTTATGTCGTATTAAACGTTGATATAATGTCCCCAATGATTGTTAGAAAATGATCACTCCCGTGCAGATTATCTAATGTCTCCCATGAAAGTAAGAGTGGCGGGGCTGGATTATAAACAATAATTATTCTTTTTATGTCACTGAATTGGGGCAGATGTAATGTTTCTTCTATCTATTTTTCGTTAATTGTGACTGCAGGGAGTAGCTTACAAGATCGTCAACTGATACAGTATTACATGTACATGTATTATTACATGTGCCACCTACTGATCTGTTTGAAGTTGGTTCATGCCAAAGAGGTTCCATATTTGTAACCTATTGTAATTATACACATATATCCATAACGTTATAGCGACCACTTCAAGAGTATATCCTTTCAATTATTAAAAAACATATTTTTAAAATCTGGACACAATTGACGAAGAAATCGGTGAACATACATAAAAGGAAAAATTTCCGGATTTCAATTGATCAGGTTCTGACTTGGTGACAATAGGACCACCATACATACAGCCGAACATAGAACCTCCTCCTTTTTTGAAGTTGGTAAAAATATCTGTTAATTACAAAATTAAATTGAGGTTAGTAAAAATACTGAGTGAGTCACAAAATGATTCTAAAGAAGTCTTCTAAAGAATATAAAAAGTTTTAACTTCATAAAACTTCAGGAAAGACCTAAAATGCATCTAATTTCCTAAACCTCTGACTGTCAGCAGTAACCTCACTGTCATCGCAATTATAATTAATTGTTCACTGAAACCTAACTGTCATTTAACAACTCAACTTTCTTCTGAAGTCGAATTTTCCAATCAAATTCTGATAAACCAAACCGGTTGTCATGTGATAATTCGATCCAAGTTATCTGATCCGATTGTCTTTTACGAACACTGCCAAACTGGTAATCGCCTGTTAATTTGATTGTCCTCTTGCAATCTGAATGTTTTATGTCAAACTGATTTATTTGTCGTTTACCTTATATTTACATTTAACAACAACTATTGAGAATCAAAACTTTTACAGAAAATTAAAGCATAAATACAAAAAATTCTATTGATTATAGGAATAATACAGAGTGATACATCTTTTTCTTACAAACAGATCTCAATGATTACCCAAATTTATACCAATAAATCTTTATTTGCCCTACGGGCTTTCTGATTTCTATACATATACAAGTAAACTTAACACTTATAATAATAATAAAAAAACTAAATAAAATTCTCTATTTCTTCTCCCTTCCCCTTTCCTCCCTCCTCTTCCATACCTCTTTCATCCATTTAATTTCCCTTCTATCTACATTCAGTATTTCCTCTCTTTCTTTCCTCTCTCTTTGTTTCATCTCACTACACTCGTTCCACATATGCTCAATCGTCTCTCTTTCCTCATAGCACATTCTACACATTCTTCCTCCATCTTCTGCCCAATACCTATTTTCCCTCTCTTCATTTCCGCACCTAAACCTCGCCATCATCTTTCTTTCTTTCTCGCTCTCCCTCCCCAAATACTTCGGTACTTCCTCGATCATGCATCTTCCGTACTTCCCGTTGTATCTGGATTCTCTAATTCTTTTTCTCCTCTCTTGTCTATCCGTATCCTTATCTCTTTCACTTAGTTCTACATTCATCCACACGCCTCTTTCTCTCAGTCTCTCTATTTATTTGCTTGCATACCCATTCCTCCTGTAGTAATTCTCTCTATCATTCTTCTCTGAATTCTTCTTCTTTTCTCTCCAGCACTCCTTTAGTATCCTACATTTTTTCCTCCCTTCCATCCTGTCTTCGAACTTGACCGCTCTTTTTCCCGCTTTCACTCTCAACCTATTCCTCTTGCATTCTTCTCTCACTATGTACCCTGGCGTTTCTCTCTCCACCCCTAGCACCCACCTCAGATATTTCTCTTGCACCCTCTCTATCACCTCTTGTTCTTTCCATCCCCAGACCTCTGCTCCGTACAACAACAGGCTTTCAATAAGACTTTCAAACATCATCATTCTCCTCTTAAAATTGCCTCCCCGCCTTCTTTCTCCTATTCCCCATACACATCCTATCACCTTGTTCGCTTTTCTTGCCAGTTCTCTAATATGTGCCTTATCTGTGGCTCTTTCATTGAACACATACCCCAAGTATTTGAATTCTTTTACTTCTCCCTCCCACCTCCAATCACTCTCTTCGTTCTTCCTCTTTCTCTTATTGAACACCAGCATTTTTGTTTTCTCTACATTCACTTCTAGTCTTTTCTTCTTCACATATTTTCCTAAACTCTTTATCATTTCCTTCATTTCTCTTTCACTCTTTGCCACCATTACCACATCATCCGCAAACGCCAGGCTCCACACTTCTTTTCTACCTACCACACACCTTGTGCTCTCTCTAACATTCCGTGCATATCTGCCACATACATCGTGAACAACAAGGGGCTGAGCGGGCAACCTTGCCTCACTCCCTTTGTTGTCACAAACCATTCACTTTCCCTCTCCCCTACCTTCACTTTACTTTTTGTCTTCTCATATATCTCCTCCACCTTTCTTACCAGCCATTCATTTACCCCTTTCTCCCTCAGGCACTCAAACATCCTCTCTCTGTCCACCTTGTCAAAAGCCGCCTTGAAGTCTACGAATAATGCATACACCCTCCCCCCTTTCTTCTTTAACTCACTCTTCGTCAAGTGGTCCAGGATGTATACATTATCCATAGTTCCCCTCCCCTCTCTAAATCCTGCTTGGCTGTCTGGTAATGCTCCCTTTTCCTCTATCTCTCTGCTCATCGTTTCATTCAGAATTGATGCATACAACTTGTACCCTGTGTTTAGGAGAGTTATCCCTCGGTAATTTTCTACTTTATTTTTCTCCCCTTTTTTGTAAATGGGGTAAATTACCCCCTCTCTCCACCCTACCGGGAATCCTTCTCCTCTCCACACCCCATTCATTACCTTTACCAGCCTCTCTAGCACTCTTCTCGTCCCATACATCCACGACTCATTCTGTATTCTATCCCTCCCTGGTGCCTTCCCTTTCCTCAGTTTCTTCACATGCCTCTCCACCTCTTCCATTGTAATTTCTTCTCCTTCAGGTTCTACTCGGTTTCTCTTCGTCTCTATTTCCGTTTTCTTTTTTTCCTTTTCTCCCTCCAGCAGCCTCATCAAGTACTCCTCCCACTCATTCATCGTTATCTCCTCGCTCCCATTTTCTTTTTTCTTTCTCTCTCTATTAATATAGTTCCATACCTCCTTCTCTGTTCTTATTGCTTTTATCTCTTCCTCCTCTCTCTCCTTCTTCTGCCTCTTCTTCTCTCTGCATGTCTCTCTGTATTTTCTTTTCGCTTCTAAAAAGCCACTTCTGTTCCCTTTAGTCTTTCTCCACTTTTTTAGTTCTTTTATTACTTCCTTTTTACGTTGCTCACATTCTTTGTCCCACCATTTATTCTTTCTTTTTGTTCCTCCAAATCTCTTTCTTCAAATCTCCCGTTAAAATCCCCTCCCAGAAGCAGACATTCTTCCCTGTTGTCTTTTAATGTTTCTTCTATCTTGCTTATTGTTTCTTTCATCTCTTTGCTGTACACTGTCACTATTTTCCACCATCTACTGTCTATTTTAACGTTTCTCACCATGTGACCTTCCTAGTCTCCCTTCTTTTTAGTATTCTCTTTTATTCCTTTTTTTACCCCTGTTATTATTCCCCCTGCTGCTCTTCCTTTTTTCTTTCCCCTTCTCGCCCCTTGCCATTCCCACTTGAACTCCTTTGGTAACAGTTTTTCTATTTTTTTCCCAGCTTTCTGACCATGTTTCTGTTAATCCAACAATATCGAACTCCATCACATAGTCCCAAAAATCTTCTTCTTTTTTCCCTAGTCCCGCTACATTCCAAAATAGTGCCCTCACCCCTGTTTTTCTCGTTACCTTCTTTGATTTCCCCCTTCCTTCCTTAGTTTCCCTCCTACTTCCTTCTTTGTTTCTTTTTTCCCGTTTCATTGTCCTTTTTACTTTGCCGTTGTCCCCCTTTTTCCCTCCTCCCCTTCTTCTTCTTATTGGAAAACCTCTAGTCTCTCTCCCTTTTCATTCCATCTCCATTGCTCCCCGTCCACTATTAATTTCCTGTATCCCACTCTTGCTTCTTTCCCTTCTTCCCTTTTTTCCTTCGCCATACTTCTTAGATTCTTTTGTAAATCTCTTTCTTTCTTTGTGAGGTCGTTGTCTATGTATATCCCCCTTGTTTCCCTCTTCTCCCTCAATTTTCCTTTGTGCTTCATTATTCTTTCCTTCTCACCCCATCCCTCCATCTCCACCAATACTTGATCCTTGTTAATCCTGTAACAATCTTTTACTTTACTATCCTCTACATTTTCCTTCAAAAACTTCTCTACATCCTCTTTTTTTAGATGACTTTTTCTTTCCCCGTCCCATCCTGTTATCACGATGTTGTTCTACCTCTTTCTTCTCTCTTCGATTTCCATTCTCTCTTACAGCTTTTCCACTCTCTCCTTTCACCAGTCTTTTTCTCATTCCCATCTCTTCTCCTTCTCTTTAAATTCTTCTCTCTGCCTCTCTATCTCTCTTTTGAGTTCCTTGTTTTCTCGTCTTATTTCTTTCATTTCCTCCTTCAACTCTTGCAACAGCTCCAATATTTTTTTCTCCATCTCTGTGTCCGTTTCCTTCTCTTTCTCTGATGTCTTCTGTGTTTTCTTTACTCCAGGAGACCTCGCCGTCTTTTTACTTTTTTGAAAAAATTTCTCTTCCTCCTCTTCTTGTTTTTCTGTTCTACCCTTTTCTCTTTCTTTTCCTTTCCTCCAGGTAAGAGTCCAGGCCTCCCTGACTGAGCGAGCGGTTTCTATCGTCTTTGTTCATCCGCTTCCTGTGGCGCCTCCTAGATGTCGTTATCTTCCGGCTTCGCCGATTTATTCTTTTTCCTGACTATATCTCCTCTTCCCTGCCCAATTCTTTTTTCCTACCTTTCTCTAATATCACTTCTCGCTTTTCTCAATATCTTCTCTAATTTTTTCTTTATATCACCTTCTATTTCTCTATTTTTCGCTACTTAACCTCTCTACCATGTATTTACCTTCAGCTCGGTAATACAGGAATCACCCAAATTTATACATAGAAGTCTACATATAATCATAATTTTTGTCTTAATGTAGCAGACTATTTCTAAGGGGATGTTAATAAACTCAAAAATAAAAAGATATTTTCTAAGGAGGTACTGTCAAACCCAACAGGAAAATGCACTTTATAAGGCTTTCTAAGGGAGTTTTGTAAACCTCAATAGTAAAGATTACTTTCTAAGATGATGTTGTCAAACCCAACATTTTCTACGACGGTGTTGTCAAAGCAAAAAGAAGAAAATTCTACGAGGGTGATGTCAAACCCAAAAGCAAAAGACACTTTATAGGGGGATACTGTCAACCCAACAGTAAAAAGACAATATTTAAAGGGATGCTGTAAGAATACATTTTAAAAGGCGGCGTTGTTAGAGCAAACAGAAAAACAGACCCTATTTGAAGCGACGTTGTTAACTTCAACAGTAAGATGAGCACCTCCTAAGAGAGTGTTGTCAAGTAAAAACACATTTTCTGAGCAAGTGTTGTCAAAGCCAAAAGTAAAAAGACACTTTATAAGAGGATAATGTCAACCCAAGATTAAAGATACTGTAACGGACGTAGACCCGTGATGAGTCATCGCAGTGGCGGCGTCATCAATTGCTGGACTGTACTGGAATTTATTACAACGTACTCGAGGTAGTATCATCTTCTGGAATATCCGGTACAGGTCGAGAGCGCCATGAAAGATCTGGAGCCGAATAGAAAGATTTAGCCGGTATATTTATTAGAGGACGTTCCAGCGAGAGTCAGTCGAGTGTAGTCGTATCATCGAGGCTAGTTGCATCAGTCAGTCTATCATCGAGGTCGAAGTGGGTCGAGTCGGACAGTTGCTTTTATCTATCCGGAGTGCCGCGTGATGTGTAAATAAATAATACGAGACGTGCCGGTGAAGTAGTAATTTGTAAATAGTGTAAATAATGTAAATAGTGTAATATTAGAACCCGTAAACGCTACAATACATTATCTAAAGGGATGCTTGAACTTGAAACTTTTAGGAAGAACCTGCGTACTTAAGAATAAGCTCTTGAGGAAAAAGTAGACATATTTACGAAAGTTTTTTGCAGTGATCTAAACAGTTTGAAAATTATTTTTGCACGTTTAGGTGTATGTAGCAACATTGTATGGTATAAATTATAGTTACAATAATTGTGTATTTTATCAGAACTATCCTATTCTTCTTTGGCTGAATTCTTTAGTATAAATTTCCTCACTTTTCAAGAAGGAGACATTAGCCACACCGTTTAGAGTGTTCAACACTTCATTATCAATCAACAGTAGGATTAAGCCTGTTGCGAAAATAACACCGGTTTGCAAAAATATTTCCCGCAGCACCTCCGTAAACAGGAATTCGGCCAGCAAAAAAAAGAACGAAATAGTTGCAAAGATTCCTCGCTGCTGCAACCACACCGTGGAATAAATCGAGCCTCCGGATTTTAAAACTCCCATCAACGACGTATTTCGTTATTAAACCGACGGAGGGAGTGACGAGATAATTAATTTCCCGAATATTTCGCAAGAAAATTTCGTCTATTTTATTAATCTCCGGTTAAATTATGTCTGAAGTTATTATTCCGTCCATATTGTTCGAGTTTCAATTAAAACATTGCGGAATTCAAGCGGCACGCGACAATAATTAAAACCGACGGAAATATGAGATCCTCTTTTTTTCCACCAGCAGCACTGTCTGGAGCTTTGAAACGACTAAAAAAACAATAGCATGACATTTGCAATTTAAAGGAAATAACACTCGAACGGTTGCCTGATCCTAGAACAAGAAATATTCGGAAAGTCTCGAACATGTGGGGATTCGAGGGAGGATTTACAAAGAAGACTCCAACTTTAGCTGCGTCTAACGAGTAGTTCAATTAGTGTGTCTTCGCGTGGCCGCGGCAAATTGATCGTCGACCCATTAAAAATTCATTAGGACGAAAATTAAACTTTGATAAGTCTGCTTTTCGTTTATTCAAGCTTCGAGCTTGAGTCTTATTTAATTTGAATGAGGCAATATTTGGCGCTTGGAAGAAATAAAGGAAACATTAAATATTCAGCGAGTAGTAGGTTGGATAGCGATACAAGGTAATTAGGAGCCCTTCGAAGCCGTTAGATTTTGGTGGTCATTAACTCATCAATAATTTAGACAGTTGGATCGACTGTTTGAAGAGTTTTAAACAGAGGAAGGGTCCTGACAGAGCATTGTTACAAAAATGATAAATTGAAGGGATTCGTTAATTCGTTAGGGGTGATTTCGAATTTTGGGTGTAGTCAATGCGTAACAAAGTTTGCACTGTTCACAAATAAACGGATTTTGTAAATGCCCAGGCGCTACCGGTTAGTGACAACCAATCTATTTATTTGTACATGTCAAATTTACAACTAAAACTAGCTGGTACCCGGCGCGCGTTGCTACGCCCCAAAAATAAAGTAAAGCACGTTTCATCCGATTTTACCGGTGCAACGAAGAGGTAAACCAGGATGGGTAAACAATGAACCTATCCGGGTGGCATTGGTGTTCAAAAAGAGTGCAAAATGTATCAAAGTGTATCAGAGAGAAATATTTTTGGTACAGCTTTTTAAATAGGTTTAAACTGTTCATTTCTTGTTTTATATCTCCCCTTTTTTTTTGTGAAAAGGGGGTGACACATTAAGGTCGTCAACCCCCTAAGTTATTTCCCATAGCGGTCAAAATTTCTTAATGATCGGTTGACCGGTGTAGGAGCCTTTGTGTGGAGCATAGAAACAGAGGGACATACACTTTTCTAGACAGATAACTAACTTTATTTAGCAATGCAGGAATTGAATTGAACTGAACGTCATCCAGAGAGGGTAGGGTAGGTATTAAATATTTTCAAAACTAGCACCACACATAAAATATGAACATCCCCAGATGCTAAGTTTAGATACAATCGAAATTTTTATTCAGGTGTGCCACCACTCATCCAAACCCTTTTAGACTTAACGAGATCCATCAAAAAACTCCCCTATCCCATAAACTCAAATACTCATATTCCTATTATTTCATAAGTTATTGCCGGGTCGCTTAATACATATTTCAGCAGTTTGCGCGAATTTATACGATCCCCGTTTATTTTTATACGGGGCACTGTTTGTTTTTATTTCCGCGCCGATATCGAAATTAGAGAAATTCGAGGCGAAATTGATACATTCCAAAATATGTTAAACGCCAACTCACTCGATCGTTCAGGAGCGATCAAATTTCAGGAAATGTTCAATTCTGATTCGAGTTCTCCATTACGGAGTGACGTCGTCCGTGCAAGTGTCCTCGAAACTGTCTTGGAACAATTTTAAATTGCTAGAGGTAATCAAATTTTGAAGAGACGTTCCACGTGGCTCGTAAAGGTTTTGCATCGGAGCTTCGGTTATGACGATGTCTGTTGAAATGTCGAAGGACTCGAGTGCTTTTCTTGGTGTATCGGGAAAAATGAGATCTTTCGTTACTTGATTACGGCAACTTCAACACCAAACTATAAAGAAAAAATATTACCATTCACTCACGAGTGCAGTCCGAAATAAGAGTTTGTTTCAGGAATGTTTGCATTTTAGATTTATGAACGAAAGCGTTGATTCCTTGCAGGTGGCAATACAGCTCAAGAATTCCGAGCACGACCTGATTCATTACCGCCTCTTATTGCTGCCACAGAATAAAATATACCATCTGTTATTAATGGCTTAAAGAATATTCATGCTTCCGATATGGGCGTAAAGTCTGAAAACAAGTTGTAAGAATTTCAGCGTCGTTCCGTTAGACAAGAGAAGTGATTGTACTTTGTCTAATTAATGATGTCTTAAAGTGCCGCGAGACGATTTAAGATTTACAAAGCAAATTGCGCTTGTTATTTGAAAATACATGCAACATATACATATACTGTGGCGTTTATTGAATGCAAATAAAGACGTTTTAATTACTGTTTTCACATAACAATGTCCCCAATTCGACGTTTATTGTCTTTAAAAACATTTATTTTAGCATGAAAACGCGTTTAGGAGTGTGTTTGTAAAACCCGGTTTCTGATTGACAAGTTTTTAGTGGATTTAGCCCAAGATCGGAAAGATGAAAGGCAGAAAAAGAGATCGTATTGCCGATATTGTAAAAGCGTTTAACGTCACACGATTGAGGCTTGGTGGACACGACAGGTTTAAATTTGGGGACGTCAATGTTTAACAAGTTTGCAAATAAGTCTATTGATCACTCTTTCACGAAGATATAATTAGGAAGTTTTGAAAATGTTTGCAGGCAATTTTCACCGACCATGTTTGATGCCACCTCACCTATAAATATATCGTTTGAAATTATTCCACTGTTGTGAGTCTTGCAACATCTAGTTCTGCAAACTATGTTTTCTGTTTCTTCTTCCACTTTTCTCTCCCATGTTTCATCTGTACGTCTTTGAGATTACATTTCTATGCGTTAGCTAATTCCAAAAATTCAAAAAATTCCTCTCACAGACAATTTGACTGCAGTTCTCTATCGAACGCGCAACAATTCCAACGGATCCCACATGTTTTTCAGTTAAAACTTCCCCGTTTATTACAAGTCTGTGCATGTATAGTCCTGCAGGAACACTCGGGAATAAGAGGCTCTCAGTCGGAATTGAGCAATTCCAGTCGTAAAAGCCCGGTGTAAGGCGGTCCTCCGACTCGTAGTATCTAATAAGAGTGACGTTCTGCGAACACATGTTTCTCAACCTGATATATTACGGTCAACGGCGCCTTTGTGCGAGCCGTGATCGCGCAGAATGTCAGAAATATGTTG
Source organism: Diaperis boleti (assembly GCA_963583935.1). NCBI lineage: Eukaryota > Metazoa > Arthropoda > Insecta > Coleoptera > Tenebrionidae > Diaperis > Diaperis boleti. Next base: position 15,963,875 of record OY757244.1, on the reverse strand, counting down.
AAGGTCTCAAGCCGGGAGAATACGGGCTATTCTTTGTCGGAGAACACAAATTGAATTTCACTATGGCCAGACACCAATATTTTTCACGAAAGAATGGACTTCATCATTGCCTTTAAATTGTATACAGCTTTTGTTAAATAAATGGAACAAGAATTAATCACGCTTTTGTGTTTGGGCGGACGCAAAAAATCCTATTTATTAGCGGCCGCCGACGCAACAAATTGAAAAAGTCATACAATAATAACGGCATCTGCGGAATACGAGATGAGCAGTTGGAGGTTCGAAAAAATGGATTATTTACGAGTGTTGGCTTCCGTGATGTTCGAACACACCAAAATTGAACCATGAAGTTGTTCTGTCGTAATAGAGCACATTACATTTTTAAATGAAACAAAAAATGTACTAGTATTATTATGGGTAAATGGGTGCTTTTTATTTATAGGGTTGATGCTTCCAGGAAGAACGACTGCACTCCATTAATATTAATACTATATCTTACTTACGTTCGGACAATGGTCCCAGACTAGAACACCAAACAGTCTGAAATCTCAACCCCAAACCGTGTGAGCACAGAAAATAAAAATGGAATCAACGAATCCCCTAATTTCCATCAAACGTAATCACGATCCTCACAAAATTTTATTAAAATCTCGAACGGATTCATCTTCCCGTTTTTAATTAAATCCTTAAACAACTCCTTTTGCATCTCAAACAACAAGACCGCGGGCGGATAATCGCAGTTGTAAATAAGAAGTATGCATACTACAGTGGACTAGAGAAAAAAACTTCCTGAATTACCTACGTTCTAAACATGTAGCAATTGAGCAAGACATTACACATTCGCGTAAATCCGGTGGAAATGAATCTTGGCTTGTTAATTAGTCATAAGCTAATCAAGGAGCGCGCTTCAATTATGGAATGGAATCAGCTCAGACCATGCGAGATCATAGGAAGATCGTAACGAAGCCAGACGTAACAATTTATGCAGAGATACTCCAACTTGGCTACAGAACTTGCACGAGGGCGTTAATCGATCTTGCTATATTCAGATATGCTCAAACTATTTACATGTGGAGTTTGCGACGAGAAAGAAGGTAGGCAGCTGCTTCCCGGACCAAATTGACGAGTTCTTGAAATAACATTTTTATGTTGACATATTTCTTCTCAAGTATGGGCTGCACTTACGATTAAAGATAATTTATTCAGTATAAACTGTTGACGAATTCCTGATTGCCGGTTTTAACAACTAAACAAACTATTACGTAATCAACGGTTAAAACACAAATGCTTTTGTGTGTATTAACCCCAGGCTTAATCCTGCTAGTCGTTTATAAAGTGGAATAAAAAAAAGTTAAAAACAAAGCTGTCGACATCACATTTCATGAGATTTAACCTTAACTTAAAAATTATGAATATCAACATAATTATAGGATAAGATTCTAACATAGCAAGGCAACATCATTACTGAAAATTATGTCGTAGAAATGGGACGCTTAATCTCATTCTCCAAACGGCTAATAATCCCAAATGTATGTCCGCTTACACCACATGAACTTACTGAAAATGTAATTCTCAAACGTTATCCCCAATAACCCTCCTAAAAGCGGGTATACAAAACGAGACATTCCGACAGATGCTAAGTTTCGCCGACATGTTCAACCAGAGCTCGCACAACTAATTCCGTCCGTGGTTCTAAAAGATGAAAACATAAACCGCATAATTTTACCCAACTTTGAGAAAATGACAGTTGAACTTGTAGCTAGAAAATGTGTGCCTACTCAACAGACCCCACCGAAATAGCAAAAACATGTGATCAATAATTATTTGGGCGTCTCTGTATTTGTTCAATTCTAAAAGCTAAAAGAATTACAAGTGCTAGAAGACCAATTATTGCAAACCAGGAATTTTTGGATTGTCTAGATTTGTCAATTTAATATATTTTGTTAGATTTAATTTTTAAAGTATTATCTGTTTCTTCATCACTTGCTTTAGCGTTAATTTCTTTCCGACCTCGAAGATTTTCAGCATTAGTATTAAAGATTATTATCAGTTATCATCACATTTGACTTCTCAGCATTGTTCAGGATTCTTTAGAACTCCTATTTAATGAACTAATATTTAATCGATTTAATCTTATATTTAAAAATACAATGTTCAGAAAATTTCAAATTTTATTTAACATAGTGAGATTATTCGTGGCAACTCTAGGTTTGACGGTCGACAGACGAGCCACAAAAAGCCACTTTTCTCCGAATAAAACATAAACATACTATTTTTTCTTTAAACGCCGAAAATCTCCCACGAAATACAAATCTGACAGTTTACTAACCTAAATTTACACACGAATTTCTGTATAAAAGGGAACATTTCACTGACTTCCTGATGAACTTCTAAAACGTCATACACAAGTCTTATGAAATTTCATTTTCTTCAAAATAAGATAAACATTTTAAAAGAATCTGTCTTTCATACTTAATTTTTGTTTTCCTTTGTTGACCACAAATGTCATTTCTCATTTGTGTTACCAACATCTTCAGCGCTAAATCCCTAAAAGAATAAAATCATTTAAATTTAAAAAACTCCAAATTATATACGTTTAACTCGATTTAAAAAAAAAAATGACGACAACAAGTAGGTATAAAGTAAACATTATATAATCTTTAAATTTCTAGATTTGAATTAAAAATAAATGGCATGAAAACTTTTCCAAACAAAAGATTGGTCAATTGAGCGGCAGACAAAATACTTTGGCTGTCTAGGCAGAGAAATTGACACAAAATATATATTATTGTTGTATTCGTTTTGTGAAATGCATAATGGAGAAACTGTAATATATAAATAAATACATAAATATTCGCTCATATGTATTTAATTTGTTAATTTGTTGTTAATTTAACTGTCAAACTTAACCTCAAAACACGATGTTAATTCGTGTTTTTTTCGGATCCCTCAAAACTTCCAGGATTCTTCAAAATACTTTAGCACTTCTATCTCAAGACTCTTTAGGACTCTTCAGAATTCAATAAGAGTCTCCAGAATATCTAAGTATTAGCACACACAGCACAGCACTATTCTAGTTCCATAAAAGAACTCTCTGGATTTTAACTTGATCTTATTAAAATCTTATTAAAAAAATAACGATTTTTCAATTAAAACGTCCATAACTTGAAAACGGCCCTATTTAAAGGGAATCCGATGACAGCCAGTTTGATTTTATGTATTTCAAAAATATTTTTCCCGTCACCTCCATTTACGATACAATTTTTTCTTGAGATCCAAATTCCAGTAATACAAATATTTGTAATTAAAATTTTTCAAGTCGTTCTCCACAAAGTTTAATCAAATTAAAAATGTTAAATTATGAAGTTATTGAAAGATCTTTAATTACAATTTAAATTTACTCCACTTTTATTCATCGACATTCTTCCCGTTTGTACAAATATTTATTTAGTTTAAGTTACGATGGGTCGGTATCGCTCACTCGACCTCTTCAAACTAAATTAACATTTCCAACATTCTCAGCTCCGTTCCCCAAATTTTTGTCCACAGTGCAGAGGTGGAAGACAATTAGTTTTCGGTTCCTTTGTACTCAGTCGTGTTCCTGCCATTACTTTGCATGTAATGTATGGCATTTAGGAGCAAATATCCGAGATAATTCCCGCCACTTCACGGACGACTGGTCGCTTGTAAAAGGAGTATTTGCACGTAAAGGCAGTTTAGACGGTGATATCTGGTCTGGAGTGTTGCGCGGGGCCGTCTACGTGCCGGGGGCTGAATACAGGTGAGGCGTTGCAGTCTTGTGCTCCGGATGTCTCCCTCGAGGGTCCTCGTCCCGACATATTTGCGGAAGATTTCCTTCAATATTAACGCGGTAACGGCCACGGCTCCGGCGATTGTTATTTAAAAGTCTAGATAGGAAGACGAGGCGACGCCATAAAAGCTGCCATTAAACGATTCATTAGGACCATTCAAGGCGAATTTTACCTAATGAACGTTTTAGGACCGATATTCTGCTTTATGGGAGTTAGAGGTTTATGCATTCGGCGCACATAAACGGCACGAGCGACTCGTTATTAAAAGTATATCGGCGCAAAGGAATCAAAGGAGCTGATTAAAACGGGAATATATCCTTTTTAATGCCCCGCCTCGGACGAAATCCGTCTGTCGGGGTCGTGAAAAATCGCGGATTAAACCAGAGTTTAAGGCTGCAATCCAGATTCAAGTGCTTCGTAAAAGTTTGGGATATTGCTCATTTTTAAAGGAATAGTCACATTAATTCCTCTTTATGTACACGATGCAGAAATACGTTTAAGTATAAGTGAACATATTACGCTACACCAAAAAATTGGCACATAAAATTAAGAGGTGTTTTTATATATCGTGCTTTCAACAAAAAACGACGTCAAGTGGGCCATGATGATCTCTGTCAGTCAGGTGCGTGGTCCTGACTGACCGACAGAGATGAAATGCAATCCATAACACACTTGACGTCGTTTTTTGCTGTACGCACGATATATACTGTGCAATTATTGTGGTCAGTATTATACCCAATTAACATTGTCATCACACTTTCACAGATTCCTGTCAATAATTGTTCTCTCCATTTGTTGGCAGACCTTTAAACTCGATAAATCGGATAATTTATGTCTATACTACAGAAACACAGGACTTAATAAATTTCACCTCGCTTAATAAAATTAAGGTCAGTGTCTCATGTAAAGAAATTGTAGATTGTTTTATTTGGAGCAAAAGTGAGACTTTTCGTGGCAAATACAGACGCGCCACGAAAAGCCAGTTTTCTCCGAATAAAACATGCAATTTTTTCTTTAAACGCCGAAAATCGTCCACGAAATACAAATTTGACAGTTTACTAACGTCAATGACATAATTAGATGACATTAAAACTTTTCAAAGCCTACGCTATTTCAATTGAGCGGCAGACAAAGTATTTTATCTGCCATGGCAGACAAAATGGCCATTTGTCATTGCCTATTGAGGTATACAATGTTATGTTTTTCTGACAGCGTTTAGGCCGTCGATAATATGTGTATGTATGTTCCCTATAGACTCCAAAACGGCTGGAACGATTTTGATGAAATTTTCAGGCAATCTTCAAATTAGCCCAGCGTGTGATCCTCTGAAGTTTTGTAGTGATAGAATGAAAACCGAGAAAAATTTCGAGTTTTTTTGAAACTGGTTTTAGTTTTGTGCAGTGACAGTTTTAGACATAAAATGTCATTCATCAGTTTACTTTTTTTTTCTTTATTTCTTGGATGTAGCAACGCGCGCCTGGTAGTTTCACAATAAAAACTGATGCTCCAAAATCAGGTTCCTTTAAAAACAGAAAAAACTATTGAGCATGAAAACAAAATAGAAAAGTTACACTAAAAACCCCCCAGAGAAAAAAATTAAATAGCAATATGTAATCGATATTCCAAACCCTTTCATACACGATCGATTCATGGCATAAGGTTACGAGACTGGAATGTAAAATATACACAATAGGGAAACAAGAGGGTGGACATTGGGAACGGATCAGGCACTGGCGATGCAGAGTTCTAGAACGTAGGATGTACATATTTCTATTCAATAAAATATTGTAATTACGCGTTATTGTAAGGACAGACATCAGGTCTCTCTAGATTTAGGCCAAGAAAGAAAACGTTACTTCTAAATCAATATTACTAGCCAACAGAAACGAAGAGAGTTAATTCAAAATGCACTCATGTAAAAATTCCATCTAGTTCTACAACATGTAGCTCGAGCCGAACATCGTTGAAGGCCACTCACATTTTCGAGCATATAAAATAAATACGAAGATGCTTTACGGGCAATAATCTGCTAATCTCAAATAATGGTTACACATAAATTTAAATTTACGAGCTTTGTTGTATAGGCTATTAAACTTTCCGCTATTATCTATGATTTTGGTGACAATTTAAGGTGAGCAGTAGCTTGCAAATTTTACCGCAAAAACTAATTCGTTGCCATACAAACAGGCATGTAGCAGTTTGACTCATAAATAATACCCTTATTTATTTTCTGTCACTGTCACTGCGAATTAATGAAAATAATTGATCTCTTTGATCCCGTTGGAAAATTTCTGTTATCAGAACTATTGCCACATATTGATCACAGCACCTACCAATTCATTATTCTTGTTTAAAAAAAAACATCAAACTTGTTTACCAGCAAAAACACTTTTTACTAAAAACAACGAGCCAGTTGTTTACCTATTCCCATTTTTAATTGTCTTTCTAACAACCTCACGTAAGCTCCAACCCATTTATTGTAGAGTCAACTCTTTTCGAAGGTTTTAACATATTAATTTGCTGTTTGCTTAACCTGCCATTGTAAATATCTCGTAACGTTTTGTTGACCCAATTTTATAAAACATCATCGTCCAATAATAAAGCCATTAGTAACTTAGTATTCATAAAATCGGTTTTAGTGATTTTAATCAGGAAAGTTGGTGCGTTGTTAAGTGCTTTTCTAACTCATTTGAGAGCTTTATATCGGTTTGATGGATGTCGAACTTGCGGTAACTTTTAATGTGTGATAATCGGTTTTTTTGTGACGTAATTAGGGTGTTCACAACAAGAGAATATAATCAAGCCTTACACTGATGGGATAAATAAATAAGACGGGAATGCAGCGACTGATAATAAGAGAAGTAATTATAAAGTTTAGGAGAGTGGAATAACTGCAATCTGTGTATCCTCGGCGAAGAAACCGAAAGTCGGGCTCTCTGGGATTCAGAACTTAGGCGATTTCTCATTAAATTCAGCCGACAGAAACGCGTTATTTATTTACTGGGTTTATGCTGAAAATAAATTAGTGGAGATAACAATCATATTAAAAATTACGCGCACCTTCCAAGTTTGGAACTAATTATAATAAAAATTTGTATGCTGGTACATAAAAACATTGTTAATAATAAAAGAAGTTATACTGAATTTCTTCAACAAGGAGTGCAATTTGGAGGAATTATTTAAGATGATTGTATTTTTCGTGTTTAGCAAGTCAATTTCAGTGATTATATTATATCCTAATAAATTGAGCCAATAGCAATTACAAATTTTCCATAGTTACGATGTATATAAGTGAGTAGCCCCTTGACGACGGACTATACTCATTTTGGTGTTTCGGCTGGCTCCAACAATGAACTATTGCATTTTTTCGTTATATAATCGTAATGAATACCACTCGAGCATTTAACATAATCTGATACGTCTCATGTCTCGGAAGTTTAATCAATTATTTTCTATGCTCTTGTGATATTATAACTGAGAAAATAATGATATGGCCAATATAAATATGGCATTCAAGGCAATTTTTTATACTATGTCAAATTTTCTAATTCACCTGTAAATGAAATTACTTCATTTTTATTCAAGCATATCCAAAAATTTTCCGTCATGTAAAATGTTTCTCCATTTTTACTTTTGCGTTTGAAGATTTGTCCATTTTTTATTGCAAGAAAGTAAGATGTTTTTTTTTAAGTGAAGCACATGGAAGACGTTTAATAAAACGAGTGATTAACACAAAGCTTAAACGTCGTCGTAAATCGATGTCTTGTGCGGTAGTACTATAAAATTTAATGGCAACTACGATCGTAAACAACCCTTAAAGCAAAATTCAGATATTTTTATCCTGCTATAAATTTGAAGTTAGTCCTTTAATTTTTCAAATCTGAATCCTCATTCATACAGGAATGAAATTAGAAAAACTTGTGAAATTGCTGGAACACATTGCGACTCCCAGTCGGAATCAATTCATATTAATTAAATAAACGAATGAATGGCTAGTCATTTTATATGAGGCACGAAATTTGGTATACATCGTCTCATCCTTTGCGGTAATTTGATTTTCACTCCGGTTGTTATGTAGATATAATTTAATACAATGCCTCTGTTTGCCAACATACATGTCGAATCTTTTTCCGCTTGTTTTACGTTCCCTGGAGTATTCGAACGGGTTTAGTTGAAACGAGGAACGAAAATATGAAATGCAAATGTAAACTAATGTAGCAATTCACTCGCATGTAAAAATGGGAATAAAGCAAATTTAAGCGGCCGTGCATGATATATTCTAATTTGTTCTGTTTTTAATTGAGGAACAAGGGCGAGATTCGTCGGTGTGAAACGTTCTTTTCAACAACAGCGAGCGTCAAGTCCTCTTATTGTACCTGCAAGGTGTCAGGTTTGATTGAAGTGAAGAGGCGAATAAATGAAATTGTATTATTGTGAGCAATTACAACTGACGTTATTACATTTTTGTTCATCCGTCGCGCATGTTACAAGTTTTAAAATTAATATAACCGCACAGTCGGAACCGATTCCGCTATATGCTCGTAGTGCAAATCTTGCACACGTGTGACAATAACGCTCATATTCCACTTATAACGTAAATATCTAATATCCATGCAATACCCGGTGCCAGATCTGCTCCATTTGTATCAATGCACTTGCAGATCTTGTATTGCAATATGAAGCCGATTTTGGGTCGAGAGGCATAACCGTAACCTCGTCGAGGCGCTCCCTTAACCTGTTTGTCGGAGATTAGGAGATACGGCACGGTGTCAGCTTAAGCGAAGACTTACACGCCGCCGAGAATAACAAAACAGCCTATAAATTACGCATTATCGTGCCCGTGACTACTAATACTTATATTACATAAATAGCCGGCCTCTTCCTCGATGCGTTATCGGGTCGCTTCTTGGCAAAAAATCGCTCCGATTTACGGCGCAATCGTGACGGGAGACCGGGTGCGTAAATCAGGACCGGACGCCGATAATATTGTACCCCTTGTCTCGTCCGTTTTATAATAGGTGAGATTAAAGTCGATGCTGCAAAGAGGTCCCAGAGGGTAGGAGAGGAGGGTGGACTAGAATGTACGACGAGATTAATTTATTTTGGCAGAAATGATTCTACGGATTACAAAAAATTAAAATATTACAGTCGACACTTCGTAAATTAATACTAATAATAATCAGAGCATCAACTGTTAAAACAAAAGTTTAAAAAGCAAATAATTTTGTCGTTTATTTGAGATTATCCCGGCGCCTCCGCCATATTTGACAAGAAATTTTACATGCGTGGCAAGATTATTATGATCGTTGGTGTTAGTTTGAGATCGAAAATAAAGTTAAACAGAGTTAAATGTACAGGACAAAAAACCTTCAATGTATATTTTATTTCACATTTGGAGAACCAATTAACAAATTCACGTGTGCGTTAACATTGATGCCTCCAGCAATAAAAATATCCTCTGGCTTTATTTACAAATGTTTTACTTCGGTAATAATGTTCGAATACATAATTTAATAAACTTGGAAGTTATAATTGAGTGAAGAACTTAATAAATTAAAAATCAATGACCGCTGCTACTGAATCGTTTATCGCAAAAAAAACGAGAAAGCTCGGATGTTGGCAGCAAAACTCGACAAGTTTTTGTCACCAACCAGCTTTAATTATTTATAACATCCGAGTTTCGTCGTGATTTATAGTTTTTCAATTTGTATCGCTTCCGACGAACCAATCGTCCATGTATTATTAATGTCAGCGCCGCACTTCAGCACAAAGACGAGAATTTTCTGCGAGGAAAAAATTATATTTGGGTTAATTGGACGGGAAAACGGAACCGTTGAATAAACGACACGAAGGTCTGCTCTCACCGTCTTTAATTGAGTTTTATTTTTCTCGTGGAGGCACAAATTTTCCATTAAATCCAAGATTCGAAAGCGGTCCATTACACTGCTTTTATTGAGGAAAACACGTTCGCGCGTCGTAAATCAGAATAATTATCAAGACAGATGGACAGTGTTTAAAGTGTCGCTGAAAACGGTAGTGCTTCCGATCGATAACAATGCAGATAACGGTCGTAAAAGCGTTATCTTGTCGTAAACAGCGTTTTGATTTATCATAGCGTAGAGATTATGACTGGTCGTGAATTCGAATTTGTTTGTGGAACCCACCGTATGAAATAATAAAGGTTGGAGGGTAAGTTGGAAGTTAGGTTGGAACTGTAAGATTACTAAATGAATGTAACGCACTCGTTAGAGTTAGAATGGAAAAAAATTACTGACAAAGTATTTGGAAGGTTATCATTATATAGTTATACATAATGGGAAATTTTATTTTATACAAGATCTGTATACAAACATAGTAAGAACAAGCAATGATAAGGCTCAGCAATTCAAAACTAGGCAAGGAATCAAACAGGAGTGTGTACTAAGCCCACTCTTGTTCTAGGCAAGAAGCAATATGCGTTGCTGACTTTTATGCCTCCAAATCCAAAAAATTATTATTATATTCTACTTTTGGATCGTCTTCAGCAAATTTATAACTCCCGGTGTTCTGCAGCTGTCTACTGAAAATTAATGGAAATAATTACATTGAAAATATTAAAGCACTACACCGTAACTGACAACTAGAAAGTTCCCATTGTCCGCAATTTTATTGTTTTCGCTTCATATTTACCGCAACTACCTCATCTATAGATGGCATGTAATAAACCTCATCGGCGAATTTGTGGTACAAACCCACAGCAACCAATTTATTTTAAACATAGAATCAGCAATAACGCTTTTGTTCGCCGTTGCAGCATCGCAGACATCAATTGCCATCTCTCATTTTTCGCTTCCATTATCCCGGCCGTTACATCGATAAGCGTCGAAAACAATGCGGAAGTCATCAAAGGGAAGGGCATACCTACTTGTGACAAATACGAATTAAACAGTTCCGGTTTAATTTGAATCGCTGAAAGAGCCTGAATAATAGCCTCGGCGTGTTCTTTCATTAAGTTAGGGTGCACCACTACCATCTCGCATATCTCGTCCGGCCGGTCGATAATGAATAACGAGGCGAACAAAACAGAATCAACAGATCGATCGGTTTTTCCCCGGAATAATTATACAATGCGACTTGGAACGGATCCACGACGTTATGCAGCTTTCTCAAGAGCGCAAGAATAGTTAATTTTAGATTACGCCGTTGCTGAAACCTGCCACTATCTGAATTCCGTCCGCAGCTGTACCCAGCGCGGATAACCGCTATTATTCCACTTGTCGTACTTTATAATTCTGATAAACGATCGTTATTCTGCTTAGGCGTGAGGGCTGATAATTTGCTCGATGCGGGGAGGGGCACTGGAGCGCTGCCGGGGGTCCCTAACTTCGCACTGGAGGGTTGCCTCCAAGGACTCGCAAGGAACGGGGTTTTAAGTACGAAGGGATAATCATAACATTAGTATTACTTCGGCTAAGCACACGATATTACCGAAGGATATACAGGGTGATTTTGTAGACTTCAAATATTATGAATTTTAAATTTGCTCACAGGTCTTGAAGTGATCCGAGCAAGTACCTCGGCGTAGCGCATCCACCATTGACTTTATTCAATAATTGATATACGACGCTATCCGTACTCAATAACCTAAAATTGGTCTCTTGAAACGTGTCTTGAAATTTTTTGATTTCGATAGTAGCGCATCCACCATTCTCTAAACACTTTCAATTGATTAATGTCATCGACCGTGGTTCTAATTAATACAGAACCGATAATCTATGTTAAAAGTCACACTAAGACGATGGCTGTGCTCGATAGTGTTACTGGGTCGTATTCCTCAAATTTCCCAAGTTTCCCAAATAGTTCCAATTTTCTTATTAGATTTCCTAAGTTTCAAGACAGGTTACTCAGGTGCTCAGTATATAAAGTTCTCAAATTGAATTAACCCAGCTTCAAAATAGGTTTCTCAAACCTTCAGATTTGTCGAGATTCCCATGTTCTCAAATTCCCTGAGTACCGAAGTACCTATATTTCAATTTCTTCAAATTTCTCAGGTTTCTCATGTTCCACAGTCTCTCAGTTTCTTTCAACTCCCCGGGTTCTTCAAGTACTCAGGTTCCTTAAACCCACAGTTTTTCCAAATTCAGGTTCTTGGGTTTCCCAATGTCTCGTTAGCGTTTCTTAGAAACTGAGGTTTTCCAAGATCTCAGATCCTTTGGTTCCTTCCATTCACAAGTTCTATAAAATCTCAGATTTTCCAAGACTTCGAGTACCTCAAATTGTCAGGTCAGGTCAGGTCAGGTCAGTCTCAGATACCTTAGTATTTCAGGTTTCCAATATCTCAGATTATTCAAATTCTCAGGTTTTCCAAGATTTAAGATTTTTGAAATTCTCAGGTTACTTAAGATCTCAAATTAGATTCTCAAGTTCTCGGGTTCGTAGATTCTTAAGTTCTCATATTTCCTAAAGTTTTAAGTTTTTCATGATCTCAGGATCCTCATGCAGGTTCTCAATTTAGATTTCTCAAGTTCTCAGCTTCCTTAAGATCTCAATTCTTTCTAGAGACTGTTATCTGTTTTGTGCAACATGTAACTGCTTTATATGAAGAATATTATCACTTTGGTCGGTCGTAATGTAAACGTTTATTTATTGTTGTACAATAATATTCATAATTTGAATTTAGAAGTAAAAATTCCTTTTATCGCACCTCGTATAATTCTTAGTGTCGCCCTGATGATGCCAACATTGTTGGCGAAACGTGCGTTAGCAGTTGTAATAAAAATTGTTTTTGGTGTTTTAGGGAAAAGCTGATTAAAAGTAGTTATCTACCATCAAAAGTGATCCAGACAATTGTTTTGTTTTTAACAATCTAATATGCAATATTCCCAAACCCGTATTCAAAATCAAATAGCCAGAATATAGAATTCATAATTAAATATCCAAAAACCAGATTAAAAAATCAAGCATTCTGCTGCATCCACGCACTCATTCAAAATCTATAGAATCCAAAATTTCGAATGCAGAAAACAAATACATACATAGAAGTTTAGAATGAAATATCTAGAATCCAAAATCGAAAATGCACAATATAGAATGATCCAGTAAATATTCAGAATATAAAATCCCAAATCTGGATTTCCTAATATTAAAAATTTTAGAATTCAATGTATGGAAATCAGAAGTGAGATTTCCATAATACAGAGTTGTAGTTTCAAATTTAATATGTAAATCCAAAATTCAGTATCCAGAAAACAAAATTCATAATTGAAATAAAATATTCAGAATATAATATCTCGAAATTTGTCTTCAAAATACAAATAAATAAATATTCTCCACCGTCTACTGATCCAATATGTATATTGAGATTCAAATACAGAAATTCTTTGCAATTCTTTGAGCTGTCTGTTAAGAGGCCTGATGTTGCGCTACCAAAGTGAGAAGATGTGGGGTAACTAATCTGTAACTGTTACCTGACCTGTAACTGACCTGAGTATTCTGTTGAACTACATGCCCATAAACAGGCGTAGTTTTACTCTTTTAATAGGGAGACTGTAAGGATGCACGATGTGAACACAGCTTTCTATCTAACACACTCTCACTGACACTGAACTCATACGAACTGAGTAGAACACGAGTAAATTAATTAAGCCTAACTGGCATCCATCTGGCTCGAAGGACCATTTTAATGTTTTGATATAACACAACTTTTTACCACGAGTGCTTTCCCATCCAGAACCAAGAAAAACTGCGAACTGTGATATAATACTTTCCTTTCTGAAACTGTCCTATTTTTGTCCAACGTCAAATCTATTCAACCTGAAATACGAAATTGTTTTGACCGACCTATCACCTTCACGTAAATGTAGATCTCGGTCCTCAAAGCACAAGTCAAAGCGCATTCCACCGAACTAGATCTCCATTCGGTTGCCCGAAGCACACATTGAGTTATTCGGCAACGTCGTCGTGCGTCTGAAATGTGGCGTCAGTAATTAAACAGACAAAGATTTCGTCGTCCCTGCAGAGGACTTCATTAATCCGGGAAAGTATAGCAGGAGTAATCGCTGCAGGAATGCCGCAAAGTCGGCCGTCACGGCCCTGGCAGGAAACTTGTGCGCCCCCTTCATCTAAACTATGTGCCATCCACATGAATACAGAGCTCTCAGCTTCTCAGCTCTCGTCCCGACCATCTGGGCGTTATTTTCACGATCCAACGAGCACACACAACTTCGAGAGGTTAGGTGCGCTGCGGTCTCGTCACCGTACCGTTAATTTCGCAACGAGCCCTTATGATTTTCGATTTTTTATTAAGATCCCTCGAACTTTCCTCGTTATAACTTCAGTCAAAGGAAATTCGCACGTTTTTAAACGCAACAGAATTAAGTTCGGCTCGACTGACAGCGACCTCCTCAAAGAAAACTTTGCTTTTCACACACAATTACGCGCCAATAAAGGTAGGGAGGAAGGAGGGCCGCCGGCGAGGAAATGGAACACCGAATACATATCTGCAAATAAGTTGCCGCCGCGATCACGTCGGAGGAATCCTGCAAATTGAAAAACTTTGGCAATTAAGACTTATTTTGGATAAAATCGGGTGTACTGATAAAATAAACATTACGTGGTTCTGGTCGACGTTTTAATCTGGTTTGTGCATCGATGTGTTTAATAAAAGCGGGACCTGATGCGGCGTGCAGCTGCTGGAAATTAACAATAGCGATGCCAAAAACTACACACCCTAATTGTTATCATCCGGCCGCAATACAATTTATTAATATCGAGTGCGCCGGTATTGTCCTATAAACATTTCCAACCGGTGGAAAGTAGCGAAATGGTTGCATGACTTTTCGGTAGTAGGGGAGAGCAGAGAAAACCCACCGACAAAATACATTGGATTCTTCTACGAACATTACCTACCTCTGACAACGAGAGACTGCTGGCGAAAATCAATATACCGGTGTCCCAGAGGTGTGTGGGCCATCAATTACGCCCTTATTTTGAAAGATATCAAAACGGGGTTTTTGGGAGACGATTGCCACACGATACCTTCACAATTTAAAATTGTTAGAAATTATATACAGAGTGTTCTAGTATGGGTAATATACCAAAGTTATGTTTTTTAAATGGAATGTCCTGTATATTAGTTGGTGAATTGAAAGAGCAGTTAATGCTGAGAAAAATGATATAAGGTACTATATGTTTATTATGGATGGTTTTTGAGTTATGAAGAATTTTAGGTCAAAATTAGTACTATTTTAAAAAAATGCAAAGACCATTCCAACAGAGATAACTGAATACTTTTCTGTCAATATTTTTTTATAGATTCAATCTTTAATACATACTGTTACAATTTGATTTTGCCGCGCATTCACCACCGCTGGAACGCATCTACGTAGAGATAACCGGCATATACAAAAAACGATAGGTTTTGCAGTACCGGCGAGATTCTTTCTTTTTCGTTCGAGACTTTAACGAGTACACGTTCAACGAAAAATTACTCCTGGTAAAAGGGATTGCGTCCAGGAAAAACGCGTTAGCGGTTAAGTATCGTTGAATGTGGGTTATTTCTATAACTAATCGCTTAAGCGGATAAATCGTTAAAGGTTGAATTTTCGGAAAGAGGTAAGAGAAACCATTTTATTGCGTGCAGACCTTGACTATTTTCTTTAAATCAGATAGGCAAATTCACCAGCACTTATACTAGGATTATTGTACCACCATCAAGGGATTTTGGCTGTGGAAATTCTTTCCTGAACGCACATAGTTTAGTTCACGTGGAAACTGGTGAAATTTCCCAAGGACCCGCAGGAGTTGCAGATTTACAGACTCGCAGGATACGCCAGAAAGTAAAAGTAAGGTGTCAGGACAGCTCCAAAACTAGCATATTAATCAAGAAGATAAGTAATAGACGATTTTTTTTATTGTATTTTTTTGTGTTATCAATTCACCTAGTTTTTGTTATATTAGCGTTCACTAAAATTTTGTAAGTTCAGTAATCTCCTTAATGTAATTTTAACCTAGGTAAAGAGCAATAGTCACTATTTAACTTGTCTTATTTTTAATTATTTTCAACGTTCATTTCGTAATTTACTGTTTAATTCAACTTGCTATTCTATTCAGTCATTATAATTTCTATTTTACCACGTTATTTAATATTGTATAATTGTTGGAAGTATCTGTATTATTTTTATTTGTTCATTATATGATTTTGGGGATTTGGCTGTATTTCATGTGTCACCATCCACACTTCTCAATTTTGTCAGGGCATTACAGCAATTTAGGTTGTAATAAATACTCATTGAAAGTCATCTAAACTGATATTTCTATACAGGGTGTACGATTTCGCAAAATGTATAATAACTTATTTTTTTCAAATGGAACACCCTATATACCATTATACCACCAAATAGCATTTTTAATAAGCTTTTTTTCAATATATGGTTTGCCTCGGCAAATGTTAGTACTTTGGGTAGTTTTTACAAAAAAACTAGACAGTTTCCTGAAATTGCTAAAATTGTCTATTAAGATCAGATCGCCTTAGACTTGTTGCCATAGAGATAGTTGTTTATCGTCTAATCTATTAAATTACTTCATAAATGACACCGAAAGGTAGACAGGCTTAGGTTTACGTAATGGACTATATCCTTTACATAACCACAAACGAATAAATCTAAAGGAGTTAAATCTGGTGATCTTGCGGGCCATTTGACAGGGCCGCCCTTACCAATCCAACGTTTCGACAACCAGTCATTCAAATATCTTCTTACATTCCTATAGAAATGTACAGGCGCTCCATCCTGTTGCAGCCACATTAAGGACCACTGATTCTGATAATCAATCGTCCGCATCCAGTGGAGATTTTCAGTGGCATAATAGTACTACATGTTATGCCTCTTGACATGCCCATTACTCTTAAAGGTCGCCTCATCAGTGAACAAAATTCTGTATAAAATATTTCAATTCCTTTCTAGAAGATTGTCCATTATTTCGTAGAGTGCCACACTTTTTTTCAAAATAAGCTTTTTGCTATCGTTGATGGAGTTCAATGTGGTATGGATGAAACCAATATTTTTTGATCACACGATTTACTGAAGATTTCGAAATATAAGAGTGGGCAGCAATTTCTTTTCTACTGAAGTGAAGATTTTATTCTAAGATTAATAAAACTTCTAGTTCAGTGTTTTCACCTACTCTTCTACCAATTAATTGTTTTTTCTTGTAGGCCACGTTTCCAGTGTCCACGTTGTAAATTTTTGTGGCCAAAAAGGAATTTCTTTCGGCTTCTCCTAACGCATTTTGTAAAAAAATTACAAAGGTGAAACTATTTGTTAAAGAATAACTTACTGTCAACAAGAACAAACGGCTCCATGGTAACCAGTCTAAAATGATATCTCCATGGCAACAAGTCGAAGGCGATCTGATCTTAATACACGATTTCATCAATTTGGGAAAGTTTTCTAAGTTTTTTGTAAAAATTATCTAAAGTACTAACATTTGCCGAGGCAAACTATATATTGACAGAAAGCTTATTAAACATGCTATTTGGTGGTATAATGGAATATAAGGTGTTCCATTTTAAAAAAAGTTATTATGCATTTTGCGAAATTGTACACCCTGTATAGAAATATCAATTTAGATTAATTTCAATCAGTGTTTATTAAAGTTTGGGTTTATAAAAAAATATTGACAGAAACGTATTCAGTTATCTCTGTTGGAATGGTATCTGCAATTTTTGAAAAAAGCACTAATTTTGACCTAAAACCTTTATATTATACTTTATATCATTTTGCTCAGCATTAACTGATCTTTCAATTCAAAAACTAATATACATTCATAATATTCATTCATACAAAACCCCGTTTTGATATCTTTCAAAATAAGGGCGTAATTGATGGTCCACACACCTCTGGGACACCCGGTATGTTGTTAATGTTAACAGACCATGAACTCTCTTTTTATTTTTCACTACCATAAAAAGTATACCTAGGTTATACTATTTTCACACTACATGAGTATGTCCCACTTTCCCCTAGTTTCAACCATATCTTTAGACTATTTTTCTTCACTTACGTTACTGCACTCCAATAAAGTTTTTTCTTAAATTGATGACACAGCCGAAAGAGGTGAGAGACAATAGAAAATAATTAAAGTTTACACTATCAATCATGAAGCAATTCAGGTAACACAAACTGCTTGTTTCTGCACCACCTGGGTCACGATTTCGACTAGCGCTAACAGTGTTTTCATAGACAACAATTAAAGACTCTTTAGTGTTTCGGAATCTGGTTATCACGTAGACTATTAGAACGCCAAATAAATTTCTCATTTTTCTATGTGTTCACTTCCCAGCGCATGTTATCTCCCAAAACCCGCATCAACCTTCGGATCTGCACCAATAGAACGTTATATTTTAACGATACACTAGTGCACGAACCTTTTTATATTTCCGTTTGAAACTTTATATTTTCCTCGTATCGGTGGCGTCGCATTTTATTTCTATCCCTGTCTCTAATACAATAAATTCTTGTTTTATTCAATATATTTATTTTATCGTCGGTCGGCTGGCTGCGATCAGAGCGCTCCTTTTCGTGGCGACACGTTCTTTAATATCTCCTCTTGGCATTTCATTAAAGGAATGCGCGCTTTGTGCCGCAGATTAAAAATTATGAGGCATTGTTGGAAATAAACTGCTGTAAATTTCTTGTCAATACACTACGTATTGTACCAAAAATAGAAGTACGAACATGGCTTCCATATAAAACTATTTCAAAACAAATGATCCATTCCCCGAAATATGCAAAACAACGCAAAAACCTTAACCACAAAATATTATCCAACAGAATGAACGATTTTCACAGAAATTCAAACAATAGATAAATTTTCAATAACCAAATAAAACATTTTAGCAGAAGCAGTTCCATTCATTAAATTACATTAAAAAACAGCCAAATAAAACATTTTGTCACAGACAGTTCCATTCATCAAATTACCACACAACCAGATTTTCTTGGATACTTCACGTAATCTTACCAAACAACAATGCCCTCTACAGTGCCTCCTCAATCTTACAAAACTCTGTTAATAAATCCAACAAAAACTCTCATTGAAACATAAAGCCCTATAACGCCCTAAACGTCCCATAAACAGCCTCCTCGGTAGAAAGCGTAAGACTGTTATCCTTAGTGGGGGCTGCCGGCCCCGGAGACCACTTGACGGCTCGGCTAATGATAACGCGAGCTCGGTGTGCAAATGAACGACGAAATGGGACAAACTTGAAGCAGCAGTCGCCCTGCTTGTCCCGGCTCAGTCGAGATTAATGGAGAAATTCCAACAGAGGTGAGCTCATTTCCTCTGCAATCTCCTTCGGAGAATTAATGCGACGAAAGACTTTAATAACAAATTCATAAAATATACACTAGCACCTTATTAAATAAAAGCGGGCGCTCACTTAACACATTCGCGCATCTAAAGAGGATCGTTGAGGCTCTCGAACACCTGATGCTGGGAAGAAAAATATTGCTGGAAAGTGGGGGTGTATTGAATGTCCAACAAAGAATATGGTAAATTTGTATCAACAACTTGATAGACCCTAGGCGAGAGAAATAAGTTGAACAAGCGAGATAAATCAAAACCTGGCAGTTCTTACTTGTTTCGAGTTAGATTCCCTCAAACTTTTCCCTTTAATATTTATAGTCTTTGAGGGGATTTCGGAGAAGAAAGCAACTTTTGGCTTCGGCATTTTGAATTGTCACTCACAATAATACCCACATTCCGATCTTTCTGCAACCGCATTTGCATCTAAGACCCGAATTAGCAAAGTTTCTTTGTTCTCTCAGACTCAGTTGAATACTAAAACAAACTAAACACAAGTCTAGGTCCTTCAATATTAACTTAAAGTAACAACGGAAATATTAAAACCTGTAGGACTATTTGCGACTCGAGTACTGTTATTACATAAATTCACCTGACTCTTGTTTGTTCTTTTAATTCTACTTCAGGTACTTTGAGCCGGAGCTGCATTTACATTAAGCTGCTCACTTTCTGGGGTATACAAATATACGGCTGCAAAATTAATGTATTATGTTGACTTTGCATTATTTCACTTTGTATGCAATGAAAAGTTTCTAACTAAAATGGAGAGTTTAAATTTAGTTGGACAGAGGCTGATGCCAATGGCAGATGTAGGTGGTTTGTTCTGTAAATTTGTTTAAAAATGGCGGAGGCGCCGGGATAAAACGTTATCATTATTACCTGTTGTTAAAATTTTAAGTATTATCTGAATGGAAGCTTAGTGTACATAGCTTAGATTTTTAAGTTTTCAAGTGTACATATTTTCATTTTGAAAGTTTATTTTCAGGTTGTCAGGTCCATATTCAGAATTTGTTTTTTTGATTGTCTTCATGGCGTCGATAAAATTTAACGTTTCATTTTGACTAACAAATTGATCGTTATTGTACCTCATTAATGCACGATTACATATTAATAATCCCTGATTTTTCATTAATGCACGATTTTTGCAATAATTAATTCATAGAACTAAATTAATCGGCATCCCGCCGATTATAAATCGGCGCCTCTGACCACACACCCGTTTGCGTGTATCAGTTTTGTGTGCAATTGCGCTACTTATCTTAGTCGCTACACATGATTGCCAACTTTTCGCCGGCAACAAACTCAAACATGCATTATTTACACTTTCCAACACTGGAGAGGTAGTAATTCAGGATTTTTCTAACTTCATTTGTTTTCAGAGACAACTATGTTTATTGTCATAAGTGACAATTTCATGAATTGAAATTTCAATAGCGGATCTTTGTCCCCAGATTAAAAAGCTCCCTTAAGGTCGCTCATGCTTTAAACAGCCTCGATTATTAATCACCTTCACTAACTTGTTTATTAGATAACTATTAAAGATTCACAAAGACAAAAAGTGTTTTGGTATGCTTTAGGTAATAATTTCTGATATCTGGTAATACATCTGAAGTAACACTTAATAGTTTCATAAATGAACACACATCCAAATCTTCTTATGCACAATTACAGGAGGAGACTTTCAAAAATTTGCTTTTAAAAAAAAGAGAACCGACTTCAAAAAGTGAAAAATAATTGAATACATGTATTATTACATGTACTACCCAATGATCTGTCTGAAGTCGGTGCCAAGCCAAATAGGTTACAAATTTGTAACATATTGTAATTATACAAAAATATCAACAACGTTATAACGCATACAAAATTCGATATCATTCGAGACGACCGTCAACGAAGTCTGCCGTTTGGGATGTTTTGCTCAGCACGAGCCCCCCACCCACGCTTACGCATTCCGGTGCGTTCGCCGGGAGACCTTCGATGTGGCTGGAGCAGGCAGCCTCTACTACCTATTTGGCTTAGCACCGACTTCAGACAGATCATTGGGTAGTACATGTAATAATACATGTATTCAATTATTTTTAACTTTTTGAAGTCGGTTCTCTTTTTTTTAAAAGCAAATTTTTTTACAATTTTAAGTGATAAGTTAGTGATACCTAGTAAAGACGCTTCTCCAAGATTGAGGTCCTCAATAAAGTTGACGAAGAAATCGGTATGAACATAATTATATACATAAAATGAAGAAAAAATATGGGGATTTTTCTCGATTTCCATGGGATTCCCTGATCAGATCCTGATTTATTGACAATGGAACCACGTCAAGAGTATACCCTTTCAAATAAAAGAAGAATTTTGTAAATCGGTCCACAATTGACGAAGAAATCGGTGAACATACATGATAAGTCTGTTAAAGAGGGAGCAAAAATTTGAGGATTTTTCTCGATTTCCATGGGATTCCCTGATCAGATCCTGATTTTTTAACAATGTAACCACCTTTAGAGTATACTCTTTCAAATAAAAGAAGAATTTTGTAAATTGGTCCACAATTGACGAAGAAATCGGTGCACATACATGAAGTCGGTTAATAAAAGGGAGCGAAAATTTGACGATTTTTCTCGATTTCCATGGTATTCCTTGATCAGATCCTGATTTTTTAACAATGTAACCATCTTTAGAGTATACCCTTTCAAATAAAAGAAGAATTTTGTAAATCGGTCCACAATTGACGAAGAAATCGGTGAACATACATGAAGTCGGATAATTAAAGGGAGCGAAAATTTGAGGATTTTTCTCGATTTCCATGAGATCTCCTCATCAGATCCTGAAATGGTGACAATGGGACCAATCTGTAAGTATACTCTTTCAAATAAAAGAAGAATTTTACAAATCGGTTTATAAATGACGGAGTTCTGCGGTAACAAACATTAAAAAAAAAAACATACAACCAAATTGATAACCTCCTCCTTTTTTGAAGTCGGTTAAAAAGATCTTGAAGAATCGGTCAATATTCACAAGGTTTTATTGTTCAGAAAATTCTATGATAATTTAAAAAAAAAAACACAGAAATCACCTAGGAAATATGTAATAGTGTTTTACATCTATATGTTAGCGCGGTTGATATATCGCGCATGTCTCAGGTGGTCAAGAGTGGGGATTAGGGCAAAGTGCAGGCAAATTCCCCAGGCAGACCGAGACAGAATGCCTTGAGCACTAGTCAGGTTATGTTGCTGCCTATTCATAGTTTGTTAATGGTGTTTAAAATAAATTAGTATTATGAAGTCTTAGAATCTATTATATACACTGTGTCCCTGGATGAGGTATCCATGAGGTGATTTTTTCTAGTAAGTTGTTTGGAGAAGAATATTTTTGGCCTAGACTAGTTTTGCTTATTATCTTACAACTGTAAAGAACTAAAACAGTCTAAACATTTTAAGTCCATAAACTGATGAAGGTAAAGTTGCCTAGAAACCTGAACACAGTGGCAGTCACGGCTGACACCTTCTTTTTATTATTTTTCAATTTTTTTTTCAACGCATTGCGGTTCAAATAAACTCCAGAAAATTCTTGTATTAGGTGTCGATATGATGCGTCGCCAAGACCGTAACACTGAATTAAAAAAACTCTTTGCTGAAGACTTAGCATTCCGATTTTTTTTGACAACAATGAAATTTAATGAAGTTTCATTGGTATTTTTTAGGCGTTGCTAGGCAGTGTTCGGCTTTGAATTTGGACTTAGACAAAAATTCGATCCTATTCAAAGAAAAAAGCCCCCACTTAAAACATATCAAGTAAGATTTGCAATTTTTTATCTTTTTTGTAATTTTATAACAAGCAAAACCAGTCAAGACCAAAAATATTCTTATAACAACTTACTAGAAAAAAACACCTCATGATGGGCACCCCATCCAGGGACACAGTAGTCGCTAAAACTCAAAAACGGCTTTACCGATTTGAATAATTTTTTTTTTGTTCGTTATAATACAGAGATGGTTTAAAACTATTTTTCACATATACATGGGCTAGAACATTTTTTATGTTTTTTTTTTGTATATTTGGTAGGTATAGAATAGGTGGTAAACTATTTTTTACATGGACATGGAGGCCCAGGGGGCCCCTTTGGGCTGGACCGATTTTTTGGATCGACCGATTTTTATGTTTTTTTTTATATTTGATAGGTATGAGAATAGGTCGTAAAGTATTTTTCACATGGACATGGGGGCCCCCTTGGGCTGGACCGAATAGCAGAATAACTATAAATAACTCAAGAAGGGCTTTTATGATATTTGATTTGTTGGATTTCTTTCCGCCCCGAATAGCAGAATAACTATTAAAACATTCTAAAAACATTCAAGAAATTAAGACTAAACGTTTTGCACCTGTAAAATTAAAACATTCTAAAATATCAAAATCCTTAATCAAGTTCCAAAAATTACAAGGAGATTAAGAAGTTTTGGTAAAATTATTATAGAATAGAGTCATCCCCCTCAATTGTATTTTACGAATTCAACTATTACATCTCGTAGACAATAATATAACATTAAGCTATAAAACGTCTTCTGCTGTTTAATAAAGTTGCTCTGTGAGATAACAGAGCGTATCAAAAATCGCAATTTTGGCTGGCATTTTCAAACGCCTCTTGTGACATTTTGGGGGAGCATTCTCATTAGTTCATGTGTGTCTCATTGGTCCACGCGTCTAGTAACTATAAACTTTGTCTGATAAATTTTGTCCAGTGTTAACGTCTCAGAAAGCCGCGCCTTTCAAATAAGACAAATGTTAAGGATTTTTTCTTACCTAGTAAACGCGTGATTGCGAATAAACAAAAAAATAGCGGTATGATATTTTCGTCCACGGGAAAATGGAGAAAGAGGAGCCAGAAATGGGGAAGAGATGGGGAAAAGGAGAAACTACGGAATAGTAAACTCTGAAGAATTGGAAGAATTCAGAGTAGAGAAAAGAATTGAGTCAGACCATCTGCCTACAGAAATAAGTATAGGAAAAGGGGGACAAAAGAAAGAGTGGAAGAGTGCAAGAGAAGACTCGAAAAGGCAAAATTCGAAAAACAAGAAGTAGGAAAGATTTATAAAGAATTGAGAGGAATATTAAAGAACAGCGGAAAAAGGAAGCAACAAAAGAGTTAAGAGAATGGTAAATGACGAAAGCAAACAAAAGCGGTTTTCTAAAAGCAAAAAGAAGATATAGAGAGAAGAATGGGCAGAGGAAGCAGTCTGAAGAGGGGGAGATAAAACTTATGAGAACAAAGAAGAACTATTATATCAACATAGAGAGAGAAGAAAAAGGAACAGAGTGGAAGAAATACTTTATTATTCAAAGATAATTACCTTCGATTAACGATTCCCTATATCGAGCTAATAATTTTGACAAAAATTACTTTTTTGGATGACATCAAGACAAAAAAAAACACAATGGTATGCACAACAATAGTTATTTATTATACGAGTTCCTATCTAAAATATAAAGGTTATTTTTACAACTGAAAATTTTTGGAAAACTGCTCAAAATAAAAAAATAATAAACATAACCAAGAATATAACGAATTGATAACATACTAACCGAATTAAAATTTATTGGTAATTACAATTAACATGATAAATAAATTTCCTACTTAAATGCTACTAAGTTATAACAGCAGTGAATTGAAGCTAAATTATCTGTCAAGTATTAGTAGTTGTAATGTAAACTATTAGTAAATGCTATGTCAACTTTTGGTGTCTCGTAAATATTTTTATTTCATACTGTCCGGTAGATGTTCTATTAGAGGATCAATTTGCGTCCGGTAGGTGAGCTATTACAGTATCAGAGCCGGTAAGTGTCGCTAGGCAACACTTACCGGACAGTTTCATCTTTATAAATCAAATCTGACATTAATCTGACATTTTCAAACGTATTTGTCGGCTACTGATGAAGTTTTACATGTACAACAAAGGTGATGCGATTTTCACAAAATGTGATTTTTTGATTTTTGGAATAAAATAATGAAGAACTGGCTTACAGTATGAAATAAAATACATAACGATACACGTCCGGTAGTTACTTGTAACACGTTCAGACATTCTAGACTCGGCTCCTAACGTCGCCTCGTCCATAATGTCTAACTCGTTACAAGTAACCTACCGGACTTGTAACGTTAAATACTATTTCAGTATTATATTTTCTTGTACAAGGTCATCATAAACAATTCATACATCCAGTAGGTTTTAAATATTTTTTATTCTTTAATTTATATTGTTTGTATACGTATAACGTAATTTAATTTATAAAATTATAAATGTAGTGCAATATGAAAAAATTAACTTCATTTGTCAAAAATTGGAAAATAATTTTATTTGATCTATTGATAGATAACGTCTAAATAATAATTTTTGTGTTTCACTGTCGACTATTAGTGCCTTTATATTAAATATGTCTCACTCGTTACACTCGACTGGGAAACTGTGAGAGTTGTTGGAATTTTTAATTCGTATTAAATTGTATAATTTACCACATTTAAATAAATTCGTGTAATTTTAAATCAAAAAAATTGTATATTATGATACGAGTTTTATAAGAAGCATTTTGTCGCACACACGGGTTTTGTAACTTAAAATCTAGACGTGATGGAGAATTTTCCTTATCAAATTCGTAATTACGGTTGTTAATGCACCCTGAAACACGTATCACATTTAAAATATATACAACGTGTCCCAGAAATAAGTACATTAATTTGGACAGGTGGTAGAACTCATCGAGTACAACAACTTTTTCCTTTACCATTTTTTCGAAATCATTTTTTTAAATTAGAATTTTAAAACCCCCAAAAATAACGATACGCTTATGGCTTTCTGAGGGTTTAGAGAACAAAAGTATTGAGAAATTTTGCTGCTATTCACTTGATCTATATGCTGTTAGAATTAATGTACTTATTTCTAGGACACCTGTATATTTGTTAGGTAGTATTATAACACCGCTTTTGTCTATTATGACACGCAAAAGCATATCGTAATAGCCTCAGTACGAACGCAAAGTAGAAAAATATCTTTTTGTGCTATTTCAGCTCATAGTTTCCCACAAAAATCAGAATTTCAAGTAAAAAAGTCGGGTTATTTACTACCGAACACCCCCCGGCATCACCACAATGGACCAGTCTGATTTGAAACTAAAATAAATAAAATTTGTAATCCTACCTTGAACCCCGGACTACAAACAGCCACCATCATTGGTACCACCTCCAGGAACACTGTAGAACACACAAAATGAACGAAAACTGTAACAACACTCCAAATTTCGCGAAATAAAACACTACAAGTTCACACGTCAATTTATAAATTTTTCACCAGCGGCAAAGCCACCTTTGTGCGCTGCTGATACAATCAAAACCACTCATTTAATCCCATCGAATGATTGTAATTTCTCAACTTCAGTGAAATGAAATATGTGTTTTAAATATTTTCTGGCATTCATTTTGAATGAAAATTAAAGTTGCAATTAAAAAAAGTTAGCTTATTTACTGCCGAACACCCCCGGCACCACCATAATGGACCAGTCCAATTTGATTTTAAAATAAATAAAATTTGTAATCCTACCTTGAATTCCGGGCTACAAACAGGCCCTATCATTGGTAACACCTTCAAGAACACACAAAAAGAACGAAAACTGTAAGAACACTCCAAATTTCACGAAATAAAACACTACAAGTTCACATGTCAATTTATACATTTTCCACTAGCTCCAAAGCCACCTTTGGACTCATTTAATCCCACCAAATTATTGCAATTTCTCCAGCGTAGGTAAAATGAAATATCTGTTTTAAATAGTTTCTGGTCCTAATTTTAAATAAAAACTAATGCTGTAATTAATAAAAGTTAGCTTATTTACTGCCCTGCACCACCATAATGAACCAGTCAATTTTGAGCTTTTAAGCAACACTAAAATCGTCCCGTAACTACTAAATTAATCCGATTTCATTAGCACAAAACACCACAAGTTAAAAAAAAAATGTCTGGATCACTTTTGATCTAACTTCCCCTAAAACACAAAAAACAAATTTATTAAACTGACGCACGTTTCGCCAGCAATGTTGGCATCATCAAGGCGATAAGTAAACTCAGTTTACTCATCGCCCTGATTGATGATGCCAACATTGTTGGCGAAACGTGCGTCGGTTTAGTAAATTTGTTTTTGATGTCTTATTATATATTATTAATTACTAATTAAAAGTATCACAGGTTCAAATATCAATGCATCACACCTTACTTTGTTTAAAAAAATGACAAATAAATGAAGGTAGAGTCTTGAATTTAGGTAAATGTATGGTTCTGTAAAAATATTTTTTTAATAAAAATCAGCAGCGTTACGACCAATATTGATATTTTATTGGGTACAAGAAGATGCAGCATTTAACAAAAAACAAGTTAAGAGGCAATTAATAATAAGCTGGGAAATGGAGGGTTTAGTCTTTTCTTGGTTTTGGTGACAAAAAATAACGTGTTGCACACAACAAGGTGAAAGTTATAGCAGTTTGTTCGTGAGTTGTGTGACGAACGAAAAAATCGACTTTCAGTTCGAGTTGCAAACAATATTTTTTCCACGACAAACAAAAATAACAGTTGATTAATTTTAGAAAACTTTTATTTTTCCGTAATACAGAAACCCTATTACCCCTATACTTTATTGCCATTTTCCTGTTTGCAATTTATAATGAGATGAGATTGACGTGTACAATTTTTTGTTTGTGTCTATATATTATAAAAGAGTAAAAAATAGTAGATTATATTACAAGTGACAGAAATGCTACATTGTTAGCGACTGATACACATCTCACGACCTTACAATAGCATTTCGGTCACGTGTAAGATACGACGTTTTATGCCCGACGTGTAATTTCTTGTAAAACGTTAACAATAAAAAAAAATAATTAAATCGTCAAAATAACGTTTCAAAAAATTATTCATGTCTTACCATTGTATAACCATAGTAATTCACCCCTTTTAACATTATATCACTTGTGTGTCATCTAGACGTTGGTAGGGCATAAAATATTAAATTTTCCGCTTCATTCTGAATCGGTTCTAGCAAATTGTAATCTAGGAGCTCAATGTTCTCTGGTGAGAAGTGAAGCAGCAGCAGGAACTTTGATGTGGATGTTATCTTATCTAAGGAAATCACTCTTCTACGTCTTTCACCAGGTCTTCTATCATATTATTTCCTTCTTGTCTCGTCTATCTCGCATTTGTACTCTGCCTTTTTTGTCTCTAGCCTCCTGTTGACTTTCTATTCCTATCGGGTCGCCACTGTTCTTTGGGGTTCCTCTTTCGTTTCCAATATCTTTTAAAATTTTTATTTATTGACTCCCACGCTCTTTAGTCTCTCTAACCCCTTTTTTGTTTTCTCTCAGTCGGGTCTCTCAAATCTTCTTATTGAGACTGCATTTTGTCCGTTTTTATGACCTCTTTCATTTGCTAGTTGTTTTTTCGTCAAGTGCCATAATCACTTTTTACATCCGTTGCATACAAGATTTTTTTACAATCGTTCCAGAACTCACTTTTCTAGAGAATTCCTGTTATTTAAGTTCTTAATTAATTTGGTTCTTAGTTATTCTAACAAGCAACAAAATTTGCTAACGACTTGCTTACAATATCTAATATACAGGGTAGCGCAAAAGTATGGAAACACCTGAATATTTCAAAAACTGTTAGTCCCATCTAAACCAAATTTTATAGGTACATATATAGGGGTCTATAATATCTACTTGGTGTAATTTTTTCATAGTTGCACTGTCATTTGTTTTCGAGATAGAGAACCAACTTATATTTTTTTAAATAGGAACATAGGATGAAAATAACCTTTCTGGAAAAAGCATTTTTTTCTTAATTTAACGATGTGCTATAATAATTCTACTTTTTGGCATTTGTCTGCAAAAAAAAATATATTTGTTATAAATTATTATTATTATTATTATTATTAAACTCACGGCTGAAAATATTATTATTTGTGCTGTAAGAAAATAATATGCCATCAAACCTAACAGTATTACTAAAAAAATCAAAAAATCTGTCTTTTACAATAAATGTTCAAATGTACAATAAATTAACAAAACACATTGCGTAACATGTTGGGAGTGATGCTAGCAATCTCTTATTCGTTGCTTTAAATCTTCAAAATCAAGTGGTCTTCTGGCATAATCTTTCCTTTTTACATGACCCCACAAAAAAATCGAGAGCTGACAAATCAGGAGGCAGATCTGGCAGGCCATTGAATTACCCCTCTCCTGCTGATCCATCTGTCAGGAAACACCTCGTCTGTCTTCATTTGGAAAAAGCTGTGTAAGACCAGGAACAATCTTAGATGAGGAGTTTTGTTAATAGAATTCATTTTTGTCAAGAAATTAATGGTCAACATTTTAAACAATCATTGTAAAAAAAAACAGATTTTTTTTAGTAAGTAGTAGTACTGTTAGGTTTGATGGCATATTATTTTCTTACAGCACAAGTAATAATATTTGCAGCCGTGAGTTTAATGATAATAATAATTTATATTTTTTTTTTCTGCAGACAAAGACCAAAATGTAGAATTATTATAGCACATTGTTAAATTGAGAAAAGGTTATTTTCACCCTATGTTGCTATTTAAAAAAAAAACTTGGTTTTGTATCTCGGAAACAAATGACAGTGAAGCTATGAAAAAATTACACCAAGTAGATATT
Source organism: Diaperis boleti (assembly GCA_963583935.1). Classification (NCBI taxonomy): domain Eukaryota; kingdom Metazoa; phylum Arthropoda; class Insecta; order Coleoptera; family Tenebrionidae; genus Diaperis; species Diaperis boleti. Next base: position 15,934,022 of record OY757244.1, on the reverse strand, counting down.
ATAGACCCCTCTGTATCTGCCAAATTTGTTTTTTTTTTTGAGATATCCAGATATGTCCATACTTTTGCGCTACACTGTATAAAAATCTCGTGTCACGGTGTTTGTGGTCGAACTCCTCCGAAACGGCTTTATTAATTTTTTGTATATTTGGCAGGTATGAGAATATGTGGTAAACTATTTTTCACATGGACATGGGGGCTCAGGAGGCCCCCTTGGGCTGGACCGGGTTTTCGGCTTGACCGATTTTTATTAATTTTTTTTGTATATTTGATAAGTATGAAAACAGGTCGTAAAGTGTTGTTCATATAGACATGGGAGCTCCTTGGCCTGGACCGATTTTTATGTTTTCTTTTGTATATTTGATAGGTATGAGAATAGGTGGTAAAGTATTTTTCAAAGACATGAGGGCCCAGGGGGCCCTTGGACTAGGCCGATTTTTATGATCTTTGATTTGTTGAATTTGTCTCCGCCCCGAATAACAGAATAACTATTAAAACATGGACATAAGGGCTCAGGACGCTTTCTTGTGTTTATAACTCAAGAATGGCTTTTATGATCTTTGATTTGTTGGATTTGTCGCCACCCCGAATAGCAGAATAACTATTACAACATGGACAGGGGGACCTAACGCCAGTAGATGGCGTTGTGTGTATTATCTTTTGTTAAAAAAAAAACGAATTTAATTCACCTAATAAGCTAACACAACATTTATTAAAAACTAGAAGAATGTTCTTAAATCCAAGTGGAGTACATTTAAATTAAAAAATTTAAATATGTCTAAGTCGATCTCTACAAACTTTAATAAGTGTAAAATTACAAATAGAACATGTTTCGGCAGAACACTTCTGCCATCATCAGCCTTTAAAAAATATAAAAAATTATGACGTTGACGTAATTTTTTTTTCCGTGACATACACTGCCAAAGAAACAATTTATTGCTTAAATTTTGTTAATTAAATTGTTCGCCTTTCAACATTTATTGATTCTGAGGCGGTACAAAGTTCGCCGGGTCAGCTAGTTTTATATAAATCTTTAACTCTTTCCCCCAGGTTAGGTTCTCTTTCTTTTCTTTCTTGTGTTTTTAGTCTCTTGTTGTAGTTAAATGCTCAATTGGCTTTTATTTCTTTATGTATTGACATTTTATTCTCTTGTCTCTAGATTCCTCTATCCTGTTCCTGACATTTGACTCATTTTTTTTTGTAATTTCTATACAATTGTTCCCATGATTCATTTTTCAACTCTATCTTTTAAATATATTTCTTCTTTCTCCTCTTCTTTCGAGTTTTGACACAGAGAAGTTGCTGCATTAACACATAAAAATCAATGTTTATTGCATTCGCGCAATAAAAATGGTTTTTATTTTATAACAGTACTTTTGCACAAGTGTAATAATGAACTACTTTTTATACGCAAATGCAAATTATGCAAAATTTATCCGTTTTTGCAGGATCGCAAAATAAGTGGCTTTATTTATTTTATTATAAAATCGGGTTAAAAATTAGCAATACACAGCGTAAACAATCAAAAGTCCACAATTTGGAAGAAATATAAGACAAAAGCATGACAAAACTGAAAAAGTAAGGTTATAAGACTTTAGGGATGACAGTGAGATGAGATTAACGTGTAAAAATTTTTCTTTCTGACTTTAAGCGAAAAGTACCTACAATAAAATAAAATAATTAAATTTTTCGCTTCTATTTCGAACGGACTCGAACAAATTTTAATCTGGCAATTCGATATTCTCTGCTGAGAAGTGAGGCAGCAGCATGCACATGTGGGTATTATCTTCTAAAAGCAATTTCTAATTGTTTGAGTGGTCGGTTGTTTTTCAGAAAGGACATAAAGCACTCTTCTGGACTTTTATCATATTCCCAAGTGTCATAGCAACATCGCAAGAGAATTTTTATTGAAGATTGGCGTGTCATTAAAGAATTTTCGACTTTTTTTTTGGTATGACCTTCTTGGAGTATTGTTATCGCTCTGGCGAATTCATCGTGACATACACTGCCAGAAAAACAATTTATTGCTTAAATTTTGTTAATTAAATTGTTCGCCTTTCAACACGCCAATTTAGTTATAAAAGGCTTAATGTTCATTTAGCTCTGATTTGAAATTTTTCTAAAATATAAAAAAGTAAGAAACCTCAAACTTTTTTAATCGGTAAAGATAGACTTCCATCTACAGTTTTAGAAGAACAGCTTTTTAATTCTTTAATTATTTAATGAATAATTTTACATTACGCCTTAATCGTAATGAGCCACGAGACGCATAAGCTCCCAACCAGCAGCAGCAGCACGTAAATGCCTTCTGATTTTTTCTTTATCGTTTATCTTATAATCTTTTTTGATTCCTTCTGATTCAGCTAGATTCGCTTTCATACTTCTTGGTGGTTTTCATTGGCAAACTTTGATTTTTGATTCTGATTCTTTTGATCCTGCCTAATTCCTACAGCTTGTAATTTCTTATTTCGCACTTCTCGCTAACTCTTTTATCTCATTCTCATTCTCTCTAAATTCTTATTCCTTCTAATACTCCACTACCTACTTGATTTATTTTAGGTAATTCTAACTGACTTTAGCGCCTATTCTGTAATTTTTAGAGAACCATTAACATTTTAGCGCCCTTTAAAATTTTAAATTTCAAGCCCTGATTGGTCATTGCTATGACAACTTAATTTAACGGCCTTTAAAATTTAGAGGAGCAGTTACAGTCAGATTTCCGTGATATCATTTAGCTTGGCCCGTTTTTTACAGCCTACCGGACATTGTCAAATTTTTTGTACTTGAACTTAGTCCTACTAATCGTTGAGTCAGTGCTTGCGGTTAGATTGCAGATTGCTTTTGCCCGTTGCCATTGATCAATTGATTACACTGCACAATACTCACGGAATGGCACCGATGATAAAATGACGACGCGACCGTTTTAATCGCCGCCACCAAATTGAAGGTAAATCTATCGATTGGGCCTAGGGCAGCCGTAAGTTGTTCGACATAGTTCAACTAGTTAAACGTTTTCGGCGTAAATTATAGCAATAATGTGTTATTCGAAGCAATTTAGTGTTCATTGGACAAGCCGGGATCCATTAAGCGAATACCTCCGAACGTTACGGCAACAAAAACACCGCCGAAAAACATTGCGTCGTATGAATAAACAATTAAATCTCGCTCCCTGAATGTAGAACGGACCAGAAATGTCAGCGATATTTCTCTTTCATAACAAGGCAATTACGGAGCCTTCATTATCGTAATGCCTGCCCTGAGCTATTTAGAGAACATTACAAGCGTACAACATGTTAGTCTGTTCTCAAAACCCAAACAGAAATTTACGTCAACATCATAAATCAGGAGCATGCAGTGCTGTGTTAATAAAAATGGCCCCGCTCGTGCAGATAGCAGCAGTTTCAGCTACGTCTCGACATCTAATAAAGGCTCATTATTTGTTGCAGTTTCGACGCCCGCGGCCGATCCTTCAACAAGGCCATCCACTGGTCGGACCCCGAGGTCTTCGGCCCTCGGGCCTACTTCGTGACGGTTTCCAAACCTGCGGCCCTCACCCTCGACGGCGTCACTCTGAACGACGAGGGCATCTACCGGTGCCGCGTGGACTTCAAAACCATTCCCACCAGGAACTTCGCCATCAATCTCACGGTGATCGGTGAGTAGGCGGCACTCTAGCGTCCCTGTCCTCGGCTCTTAAGCGGCCCGTCCAAATTGGTTTCGTTCGGAGAGCAGGATTAGGAGAGAATTCCCCACGCGTGAATTTGCAATAATTGAGTTAAAAACCGTGTACTTAAAGGCTCAGGTATACATCAAAGCCGACGGATATCTTAACCGACCAACCGAGACGGAAATTGTGGACTGGGGGAGGCTTAACGCTTCACTCCAGGAAATGAAGTGGCCGAGGCCGCCCATCCAACTACAATTACGACAAGATATTACGCGAGCAGCTTCAAAGGTAAGCCGGGTCGAAGCTCGCTAATTAAAAATCGGATCAGAGAGGATAGAGCACGATGAGCGTCTAATTTTGGAAGTGAATTATTTAAGGGAAATGATGCAACAAAGGGCTGTTTGAGACGAGTTATTCCAGTGGTGGAGGTCGACAGACGTATTTGGAAGAAGCCTCGAGACGGTTATAATCCGACTTGAGCTGCAGACTAACCGTGTAATCCGATATGCAGGACACTTTCCTGCACTTTCCGTTCAAAATGCAAGTGGAAAATTTATTTTACTTCTTAACATTTCGACCAAATAAACTCTAAATTGAAAATGAAGTGGTTGGAATTCTAAAATCTCAAGTTATTGCCGTTTTTCTATTCTCGAAGTGTCACATCCACCATTATAGCAGCACTACTACAAAGATGTGATAAATAAAACATGAAAAATTTGAGAACTCAAAGCAGAGAGCTAAGGATGTGATTAACCGGAAGCCTGAGAACATTAAAAGCTAAGACTCCAAGAAACCTGCAAGCCTGAGAGGCGTGACAAAAGGTCTGAAAACCTATAAACACGAGAATTTGAAAATTTTACCAAAAAAAAATAAAGCTTGAAGTACTAGAAAACCTCATCCTTTACTAATTCTCAAAAATTTCAGGATGTTTTAGAACACCAACACTTTTCGAGACTCTTTACAACGCTTCAGAATTTTTCAGTGCTCTTCAAAATTCTTCATACTCTCTTCCCCTCAAAATTCTCAAAATCTGTCCAGTATTCCTGAGAATTGCAAAGAATCCTTTAGAATCTCAACATTCCCCATCACCGTTTTGGATTTGTAATATTTAAAAACATAATTAAAACAATACTTTTGGAACTCTCTTTTGGTACATAGAATTATTCAGGATGTCTAATAACTTTCCAGGTTATTCAAGTACTTCAACTTTCTTTCAGCCCTAACCATGCTTAACAACTACAGGGAGGTCGAAAATTAAATTACTCAAAGTTGGCGATGCACGAAAAGCCACTTGTCGCAGCTAAATGTCAAGTTGGTCGTGTTAAATTTGACATTTCATAAATAATTCCATTAAACTACAACAAACGACTTTTTTTGCATGGCCGACTTTGGCTAAATTAGTTTTTGATCTCCCTGTAAATTAAAGGCGGGAAATAAATCAAAACACAGTTCATTCGTTTTAAATACCAGTATTTTATATTATATTTGATTACTCTCTACATCAAGTTACATACATATTTTTCTTATACATGCATCAAATATACACCCGTCGAATTGATGACAGAAAACGAATGTAACATTACCTGAGAAACTATATAAAAGCTCACCATATATCCCTTTACGACAGTAAATTCTAACATCCAAGCCTTTTAACGGCTGCAAAGTCTGCACCAGCATCGGAAAATATTGAGCAGTGGATCGCATGTAATGTATACAGATGGAGCTAAGATACTTGGAAAAAATCTGCTGGATTGGAGACATTCGCCAGTGTGGAATTTTTATTTTTTACTAGCTGCTGCCCGCGACTTTGTTTGCATGGTCTTCAATTTACCCAAAGAAAGAAAGGCTGTTTTCGGATACACAATATTTAAATATTAGCGACTTACCTTAAAGGAAGTTCAATCGTAATTATGTGATTAGTTACGTGGTAATGGACCACTATGTAGTTACGCCACTGTCGCGGTTGTGGATTAGTTCGCAGCCCTGTAAAAATAAAATTCCCTAGGTTCCCGCCTCTTGTATGAGGTCTTTAAGGTTCTCGTCAAAGAGAGAGAAGTTTGCCGGTGACTCTATCTCATGTAATTGGTTAAGGAAGTGCTGATACCTATTATCCAATGGGCGAACTAAACAAAACATCTTAAAGTGTACTATAGTTCAAATGGGTCTCAGATAGGTTCCTTTTCAACCTGCGCGATGTTTTGAGAGAAATGTTTTTTATAGAACGAAATGTTGTAAAATATTGTGGACGGAAGAAAAACGAAATAGGCCGCCTAGTCAAAGGACGCCCGCGGCAGATGTGGATCATCGAAATTGATGGTTATTGAAAGAATTTATAATTAAAGAAAACCAATAAATAAATATGTAGTAATGTAAATAAAAACAGTTTCGTTAAATAGAAACCATACACGGTCAAATATGTTTGCAAATAAGTGATATTTGAGTATGTTTGGCGTTATTTGTAAACAAGTTTTAGTGTTTGCAAAAACATTTGATAAAATTAAAAGTTGTTAATTTTGTATGGGGCTCTTTTTTACGAGCAGAGAATTTGCACGTTTGTGCTGAAAGGGTCAAATCAATTTACAAACATATATATTTGCAAATAAATCTGATAGTGTATGGTCCGTTTAATAAAATAAATACAGTAGACTCGCGATTATATAATACCAATTAAAACCAAGGCTATTCACATAGGCGATTTATTCAAATTTACCAGTGAAAAATAAATAATAATTATTATGGACTGAGTTATTACTTTTTATTCTGTACAAGTTTTATACAAATTGTAGCCAATATTTTCAGATTTTTTTATATGTAAAATCCATTCTACCTCCGGTACAAACACTTTTTTTTTACTTCGCTAAAGGGATTCTGTTGTATTTTTCACTTGATGTTAACTCTTAATCGGTACAAGGCCTTGAAACTTGAAATTTTTACAGGACATCGGTGGGTCCTTTCTCTTAATTTGAACAACTCTAGCTCTACAATACAAAAATATTTCCAAAATAAAATAGTTATCTTCGCGTTTTTATCGATTTTATTGGAGACGGCGGAGTAAATTCTATCATGATCTAACGTCTACAATAAAATCCAGAAAAATGCGAAGATATGTTGTGACGATATTTTTTAATTTATGAGAAAAATTGGCTTTTCAATCTAAGATAATAGTTCTCCTGGAATACAAAAGAAAACTTAAAAATGATGCTGGGCCAACACCTTAATTACTAACTATTGAAAGATATTTTCAGTGTAAACAGTGATTTAGTCTAGTCAAGTAGTTGAAAACCTGCGAAAAATAGTTGCAAGGACCCAAAAATATGAGCGATAGCTCATTCGATTCTGGATTTTATTCTGAGAAAAACTTTTTTTTTTTTGTTCCGCAAATAAAAATTACAATAATTGTTATTAACAAAAAACTAAAAAAATAAGGGGTTTAGTTTTTTGGCAATAACACAAAGACTGATGGTTAAAATCGAAAATCGGAAAAAAGATTCAAAAACAGGAGGAAATTTCTGATTAAAAACTCCCAACTGCCGGAGTTCTATCTCCATTATTAATAATTTTAATTTAACGCTGAAAATATGGCTAATCGAAGCCATAACGGGATGCACTCGCCGCCTCTAAAGAGAGTAAAAATTTGAATAAATTATGGTGTGTTCTTAACACTTGATGGAATGAGATCCCGTTGGAAAAATCGATTTTACTTCACTTTTCAGTAAGTTAGGCAATTGTTAATTTACAGAATTTTATGGGACCTCCGCGTTCAATGAAGGCAACAATTTTTTTTCAAAAAATTGACCTATAAATTTTTCACTTCTTGGAGCCTTTCTTATAAATGGTAATTTTTTCAAAAGGATCCACCCTAAATATGTAGAAAACAAAAACGTTATGTGCAAAATTCTGAAACTGGTCAATTTTGTCTCGTAATTAGTGTAGTTTTAGACCTGTAGGTGCACCCCCTTGGCCGGGGCAGCAGCCCCCTCAAAGATCTTAAATGGAACAGGGGGTTAAAAAGTTTATTTTTTGAAAGGTTCGTTTAACCTCTTTTTAGCGATGTAGTAGGTTTTTATTTCTACGATTAGTTTTTAAGAAAACATCACTTTTGTGACAAAATTTGGAAGTTAAAAAGGTTAATCTTTTTCTGAAAAATCTAGTATTTTCTGAAATAAAAACTGTTTCTTATTCATTGACATTGACAAATATTCAGTTTTAAAATAAATCTGCATACGTTCGGATGAATAAATCAGTTGCTGAAAGAGTTGAAATTATTTTTATTTATGGCTCCCAAAACAAATGTGCTAAACATATTCATAAAAGAAATTTCAACAAAATGGAGCTCCACCAGATTATGCCTTAAACGTTCGCAATTGGCTTAACAACCGATTGCCGAACCATTGGATTGGCAGACGTGATGCAATTGAGTGACTACCAAGATCACCAGACTTGACAAGTTTAGATTTTTTTCTCTGGGGCCATTTGTAGTCACACAACTAATTGTTGATGAATGCAGGCGAATTCCGCGAGAAACATTTCAAAACGGTGCTCATTTCGAGCATCTCTTGTAATAACAATAGGCGCTTAACAACAATGTTGTTCAGGCAAAACATAAACGTGGGATGTGCTACAAAACAAGCGGTTTTCTCAAAAACTAATCGTAGAAATGAGAAACTACTACATCGCCAAAAAGAGGTTAAATGGACCTTTCAAAATAGTACATTATTATATACGAGCTGACCAAACGTACTCCTTTTGGGAGTTTTGTACTTATATGAGCTGTACTCCGGAAGATAGTTGTACTGCAAAAATGTCCTCCATTTGTATTCGAATGTACTACCTGTACTTCTTTTCCTTTGTTTCTTTAATTTTTCGGCAGACATCATCGGCAGACGCCGAAAAAATCATTTTAGAGATAACTTATCTACAGAAAGAATTTCCTTTTAAATATACATATTCAATGGAAAAATACAATGTTAATTAATTTATTGTTATAAAACTTAAAATACAGTTGATTTTTTTAAATCCCCCCACCCCCCTCGCGATACCCGTTATGTATTCCTTTCTCGTCAACAATAAATGCTCAGCTTAATAGAAGGAATGTCACAATGCCTCGAGTGTAATATACTATTTTTCTACTTTGGAGCTCTTCGTTTTATAAAAATGTTAAAATTTTGCTTTTTAAATATTCTAGGGATTTTTAGAATTAGCTAGTACCGATCGGTTGTGTTGGTGGTTATGTTTTTTATCTGAAAAGTTAACACTTGGCTTGGCTTCGATAGGAGTTGGTTAGAAATACTTTTAGTGTCACAATGAACACTTTGCTGCTGTCCCGGCCAAGGGAGTGCACCTGCAGGTCTAAAACTACACTAGTTAAGTGTCCCCTTCACAACCAAAGTTGTCCGGTTTCGGCATTTTGAAAAAAAGTCACTCTGCATATGTACTCAAGAAGTTCATGTGCAAAAAGTTTTTAAAAGTTAATTATTTTGTTTATAATAATTATTGTTTTTCGAATTTGGTTTCATAATTTGCAAATTATAGCACCAAAAACAGAATCATAATGATCTAAATTATAATTCTGTTTTTGGGAACTTTTCTTGTCTTAATGTTGAATGCAACTTTGCAACTGTACTGCAATGTGACCGCGACACAACGTTATAAACGTCAAGTAATCGCGCCATATGTCAGATGTGAACCAGATGTGAACGAAAATAAAGCAAAGAGAAGTAAATGACTTTCGTTCCATGATTAGATGTAAACATTGATAAAAACAAGAATTGAAAAAATGGCAATCAAACGTGAGGTACAGCTTGTGTCTGCATAATCAAAAGTTTCCAAATTTAACCTCCAAATCAGAAACGTCATTTAGCAGAAATAACAATTATACTGAAATACCACTCGTGTTATTCAAAAGTCTCACAGTCATCAATTTAGCACAAATTTTCTTTATTAAATAAAGCCAAATTCGAAAAAATAGTATATTACACGCGTTTCACAAGCCGAAATTGTAGCACTCGTGCCTTTGGAGCACTTCTCGCTGCGCTCGTCGTGCCTCAAACTACTCGTGCTACAATCAACCGTCTTGTGAAACTTGTATAATAATATACAATTATTTTTTTAATACATATTGGAAAATTGACTAGTTTAATATGTAAGAAAAATCACCAGGAAATAAAGATTTAAAAAGAAATTCTTAAAACAATTTTTATTGTTTGTAACAATTTCTAATGTTTAAATAATTAGAAATAAAAAAAATTGTTTTTATTAAAAATTTAATTGTTCATTAACAATGTAGTAGAGATAGAACTCCGGGAGTTGGGAGTTTTTCATCGGAAATTTCCTCCTCTTTTTGAATCTTTTTTCCGATTTTTCCGATCACTTATAGTTTTTGTGTTATTGCTAAAAAACTAAACCCCTTGTTTTTTTTAGTTTTTTGTTAATAACAATAATTGCAATTTTTATTTACCGATCAAACAAAAAAAAAGTAATTAAAAAATTTAAATATATCTAAGTCGAACTCCACAAACTTTAATCAGCGTAAAATTACAAATGGAACATGTTTCGGCAGAACAGATAATTTTTTATATTCTTTAAGGGCTGATGATGGCAGAAGTGTTCTGCCGAAACATGTTCCATTTGTAATTTTACGCTGATTAAAGTTTGTGGAGTTCGACTTAGATATACTTAAATTTTTTAATTTAAATTTAGTCCACCTGGATTTAAGAACATTCTTCTAGTTTAAAAAAAAAGTCTTTCTCAGAATAAAATCCCGAATCGAATGAGTTATTCCTTACATTTTTCGGATCCTTGTAACTATTTTTCGCAGGTTTTCAACTTCTTGACTAGACTAAATCACTGTTTACACTTTGTAGGTATATTATTCCTAACAAGTTCACGAAAAAAACAGTTAGAACTATAGTACAAAACACATCGGAATGTTCAAGAACTTCCCTCTTGTGCGTACGAGTCTAAATGAGTATTTTTGTCCTGATTTATGAGAATCTTTTTTACACTATTTTTTGCTCTGAATGTCCAGAGATTAAATAGTGCCGCCGCCGCCGGTCCGTTGCCGAATTGTGAACTATAGACCGCAAGACACCACCTCGTAACCAAAAGCTGAAACTTTTTATTGCCTTTTTAACTGGGAAACGGACCACATGGCGGAAATCTTGAGCACTTTGGAATGAACGTGTCATTTTCATTCCCGACTTCTGCACAATCTAAGCCATTATTTCAAATGATCTTAGTGGTATACGCATTCAGTGCACTTTCTTCATGGGACTAGGTATTTTGAACAGATTTGGTTAGAGCATCTGTAATAAATGTGTTTTACTCAGAATTATTTGTAGCTTTCCAGAAACGAAATATTTAATTTTTTTTTTCTCAGTTACAATTCATACTACACCTGTGCAAACATTTCGTCTAAATCCTTGATATCTCTACTTTACAAGGATAATTTTTGTTTTTGTATAATTGCACTGGTTTTTCCGTGGAATGAAATAGACCGTGTTTTTACAAAGGCGTTATATCTGTATATATCGACTCAGACGGTCCCCTTAACGTTTTCAGGGAAGGGGAGTAGTATAGATAGCGACCTAATGACTTCAGAGGGGTTCTGAATTAAAGAACGTGTGGGTGGGTTTGGTGACTACTAACGAATATAATTACGATTGAACTTCCTTAAGGTAAGTCGTTTAATCTTCAATTTTATTTCGTAGTTAAGTCTAGTAGACCACTAGGAAAAAAATAGAGTACAGTGGATATGTTATTAAATAAATGCTATTACGAATTGAACAAATTTTGAAAATATGATCAAGGGTTACATGTGTAATTGTTGTTCGTAAGTAAGAGACAGGAAAGAGATATGGTAGGGATCCTAGGTGAGAATAGCTCTTGTGTATCAGCGCTGATGGTCTGGGAGCTGATTAACAATACCCCTAGCATTGGTTTATTATCCGTAGAACCTCGGAGGGGAGCTGTCGTCTGCATATGGAACCTCCATGGGCCCAACGTTTTAAAAGTTGGAAGAATATAATATTATTATATTAATGTCTATCGTCTGTCTATCGATCGATCTAATATATGTTCACATCAAAGCCAATTGCAACGCGAAACTTTGGATATTTAACGCCCCCCAAACGATGCTGTAGACTTATCTATCCTAAGCAGAAATGGCAATCCTATAGATGCTTCGCAAAAGTCTGTACACCAAGAAGGACTGCTTTTATTTCTACCACAAAACCTCCCTCTGACGTTGCCCTCCATCCCGATTTTGACGCAGTTATAAAGATTTCTAATGCAATTTTTGGAGCAGCTAAGTATCTTTATGCTTTGGAAATAGCTTGTTGTTTGTCACCAGCTCACTTCAGAAAGAATATTCTCAGAAATGGTAATCACCCCTGTGTGCTTTTAATGCTAACAATTTTTGGAGTTTACTCCTTAAGAATCGATTTTTAAAAACCGGTACGACAAATAGATGGGTAGTAAAATCGAGCGTTAACAAAAAGCGTTTAACTGGTTGGTTGCCGGCGTTCTTTGTTGTTGTCTTTGTTGCTTCTTCTTCGGTATATTTCTCCACTAATCAATCCCTTTCTTTTATTTATATCCATTGATATTGATATTTATATTTATATACCGTAAAGTCAATAAAGGCATAGAATATTGTAAGATATGGAAGAAACCTGTACAAGTGAGGATAAAAAAAAATCACTTGTCTTCCCATGTTCACGTATCGTATTTTAGTTACTATAAACCTATTGTCGCAGTATTTAATGATGTTCAAAATGATATCAATAGTGAAGTAAATCAATCTTTCTAACAATTTATTTATGTAATATAAGTAATATATTTTTATGAAACATGATTTATGTATAATATATTTATATTTCATCGAATCAATGTAAATAAATATGAATTCAGTATTTATTTGCCCCCATTGCTTATTATATATTCAAAGACAATCGACAAAGGGGCCGTGTGAGATAGCTGGGCACAAAGAAAGCAAACATCCTACTGTGGGAATTCACGACGAAATAAAGTTAAAAAGGGGTATATTAAAACCAAATTCCAAGTCACTAAATAAAACTACAATTAAACACTGATTGGTCCTTCGGTAAAGGGTCGTACGGCTCGACGGGGTGGAATCTGCAAAATTACACGTTTTGTGTAGGAGAAAAACAAAGTACCGTCACCACTGACCTGCGTCTCAACAACTGCCTTTAGGCGAGCCCATCGCCCTTGGCGGTACCATCGTGTTCTTTGGCTGGCGCATGCGCATTCACGGTTCCTACAACTCGGCCATCCTGCGGATCATCCGTCCCGGATGTCGACGACGCTGATGAAGAAGACTCGTGATCACGGGCCCATAGCTTCATATACTGAGCACAGGTAGAAGTCTTCAACAGTCCTTCTTGCATACCCTCTCTGTGGATGTCGTAGGTGTCCTTTGGTTTTACTTTTGTAATCCGGTATGGACCAAGATACTTCGTTTTGAGCTTGCATCCTGGACCAAACTGAGTTCTCTTGATAGCAACTAAGTCATTAACTCGATACTTGGCTGGTGGGCGTCTTCTCAGGTTGTAAGTTCGTCGATTCTCTTCTTGAACTTTCAGGATTTGATTCTTTGCTTCCTTTCTAAAGTTTCTTCTATCGTCATTGAAGTTTTCTACAGTGGCATCTTCTAGTAACTTCATAATTTCGAGGTCGGTTGTTAACTTCATTTTCACTCCGAAAAGTAACTCGAATGGGGTGGTGTTTATACTTCGATGGTGAGCTGAATTAATCAATTGTTGTAACTTATCTACGTGTCGATACCATTTCGTAGGGTTTTCGATGGAAAGCTTTGACAATACTGGAATGATTGTTCTATTGATTCGCTCAACTTGTCCGTTGCTTCTTGGTAAACCGGTGGTTATTAAATGTAGTTCGATATTTTCTTCTTTGCAGTAATCTTGAAATTCTGCGGATCTAAAAGCAGAGCCTTTGTCAGCAATGATTTTAGTAGGATTACCGAAATTCTTTTGTTGTTGGCTTAGCTTATCTATCACTTCTTTCGTCGTCGTTGATTTCGTGGGGTAGAGCCAAACAAATTTGGTAAAACTGTCTATAACGGCTAGTATGTGATTGTAGTTCTTGTGCGTTGATTCTAATGGTCCTAAATGATCGATGTGATACGTGTCAAATGGAACATCTCCTTTTGATATAGGATTTAAATAACCTTCTTGCTTTCCACTTTTACGGTTAATTGGCAATATATGTCTCGACCTTTTCATGCATCTTTGGGAAGTAAAAGTCTCGTTTAATTATTTCTTCTGTCTTTATTGCGGCGGAGTGGCCAGTTTCGTGTGTTCTTCGTATTATTTCGGTGCGCATGGTCTTCGGCACAACTAGTACTTCTCTGCCATCAACGAGTTTGCTCATGTGCTTGTCTCATTTTCGGGATGATCTGGTCAGCTGTAACCGTCATTACAGGGTAACGGCTTAGGGCGTCAACATGCTTCATTTTTGAGCCTGATCTATGCTCTATAACGTAGTTGTATTTTTCTAAAAGCAATGCCCATCTTGCTACTCTCGTTGCTAGATCTTTTTTATCCATAGTCTTCTGGAATGCAGAACAGTCTGTTATGATTTTAAACCTTATACCCAATAGGTATACTCGGAGCTTCTACTATCGCTAAAACTTCCAGTTCATAACTAGAATAATTTTTTTCGGGAGTCGTAGTTTTTCTGCTCATATAATATACAGGGTGAAACTTCAGATCGTTTGGATTCTTCTGGAGCAACACACCACCATATCCTTCTTTCGAGGCATCTGTGTGAACTTCCGTTTCATACTCTTGATTGTAAATACTAAGGACTGGCTCCTTTGATAACAATGCTTTCAATGTTTCAAAGCTTCGTCGTTCCTTATCTTTGAAGCGAAATTCATGCCCTTTCTTCAGTAAATCGCTAAGTGGTTTGGCCAATATTGAGAAATTTTCAACAAATTTCCTGAAATAGCCAACAAGACCTAGAAAACTTTGTACTTGCTTCTGGTTCGTAGGTTCTGGATACGCCATGACTGCTTTTATTTTAAACTGGGAGGGATATATCTTCCCTTCTTCAATGATGTGTCCTATAAATTCTATTCTCCTTTTCAAGAATTCACATTTCTTTGTTTGTATTTCAAGTCTATACTCTTCAGCTGTTTCTAATACCGTTTTCAAGCGCTTAATATCTTCTTCTTCGTCCTTTGCTGGTATTATCAAGTCGTCCATGTATGTCAATACGAATCTTCTCATTGTCAAATCTCGAAATATGTTATTGATAAAACGTTGGAATACGGCGGGCGAATTACAAAGTCCAAATGGAACTTTCAAAAATTGAAACTGTCCATCACAGGTTACAAAGGATGTGTACTTTCTACTTTCTTCTTCTACATTCACATGAAAAAATCCGTTTCTTAAATCCAATGTGCTAAATATTCTTGCATTTTGTAATTTGTCCAACTGGTCCTCTATGAGCGGCAATGGGTAACGATCTTTCAGGATTACTTTGTTAATACGTCGGTAGTCGATACATACTCTTGGGCTTCCATCTTTTTTCTTTACGACTACTACAGGGTTTGCATATTCAGATGAACATGGTTCCACTATCCCTTCATCAATCCAGTCTTTAACTTGTTTATCCACAATCTCTCTTTCGCTGAATGGTAGTCGACGTGGTCTTTGGTATATCGGTTTATCATCGGTTACTATGATAGACATCGTGACATTAGTATTCTTCTTGTCTTTTGTCAATGTCAATGTGCATTGAAGTTACGGATGGGGTTTTCTCAAAGTGTACGCCATCTTGATTTATGATCACTTGGGCTTGATTAATAATTTCTGTGCCTATTACGGCTTCCATTTTCATTGACTCTCTTGTCACTACATAAACGGTGGCTGAAAATTCGTCATAATCTATGTTGATCTTAGTCTGAAAATATCCCAATGGCTTAATTTGAGTAACTCCTAACCCAGTCAAGACAAGGTTTGATGGACTTAATTCAGTGAAGTTAATCTTATTGACAATGTCTTCTCTCAGCAAATTTACTTGACTCCCTGTGTCGATTAATGCGTTAATCTTAATGTCATTGATTTTTATTTTCTTATGCATTTGGTTTGATGTCATATTTGGTTTTACTTCGCACGTATTTACTGCCGCTTTATCTTTACCATCTTTCTTAATTGCTGCTTTGCATTCGGATGCCTTGTGACCAAAATTTTGACAATTAAAACATTTAAAACCCTTATCTTTATGTCTGAAATCGGTAGCTAGATGTCCTTTTAAACCGCAATTGTGGCAACGTACAATCGAATGTTTTGTTTTACTTTCTGCGTTTTTTGTGTTCTCATTCTTTACTTTATTAAAATTGTGGGGCTTCGCTTGGTTTGTTTTTATTTCCGAACAAATCTTAATTTTTCATTTAAATTCTGCAATACTCGTAGCACCATGCAGAATTATTTTATTACCAGAGTCGTCGTGAATGCCATCTATCGTATATTGAATAAGAGCATCGTCTTCAATATGTCCTCTGTTCGCTAATTCTCTCATGTGTAGAAAATATTCTTGCACGGTTTCTTCTTTTTTCATTTTTCTCTCAACCATCATTTTGTGTAATTTAGCGCTATTTACTTTTTGTGAAAATTCCTTCTTAAGTACTGTCTTTAATCGCTGCCATGAGGAAATACTTGTTTCGCTTTGTATGAATAGTTTAGCTAAATTCTTAAGAGACTTCTTTGCGAATATTAATTTTTGCAAGTTGTTCCAACCCAACAATACAGCGGTTTCCTCAAAATCATCGATCCATTTTTCTATTGGATAATCATCATTACCGTAAAATGGTCTAACGGAGTCTTGGACATCGTGAAATGTAATCGCAAATTTTGTACCGTGGCGCCTGGCGCCTCTTCCCTCATCGCTACTTCCGTCATTCGTTATTTCGTCCTCACCCACATCGCTTTCTTCTCGTTCGTCTTCATCTTCCTCTTCCTCTTCCTCTTCTTCATTATTAGTAATTAATTGTAAGTCAATTAACCGCGACAAAATTCTTCGTGTCAACGCATCTTCTGTACCGGCATAATCTAATTTTAGAATGTTACATATTGATGTTAAATCGCCCATCGTTAGATTTTCTGCGGCATAGGCTATTTTGGCATTAAACTCTTCAGATTCTTGTGCAAAATTGAATCCATTAAATTCGCGTAGTCGCCTTCGATTTGACCTACCGCAATCCTCTTCAAAAATTAGCAGATGTTAATGGCCTTTACTGGGGCCGTGCTTAGGTTTCTATTTACGGCTTCGATTTGTCCAAAATTTTCCATTATTCAATAATTAGGTCTGGTCCGGCTTTAACAAGTTATTGGTGGTAAATTTCATCGGTGGAGTTCTCAGAAATATTCGTAGAAATGAATTCGTTTCCTCATAAATTAACACTAAAATGCTACTTCTCGCCTTTCCGAATATAAAATCCGGGTACACGATGTCTTCGAACTTTTTGTAAATAATCATGCGTTACTTACAATACAATGACTAAGCTTTGTTTTCGTCTCCGCGTCGTACAGTTTCTTCAAAGATTCCTCTATTCGTCTTTCTCTGATGTCGTGTGCGTCAAGGGTGTAGTGATTCTTTTCTATTCTCGTCTTCACAATTTCTTCGTTAAAAAAAAAATCACTCACAACAACAGTTTTTATTTTAGTTCACGTCACGGCACGGATGAAAAGTTTACGTCTTCACTATCGCATTCGCACTTTTAATCGTCATTAATCTTTAATCGTCTTAAATCGAGCTATTGAGAGCAAGGTCAGTTTTTATCAACGTTTCTTATTCACGCATAGGTTACACATCGCGGAAGAGACCCCATGTTTGGAGGAATTCACGACGAAATAAAGTTAAAAAGGGGTATATTAAAACGAAATCACTAAATAAAACTACAATTAAACACTGATTGGTCCTTCGGTAAAGGGTCGTACGGCTCGACGGGGTGGAATCTGCAAAATTACACGTTTTGTCTAGGGGGAAAACAAAGTACCGTCACCACTGACCTGCGTCTCAACAACTGCCTTTAGGCGAGCCCATCGCCCTTGGCGGTACCATCGTGTTCCTTGGCTGGCGCTTGCGCATTCACGGTTCCTACACTACAATTCTTGAGAATGCACGAATCTTACAATTCCTTAAAACCTGAATAGAATGTATTCTCTTTAAGATTGTTGTCAAAGAAATGGTCAAGAAAGTGGTGTTAACTAAGAACCCAAAATTAGCTGGGACACGACAGTTATTACAGCAGTTCACTGTTGAAGATCTAGTGGGGTATAAGAGGCATTAGATCTGGTGTCCCATAGTGAATTTTGATATGAACTCGGGTGAAAGGTAAGGGTATTGCCATGTACCCAACTCAGTAATACTCGATCCTATGTGGTTTGATGCCATTCTCTAAGAAAGTTGCGCAATCTGCCTGCAATAATTGGGCCTGCTGTGAGTTCTTCACTCGGGACCTGTCGGTCTTCAGGCGTGGCTTGTAAAAGGGCCCCTTCGAATTTAAATGGTTGCTGTATGAACCTGAAGCTGCACCTGATTTGGGAACTGCATAGATTTTTACAGGAGATTTTGAGTCCTTCCTGGGATTTTGATCTCCAGTCTCCCGAAGAGAAACTCATCAAGGGCTGCTGATGACGCAACCTTTCGCGATACATTCAGGAAAGTTTGGGTAAATTTTTGGTGCTTTCTATCGAAAGATGGCAAGGTGATTTCTATTTCTATGTGGTGGTTGTAAAGCTTGGCATTTTTTTGTCGCCGACCAAAGAGACATAAAATCTTCCAGTGTTTCTTTGGGTAAGCCCACTCTTCTCTGCATATACCGACCACCTGAATGTCAATGAAGTCCGCACATTACTGGGTTGGTTTGGGTGTGCCCCGAGAAGTTGTAGGAATTCCGGATCAAACTCACCTTCCTGATTAGCTGGTTCCAAAAAGTCCTTTTCTCTTCTTTGTTTTATGTATTTGTTTATGACAAGCATTTACATTAGGTCCTAATTGTCACCCGTTATCACATAAATCTATTAAATTTTTAAAAATAACAATATCTGTCAGTGAAGTCAATTGAGGCGTAACAGATTTGCTTTAATGAAATCAAAATTGGTGGATGCGCCGGGCTAAAATCCATAAATAATAATTAAAAATAAAAGCCATTTTTTAATTATTCATATTTTTGTCAAACACACATTTAGTTTGTTTTGCGTTAATAGCTACGAAATTTCATTTTGTATTAAAATTTATTCAATCTATATTTACTGAAATTTCAATTATACCAATGATATGTATGAAATTGTATATGAGTCACTTTATTGTATATTATGTTTTTAACTTTTTAAATTAACAGAGTTTTAAATTGTGAATTTGATTAATTGCCTTGTTTAGTATAATGTTTTTTGAAATGTGTACTACACGTGATGGCCAGAGTGGCAGTGTATCAATTTCGATTGACGTACAGCTTAGCTTGTTTCTCCACCAAGGTGCAACCTAACCTCAAAATTTTCAGATAATTATGTATTAGTATACCACACGCGTTTTTTAGACCTTTGATTTCCAAAAACATTTTATTACCCCCAATCTACTCACTGCTTCACCTGTATCCTAATGAGCTGCTAATCAGCAATTTTACCACTGCGAATATTAAATTTCACCCTACTCCTACTTGAAAGTTATTTATTTATAACTATAATCATTCGAGAACAGACCTCCAGAAAACCCACTTATTGTATGAACCATTACAGATAGCATGTATTTATAAGGGAACAGGACAGTAATTAACCCGAGTGCGCCCCTGGAACGCAATTTGTATTGCGGGGTCCCTGACAAAGGTTGCCGCCATCAATTATTTAAACAATCAAGTCTCCGTCTGGAGTGTTAGGTCGAGCATGTGCAAATATGGTTAAAATCCTCTTATAAATAAAGAATTAACAGCTGTTTGAATAAGTGATTAAGTTCTTGAGCTAGGATAGATGATGAGGGCTTTAAAGTTTCATGCTCCGGGATTTTTGTCGGAATGGCTCACAGAGAGAGAAAGTGTTGTGAATTAAACATGCAGAACGCAATTGAATTGAAAATTATTTATTGATTCAGGTAAATGGGCCGATCGGGGGTTTGTTAATTAACGGTGGAAATTCATCTGCGTGACAGTGACACGGAAAATGGATGGTGGTCAAACTGGTCGATGGATAAATAAAATGTGTAACTACTGTAAAAAGGCCAATTTAGATGCCAAATAAAACCGCAAACAGTTCTTTGAGCCTTTATGGTAATGGCGGTGTGACAAACCACACAAATTTTTAGATTTTTTATACAGGGTGCGTAATTTTATCAGATTGTTGCTGAAAATGAATGCAAATAGCGAACATAAGTCGACAGCTGAAAATAATTCCCAAAGTAAAATCCGACGGGAAATATTGAGTTAAAACTTCATTAATTTAAAGCAATTACCTCCCAAGCGACTCTGAATCGATAATGAGAACTCCGAAAAAATGTCGAAAAGTTAAGACGTTAAATCGAGCGCCAAACTTCCCTTATCTCGGAACAAATAGCATGCAAGCGGCTGCATCCCCGATAAAAACGCATTAAGGGTTCTTGCGGCTCGGCTCACGTCTCGACACACCCTCACTTTTCGCCTTAATACAGTCGTTAGAATTCGTTGCTGCGACCATAAAGTATTTCGCAACAATCCGAAAGCACCAAACCTGAAGTGGAATTTCATTATGATCCGACTCGGCCGTAATTATAATTTAATCATTTTATACATTTTCAACAGATGGCAAGACAGTTCACTTTCTTTCCCTCCGTCGCGTCGGTGCCGTAATACACTCTCCTTGCAAAAAATCCAATTTGGAAGTTTGCGTTACTTTGTAATTGCTTCGTTAATCTCGTTTGCGATTCGAATGTTTTGCGAGGACGCGCGGTAATTAACGCTGTGCGGGGAGGTGGAAACAACATAAGTAGTACCGAAAGAAAATTTTTAAATTTTTAATTTTACAGTTTTATGTTCTTTTATACAATTTTCCACAGCATTCCTGTACCTATTTTAAGGTCTTTTTTCTCTGGTGAGAAAATTCTTTGGGTTTTAGGTCCTACCTATCAGGTTTTCAAATGATCAAGCTTTCAATGTCTCAATTATAATTTAGGGGAATTAGAAAAGAAAAAGGTCCAACTTCTGATAAACTACGACGTTGGGTCATTTTTTTTTCTTTTTCCATCCCCTCTCTCTTGTTCCAATTCCCTGGCTCCTTTTTCTCCGATTCTCCCGTTCAAATCCCCACGTCCCCCAGAAGTATACATTCTCTTTGTTACCTTTTAATGTTTCTTCTATCTTGCTTATTGTCACCTTCATCGCTTTGCTGTATACTGTCACTATTTTCCACCATCATTTATTGGCTATATGTATTTTAATTTTTCTCCTTTATTCCTTTGTCTCCCATTATTATTCTCCCCGTCGCCCTTTTTTCTTCTTTCCTCATCAAGTGCGAAGTGATAATATGTAATTGAGAAATTATGGAAAAAAATGGCCAAAGGCAAATCAGGAGGAATCAACTAATATAATGAATAGGAATTAGGAGGAAAGACAAGGAATCAAAAGACATGATAATCTAAGAAATCAATAAGAATCAATAATTGGAGTCAACAGAATTACGCAAAACTCAGGAAGAATCGTAGGCAATTATATTATTATGTAAGTACAAGGAATCAAAATTAAAGATCGGAGTCGTTAATAATTATTATGTGAATCTAGGAGGAAAGGGAAAGGGAAAAAAAGAATCTGCATCAAGAGGAAGCAAAAATTAGGGCAGGTCAAGAGGATAAAAAAATATTAAACCATCACGGGACGCCCGGCAGATGTGGAACAATAATGGTTAATGAAAAAACTTATAATTAAAGAAAACCAATAAATAAATACGGAATTTTAATAAAATTTTAATTAAAATTTAATTACATTTTAATTTAAATTTTAATAAAAACAGTTTTGTTAATAAAATATTATATAATTTTTCTTCAAACGTCAGAAACACGTGACATTGTATACGTCAATAGGTAAAGACAAAGTCCAATGGCCATTTCTCTGCCGTCACAAACGAAGTCGTCGTCAAAAGAAATTGTCAGATTTTCGGCGTTTAACGCAAAAATAGCATGTTTTATTCGGAGAAAAGTGGCTTGTCGTGACGCGTTTGTATTTGTCAGCCTCGCACGCTCGTATTATTTATTTACACATCACGCGGCACTCCGGAGAGATAAAAGCAACTGTCAGACTCGACCCACTGATCTTCGATGATACGACTACTCTCACTGATACGACTAGACTGACTCCCGCTGGAACGGTTCTATAATTAATATACCGGCTAAATCTTTCTAGACGCCTCATGGCGCTCTCGATCTGTACCAGATATTCCAAAAGATGATGTCACACTCGAGTACGTTGTAGTATAAATCCAGCGCATTCTAGTAACTGATGACGCTATTACAGCGATGAGTCATCTCGGGTCCACGTCCGTTACACTTCTTTTGAAAACAATAATAGAACATTTCGGCTTCTCACGCACCCAGTGTGTCCATAATCGTTTTCATATAGGAATCATATTTTATCAATTTGTGAATTAACCTTTACATATAGATATAGGTCGTCGCGGACACTTTTATAGGCCCTTTTAAGAAATTACTTAGACAAGAGCTTTTCGCACACACATGGAGAAAAGAGCGCGGGGTGAGAGGTGCGTAACGCCGTTTGCATGACGACTTTTGATCGGTTTTACCACCTTATCGCCGCTATAGATGTTCCACATAAAAAAAAAGAAACTATGAGAAATAAGGAAGAAACAGAAGGAATCAGAGGAAATAAAAAGTGCGAATCAACAGACATCGAAACGAATCGGATGAAGAAGAATCGACAGAATGAGAGTTGAAAACAATCTCAAACATCTCTCATTGCCCATTTCGCACTTTTCGTCATTGCCCATTTCTTTTCTCATTCATGACGATGCCCAGATTGCTTCGATGCTTCTCGATCCCTTCCTCATTTGTCATTTTTTATCTTTGTCGATTCCTTCAAATCTCTCCTGATTTCTTTTGATTGTAAATGACTCGTTGCTTCTCTTTTCTGATTTTCCAATGTACGGTTTAATTTATATGATTCCTATGTGAATATGATTTTATGATATATGATCGTTGATGATAATCATACTTCGTTAGTTGTTCTGATTCCTCCTAATTTCTTGATTATTTTTGGATTCTGATAAATTTTGCTAACTTCTCTAAATTAGGACGTTAGAATCGGCAGAAAATTGAAGCAATCTGGTGCAATCAAATGGAAACAGAGATCAGGACGAGAGTGAGCAGAAACCGGAAGGAATTAAGAGCAACCACTGGGTCTTAAGGAAAAATTAGAAATTAAAGTCCTTGATTTTGACCTCTATTTCAGCTGCGAATTACTTTCCTTGCCCCACCCTTTTCCTTCCAGCTGTGTCGCTCTCAACCTGTCGTTTCTGCCTCTCTCCCATATCTTCTCTCTCTCCTTAAATTATACTCTTTGCCTTTCAACTTGATGATTCTCTCCATTTCACTGTCATATTTTCATTTATCTGCACCACGTATTGCTGCATCACTCGGTAATAGAGGACTCTCCTAAATTGTCTTCTATAAACGTAGAACAAAATGATTTGCATCTAGTTAACTGTATAATAATAATAATAACGTTTATTTAGCATAAACTAATACAAACAAAAAAAACAACATACATTCAAAAGAAAAATTAAACAGAAAAGAAAAATTAAATTAAATTATACAGAGAATATATTATATAAATATTAGTTCTAATTATCCCTAAGAAAATCATCTACATGACGAATAAACATTCGCAATGAATTTGTATTTTTAATACTACCAGGCAATGCGGTGTAGTAGCATAACCCGTCGAAAAAAATAGACTTTTTTAAAAAAGTATAGCTAACAGAGCTTATCATAATCAGTACTTAGATTAGCCCTAATAATTAACTTATTAATAGGTAACTTTGGATTTTTTTTTACATGTAAATTTCTCTTTGCCGCTCCATTCTTTTTTTAATTGCTAATTTTATCAATAACGCGTTGGTTGTTAATTAATAAACGTCAATTAATTAAATTCAATATTATTTTATTTATTTGAAAAAAAAACGAGTAGAGTTGGGCAGAAAACAAGTTTATCATCGAGGTCTATTTCCGAAGCGGACAAACACGGCCGTCAAATTATAGAAAGATTTCAAAGAACGGGAAGCGTATTAAAAAGAAAATCTACTGGAAGGCCGCAAACTAAACAAAATGTCGTTGAACAAGTATAAGCGCTTGTTGAAGAGAATCCACATTCGTCGTTACGTTGTCATACGTAAGTCTATTCAGCTCGTTCTAATGCTTCTAATACAATGACGTGTACTAGACCATCCATTTTCCTCACAAATAAACACTGCTTAATCTTTTTCACAAAATTGGTGACAACATTATTCTGGTTGTCAACGTTAAGACGTAGGTTAAGAGTATACGCAACTGCACTTGCGAACAGTGAAAAATTGACCCCCTGAGGACGGAGATTTAAGACTTGGGAGCATTTTGCTTTTCTAACTAACCAATTTGGGTCGTATTGAGACTTATGTGGTTTTCAGCCACGAGCAGAGATAACTTGTTTGTATGTTTGCTGTTTAGGTTAGAAATCTAGTGAAACATTGATACTATAATTTTTTAGGTTATAACTATTTTCGTATAGGCATTTTTTATTTTACATGGAAAATGCACAGGCGACTAGATGCAAGGCATTTTGTAACACCTCGTATATTTTACATTGAAAAATCTACGTTCTGAAAATTATACGAAATTTCTAAATTGTCTTCTATAGACGTATATATTGTAGCGTTTACGGGTTCACAAAACTATTTATTTGAACAAACTATGTACAATTTATTTCAACACTAGACTATTTACAGTTATAACAGCACAATTATTTATTTTAACAGTCACACGGATTAAGTAGCTTATTCGCACTTCTTCATCGACGCGATTCGACTATACTGATCATGCCGCAGTCGTTCTCCCGTCCTATTTAAAGCGGGAAGCCGCTTTCTGGTCTCTTCGAGAATAGAATATTCGCGATCCTACGGATTTACGATTAAATCATCACTCCCGATTCTTCGAGAACGTCACACTGCCCCCTCCTTAAAGATGTTTTGTCCCGAAACGTCAAAGCAGTCTCATGGTGGCAAAATCTGCAGTTTGCTCCTTTTCTGCACCCAGACGTTCTATGGAAATAACAATCGACAGTCTTCCAGTTCGTTGGCCTTTTTGGGTTGTAGCAATGCACTAAGATTTCCACTCCCGTGAAACGAAAGAGCACTTCCAACATACTTCGGACTAGCCTCCAATCCAGGCAATCAAATCCACAGGCGATCTTCGGAATTGCTAATCTCCTGATACCTTGAGAGAGAACGGTTCCCTCAACACACATAAGGTATCCCAAACATTTTGGTAGGTAGCCTTCTCGAACGTGAATTGTTTCGTGACTAGATAGAAGATGTTCCTGCCGAGTGCCTGCCAGACATAGTAACCCTCCAACTTGTGGGCTTTGCTTCCGAAGCTCATCGAGTCTACCAAACTTCCTTTTGAACACAGTGGCGATCCCTCTCGACATGTCCAGATCTTGAGACACACAATGGACTAGTGAATAGTCTGCTGGAGCTTTAAAAATGTCTTGACGTACTTCTTGGGTGATTCCAAATCGGGACTTATAACTTCCAGAATGCAGAGACATAAACTCTTCAAATGACAAGTCTTCCACTGGCATCAATTGCCGCACCTGCTGGCCTTGCTGACGGTCTTCGTTGGTTCCATGGTATGGTGATAGACGATTAAAGTGGATGATCTTGGGTTTTCCGTGTGGCCTTTTCCTTATGCGGTAAACGACATCATTAATTCGGTTAAGAACTTCGTACGGCCCTTCCCAAGAAGTCTGTAACTTTGGAGACAAACCCCGGCGTCGTCGTGGGTTGTACAACCACACCAAGTCGCCTGGCTGGTATCCACCTCTGTCAGCATTGATGTCGTAGGTATCCTTCATCCGATCGCTAGCACTCTGGATGTTTAAGCGTGTCCGATAGTGAATGTCTTCCATCCTTCTTCGCAGTTCGGTGACATAGTCGTCGCCAGCTAGGTCTTCACCCGGTGGGCACCCAAATCGCAAATCGCAGGGAAGACGTAATTCGCGACCCATCACTATGCTAGCTGGTGTCTGTCCGGTTGATTCATGAACGGATGATCGGTATGCCATAAGGAATAGGTGAAGGTAACGATCCCAATCTCTTTGATGGTCAGAGACGACTTTGGACAAGTATCGATTTATCGTTCTGTTCATTCCGTCAGACTACGGGTGAAGTGGTGTTGTTCTTGTCTTCCGAATATTCAAAGTGCTGCACATCTTCTGAAACAAGGCGGATTCAAAGTTTCTACCTTGGTCGGAATGTAGTTCCAACGGCACACCAAATCGACAGATAAGCTCTTTCACAATTACATGGGCAACTGTGGCAGCTTCCTGATTCGGAATGGCATATGCTTTCACCCACTTGCTGAAATAGTCCATAACTGTGTCTAACACAAACTCTCCTTGTGGCAACGGATAACTCAAAATCGGTGCATTGATCAGTGCGTTCTTCAGCTGGCCAAACGATTCCTTGCAATCTTCGTCCAATTGGAACCTTCTTGCGCCCTCAGTTAGCCTAGTCAACGGTTTAGCAATGTTGGCGAATAATTGTACGTACCGGCGGTAGTAAGTACATAAACCGAGAAAACTGCGCAAGTCGTGCTTGTTTGTAGGCGTTGGCCATTCCTTCACGGTCTTGACCTTCTGATCGTCAACGGCGACACCCTGACTTGAGACTACATGCCCTAGATATTGCACTTCTTTTCTAAACAAGTGGCATTTCTTCGGACTAAGCTTCAGTCCAGAATTTCGAAGGCGTTGAAACACTTCCTCTAGATTCTTCACGTGCTCTTCGAATGATTTTCCGACCACAATGATGTCATCCAGATACACTAGGCAAGTTTTCCACGATAATCCTTTCAGCACCGTCTCCATTAATCTTTCAAAAGTTGCAGGAGCATTGCAAAGGCCAAACGGCATTACAGTAAACTGCCACAGGCCTGTGCCAACAGTAAATGCTGTTTTCTCTTTGTCTCCAGGTGCCAATTCAACTTGCCAATAACCACTTTTTAAGTCCAAAGTCGAGAAGATCTTCGAACCCGCCAAGGTATCAAGGGTATCATCAATTCGGGGGAGTGGATAACTGTCCTTTTTCGTCACGTTGTTCAGTTGACGATAGTCCACGCAGAATCTAGTTGATCCATCCTTTTTCTTTACTAGAACAACAGGCGAGGCCCATGGACTGCTGGATGGTTCAATCACTCCTTCTTCCTCCATTTCCCGAATGATCTTGTCGGCCTCTTCCTTCTTGGCAAGAGGTAGTCTTCTAGCAGGCTGTCTAACCGGGCACGCATCCCCAGTGTTGATCTGATGCTTGATGACATCGGTTCTGCCGCCTCTTTTGCCCTTTCCGGTATCGAAGATGTCCTGATAACGGCTGACGAGTACTTTAAGCTGCTTCCTTTGGGTGTCATTAAGTTCCCTCGACAATGTCTTGACCAGGTTGACTAGTTCGGGTGCAATCCTCTTCTGTGGCTCTTCAGTGATTCTTATTTGGCGGATGATGGATGAAATAGGAGAACAATACCCTAATATAGTGCCTTTCTTCAGGGTCAGAGCGTAGAAGTTGACATTCATCACTCTTATTGGTACTACACCAGACGTATGCAACAAACTTTTGCCCAGTACCAATCCTCGTCCTATCTCATTGTCACTACATCTGGGTTCAAACATCATGATGTTTCTCTCTCCATCTTTGTGATCCACCCGAGCTTCCAGAATCATTTCACTCCGTTCTGGTATTGAAGTGTCTTCAGTCAAAATCACACGAATGGCTTCCTCATTAGTTCGGTGTAGTACTACCTCTTCTCCATTTATTTTCAACGTGCCACGTTCGAAGTCTAATCCGCAGCCCTTACTGCCCAGAATGTCCATTCCAAGTATTACCTCATCTTGAATATTCGCTACCAGTACCTTGTGTTGGAAAGGGGTACTCCCAATTGTGATAACGACGTTGACTTCTCCGTGGGTGGTAGCCGAATCCCCAGTAGCGGTACGAAGTCTCCAATTTGTGGGTAGTATGTCCTTGTCGGTGTTTAAAACGTTGGGCCTTACGATCGTCTTCGTTGCTCCTGTATCCACCAACAGCGAACATGGCTTTCCGTCCAGAAATCCGTCCACGAACGCGCTGTTAAGTTGGCGTTTGATGCATGCAACACTTGCTTCCAGGGTATTTTGACGTTGCCTCCTTATGCTGGTTCCGTTGGACTTTTTGACGTTGACGGTGCATCGTTTATTCTTGTGACTCTCTTTTCCACACTTCCAACACTTGATATTCGTCTTCTTTTCTTTTGGCACAATATTTTTTAAAACCCTTCTAACTGTTGCTTCTATTTTTTCTTCGATTCCATTTGTAGCTTCTTCTTCAATGGTTCGAACTCGGGCTTGACTTCTCAAACCGGCTTTACTTGTTTCGAACTCCAAAGCCCGAGCTAGAGCATCAGCTAATTTTGCTGGGCGGGCTAATATCAATGCCTGCCTAGTGTCACCATCTCGAATGCCGTCTGTAAAATTTTGCACAGCGATTCTTTCCATCATATCGTCTGGAGCGTCCGGGAAAGCTAGCCGAACCAAGCGTGCTATGTCTGCTTCAAACTCTTGTAGAGACTCCGTTGGCTTCTGGCAACGATTTCGCAACTGAGAAGTATATACATGCACAAGGTGTGTCTGTCCATAGCGCATCTCCAAGCACTTCACAAGCTGTCCATAGTCTGCCCTTTGTTCTGATGGGATTGTCTGTAGCACGTCGGTTGCGTCACCCCGTAGTGCCAATATCAAGGCCATGGCTTTCTCGGCATTACTCCAAGCGTTGGCTGCGGCTGCTGCTTCGAACTGCAGAATGTAGTTGGACCACTGAGATTTACCATCAAAGCTTGGTGGTTGCATCCGTATTCTGGAAACTTCCATCAAACCACTTGTCATCTGTTGTTCACGACCTTCAATGTGCCCTAAATTCGCAAACTTAGTCTCAAGTTCTCTTTGCTTCTTTTCAATCGCTATTAGTTTATCGTCGAATTTATTCTCGATGTGTTGAAGACTTTCCTTGAATTCATTCCTCAGACCGTCCGATTGTTCTAGAAGTTTTTCTTCGATCGAACCAATTTTCACTTCCAGCTTTCCAGAATTTTCTAGGAGTTCTTGTTTTAGACTGGTAGAATTTTCCAGCATATTTTCCTGGAGCTTCTGTAGCATAGTGTTTATGTCGCAGGAAACTTCAAACAAGTATACTTCAGGATTTTTACCCGCCTTTTCAAGGTCCTCAATCAGCCTTTTTTGTAACACCGATTTTGTTCCAGATGTTTCCAACTCACGTTCCTCCAGCTCCCTCCTCAGCTCTGCGACCTTCAGTTCTTTCAACGTAACTTTCTTCGTTGCCATCTTCGTATTTATTTAATTAATTCCACTCCTGACACCAATGTAGCGTTTACGGGTTCACAAAACTATTTATTTGAACAAACTATGTACAATTTATTTCAACACTAGACTATTTACAGTTACAACAGCACAATTATTTATTTTAACAGTCACACGGATTAAGTAGCTTATTCGCACTTCTTCATCGACGCGATTCGACTATACTGATCATGCCGCAGTCGTTCTCCCGTCCTATTTAAAGCGGGAAGCCGCTTTCTGGTCTCTTCGAGAATAGAATATTCGCGATCCTACGGATTTACGATTAAATCATCACTCCCCATTCTTCGAGAACGTCACAATATAGTTTACATTGAGAAATCATTACAGTTTTTGATATAGGAAAACAGGAACATGCTGAAAAACACAAGAAATATAAACGACAAAGGACAAGAAAAATAAAGGAAACTAATTTTGCTTGAGGTAACCATTATTTAGGATTCAGAACGTTACCAACGATCGACGCAAAGATCTGTGACTTTCAGCTACAGATACTAGCAGCGAAAAAACCCGCTGACCCGTCGCAAATGGCGTCTTTTATCGCTCCCCGCTGTTGATCATCCTTTGCTAAAAGACGAAAATAAAACTTTTATTTCCTGGCTATTATGTGTCTTCGTCAATCATTTCGAGAAGGTTTCGATGTCACGACCACCTCCTCAATACAAAGACACATTCTTGGTCAAATATTTGTGTTCCAGCGTGCTTTTTGTTCGGAAGTGTTTGATTTGTGGAAACAGGACGCTTCGATTCCCGGTTAATTTTAACATCACGCTGCGTCGATACGAACAACAACGCTCAGGATGATTATTTTAATATCCTGCATGAAAGTGATTGATCGCGAACTGTGCTGCCGATAAACTACAATTACGACTCCACAATGCGAACGGTTTTATTTCCTATTTTCGGTAATTGAAAACTATTATCGAAATTATCGCGCATGTAGAACATCAAACATCATGTTTATTCCCGGTTCGGTCTGCGAGTGACAGAGGCATTGGGACCAAAACTGCATTTTTCGCATTAAAACAAGCCATTGCTTTGTTTGTTTTCAACTTTTAGGCGGTTTTGGTAAACAGTGCACATCGAACAAAATGTTGGGAGGTAATATTGCGAGGCCGACATTGAGTACCGATGATAAATGTATTTTTTGCTCTTTGACTTTCCTTTTTTGTGGCAAGGGTTTGAAGAGAATTTTATTGGTATTCAATTGGAAAATTTCTCACACTGTTAGGGATACCGTTACTTTTAAAGCTGTGAATTCCTGAAGCCAGTTCTGCAATTTCTTGTATTTCAAGGAACAGCGATTTTCACGATAAATGTGATCTCTGGTTAATTTCATCCAGTATTGTTGTTGATATCTAAGAATCACACTATATAACTTCCTACAAATAATATTCTAATAAATGCGGTGATTCTCAAGGGAGATTTGAATCTGAATGTCAACGTTAATTCCAAGGGATACACACATGAACGTGAATCAGCTCGTGCAGATAAGATCTTGCAAATCTAGAAACTGGAAACAATCGGTCTATTGTTTATATACGACCATCATGCAAGTTGTTTCAGTTTCAGGATCGTTGCTTAATATAGAATAGGTTTTTTTTATGTAAACGTGGTCAGAGAAATTAGCATCATGATTCACCCACGAAAGCAATTTTCTCTATCCGTTGGAATTTGTAATTAATAGTTAATTTTCATCGATCGCACTGTACTATGCCATTATGCAAGTAACAGTCTCTCATTCATTTTTATTTCTTGGACAAATGACTCAGCTGCACCTGCAACTCTCCGTACAATTGTAACAGCTATCAATTAAATAAGTTTTTGTTGGTGTCATTAGCAGTTACTCTTATTTCTTATATGTAATGTATATTTGATATCAGACCGTAGCAACGTAATGTTGACATTCCTCTTCGCATTTCCACTCCTCCGCACCCGCGCGCATATGAACGAATTTTGGTCAACTTCTAACCTTTCCTTTTTGACACGCCACATTTATCCCTTACCCTATCGAAAGAAGGAATCCTCGATTCCCATTTTCCCAGTCGAGATAAAAATAGACAGTTTAAATTTTCGAAAGAGAAATGTAAATAATGCAGGAAGGTGCGCGAGTCCTGAAAGAGTCAATTTCTTCGAGAGAGCCAACATTTTCAATTAGCCGAGGCGCTGGTTGTGTTTACACCGTACGGTCCAAATCCCGACTAAATCCAACTTGGAGGATATAGGACAACCGGGAGCGATGCGTTAAAATGTTCCAATTATTTCCTCGCCGGGGACCGTAATGCCGGATTATTCGGCAATATGTTCAGTTTTTGGGACCCTCGCACTCGGCCGACACTAAATTTTTCAATGGGCTTAACGCGGGATGAGAGTAAACCGGGAAAGAGTTATTTGAATATTTTCTGGTTCGACAGGGGGCGCTGAAATGTTGGTATTAACCGAAATGGGGAGAGAATGACAAGAAACAACGCATGAAGCACAAATTATTGAACGAAAAAAGTGATGATACTCGTACGAGGATTGGAGAAGAGTTTTCTTTTAATACTTCGGTTTACGACTATAAATTCTTTTCGCTCGAATAGTTCCAGCGCAATTCCACGATCCTCAAGCCAGCCCGGATATTCCAGATTTTTTTTTTATTTTATTGCATGGCGGACTAACTTCCAATTCTATTCTCTTACATTTTATAATTAGGTACTTATCTAAGGTGTCCCCAGTGGAATTTTTACTTTTTTGTATTTTTTGCAAAATATGGGTTAATATTTGTAGTGAAATATATTAGATACATAATGATAAAATTATTGTACACAATTAAAAATTTTTAAGAATATTTATTCAGGGAAGTCGCTATATTACTAAGATTTCTTCAATTATTATTAAATATGAATTTTTTTGACCAAGTGCTAAAATAAACATTTTGATGTAAAAATTAACTCTGATATCGTGTATAATGGCCACGCGCATCTCTGACAGCTGTAGGTACATCTTCGGGGCATACTCGCAAAACAATAATTAATCTGTTCTTCTGACACTTTTCTCCAACACAGTGGTAAAATTTCCCGCAAGTGCTGCACGTTGACTGGGGGTGGATTATGTTCATTAAATGTGCTAAACTGGATTCAAATCGGGAGACTGTGGTGGTAAAGGTAAATGGTTAATACGGAGGTCATTTATTGATTGCATTACAATTTGAGCACGATGAGGTCATGCATTATCATCAATAAAAACCATGTTTTCATCCACAGCCTCTCTAAAGTCGACCACATATTGCTGAGTATTAGTGATATCTACAATATTATCACTGGATTCATCAGTGTATAATCCATGCTCCCACTGAAAATTTTCTGCTAATCGTTGGTTAACCCAAGCTATTCTAGCCATTCTATTGGAACTAAATAATTTTGGGCCTAGAGTTATGAAGATCCATTTCCCTCAGACCGGTTTCTGATAGTCTGGTCCGAAACTTCAACTCATCCAGAGGCGGCACTGTAACAACCATACAGCACACGTAAATGGATTTCTTCTTGACTGGATTCGTATATAGAGGTATTGTCTCTGATTTGTTTTCCTCTCGAGTCTTCTCCTTGCAGCATTTGAAGACACGTTAAGAGGGTTCTCCAGTGGCAGGTACATTTCTGCCGGTCGAAGCACATTTTCTCGCAATATCTTTTTTTTAATTTACAAATTGCAAAAAATGGCTCTGTAGCTGCAAAGATCTATATTTTATCAACACGCCCACAAAATTTCAAGGAGAAATCTTCAAAAATAAAAAAGTTACATTCAATGCCGCACATTTCTGTACATTTTTGCGCGCCGTTGAATATAACTTTTTTATTTTTGAAGATTTTTCGTTGAAATTTTGTGGGCGTGTTCATAAAATATAGATCTTTGCAGCTACAGAGCCATTTTTTGCAATTTGTAAATTAAAAAAAAGATATTGCGCGAAAATGTGCTTCGACCGGCAGAAATGTACCTGCCACTGGAGAACCCTCTTAACCATGACGGCAATTTCTGCTGAAGATTGTCCTCTTTGATGCAGTAAAGCAATTAAATCAAAATATTCTAAAATTCAAATGACGTCTTGGTCTGGTGAGAATGTGAAATGACTTTTTAAATGAATAAAATTTTTATCATTAAATAATAGTATATTGTGCAAATAGTGCGGCAAGTTGTCGATTGCCCACGAAAGCAACTGAGTGCGTCCATTCGCTTGAGGGGGCAATCGACAAGTAAACTTGTCGCACCCAAATAACTGTTTGGTATAAAATGGGCAAACAGTTACTTTTCAACCGTAACAAAGGTTAAAAAGATAGTATTTTTCTGCTTAAGCAACAAAAAAACATTATCATTATTGATAAAACACAATTTTAGAATTTTTACTACTCAGAAGAGCCATTTACAAAATGAATTGGCCACGAACGACTGTGGATCTTTTAATTTATTTATAGTGTGAGAAAATATCTTGAATTCAGTCAAATTAAATAGATCTGTTAACAAAATCGAATTCCCTATTCATTTTTGGGTACTTTAGATTTTAACACATTACTTTATTATTTTTTTCATCCATGTCCATCTTTTATCTGACGAATTATCAAGAAGCTGGAGGGCGTCTGGCCTTGTGCTTCTCTGCGATTCTCTCTTCGACACTCAGTATGTTTAGATTTCTGTGAAGATCTTCTTTTTTATGGACACATCTCAGCATCTCATTTTGAAATTTTTGTATGGTAGATATGGTACTTTTGGCTGTATAAAAATGGGAGAAAGGGCTTTGAATTTTAAAAGGATAAGTTTGAATTTGAAAACAAAACAAAATATATTTTAAAAATTTTTGTGAAAAAATGCCCAAAATTTAAAGTTTCAAGAGATATATGACACAGTTTGCTTGTGACAAAAAAAAATAAACAAAAAAAAAACCTTTTGGAATTACTTTTTTGGAATTAAGATCTGCAAATCAAAATTTACCAGTGGAATTCAAACAATGAATACTACACCTTAGATCGGTTACAAAATTACGCACGTGAAGAGCAAAATAGCTATTTTTGCTATAGGTACTATTACAACCTAATTTGTTGTAATGCCCTGACAAAATTGAGAAGTGATGAATGGTGACACAAGAAATACAGCTAAGTCCCCAAAATCATATAATGAACAAATAAAAATAATACAGAAACTTCCTACAATTATACAATACTAGCTGACCCGGCAAACTTTGTACCGCCTCAGAATCAATAAATGTTGTGGCAACTTTTTAGCTGAATTAAATAATTTTTTTATAAAAGAATAATGCTCACAACGCCATCTACTGGCCTTACCCGAACCAGCATACAACGCCATGTTTATTATTGTTTCGGTCATGTATCAAAGATGGCGTTATGTACGGATTTCATACAAAATGTTTGAGAATGTTTTTTCTTTCATTTTTCTGATGTTTTAATAGTTATTCGCCCTCGAAAAAGTCAGTCGATCCATTCTAGAGATATCATAAAAAAAATGTGTGTGGAATCCACGCGCAACAAAAGTGAAACTTTGGAGTTTACTCATTAAAAATCGATTTTTATTTTTAAACCCGGTAAGACAAATTTTGGTGGCCGGCGTTATTTGTTATTGTCGTTGCCCTGTACTTAGCTCCCCGCCCCCTGTAATTTTTCCGATATTTTAATAGTAATTCTGCTATTCGGGGCGTAGGGAAATCCAAAAAATTAAATATCATAAAAATCGGTCGAGCCGCTCTTGAGTTATAAACCCAAGGAAGCCCCCTGATCCCCCTGTCCATGTTTTAATAGTTATTCTGCTATTAGGGGCGGAGACAAAATCGAAGATCATAAAAATCGGTCCAGCCGTTCTTGAGATATAAACCCAAGGGTTCCCCCTGAGCCCCTGACCATGTTTCAAGAGTTATTCTGCTATTCGGGGCGGAGACAAATCCAACAAATTAAATATCATAAAACCCCTTCTTAAGTTATAAACCCAAGAGGCCCACCTGGGCCTCCATGTCCATGTTAAAAATACTTTACAACAAAAAATTTATAAAAATTGGTCTACCCGAAAAATCGGTCCAGCCCAAGGGGCCCCCCTGGGCCCCCATATCGATGTGAAAAATAGTTTACGATCTATTCTCATGCCTACCAAATATACAAAAAAAAATCTTAAAAGTCGGTCGGGCCGAAAAACCGGTCCAGTTTAAGGGGCCCTCTGGGCCCCCATGTCTATGTGAAAAGTAGTTTACCACCATTTCTAATACCTACCAAATATACAAAAAAAAAAAAAAAACATAAAAATCGGTCAACCCGAAAAATCGGTCCAGCCCAAGGGGGTCCCCTGGGCCCCCATGTCGATGTGAAAAATAGCTTATCACCTATTTTCATACCTGCCAAATAAACAAAAAAAAATCATAATAATCGGTTGACAGGAAAAATCGGTCCAGGCCAAGGGGCCCCACTGGGCCCCATGTCTATGTGAAAAATAGTTTACCACTTATTCTCATCCCTACCAAATATACAAAAAAAAATCATAAGGTGAAAGATAGTTTTAAAACATCCCTGGATTATGTCGAACAAAACAAACAAAAAATTATTCAAATCGGTAAAGCCGTTCTTTAGTTTTAGCGTGACATACGAACGGCGATTCATTTTTATATATATAGATTAAATTAAATAATGTGGTAAAAATTGAAATTATAATGACTGAATAACAAGTTGTTGCAATAAATTACGAAAAGAACGATGAAATAAATAAAAAAATGACAAGTTATATTGTGACTTTTGCACTTTACCTATGTTTAAATTACATTAAGAAGATTAAGAACTTTACAATTTTTAAATGAACGCTAATATAACAAAAAAACTAGATGAATTGATAACACATAAAAAATATATAATAAAAAAAAATGTCTATTACTTATCTTCTGAAACTATTACGCTTCTTGCTGGTTTTGGAGCTGTCCTGACACCTTACTATTTACTTTCTGGCGAATCCTGCGAGTCTGTGATACTGCAATTCCTGCGGGTCCTGGGAAATTACACCAGTTTCCACGTGAAATATACTCCCTGCATCCAGGAAAGAATTTTCACAGCTATTATCCCTTTGAGGTGGTACAAAAGATCCTAGTAAGTGCTGGTGAATCTGCCTATTTGATTGAAAGAGAATAGTCAAGGTCTGCACGCAATAAAGTAGTTTCTCTTACCTCTCTCCGAAATCTCAACATTTAACGAATTATCCGCTAAAGCGATTTCTTATCGAAATAACTCACATTCAACGATTCTTATCCGCGAACGCGATTCTCTGGAGCTATCCCTTTTTCCAGAAGCAAAATTTACGTTGAATGTTACTTCGTCAAAATGTCGAACGAAAAAGAGAGAATGTAGGTTTTGACGCGCGGCACTGCAAAACTTATCGTGTTTTTTGTATATGCTGGTTATCTCTAATGCCGATTCGTTCCTGAACCCGGGTGGTGAATGCGCGGCAAAAATCAAATTGTAACAGTACCTAAAATACAGTTTTTTCGGACGAATCGTTGCTGTTTCCGGACGAGACGAAGCCGAGTCTGGAATAGCAGATGAGTTCGCAAAAACTTTTTAGATACTTTAGAATAAACAATGTTTTTTTGTTATAGCTCCCCAAATTTTTAAATAACGAATATTTCATTGTGATTCTTGGAGTCGACATTTTTTTTTTACTTTTTGCTTATCCCCCAAATCGGAGCTGTTTATTCAAGCCCCCCGCGGTGTCAGAACTGAGATTGGGCCTACCGCTCTCAACAATGAGTTTAAAGTTTGACATTGAGTGATAGTGACGTCTAATTTTTTGACCTTTGTCTAGTATACCGGTGCGCTCATACTCATACTCATCCAAGCTACTATTTTAAAAACTTTATCATGGTAAAAAACCCATTTCTGGTTCCGGAAATTTTTCGAAAAAAAATTGGCACCCTCAGAAAACGGTCCATTTTCTAGGAAAATTGTTTTCGCTCAAATCGATAGGTAAATAGTTATTTAATCTATTTAATCGAAAATGGTCCGCAAAACAACTTTTATGGACTAGGCGGTAAATATACCATTTCACGGACTCAAATGAGTCCGTAAAGAGAGACTGTAATTTTATTGAGCGTGTACAAAAAAGTAGTGTATTCATTATTATCTAATCTGCCTGCACTGTTATCGTTATCGACACGCCTGTGTTGATAGAAAATTTTTAACTTAGAAGTGTTGTTTTGTGGAGTATTCCTTATAGTACGAGAGCTAGCAACGCTTTCGACAAAGAATTTTAGGTCGTCTGGTTTTCTGATATTTTCTTTCTTATCGAAGTTAGGTAGCGATGGGGTAGGTCTGGCACCTGGGAGCAGGTGCGTTTACCTGTGCTCATTCCCTTTGTGGCAGCTATCTCTCGGACGCAACTATCGAGACTTAAATTCATGTGGCTTCTAATTAAACAACCGAGTTTCGATCTGGCAAATTTATATTATATTCTTTGATTATCGAACTGTGCCGTGTTAAAATTTCAACTATACTAAAATTGTTTGAAAATTATTATTTTAGCAACGACAAAATTATCTGGCAACTATAAATTTATATTGCTAAAAGAATGAATTACTAAAAGACAAATTATGAAAATAGTATATTAAAGTATGAGTGGATAACAAGGTCTTTAAGACACGCGCGAGTTTTCGAGCACGACGGCGTAGCCGGGAGTGCTCGAAATAGAGCAAGTGTTTTAAAGACCAGTTATCCACGAATACTTTACGCTATTTTTTATTATACCAGCAATACTGGAAACAAATTAAGCACCAAAAACTTAGAAATATTTTTTGTCGTGATAAATCAAAATGGCGTAATAATATTGCCATTAGTTACGACAATTATTGTTTACGTTTTTCTCGCGTCCACGTCTGTCATTACATTTAGTCGTGTCAGCAAAAATCGATGAAAAATGAGTTAAAAAACAGCATTGGCCGAACAAGCGGAATCCAAAATACTACCATTGAAGTCAAAAGACCCATACCTGAAGGAATATGAAGAGTTTTCAAATTTAATGAAGTTATAATGATACCTATATTTCCTTGACAACTTTTAAAGCTCGCCGTGCTTTAATCGCCTGTATTCGCACGCTCAGGCGTGCTTTAAAGGGCGATTCTGATGCAGGTATAATAAAAAGCAAATTTTTGTCTTGAAATTATTTCAAAATTCTCAATTTTTACCTGCACAAAGGGGATGCGTACAGGTAAACGAACCCGCTCCCAGGTGCCAGACCTACCCCATCGCTACCTCAATTCGATAAGATAGAAAATATCAAAAAAGCAGACGACCTAAAATTCTTTCTCAAAAGCGTTGTTAGCTCTAGTACTATAATAATAACTAATTCGATAATTGCGTGAGAGAGATCGCTGCCACAAAGACAATGCGCACAAGTAAACGCGCCCGCTCCTAGGTGCCAGACCCAACCCATCGCTACCTAACTTCGATGAGAAAGGAAATATCAAAAAAACAGACAAGCTAAAATAAACGAAAAAACGAAGCTAGCTCTTATACTATTAGGACACACAGGTCTTACATGTCGCAACAGCTATTGTGGCAAGTCAAAATACCACTTATTTTATCTTAAAATTTAAATATATCTAAGTCGAACTCCACAAACTTTAATAACTGTAAAATTACTAATGGAACATGTTTCGGCAGAACACTTCTGCCATCATCAGTCCTAATTTAACAAGAGATTAATGATACAATTGATGAATTACAAGAGGGGTTCTTACCTTAAAGAATATAAAAAAATATGACGTTGACGTAATTTTGAATTAAATTTGACGTTTTCAAAGGGTTACATGATCTTTAAAGGATTTCGTAAAAACAACATTTTATAAAATGTAAAAATTAAAAATGGATCAAAGAGAATCTGGTAAGTTTGTTTGAGTGGTGAAAAATTAAAATAGTGAATTAATAATGGGATTATTGAAGTTATTCTGTTCATTTAAACAAGATCTGTTCTCCAGTTTCAAGGCTTTCTTTATTTCCAAAGTCTCAAGAAAATCTAATTTCCGGCCTTTATTGCATTTATGAATCAATTTGGAATTTGATGGTGAAAAACTATGTTTCGTTATTAATATATGATTGGCGAAAGAAGAAGGTGTTGATGGTGGAGGATCAAGATCTGTGTTGTTATAGATGTGCCTGAAATGTTCTTTAATACGGTCTGATATTTTGCGACCTGTCTGACCTATGGAGAATGACTCACAAGAAGAGCAGTTTAATTTGTATACACCTGATGATGATTTGTAATCTAATGGATCTTTATTTTTAATAAAAAATCTGGATAAGTTGTTATCGGTTTTAAATGAAACTTCAAAACCGTTTTTCTTAAGTATTTTAGAACATTTCTTTGAGACGACGCCAAAGTATGTTAATGAATTTGAAAAGGTCATTTTTATCTGTCGCTTACCCGAATAATTTACTGAGCTCGCTCAAACACGTGTCACTGCTCGAGAATCACACGAATGTGTCGTGACATATTTCTAATTACGAAACCGGAAAGCTCTCCTGAAAATCGGAAATGAGCATCGAAAAAACTCAAACGGGCATCATAAAGCAACACCCTGCGTAGATATTAAATATCCATAATGCCCCGCGATTTGCCAGAACGACAGCAAATTGAAAACGACCCAGGCTACACTAATATTCCGGATGATCCAGGACTCCATCAGATAGCCGTGTTCATATTGCCACCGCTCCAGGAGAAATATATTATGCAACTTTTACGCCAGGATCGGAAAGTTTTTCAACTTTACCTCCTCTGAGACAATTATTTTTATTCATTATTTTACTCCCGCAAACATCTCCGGCAGACAATAAAAAAGGAGGAAATCGCATTTATTTCTTGCGACACAATTTTATCTCATGCGAATGGAGCTGTCGTTTGCGCACATATCCTCGAAGAAATTAAATTTCGTTTTGTTTCGGTTTCGACGCGTCGACAAAAAGTCCATTTACAGCAAGTTGTTGAAGGGTGCGATATTGAAGAATTTGAAAATGGTAGTGTTGAGGTTAACCTCCAACTTATTAGTAGCTGCATCATAAATTGGCTCAAGAAAGCGGTCTGGCTTGAAAATAGTCATAAATAAGCCACTTTGAAATAACTTTCTTATATAAAAGACCTTAAAATGCATCAAAGATTTACCTTGGTCTCTTTTTCGTTTCGTTTTATTCACATCGGGGATGTGTTTATCCAGATTTATTTTCAGAGTTGACGCCTACGTTCCGCCTGGGTGTTTCACTCACAAGGGTTGATTTTATTTTCGTATGAGTTCCAAAGGAACTTATTTGTTACGCGTTTACGTTTGTAACTTGTTTCTCGTGCACATAAAAAAATAAATATTAATCTGACTCGATTCTCAAATCACAGAGAGACGAACACAGATCAGCAAGAAATTGTTTCATTACTGATGACTTCAGCAGATTCGTATATCAATTTCTTCATCATGTCAAAAAGCTGCATAAACTTGAGAGACCTTTCGGTATTGGTATTAAAACACTCGTTCAAGCACTGCATCGATCCACAAAAAAAGCGGCATCTTATCATAAATTCCCTTCTTTGTTGCAGTAACAATTTTCTCAATAAAAAGTAAGTTCTTTGCACATCGACGGTGCCAGTGAAATTGAGTAATCAAACACTATCGGATCCTGCCATTTCGGTCTACGATGTTGTAAACCAAAAGTACTATAAACTCTTTTGCATTCAGCGAACTGATAATGTAGAAGCTTTATTGTCTTCAATGTAGCAGCGATCATCATCTCGTAAGCCAAAGAGGGAATTCCGTACATTGTCGATCCAGAGTAACGATTACGGAAAATATCATGTTTTCAAGAATTACCAAATGGACCCAACAGGGTAATTATCCTTCAGTTCTGAAAACAACTCACGGTTCCGCGCAATTAATTAATAGTGTTCTAGGAACTAAATTATAATCTAATGTAAAATTTACATAATCTTGAGTAGTAACTTCGATAAAAATAATTATAGTAATTTTTATGAATTATTTACTATGTGATCAATTGATTTTTTTATCTGGCGAGATGGTGGGTCACGAATGCATGTGTCAAGCTTGGTGAACTTTCTGACAAGTTCTTGCCACAAACTTGTTGTCCGGACTTTATTTTCTTTTTATTCTTGTTAATTCTTAATTGCTTACAATTTCAAGGACAAACAGATATTGAGGCACTATAAATCTCAAAAAGTGCAATAGGAATTTATTGTAAATCACACATTTATGCATCGGCGCATCCACCATATTCAAAATTTTTAATAATTACCATTAACAAAGATTAATTAATTTAACAAAGAAATTACTTTGTCCTGTCTCTCATCATTTTACCGTTTCATGGCTTACTTCTCTCATCCTTTATATTTTTGTTCTTTATCCTTTTATCGTTTCGCGTTTTGATTCTTTATCATTTTGCTTTTTATTTATTCGTGCTTTGGTTGTTTCGCTGTTTCATATTTTCGTCTTTTCGCCCTTTATACTCTCATTCCTTTTGTTCTTTTATCCTATTGTCCTTTTGGCTTTCAATTATTTCATACTTTCGTTTTCTATCTTTTTGTCCTTTACTCTTTAATCATTTATGCATTATTCCCTTATTCTTTTGACCCTTTAATTCATTTTCGTCTTTCCTGTGTCCCTTTATTCTTTTATACTTTATATTTATATCCTGAATCCAATCATCTCTTATTCTATGACCTTTTCATAGTTGCATTCTATTAACCGTCAATATTTTTAGTCTTGTTCTCATTCCGGATTCTTTCATTATCGTGTTCTTTAACTTTTTTGTTATTTCATCTTTTCGGTTTTTACCCTTCATTCTCCCTTTTTGATTAATTAGATTTTTAAAAACTTTGTTTTTTATCCTTTAACCTTTCATCATTCTCCTTTTTATCCTTGAATTATTTTGTTCTTGCCCTTTCCGTTCTTTTACTAATTATTCTTGCTCTTATCTTTTATCCCTTTATCCTTTGTACTTTTGTCTTTTCAGTCTTTCGTTTTTTCTCCTTTTATCTCTTATCTCTTTGACCTTTCACACTTTTTTACTTTCATTATTTGTTCATCCTTTCAGTGTTTCGCCTTTTGGTTCTTTTACATTTTGTTTCACTGTTTCATATTTCCTTGCTTTCACTACTGTTTCATGCCACCATTTGTGCACTTTTACTCATCCGTTTATCCTTTGTTATTTTATTATTTCATACTTTCGTCTTCTATTTTTTAATCCTTTACTCTTTACTCATTAATGAATTATTGCTTTATTATTTTGTTGTTTGCACCCTTTCCTTCATTTTCGTCTTTGCTTTGTTTCTTTATCCTTAATGGTCCTTAATCCAATCATCTCTTATTCTTTGACCATTTGATAGTTTCACTCCTATCACCGTTTGTCTTTTTAGTCTTAATCTTTTCGTTCTTTATCCTCATTCCTGATTCTTTCATTATCATATTTTTTCGTTTTTTCGGTTTTTATCCTATATTCTCCCTTCCTTCTTCACTGATTACATTTTTAAAACTTTAGTT
This sequence comes from Diaperis boleti, assembly GCA_963583935.1. NCBI lineage: Eukaryota > Metazoa > Arthropoda > Insecta > Coleoptera > Tenebrionidae > Diaperis > Diaperis boleti. The sequence continues at coordinate 15,891,138 of OY757244.1, read as the reverse complement.
CTTTATCTATTTATTTTGGTCCTTTAATCTTTCATCCTTTTTCTACTGAGTCATTTACGATACACTATAGCGTGTCATAACATTTTTTTAATATTGGCATCAATCTTGGTAATCCTAACCTATACTTCGCTATGAACTCCAAGTGGCTGTCAACAGCTGTCAATCTGAATTATTGGCATTACTATTATTATAGGCACTTGTTTGAGGGGTGGCTTGACGTGCATTTGCGTTACGCGATTTTGTTTGGGGCATTCTGTCTGAGAGTAGCCAAGCTGGTAAAGCTCGGTGTGGTCCACTTGTTTGTGCGGCGAATCGTGTAGATTGGGTTGGGGAGATTGACTTTTGTTTGTGGACGCCGCCGCCGGCGCCGTCATAAACGTTTTTAATGGTATAAGGGTGCGTCGTGGCATTGCAGCTCAAAATACGCTAGAAAAATTGAAGAGCTTCAGAACTCATTTTTGGATGGACAATAATACGAGTATTGACGTTTCAAATTAATTCCGCCTCATAGCCGCCGTTAATGCACCTCGCAGACGTGGCCAAGCGCCGCGAAATTCCCTAGATTGTAAAATTTGATTATTTTGTATAAAAAGTGGCAAAATTGAAAAAAAAAACTGTATGATAACTCGTTTAAAAGACATTTTGTCGCACTTACTCATTTAGTGCACGACGAGTGTAGCGAGTGAAAACCGGGCGTGCGAAAAAATGCTTCTTATAAAACTCGCAACATACTCTAAATTATTTTCTTCGTTCAATCTTTTGTTTGTCTCCTTTATCTCTTTATCCCTTATTCTTTTGTAATTTCAGTTTTTTTTTCCTTTTATTTCTTATCTCTGTGTACCCTCATAATATCATACATATTCTTTCGATTTTCTTTTTCGTGGTTTTATTCTTCCATCGTTTATCCTTTTAGTTTTTCTAATTTCATCCTTTGATTATTTTCCTTTCATTTTTTTATCTTCCTTCTGATTTTGTAATCAATCTTTCCACATTTAATCTTTTCGTGGTTTAAACTTTATCCTTTTGTCCATATATAATAATTATACAGGGTGTCCCAACTAAAATTTGTACCCCCCCAACAATTTCAATTTCGAAAGACTCAGAAGAAAACGCTCGAACAGGTCAATTTTGTTATCAAGGGGGACCAAATTCTACCAAACCTTCAAGTCTTAGATCCCACCTCTTGAACCAGGGGAGCCACCCCCTCAAAAAATTTAAATGGCATGGGGGTCGTGTGATACATCATTTTAAAGCTTATTCAATTCCCTATTCAGACCTACATTTATCGATTCCTTTCTACAAAAGAAAAACATGAAATCGATATTTTCCAAATCTACATAAAATACTCAACTAAAATTTGTACCCCTCAACCATTTCAATTTCGAAACATTTAGCAGAAAACACTCAAACAGATCAATTTTGTTATTAAGGGGGGCCAAATTGTCCCAAACTTCCAAGTTTTAGATCTCACCCCTTTAGCCAGGGGAGGCACCACCTTAAAAAATTTAATTGGCATGGGGGGGCGTGCGATACATCATTTTAAAGCTTATTCAATTCTCTATCCAAACCTACTTTTATCTATTCGTTTTTGCAAAAAAGAGCATAAGAATTTGTTATTTTCCAAATCTACATAAAATACTCTTGATTTGGAAAAAAACAAATTTGTTTTTTTTTTTTTTGTAGAAACAAATCGATAAAAGTAGATCTGGATAGCGAATTGAATAAGCTTTAAAATGATGTATCACACGACCCCCAATGCCATTTAATTTTTTTAAGAGGGTGGCTTCCCTGGCTAAAGGGGTGAGATCTAAGAGTTGAAAGTTTGGTACAATTGGGTCCCCCTTGATAACAAAATTGCACTGTTCGAGCGTTTTCTTCTGAGTTTTTCGAAATTGGAATTGTTGGGGAGTACAAATTTTAGTTGAGTATTTTATGTAGATTTGGAAAATATCGAATTCATGAATTTTTTTGTAGAAAGGAATCGATAAATGTATATTTGGATAGAGAATTGAATAAGCTTTAAAATGATGTATCACACGACCTCTCATGCCATTTAAATTTTTTAAGGAGGTGGCTCCCCTGGTTCAAGGGGTGGGATCTAAGACTTGAAAGTTTGGTAGAATTTGGTTCCCCTTGATAACAAAATTGACCTGTTTGAGCGTTTTCTTCTGAGTCTTTCGAAATTGGAATTGTTGGGGGGTACAAATTTTAGTTGGGACACCCGATATACCTACATCTGTTCATTCGTTGGGTTCTTAAACTTTCGTTTTTTATTTTTTGGCCCTTTATACTTTTATTCTTTAATCTTCTACTCCTTGTCCTTTCATCCTTTTTCTTTTTATATTTAATTGTTTTATTTTTTTAATCTTTTGTTAATTTGATTTTTCCACCTTTTATATTTTCATCCTATTGTCCTTTATATTTATCAACTCATCCCTTTGTTTTTCGTCGTTTTCAAATGGTATCGAAGGAATATCCAATCCATGCCAGTTATAGCTGAACTGCGCACAAGTAGCTTTGACACTCAACTAAAATATCTTTAACAGGGCTCCTATTTACCAAAAAATGTATCCAAGTGTGATTTTGGATATTTCTACTAGCGAAACGCGGCAGGCGTTGCAATGCCAAAAAAAAATAAAAAACACTCTTATTGGTACGTTACCAAGTTGAAATAATTTGTTGCTTTAACAATAATTTGAAGTTTGACTGACAGGTACGCGTCACCTGTTGTTTGGCAGGTAAACAACAAACTGAAGCGATCTACTTTAGTGTCATTGTTTTTCACGTTTCTGCGACATGCTATGGGATGGCCGCATTGGATTGAACAAAAGAAATTGTTAATAACTGTTCCACATTATAACTTTATTTTTGTGACTCAGAAACCTTTCCTCGCATATCAACAAAAAATTGGCAAAGTTTCAGTGCACTCGGATGAACGGTTTGCTCAGGCCTAAAGGACGAACACATTAACACATTAATTTTTATATTATAGATTGTCTGCTACTTCACTTGTAATGTTACCCATTATTATCTTTTTGAGCTCTCAATTTTTGCTCGACCAGATTAAGAAAACTACCCTCTTGTTGCAGTTCCTCCGCACCAGCTGCTGGTGTACGACAACTCGGGCCGAGACATCGCCGGAGTGGTGGGTCCCCTCGAAGAAGGCGCCGATCTGATCCTGACCTGCGAGGTTCGAGGAGGTAACGATTTCTCTATTCATTCCCGTAACGCAAAAACCTGCCGGCTTTAATTAATGCAAGCGAGCCACTCAAAATCCCTTTAATTACAGCGGGAGATATGAGCAGCCGTTCAGGTAATTTCAACTTTACGCTGTACACATAATTTTATAAAATATCGCTTTCGTTATACTGGCGTTTCTTTAAGTTCGCCCCGACGCGCCGAACCTGGGGAATTAATTAAGTAATTAAAAAACTTATAGTGACATCCCGCCATTTTACGGCACCCATGCTAAACAGCGGCTGACTAATTAAATTCCGGGAGGAAAAAAGGGTTTAGGGATCTTAGAAGTGGGATTGTTTATTTCGGTTGCGTTGACACCAGGGGGGCTTTTCACGTCATGAATAATTATGTTGGAGCTCTTTTATTGTGAGAATGCAAATCAAGTAGAAACGGTGTTATCCAAAAATCCTTAATGGAGATATTTAACATTAAAGTGAGAATCTGCAAGAACGTTTTATTATTTATTCTTCACAAAAACTATATACAAACTCGCATTCAGTGTAAATATTATCATGAATAAAATATAATAAAATCTCCACTTAATTAACTTCAACTGGTATTAACACAAACAAAACGGATCAAGTTCATGAATCGAATTTCTCTTTAACTGGTTTATTACACATGATTTTAATTCAATAAATGCAAATGGAAGTTAAACAGTTCTTGGTAATTTTATGTAAAGAGAAGGAACACGATTCAGTGTAAATTTTTCTTAAAAAAATGTAGCACAGACCGTATCCAGTAAAACCACCAATGTTTTTAACACGAACGTCATTATATCCTGTTCCCCATGTTCGGTAAATATATGACCACCCATTAATATGTCAAAATATTGTCCTGCGAATATTAGATAATTTATAGGTGCTCCAACAGAACATCGGTTTAACACCAAATTTTCAATATTGCCGATTGAGAGCAGATTATATTTTTAAAGCGCGATATTGTTTACTCTCTTTTTATTACCCATCAATTCAGTCCGAATTTCTTCTCTTCTCCACCAAATCATGTAATTTTTATAACAATTATTGACGCTCCACTTGTGCTTGTGACTGTTCAATAACCACCAGAAAGCGCACAAACAGTTGAGTCAACAATGTTTAACTTAGAGGAATTGTATTTGTGAATAAACAACTTAAATTAATTTTAACTCCGACACAAAAACAATACTTATTACGTGACTTGACTGAAAACTACCAAATACTTGACTTCGTAACCGTGCTGCCAGTACTGGACTGAAAAACTCGATAAAGTTATGGATATGTACCTACTACGAAACTACTAAAAAAAAGTAAGGAATTCAACACTAGACATTAAGGATCCCGTAAGTGTGAATTTGTCTCCTAGACGGCCATCAATTATTTCGGTTTCATTGACCGCAATGGAACGACCATCTATTATGCACGGGTGATAGACGGCGGAGAAGAGACGCCCTTCTTATCACATCTTTATCTACTCTTGTGCATGTTTGATGAAAGAGCACACCTGAGGATAACAACTCAAAGTAATGGCTGGCTCTAGATTTTGACAATGAGGTTTAGCTCTTGTTACAGGGAGAAGGTGGGTGCTGTAAACATCAAATATTCGTGCTGCGCGCAATTAAGGACGAGACGCAGGATGACTTTGAGATGGGGGGACTGCTTGGAATTATTCAAACGGTTTTGGAGACAGGAGTGTACATGCAGTAAAAGGACAGTGGCAAAAAATTAAACACATCCAAGTGTAATTATTACGAAATAAAATATGAGATGAAAAAATGGTAAACTGACCTGGATTACACGAAACAATATTGCGAGTGGGTTTTTCCAAATTTATAAACATTGCACAAAATTTCTCAGAACTCTTTATAGCCATTCAAGAATTCATTTTCGGGGCCACTGCACGATGCCTCAAAATCCCTTAAAATTTTGTCAATAATTCACAATTCTATAGAGCGGCTTCGTGAGACATTTTCTTCATTTTGCATCTTATATGTGGCCCAAAAAGTGTCAAAAATTATTGCTCGACTATTTTTAAATGTACGAACCTCATCCTTAAGAAGTAGGTTGATTAAAAACAGGGACTCTTTAAGACTATTTAAAAAAAAATCTATACGTTTTCGCTGCTTTTCGGGATTTCCCTGGACATCTTTCAGGTACTAATAATAAATCTTTATTTGCCCTACGGGCTTTCTGATTCCTATACATATACAAGTAAACTTAACAATTATAATAATAAAAAAACTAAATAAAATTCTCTATTTCTTCTCCCCTCCCCTTACCTCTTCTCCTTTCTCCCTCCTCTTCCATACCTCTTTCATCCATTTAATTTCCCTTCCATCTACATTCAGTATTTCCTCTCTTTCTTTCCTCTCTCTTTGCTTCATCTCACTGCACTCGTTCCACATATGCTCAATCGTCTTTCTTTCCTCATAGCACATTCTACACATTCTTCCACCATCTTCTGCCCAATACCTATTTTTTCTCTCTTCATTTCTGCACCTAAACCTAGCCATCATCTTTCTTTCTTTCTCGCTCTCCCTCCCCAAATACTTCGGTACTTCCTCGATCATGCATCTTCCGTACTTCCCGTTGTATCTGGATTCTCTAATTCTTTCTCTCCTCTCTTGTCTATCCGTATCCTTATCTCTTTCACTTAGTTCTACATTCATCCACACGCCTCTTTCTCTCAGTCTCTCTATTTCTTTGCTTGCATACCCATTCCTCCTATAGTAATTCTCCCTATCATTCTCCTCTGAATTCTTCTTTTTTTCTCTCCAGCACTCCTTTAGTATCCTACATTCTTTCCTCCCTTCCATCCTGTCTTCGAACTTGACCGCTCTTTTTCCCGCTTTCACTCTCAACCTATTCCTCTTGCATTCTTCTCTCTTCTCTCACTATGTACCCTGGCGTTTCTCTCGCCACCCCTAGCACCCACCTCAGATCTTTCTCCTGCACCCTCTCTATCTCTTCTTGTTCTTTCCATCCCCAGACCTCTGCTCCGTACAACAACACGCTTTCAATAAGACTTTCAAACATCATCATTCTCCTCTTAAAATCGCCTGCCCACCTTCTCTCTCCTATTCCCCATACAGCTCCTATCACCTTGTTCGCTTTTCTTGCCAGTTCTCTAATATGTGCCTTATCTGTGGCTCTTTCATTGAACACATACCCCAAGTATTTAAATTCTTTTACTTGTTCTATTACTTTTCCCTCCCACCTCCAATCACTCTCTACGTTCTTCCTCTTTCTCTTATTGAACACCAGCATTTTTGTTTTCTCTACATTCACTTCTAGTCTTTTCTTCTTCACATATTTTCCTAAACTCTTTATCATTTCCTTCATTTCTCTTTCACTCTTTGCCACCATTCCCACATCATCCGCAAACGCCAGGCTCCACACTTTTTTTCTACCTACCACACACCCCCCGGTTGTGCTCTCTCTAACATTCCGTCCATATCTGCCATATACATCGTGAACAACAAGGGGCTGAGCGGGCAACCTTGCCTCACTCCCTTTGTTGTCACAAACCATTCACTTTCCTTCTCCCCTACCTTCACTTTACTTTTTGTCTTCTCATATATCTCCTCCACCTTTCTTACAAGCCATTCATTTACCCCTTTCTCCCTCAAGCACTCAAACATCCTCTCTCTGTCCACCTTGTCAAACACCGCCTTGAAGTCTACGAATAATGCATAAACCATCCCCCCTTTCTTCTTTAACTCACTCTTCGTCAAATGGTCCAGGATGTATACATTATCCATAGTTCCCCTCCCCTCTCTAAATCCTGCTTGGCTGTCTGGTAATGCTCCCTTTTCCTCTATCTCTCTGCTCATCCTTTCATTCAGAATTGATGCATACAACTTGTACCCTGTGTTTAGGAGAGTTATCCCTCGGTAATTTTCTACTTTATTTTTCTCCCCTTTTTTCACCCTACCGGGAATCCTTCTCCTCTCCACACCCCATTCATTACCTCCACCAGCCTCTCTAGCACTCTTCTCGTCCCATACATCCACGACTCATTCTGTATTCTATCCCTCCCTGGTGCCTTCCCTTTCCTCAGTTTCTTCACATGCTTCTCCACCTCTTCCATTGTAATTTCTTCTCCTTCAGGTTCTACTCGGTTTCTCTTCGTCTCTATTTCCGTTTCCTTTTTTTCCTTTTCTCCGTCCAGCAGCCTCATGAAGTACTCCTCCCACTCATTCATCGTTATCTCCTCGCCCCCATTTTCTTTTTTCTTTCTCTCTCTATTAATATAGTTCCATACCTCCTTCTCTGTTCTTATTGCTTTTATCTCTTCCTCCGCTCTCTCCTTCTTCTGCCTCTTCTTCTCCCTGCATGTCTCTCTGTATCTTCTTTTCGCTTCTAACAAGCCACTTCTGTTCCCTTTAGTCTTTCTCCATTTTCTTAGTTCTTTTATTGCTTCCTTTTTACGTTGCTCACATTCTTTGTCCCACCATTTATTCTTTCTTTTTGTTCCTCCACCTCTTACTGTTATTTCTCTTTTTGTCGCTGCTTTTTCCATTATTTCTACCAATTCTTTCTCCTTTTCCCTACTTCTTGTTCTTTAAATCTTGCTTTTTCCAGTCTTCTCTTATACTCTTCCACCCCTTGCTCGTCCCATACTTTAATTATCACCTTCCGCATTTCCTCTATTTTTTCTTCTCCTCCTCTCTTCTCTCTCCCCCTTCCTATACTTATCTCTACATTTACTGTCTATTTTAACGTTTCTCACCATGTGACCTTCCTCTTCTCCCTTCTTTTTAGTATTCTCTTTTATTCCTTTTTTTACCCCTGTTATTATTCCCCCTGCTGCTCTTCCTTTTTTCTTTCCCCTTCTCGCCCCTTGCCATTCCAACTTGACCTCCTTTGGTAACAGTTTTTCTATTTTTTCCCAGCTTTCTGACCATGTTTCTGTTAATCCAACAATATCGAACTCCTTCACATAGTCCCAAAAATCTTCTTCTTTTTTCCCTAGTCCCGCTACATTCCAAAATAGTGCCCTCACCCCTATTTTTCTCGTTACCTTCTTTGATTTCCCCCTTCCTTCCTTAGTTTCCCTCCTACTTCCTTCTTTGTTTCTTTTTTCCCGTTTTATTGTCCTTTTTACTTTGCCGTTGTCCCCCTTTTTCCCTCCTCCCCTTCTTCTTCTTATTGGAAAACCTCTAGTCTCTCTCTCTCTTTTCATTCCATCTCCATTGCTCCCCGTCCACTATTAATTTCCTGAATCCCACTCTTACTTCTTTCCCTTCTTCCCTTTTTTCCTTCGCCATACTTCTTAGTTTCTTCTGTAAATCTCTTTCTTTCTTTGTGAGGTCGTTGTCTATGTATATCCCCCTTGTTTCCCTCTTCTCCCTCAATTTTCCTTTGTGCTTCATTATTCTTTCCTTCTCACCCCATCCCTCCATCTCCACCAATACTTGATCCTTGTTAATCCTGTAACAATCTTTTACTTTACTATCCTCTACATTTTCCTTCAAAAACTTCTCTACATCCTCTTTTTTTACATGACTTTTTCTTTCCCCATCCCATCCTGTTATCACGATGTTGTTCTTCCTCTTTCTTCTCTCTTCGATTTCCATTCTCTCTTCCAGCTTTTCCACTCTCTCCTTCCACCAGTCTCTCTCTCCTTCCCATCTCTTCTCCTTCTCTTTAAATTCTTCTCTCTGCCTCTCTATCTCTCTCTTGAGTTCCTTGTTTTCTCGTCTTATTTCTTTCATCTCCTCCTTCAACTCTTGCAACATCTCCAATATGTTTTTTTCCATCTCTGTGTCCGTTTCCTTCTCTTTCTCTGATGTCTTCTGTGTTTTCTTTACTCCAGGAGACCTCGCCGTCTTTTTACTTTTTTGAAAAAATTTCTCTTCCTCCTCTTCTTGTTTTTCTGTTCTACCCTCCTCTTTTCTCTTTCTTTTCCTTTCCTCCAGGTAAGAGTCCAGGCTTCCCTGACTGGGCGAGCGGTTTCTATCGTCTTTGTTCATCCGCTTCCTGTGGCGCCTCCTAGATGTCGTTATGTTCCGGCTTCGCCGATTTATTCTTTTTCCTGACTATATCTCCTCTTCCCTGTCCAATTCTTTCTTCCTACCTTTCTCTAATACCTCTTCTCGCTTTTCTCAATATCTTCTCTAATTTTTTCTTTATATTACCTTCTATTTCTCTATCTTTCGCTACTTAACCTCTCTACCACATGTTTACCTTCAGCTCGGTAATACAGGAATCATCTTTCAGGTACTTTAAGTACTGTTGAAATGACTTCATGGTTCATAAGAAATCTTTACGAAATCAAGAATTATTCAATAATCTGGATAATGTTTCAGGATTTCTCATAATTTTCCAGAAGGATGATTCAAAATTGCTTAGGATTGCTGAAGACTATTCAGAACATTCCAGAAGTCATCAGGACTCTTCATAATTTTTCAGGATTCTCTACCGTTTCGTCTGAGGATATAAACAATATTATAGTTACTTCTTCGTCCAGTGAAAATATTCTATATCAATGATACGATCAACTAAAACTGACAAATTTCCAGGCTCATAGTTTAAAGAGAACTTAGTTTTGTAAGCTCTTTTACTCGACTTTTACATAACCTTCAGATTGTCTACGACTTCTTGTAACCTGGGCCCAACACGGACGAGATATCAAATACTACTCTTACTTTAGATGTACTAGGAATTTTCCTTTAAATTCTCCTGATGATGGCACCTTTCTCATGTGTCTTGACTCATTTCTTACAACAACCTCGATTAAAAAATTAATAACCTAAGCTGGTGCAACGATTATTTTAGTTTTAACTTAAACTACTCAACAAAGAAATAAGAGCACATAATTATTTCATTGACTGAAAATGGACCGGTTTCGGTCTTATTAGACCTGATCTGTAGTCTTTTATTGCTGCAGTTAAAAAAAAACTGTATTACCGACTGATGCAGCAACACGTGGTGCAGACCAAAATGAATTAAATGTAGAGAAAAGGACAGAGAAAATTGAAGAAAAAAGCAAAAAAGGAGAAGAGATATACCAACGAAAGAATGAAGAGGATAAGGGGGTTGGAAAGAGAAAGAAATAATCTTGAGGAAGATATTTTTATCAAATTCAAATAGCAGCTACATCTATGAGACACTAGAGCAAGCCTATGAACAAAGAAAGTAGATAGAAACCGGTCGTTTAGCCAGGGAAGTTTAGCTGCGTTTCCGGAATAAAAGAAAAAGTAAACGAATAGGGTAGGGCGCAACAGGAAGACAAGAAGAGGAAGAAGAAAAGATATTTCAAATAAGTAAAATAACGGATTGGCAGAAGCAGATAAGAAAATTTACTGTGAAATGGAGACAATCATGGAGACATTGGAAGAAATTAAAAGGGAACTAAATGAAGAAATGAAGAAAGTACTAGTAGAAAGAAAGAAAGAAACAGATGATAAAGACCTCACAAAGCAAGAGAGTTACAGAAGAACAAAGGAGAGGGCACTATTTTGGCTGGTAGCTGGATTAAGAAAAAACGAACAAGATTTCTGGAACTATGTGAGTCTATTATTCGAGATAGTGTGATTTGTCTTAATTTCTGAAATATTTTGATTCATTCCTGATTTGTGCTTTCCGCTGTTTCCTGCCTCATCTCATCTCAAATTTTTTACTGATTCCATTATGATTTTTTATTTCCCCTGATTTCTACTGATTCCGTTTAATTCCTCTTAATTTGTGTTCATTTTTACTTTTATTTCTGATATTTGATTTGTGATTTCTGATCCTCATTTATCATTGCTCTGATTTCCTCAGAGTAATCCTGATTTTTGGTTCTTGATTCTTAGTCCTCATTCGTAATTTATTTTAATTTATCTTTATTCCGGAATATTGTTGATTTTAGAAGACTTTTTCATGATTCTTTTGTCTTCTCCTAGTTGCCTACTAAGACCCAGTGGCTGCTCCTAATTTCTGGTTTCTGCTCATTTTCATCCTGGTCTCTATTTCCATTTGATTTCACTAGATTCCAGTCCTGTTCCCTCCAATTCGTTTTAATTTTCCTTTCTTAGAATCAACAAAAGACAAAAAGCAACAATCATGAATCCAATTCATTCTCAAATCAAATGGAATCGGAAATTGGGAAAAACCAAAAAATCGAAAATTTAAGGAAATTGGAAATTGTTCAAAAATAATCAAGGAATTGTGAGAAATCAGAAGAACTAACGAAGAATGATTAGAATCAACGATCATAAATCACAAAATTATATTTCGAAATAACAGTGACCAGGAGGAATTAAAGGGAATCAAAAGCAATCGAAATTAGGTGGAATAAAGAGTCATTTAGAATCAAGACAAATCAGGAGAGATTTGAAGGAATCGACAAGAATCAAAAATGGCAAATGAAGAAAGGGTCGAGAAGCATCGAAAGATCGAGTAATTATGAATCAGCAGAAAGGATCGTGATGAATTGGGCAATGAGAGATGAGAATTCGCAGATAGGTTATAATTAGGAATCAAAAGTTTTTCCTAATTGTTCTCAACTCTCTCTCATTTTCTAATTTCTGTGGAGTCTTCGCGATCTGTAAATTCTCATTTTACATTTCGCACTTAAACATTCTCGTACTTCATCCGATTCGTTTCGATGTTTGTTGATTCGCACTTTTTATTTCCTCTGATTCTTTTTGTTTCTTCCTTATTTCTCATCGTTTCTTTTTTGTCCTCTTGACCTGCCTTAATTTTTGCTTCTTCTTGATGCAGATTCTTTCTTTCCCTTTCCTCCTGGACTCCATTTGATTCCTATTGATTTCTTATGATATTGCATGTCTCTTGATTCCTCTCTTTCCTCCTAATTCCTATTTATTCCGCATTAGTTGATTCCTCCGTATCCTCATTTGCGTTTGGTCATTTTATTTAAATTTGACCTAACATATAATTTTTCTTAAAATTTAAATATATCTATGTCGAACTCCACAAACTTTAATAACTGTAAGATTACTAATGGTACATGTTTCGGCAGAATACTTCTGCCATCATCAGCCCTTAAAGAATATAAAAAATTATGACATTGACGTAATTTTGAATTAAATTTTTTTTTTTTTTTTTTAAATTTAATTCAAAATTACGTCAATGTCATAATTTTTTATATTCTTTAAGGGCTGATGATGGCAGAAGTATTCTGCCGAAACATGTACCATTAGTAATCTTACAGTTATTAAAGTTTGTGGAGTTCGACATAGATATATTTAAATTTTAAGAAAAATTATATGTTAGGTCAAATTTAAATAAAATGACCAAACGCAAATGAGGATACGGAGGAATCAACTAATGCGGAATAAATAGGAATTAGGAGGAAAGAGAGGAATCAAGAGACATGCAATATCATAAGAAATCAATAGGAATCAAATGGAGTCCAGGAGGAAAGGGAAAGAAAGAATCTGCATCAAGAAGAAGCAAAAATTAAGGCAGGTCAAGAGGACAAAAAAGAAACGATGAGAAATAAGGAAGAAACAAAAAGAATCAGAGGAAATAAAAAGTGCGAATCAACAAACATCGAAACGAATCGGATGAAGTACGAGAATGTTTAAGTGCGAAATGTAAAATGAGAATTTACAGATCGCGAAGACTCCACAGAAATTAGAAAATGAGAGAGAGTTGAGAACAATTAGGAAAAACTTTTGATTCCTAATTATAACCTATCTGCGAATTCTCATCTCTCATTGCCCAATTCATCACGATCCTTTCTGCTGATTCATAATTACTCGATCTTTCGATGCTTCTCGACCCTTTCTTCATTTGCCATTTTTGATTCTTGTCGATTCCTTCAAATCTCTCCTGATTTTTCTTGATTCTAAATGACTCTTTATTCCACCTAATTTCGATTGCTTTTGATTCCCTTTAATTCCTCCTGGTCACTGTTATTTCGAAATATAATTTTGTGATTTATGATCGTTGATTCTAATCATTCTTCGTTAGTTCTTCTGATTTCTCACAATTCCTTGATTATTTTTGAACAATTTCCAATTTCCTTAAATTTTCGATTTTTTGGTTTTTCCCAATTTCCGATTCCATTTGATTTGAGAATGAATTGGATTCATGATTGTTGCTTTTTGTCTTTTGTTGATTCTAAGAAAGGAAAATTAAAACGAATTGGAGGGAACAGGACTGGAATCTAGTGAAATCAAATGGAAATAGAGACCAGGATGAAAATGAGCAGAAACCAGAAATTAGGAGCAGCCACTGGGTCTTAGTAGGCAACTAGGAGAAGACAAAAGAATCATGAAAAAGTCTTCTAAAATCAACAATATTCCGGAATAAAGATAAATTAAAATAAATTACGAATGAGGACTAAGAATCAAGAACCAAAAATCAGGATTACTCTGAGGAAATCAGAGCAATGATAAATGAGGATCAGAAATCACAAATCAAATATCAGAAATAAAAGTAAAAATGAACACAAATTAAGAGGAATTAAACGGAATCAGTAGAAATCAGGGGAAATAAAAAATCATAATGGAATCAGTAAAAAATTTGAGATGAGATGAGGCAGGAAACAGCGGAAAGCACAAATCAGGAATGAATCAAAATATTTCAGAAATTAAGACAAATCACACTATCTCGAATAATAGACTCACATAGTTCCAGAAATCTTGTTCGTTTTTTCTTAATCCAGCTACCAGCCAAAATAGTGCCCTCTCCTTTGTTCTTCTGTAACTCTCTTGCTTTGTGAGGTCTTTATCATCTGTTTCTTTCTTTCTTTCTACTAGTACTTTCTTCATTTCTTCATTTAGTTCCCTTTTAATTTCTTCCAATGTCTCCATGATTGTCTCCATTTCACAGTAAATTTTCTTATCTGCTTCTGCCAATCCGTTATTTTACTTATTTGAAATATCTTTTCTTCTTCCTCTTCTTGTCTTCCTGTTGCGCCCTACCCTATTCGTTTACTTTTTCTTTTATTCCGGAAACGCAGCTAAACTTCCCTGGCTAAACGACCGGTTTCTATCTACTTTCTTTGTTCATAGGCTTGCTCTAGTGTCTCATAGATGTAGCTGCTATTTGAATTTGATAAAAATATCTTCCTCAAGATTATTTCTTTCTCTTTCCAACCCCCTTATCCTCTTCATTCTTTCGTTGGTATATCTCTTCTCCTTTTTTGCTTTTTTCTTCAATTTTCTCTGTCCTTTTCTCTACATTTAATTCATTTTGGTCTGCACCACGTGTTGCTGCATCAGTCGGTAATACAGTTTTTTTTTAACTGCAGCAATAAAAGACTACAGATCAGGTCTAATAAGACCGAAACCGGTCCATTTTCAGTCAATGAAATAATTATGTGCTCTTATTTCTTTGTTGAGTAGTTTAAGTTAAAACTAAAATAATCGTTGCACCAGCTTAGGTTATTAATTTTTTAATCGAGGTTGTTGTAAGAAATGAGTCAAGACACATGAGAAAGGTGCCATCATCAGGAGAATTTAAAGGAAAATTCCTAGTACATCTAAAGTAAGAGTAGTATTTGATATCTCGTCCGTGTTGGGCCCAGGTTACAAGAAGTCGTAGACAATCTGAAGGTTATGTAAAAGTCGAGTAAAAGAGCTTACAAAACTAAGTTCTCTTTAAACTATGAGCCTGGAAATTTGTCAGTTTTAGTTGATCGTATCATTGATATAGAATATTTTCACTGGACGAAGAAGTAACTATAATATTGTTTATATCCTCAGACGAAACGGTAGAGAATCCTGAAAAATTATGAAGAGTCCTGATGACTTCTGGAATGTTCTGAATAGTCCTCAGCAATCCTAAGCAATTTTGAATCATCCTTCTGGAAAATTATGAGAAATCCTGAAACATTATCCAGATTATTGAATAATTCTTGATTTCGTAAAGATTTCTTATGAACCATGAAGTCATTTCAACAGTACTTAAAGTACCTGAAAGATGATTCCTGTATTACCGAGCTGAAGGTAAACATGTGGTAGAGAGGTTAAGTAGCGAAAGATAGAGAAATAGAAGGTAATATAAAGAAAAAATTAGAGAAGATATTGAGAAAAGCGAGAAGAGGTATTAGAGAAAGGTAGGAAGAAAGAATTGGACAGGGAAGAGGAGATATAGTCAGGAAAAAGAATAAATCGGCGAAGCCGGAACATAACGACATCTAGGAGGCGCCACAGGAAGCGGATGAACAAAGACGATAGAAACCGCTCGCCCAGTCAGGGAAGCCTGGACTCTTACCTGGAGGAAAGGAAAAGAAAGAGAAAAGAGGAGGGTAGAACAGAAAAACAAGAAGAGGAGGAAGAGAAATTTTTTCAAAAAAGTAAAAAGACGGCGAGGTCTCCTGGAGTAAAGAAAACACAGAAGACATCAGAGAAAGAGAAGGAAACGGACACAGAGATGGAAAAAAACATATTGGAGATGTTGCAAGAGTTGAAGGAGGAGATGAAAGAAATAAGACGAGAAAACAAGGAACTCAAGAGAGAGATAGAGAGGCAGAGAGAAGAATTTAAAGAGAAGGAGAAGAGATGGGAAGGAGAGAGAGACTGGTGGAAGGAGAGAGTGGAAAAGCTGGAAGAGAAAATGGAAATCGAAGAGAGAAGAAAGAGGAAGAACAACATCGTGATAACAGGATGGGATGGGGAAAGAAAAAGTCATGTAAAAAAAGAGGATGTAGAGAAGTTTTTGAAGGAAAATGTAGAGGATAGTAAAGTAAAAGATTGTTACAGGATTAACAAGGATCAAGTATTGGTGGAGATGGAGGGATGGGGTGAGAAGGAAAGAATAATGAAGCACAAAGGAAAATTGAGGGAGAAGAGGGAAACAAGGGGGATATACATAGACAACGACCTCACAAAGAAAGAAAGAGATTTACAGAAGAAACTAAGAAGTATGGCGAAGGAAAAAAGGGAAGAAGGGAAAGAAGTAAGAGTGGGATTCAGGAAATTAATAGTGGACGGGGAGCAATGGAGATGGAATGAAAAGAGAGAGAGAGACTAGAGGTTTTCCAATAAGAAGAAGAAGGGGAGGAGGGAAAAAGGGGGACAACGGCAAAGTAAAAAGGACAATAAAACGGGAAAAAAGAAACAAAGAAGGAAGTAGGAGGGAAACTAAGGAAGGAAGGGGGAAATCAAAGAAGGTAACGAGAAAAATAGGGGTGAGGGCACTATTTTGGAATGTAGCGGGACTAGGGAAAAAAGAAGAAGATTTTTGGGACTATGTGAAGGAGTTCGATATTGTTGGATTAACAGAAACATGGTCAGAAAGCTGGGAAAAAATAGAAAAACTGTTACCAAAGGAGGTCAAGTTGGAATGGCAAGGGGCGAGAAGGGGAAAGAAAAAAGGAAGAGCAGCAGGGGGAATAATAACAGGGGTAAAAAAAGGAATAAAAGAGAATACTAAAAAGAAGGGAGAAGAGGAAGGTCACATGGTGAGAAACGTTAAAATAGACAGTAAATGTAGAGATAAGTATAGGAAGGGGGAGAGAGAAGAGAGGAGGAGAAGAAAAAATAGAGGAAATGCGGAAGGTGATAATTAAAGTATGGGACGAGCAAGGGGTGGAAGAGTATAAGAGAAGACTGGAAAAAGCAAGATTTAAAGAACAAGAAGTAGGGAAAAGGAGAAAGAATTGGTAGAAATAATGGAAAAAGCAGCGACAAAAAGAGAAATAACAGTAAGAGGTGGAGGAACAAAAAGAAAGAATAAATGGTGGGACAAAGAATGTGAGCAACGTAAAAAGGAAGCAATAAAAGAACTAAGAAAATGGAGAAAGACTAAAGGGAACAGAAGTGGCTTGTTAGAAGCGAAAAGAAGATACAGAGAGACATGCAGGGAGAAGAAGAGGCAGAAGAAGGAGAGAGCGGAGGAAGAGATAAAAGCAATAAGAACAGAGAAGGAGGTATGGAACTATATTAATAGAGAGAGAAAGAAAAAAGAAAATGGGGGCGAGGAGATAACGATGAATGAGTGGGAGGAGTACTTCATGAGGCTGCTGGACGGAGAAAAGGAAAAAAAGGAAACGGAAATAGAGACGAAGAGAAACCGAGTAGAACCTGAAGGAGAAAAAATTACAATGGAAGAGGTGGAGAAGCATGTGAAGAAACTGAGGAAAGGGAAGGCACCAGGGAGGGATAGAATACAGAATGAGTCGTGGATGTATGGGACGAGAAGAGTGCTAGAGAGGCTGGTGGAGGTAATGAATGGGGTGTGGAGAGGAGAAGGATTCCCGGTAGGATGGAGAGAGGGGGTAATTTACCCCATTTACAAAAAAGGGGAGAAAAATAAAGTAGAAAATTACCGAGGGATAACTCTCCTAAACACAGGGTACAAGTTGTATGCATCAATTCTGAATGAAAGGATGAGCAGAGAGATAGAGGAAAGGAAACCAGACAGCCAGACAGCCAAGCAGGATTTAGAGAGGGGAGGGGAACTATGGATAATGTATACATCCTGGACCATTTGACGAAGAGTGAGTTAAAGAAGAAAGGGGGGATGGTTTATGCATTATTCGTTGACTTCAAGGCGGTGTTTGTTGTTTAATTTAAATTTACTCCACTTGGATTTAAGAACATTCTTCTTGTTTATATAATTTTTCATTTCATAATATTTCCTCATTCCACCCGACTCCTTCCTTCCTAATGCAAACTACTGGCAAGCTGAATAACTGAAGAATCTAAACTCGATCTTCGACACACAAACCTATTTCTTTCCTTTTAGTGCCAAAACTTAATCGCACGTGGGCCGGAATCATTCTTGAAAATCATGACCCATGACCCGTGACAACCTAATCAGATGGAACATTCCACACGCGACGAAAAAACCATTCGTTTCGGTGTGTTGCTGCGGGTGTGATCTTTACAAGATACAAACGACCGGAAACGTCGCCATTTTGTGTCCAGACCGACCGTAATTCATTAGTTCTTTGCTCTTCCCGCCGCTCTTTGATAAATACCCAATCTGGCAAGGCCGCAAACACACCTGGAGGTTCGCGTGTCTGCCCGAGTATCGACCAGTGACAACTTATCCTTCACATAACAGTCGGTGTATTACAGGATGTTCGTGCGTTTGTCTCCGGCAATATCAATAAGCCATAAATAACATTTATGTGTTATTTATTAAAACGACAGCGGCATAAAAAACTTCTCTCGAAAGAAAGGATGATTATGTTCCGACTTTAAAGAATTCCCAAACAAACAAAAATAGATTATATTTCGGATCCATTGTTAAAAGTTGCCCGCCTGAAAAACACCTAACTAGCTTTTTCAGGACGGCCGGAAAGTTTGCCGGCCATTATTTCAGGCGCCTCTGAAATTTATTTTATTTAATCCGTCATGCCGGATTTGCTCGGGAAATTTTAAACGGGGGCCCCGTCTTCAACTTTTCCATTACGTACTGGATGTGCTTAAGTGGAACACGAGGGGCCGATTTTTCCAACATAAACTATTTCGTGTTGTTGTAAACAACAAGCACTTCATGACGGTCGATAAAAGCGGAATTTTTCACAAGGAAACCGGCGGTTCGCCCGGAACGCGACATTTCATTCATATTTCAGGTTCTGTTGGCATAATTATCATAAGGTTTTGCATTTCTTTTTTTCTTTGTGCTTCCGGATTTCTAACAAGTGGTTTTTATGCTCGATAATGAAATACGTTTGCTTGCTTTGACTTATGAAAAGGTTTGTCTCCCAAATTAAGTGAAATTGCCCTCTTTAATGACGGCTCTCCTTCGCTTACAAATTTTGACTAAGATTGTTTGAAACACTAAATGTTTTTGAGATTATGACATCAGATATAAAATATATACAATTATTATTTGAAACATACAGGGTCCTAAGTTGAACAGTGTGGTTTCAAGAATACTTTGGAAATTTTGCTAAAACTGTTTGAGAACCGTTAGTAACGGCAAAGATTTATTCAATAAGTAGGGTGTTTTTTGTTGATCGTAAGGCCAACAACTGCACTCAATGTTATCAGTTGTAGAAATTTATTACAAGACAACGGCAACTTTTAGGTCTAGTGAACAAACCGATATGATTCTGCTTTATGGAGTAGCTCGAGGTAATGCTGCAAGTCAAAACGGCTCTATGAAGAACGTTTTCCCGCGCGCCGTATTCTGAACGCGAAAAGGTCAATTAAGACATTTCTATGAATTCTCATCAGGATTATCTTTCTGTTAAGTAGACTCCCCGAAGAAGTAAAATCAGATGTGGTTCCTAACATGCTGTCCAATTAAGTTGCGATATGGTACATTTTCACTTACTTCAGTATTTTCTTCAAGTTTAAATCAAGGTTCAATTGGTATTGCTGTTGGATTTGCTTTTTCCATTTTCAACATCTTTAATAAATCATTCAGTTATTGTTCTTGGCTTAAAATCATTACTCCGTCCTTCCCATTGTGTTCTATTTCTGACTCACCCTTGTTCCCTATGATTAGATCATCCACAAATACGACCATTAGTGTTAGATTTGTTGTTAGACCTCTCAGGTATATAATAAACAATTATAATTATCTGCATTTGCTTTCAGAAAGTTGAGTGATTGAAGATATTTATCTGAACGGAAAATCCAAGCTCGTGGGGCTTGTTTCAATTCATATATTATATGGCTTTATTAAGATGCCAATTTTTTATCACTTTCTTCTATACATCCTTGAGGCTCTTCCATATATATTTCTTCATTCAGTAATACTGCCATTAAGAAATGCAGTTTTGACATCCATTTGATGAAAAATACATTCATTTTGATTTCCATAAGCCAATGAAGTTTGTAGTGAGATAGTTTGGCTACAGGTGCATGGGTTTCTGTGTAGTCAATTCCTTACTTTTGTTGAAATCTTTTGCTACTATTGTATTGTACTCTGGGGTCGTAGGGCGATTCAGCCTCTCAGAACGTCGACCATCGTTGTTGTCTTTTGTTCAACCCTACTCGCATTTATGTTCTCAGGAATCCTAGTTTCTTTGCAAAGTTCAGGATCTCCCTAAGAGGCCTCTTCTTCACTTCTTCTTTCTTTCTTTTGAATAGGCCTGTAATGAGCCTAATTTCTTTCTTGGATAAGAAGAGAAGCTTTTTAACATTCTCTGGCGACTACTCGATAAATTTCTTTTCTTGTATTTTACCTGGGACATTGTTCCAGTGAGACCTTGTGGCCTCCTTTTCCCAATTTTGGACTGCCGTCTTAATGTGTGTCGTTAGGCCACAAAACGGTTCTATGGAAGAAGCTTCTGCGCCTTGTCTAGCAAGTTTGTCGGCTTTCGGCATTTCCTGCTATTCTCTCATGTCCAGGTACCCAACTTAGAGTTACTTTTTTGTTTCTACCCAGTTCTTTGAGGGACTGTCTGCACTCCCAGGCGACTAAAGATTTGGTGATGTGTCCTTGAAGTCCCTTAATCGCAGCTTGACTGTCAGACAGTATATATATTTGTCTGGTCTTCATTTTCCTGCCTAAGCATTCTTGGGCACATATATCTATCGCAAGTTTCTCAGCTTGCGTAATTATCGGTCCAGTCCCCAAGGCTATTGATGAACTATATTTCGGGCCGTAGACGCCTATGCCGCGCCGGTACCTTTTTCAGTCTTTGATCCATCTGTGTACCAGATAGAGGAGCTTTGACCTATTGCTGCTATTTGACTTCTTGCCATGTGGCGGTCTTTAATGACCACTTCCTATGGTCTTACATCCAGTGGTTTTTCAATTATGTCTGGCTGTATAAAATCCAGAATTCTAAGGTGACCCACTCTGTCACCTGGTTTTAATTTCTTGGCTGTAGTTTCCTCAGTTTGTCCATCATACTAGAGACGCGTATCAGACGATGGGCCTTATAACTGTATGGTATGACCATCTAATCATCTGCGGTTTTAGTCCCCAGGTATTGCCAAACAGTCTGCGACAGGCCCAAAAGGCCTTAATTGCTTTGGCAATAGTTTCCACAACATGTTCTTTCCAATTTAGTTTATAGTCCAGGGTGACCCCTAGATACTTCAATTGCTTGGAAAGTAGTTAGTGGAAAGTATGTAGTTGGTGCTTTTAGATTTAGCTTTCTACCTTTGCAAAATGGAACCATGATAGTTTTCTTAGGATTTACACTCAGTTCCTCCATTCTGCACCATCTGTGGATTATTTTTAGGCCTTCCTGCATTAGGCTTGATATAATTCCTTCATGCTTCCCTCTGATTAAGATGACGAGGTCGTCCGCATACCCTACTACATCATAACCTTTTTCCGTTAATTTTTTAAGTAGTGAGTCCACTACGATTGACCACAGCAGAGGCGATAGCACCCCACCTGTCGGCAGCCCTTTGCTGTGGTTATCGATGTTTCCTCTCCACCCAGCAAAGCCATTACCATGCGGCTCTTCAGCATTTCTTCTATCCATCGAGTTGTGGACGTTTCAACGCTGAATTTTTCTGCTGCTCTTTTTATACACATGTGTGAGGTGTTATCAATGCACCCTCTATGTCTATAAATATTTCAACAGCAATTTCCTTAGCCTCAATAGATTTTTCCACTCTTTTCACCAGGTGGTGTAGAGTATCTACTGTCTGGTAGGCAAACTGATTTTTGTGAAGTGTCGCTTTTTCCACGAGTTCGCTTCTCGTGTGGATATCCACAATTTTCTCCATAGTCTTTAGGAGAAAGGAAAACAGAATTATTGGGCGATAAGATTTGGCCTCTCCTGGAGGCCTTTTTCCCGTTTTCGGTATAAAGATAACCTTAACCTCTCTCCAAGCCCTCTGTATGTAGCCCAGTGCGTAGCCCATCGGCTTTGAGGATTTTTTTCTAGACAGAGGGCTATAAGGTCTATCCCCTTCTGCAGCAAAACTGGAAAGATCTCATCCTTGGCCGGTGATTTGTAGGGCTGAAATGTATTAATCGCCCATTTCATTTTCTCTAGGGTGAATATTCTCCCTGTCAGACTTCGGCTTTCCCGGTTGGACCTGTGACATCCTCCGGTTAGGGATTCCTCGTCTATGTGGCGTTCAAGATTTTCGACTTCCTTAGACCCAGGAAAGTCTGTCGATGGCAACACTTTTAAACTTCCCTTAGTGTCTTCGTTGTAGGCTCCATCTGGTTGTCTGATGAGCCCAATTGGGTTTGAGGGGTCTTTTGACAGTACTTTTTGAATACGTGTCGCTGGGGCGATATTGTCGATCCCCTCGCAGAAGCCTTCCTCATTTCCCTATTGTACTTGGTGTCGTACCACGTGGTGCGCATTGGCATCGCAGCCCAGAATAAGTTGTTTGTTCCCACTCTTGCGCCAGTCGATGAGGCGTTATACTTCCTCTGGAGGTGCGCTGGCCTCGTCGCCAGGAAAATAGGCCGAAGCTATTATAAAACGCTTCTTTCTTTTTCCCATCTGCAGCTCCACCACAGCTGCAACTAGGTCCCTAGTGATGAACTCTGGAATGGGAACATGATTTATATTTTTCCTGAACATTAGAGCTGTTATTGGATAGTCCTCTAACTCGACTACCATTTAACCAGGGCTCTTGGATTAGCACTATTCTTGATTAACCTCCAGTTAAAGACACTAACTAGATGCTGCCTTTGAGTGCTGAAGGTTAATTTGCAAACACTTGATTCCGTTGAAGAGGATGGTTTAGGTTCCTCAGCAACGGGCTTGGAGTGGCTCTTAGGCTTTTTGGGCCTTCAGAGGTTTAGAGCTTTCCTTTGCTGCCTTGGACTTTTTTGGCGCTATTTGCTTAGGATTTGGTTTCCTCCTCTGTACCGATTTTTTGGTCGGTTTGTTGAGGGGGTTGACCCACGTTTTTTTGCGCCGTCTTTGAAGTCGACTGCTTAGCCTCTTGAGCTTTTTCGGATTTGCTCTTCTTCGGCCGTAGTTGAACTTGGCCGAACTTCTGGTTAACCCGATAGCTCATTTTCTTCAGTCCGGATCTACTGATAAAGTTACCTCCAATGTAATATAATATCAAATATCAAATATCAAATTTGAATTGTTTCGGTTTCAGTAGATATGCAACGCAGCCAAAAATTTTGATGTCTGGTTTCGAACCATACCATAGTTTTGCAGGAGTCTTATTATAAAGAGCTGCTGTAAATCTTTTATTTATGATATATACTGCTGTAAAAACGCTTTCTGACCACATTTTTTAGTGATGTTTTCTTAGCATTAATTGTGAGGATATTCCTTTCTGCTTTCCAAATTTCTGCTGGAGTTGCTTTCATCTTTATTACAAGGGGAGATTTTTATATTATCTACCTAGCCATAGTAATATTTTATTTTTCGATATAAGATCCACTAACGGTTACAGAATTATACCAAAGTTTTTCCAATAAGGCTATACCTTCCACAAAAAATTCTTGACGAACTTCATGGACTCGGCAATTTTCAATTTGGGAGTCCAACGCGTTTACACTTAATTCATTCCTAAATCTTCGTGTAGAATTTTCTACACTGTGGCAATTATGGAAATCCTTATTCTTCGACCACCTAAGACCAATTGTTCAACTTTCTTGATGTTTTCCTTAGCTCTTGCTTCAAGAGCCCTTCCGCATTTTGGGTCTACTCGAACTGATTCCCTACCCTATTGAAATTGCTTAGACCAAAATTTAACCGTAAAATAGGACAGCGCATCTTGCACTTCCTTCTTTCGTCCAACTGAATTTCACTCATTTTTTGTTAGTTAAAGCTTCATAAAAACATCAAGACATTTTGGATCTGCACCAAACTTGATCAGTATGCATTAAACTGTCACAACTACATGATGGCAAAAAATTTCGATCGTCCCTAGTTTTCTTCATGGCTAGGTAGATAATATAAAAATCTCCCCTCGTATTTCATGTTGGGAATCGGCAATACAATGTACCAGTACTCTCTCCTGTTTTAATCGATTTTCTCTGTTGGCCTTTGCTGGATTTTTCACTGCTGTCGATGCATCTGCTGGAATGGCATAATTTTCTTCATCCCATGGCTCTATCTATTAACCCAAATTCTTCAAGTTGAACGGTTATTCGAAATTTCCAATAGCTCGACCACGTTTTTTTTTTTTTCAAGGTTATGATGTGAGATTTTTCCTTCACCTTCTCCACCTAAACCTTGTTCTTAGAAATAAATAGGCAGGTAATTTAGAAGGTTGAAATTAAGAATACCTTTATAATAAATCGCAAATTAATTTTCTTGTATTCTGTGGACTTCTTCTTCTTTCGACAGTCTCTTCACAGATGATAACCGCAAAGTTGCCAACCCAAATTCATATCGCAACAACGTCCCTGTATGAACAATAGACGACCACGTTCAATTCTAGACAAAAAGTAACGACACAGCATGTATTTATAAAAATTTACAGCTAATGCAAATCCATTATTCTGTGCAAAAAAGAAAGCTGCATGTTATGGCATAAATTAGTACCGGGACTCACATCTCTACTACATTATTTTGTTTGGCGTTTCAACAATAACGTTGTATAAATATGTATGAAACTTAGTATGTCTGCTGCTTTGTTTTTGACTACATTATTTAATAGTTAATGTGTGAAACTAGAGGTCTTTGAACCAGTTAAAAACACCCAACATGAATACTTTTTTCTTTGCTTAAACGCACCTGCAATATGCAAATGCCCTTAACATGTGTTCTACTTCAGACGAAGTTTCTACATGGGCGCAGTGCAGTGGTATCTTTGCTACCACTATTTCTCCTTTATTGGACTTTTATAATTTTTAGGTCGAATTCAAGCATCACTTGTTAGGTACATTAGTAGCAACAGATGTCGCAACCATCTAGAACATCCGTGTCTCTGCATTCCCTGGAAGTGTATTTATAACCGAGCTCAAGACAGGAGCGTCGGTTCTAAGTTACAATACAATTTTGTTCGATACAGTATGATAATTTCACTAATAAAATTGACTTGATTTGCAGAACAATGTTTGTGTTTGAGTGGGTGTTTTGATGGCTTGTTACAATTGATCGGAAGCGTTGTTGGTGGAAATTAAGTTTGTTTTAGAAACAAAGAAAATATTGATTTGGAGGAGTTTACAAATTGATTCAATTTATAAACTTTCGAGAGACACGAATTCGGAATTTCGGACGACAGGAAAAGTGTCTGATGGAGATGAAGAGCGAATACGAAAATATTCCAAATGTGATTACAACAGTGATGTTTTCGGATAATTGGTGGCTCTCGTTTTGCCGTGTTATTTATTTATTTGCGCCGGATTTGTGTATAATTTGTAGGGAACGATGTTTTATTTCGAAAATTGGATTCTGTTAGTTTGGAGGTGCCGCGCCGGCTTACTAGGTAATCATGCTCGTATTTGCAACACCTCTCGTGTCGTGCAGACTTACATTACACAAGCGTACATTTGTCATGATTATAACGTCGTTTATAAAGAAGTTCAAGGCTGTTGGGCTATACAACTCTCATTAGAGCCGCTCGTAAAGAAACGCAAGTATCGACGTTGTTCGGTGCGGTAATCGCGCGATTAGGCCCTTTCCCACTATAATTAATTCACTACAAGCGTGTAAACACAAATCCGTCGAGGGCGACATCAATAACGCAAACAAGATAAAAGAAGACAAACGCTGTCAGCCGCCGGAATTAATTTTTCCACAATTGGCACCGCGGCCTGTAATCTGGCCAATTTCGTGACAGTTGATCGTTAGTTATCAAAGGCTCGCCGTAATAAACCCGTCAGGCGTCACTTGGCTCGTTTTTTATGATAATAGTGGTGTACCTACATGCCGGGGATTGTGTATTTGGGGCGCATTTCGGAAGCGGCCGCTCAAATTGCAACTCTGCGCCGCCTTAATGCGTTTCAGATGATGGGATTCTGGAACAGCAGGCTTGGGAGACTCGGAGGGACCGACACTATCAGATAGAAATTGTCTTACTTGCTTTTCTCTTTGCCGTTTTAGGAGAGCCTGCTTTTTATGTAGATGCGTTGCGCGATTCGATTCTAATCTTCGACGGGTCGTTTACGAGATGTAACGCGACCGTCAAGTGGTTGAAAAAGGGATATAACATTGCGACCTGAAGAACTCGGACGATTTGGAAAGTTTATATTGGAAGAAAGAAAGAAATTATATTTTGTCCCGGCATTTTCTGACATACAAACTGTCTTTGACAATTTAGCATTTTTCAAAGCTTATAATCCAAAGTCTACGAAATTTGGATTTAGGTAGACTAGTTAGTAATCCTTTTTATACAGCTGTGTTTAAGGACAAAGTTGTAAAAAAATTAATGGAATCATTTTTACCGATTTTCGAGATCCAGGTGTGTCCCAAAAAGACCAAGTCACATAAATCTGATGTAATCCTAGAAGAATGAGCTTTCTTTGTGAATTTAGGATTTCGAATCTCGGAACGCAATTAACGCGATTAATTTGGTTTCCCACACCTCCAAAAAAAAATCTGCATAAATTATGGACATTCGAATTGGGCTAGTTTAGGTAGAAATTCTATTTGCACATCTGTGCCTGGTGACAAAGTTCTAGCGGACGAAATTACAAAATATTAATCTAATAATAGTGCAGGCAAGCACAACGTCTTCCTTGGTGAGGGGCGACACCTCCTAGCTGAGCTAAAACGGTGCAAATCGGCCTGGCTGCCCAATGGCGCACCTGGGCAATCAACCCATGACCGGTCTCATTCGGATAGGGGCCAAGGTGAAGGTGAAGGTGGGTCTCAGCAGATTTACCGAATAACGCCCATGAGTGGCCCAACACCCTTAGGAATGATCCATCAGGCTATTCGTGTTGAAAATGCCTTCCAACGGAAAATCCCTCCATAAAATTCCACCACCCAAAGCCAGCGACTTGCAGAAGACGAATCTCTCGATAAGAACCTTCGGCGACGAGGCTCTATTCTTCGAGCATTGAGGCTGAGAAAAAATTCTAATGTCGATGTCACGTTGAAAAGATAGACAAAAAGATAAGAACCGCCAGGCAGGATATTTCTCATATTCAGTGTGTGGTGGAATTCATCAAAGAGAGCCTTTAACTCGAAAAATACGGCGCATAGCGCGAGACTTCGCCGGCTCCCCAAAATATGCTGAATGTAGCGGTACTTGCTGTTGAGAAGCAAAACATGTTCCAAACGGATCCTTCGGGGCTCTTCCAACAGCCCAAATCTGTCCCAGAGCAATTGTCGGCGGTGCGAGAGTCGAGGAGTAAGGGAATAATATAAGGAGACGAAACCGTTACGTGAAGGCCCGGCCCTTGCAGAATTCAATTAAAACCAGGTGGTGGTGCAATCCGATAACGCCGAAAGAAATAGGCGAGACCTTTAAGGGAATCAAAAATCGATATCTTTTGGTGGCAAAAATTCCGAAGCACGTATAAGCGTCTGGCCAAGATACTATTACAACCTAAATTGTTGTAACGCTCTGACAAAATTGTGAAGTGTGGATGGTGACACAAAAATACAGTTATGTCCCCAAAAGTCATATAATGAACAATTAAATTAAATACAAGAACTTTCTACAATTAAACGATAATAAAATAACGTGGTGAAGATTGAAATTATAATGACTGGTAACAAGTTGGTTAAATAAATAACTATGAATATGAACGATGAAAATGGAAATATGACAGTTAAATTATGACTAATGCACTACACTTAAAGGTTAAATTACATTAATATGATTACTGAAGTTTACAATTTTTAAATGGCACGTTAATAAACAACTAGATGAATTGATAACACAAAAAAAAAACATTATCTATTACTTATCTTCTGAACAGTATTACGCTTTCCTGCTGGTTTTGGAGCTGTCCTGACAATTTACTTTACTGCTTTCTTGCGAATACTAGGAAATTAAGCCTAATTCCACGTGAAAACTTCGTGAGTTCAGGAAAGAATAAAAGAAGGTGATACAAGAAAGATCCTCGGTAAAGTGCTGGTCAATCTGCCTATTTGATTGAAAGAGAATAGTCAAGGTCTGCACGCAATAAAGTAGTTTTTCTTACCTCTTTTCCCCCAATCGACTCCTAACGATTTTATCCGCTAACGCAATTTAATTATTGAATAACTGAACACCCAGTCGTACTATCCGTATTTACGTGATTCTCTGGAGCTATCTCTTGTCCAGGAGCAAAATTTACGCTAAGATGTTACTTTGCCAGATGTCGTATATTGCCTGTATATTGGTCGCGCGGCAGTGCAAGAACTTATCGTGTTTCTTGTATATGCCGGTTATCTCTAGACGCTGATTCGTTTCTGAACCTGGATGGTGAATGCGCGGGAAAAATCAAATTATAACAGTACTTAATTCCTGGCGGAATGGTAAGCGGCCTATGCCGGAATGGGTTGTCTCGGCCAAAACTACCGGACAACTACACGTCTTAATGTGTGTTATAGACTCTTCCTGTACCCCGAATGTTCTAATCTATTGACCCCGGGTATTCGAGAATTTTCGAATAGCGAGGCTGTCACGCCAGAAAACTTCAATCTTTGAGCTTTATCTTTCCCAAGCACTCCTATATTTGAAAAATTATAAAACATTTGACTGGTTTACGAGAGTTTTGTAATTTGGAACATAATATATAAAGAAGATGGCTTATTCGTATGTCGGAACTCGACATACCCGACATACCCATATCTTCTCGAGCTTCAACAAGCTAACTTTTGAAATAAAGTTTGTACATCGCAGATTATGGCAGATATTAAATCAAGAAGCACCAAAACATACAAGGGCGACTCAAAATCTGCAGAAAAAGCTCTCAGTAAAAACACAGATTTTTGAGCTTTATCTTTTTGAAGGGGTCCTATATTTGAAAAACCCTAAAACATTAAATTTGATTATTTCTCTAGAGTTTTGTAATTTGGAACAGATATAAAAAGAAGTGGCTTATTTGGATATCAGAGCCCGAATGTCCAAACTACATATACTTAACTTCTGTGAGATGAGCTTTCGAAGTAAAAAAAATCATTCCGTCGATCTTCAAGAGATATTCATTTAAGAAGCACCAAAATGAACAAGGGCGACTCAAAATCTCCAAAAAAAGCTTTCAGTGAAAACATTGATTTTTGAGATTTATCTTTTCGGGGCACTCCTATATTAATTGGGTTTCTACGGTTTTGTAATTTGGAGCAAATTTCATATAAAGAGAAGATAGCTTATTCGGATGCCGTCCAATTAGATTAGATTAGATTAGGTGTTGAGGGGTGTGAGGGAATTGCCCCCCCTCACCGACACTTAGAACACACCACGGGCCCATTGTGTCAGCCCCTCGTGTCCCTCATTCCTGTCTCTCATCCAGCCATCTGACACAATCGAAAAAAGCTAGGATGGTTCCCAGCTGGGCCATGTCTTCCCCAGTATGGACTTTCTGGTCGAGGAGAGAGCCGGACATTCCCGTATGATATGTTTGACAGTCTCGTCCTCCTCTAAACACCCCCTACATTGTTGGGTCGTTAACCACCATTCATCACGTGGAGGTGTTTCTTTAGTCTGCAATGTCCGGTCCAGATACTCACCAAAAGGCGGAATCTGTCCCTTGACAAATGCAGAGAGGACTGTCCTCTTTTAAAGCAAGGATTTTTGATAAAAATTTTGCTTTGTCTGCAGCCTGTTATTGCTTCCCATTTAGCACAGTGTCTAGAATGGGTGTCAGTTTTGATCAGGTTTGAGAGGTAGCGGTTGGACGGTCGGATAGGCGGTTCGGTACCATCCGATGTTCCCGTGGCACCCTGTCGACCTAGCTCGTCGGCCTTCTCATTCCCCTCATTACGGTTATATCCTCGAACCCACCTCAACTCAACGACATTGTTTAGGCTATTCTCGACAGTACCAAATGGCAGTCATGTACCACTTGAAAAGTAATCCTACTACTGACCAGAGCCCGCAGAGCTGCTCGACTGTCGCTGAAGAAGCACATCGTCTTTTCACTGACATTGCGCCCAGTGATTTCTGTGGCAGCCCTAAAAATGGCCTCGATCTCCATCTGGAAAATATTGGCACATTCCCCTAGAGTTGCGCTAAGATTGCAGTTCATTTCGGGAATGCCGTCTAATATAAACGCAACTTATCTATGGCTTCGATCCACTGTCGTACGGCGGCATTTTACACAACTCATGAGCTGATTATTCACTTATGTCTACGGTACGCAATCCACTGCTAAGATGCATGAAACAACTAATGTCACTCTGGAAGACCTTCTCGATAACATCCCGACAGGACCGAGTTCGAACAGAATTGACATCATTCAGAGGAGGAGTATTTCAAGAAGTCCCCTTCTGCTTTGCATCTCACTGTTCCCACTGTCCCGAGCCTTGTGCGGTGCAGGGCGTTATAGCTGTGGTACACCCGCTTGCGACAAACAAGAACCAATGCAGTCATTGTGGGACAATTGGTTGGGACAAATGCGCTCAGGTTCATCTCAAAAGAGAACTATGCCAATATTTCCACTCATCGACGGAAGCGTTCTCAGACATCTAAACGCAGGAGGCACTTAGAAGTACATATTTGGGTGTGGAATAAAACCACATTCATCTACTCCGACAGATTTGAGGAGTTTGGAGTGCCTTCATAACCGTCTAGTGTTGAGTACAGCCTGCAAAATCATCAGAAGTTTGGACCCCTTATTGTTATTTATCAAGGAGAACTAAAAGGGGGGAATCAGGACATTTTTATTTAAGGCATCACAACGAGCAGCAAAAGCTCCGACTTATAGCCC
Organism: Diaperis boleti; assembly: GCA_963583935.1. NCBI lineage: Eukaryota > Metazoa > Arthropoda > Insecta > Coleoptera > Tenebrionidae > Diaperis > Diaperis boleti. The sequence continues at coordinate 15,860,359 of OY757244.1, read as the reverse complement.
AGGTCAGAATCTCTGAGCAAGACATGTGAAAACACGTATATAATTCAATGCAAAGCATTTTCTTTGAGAACATGCAAAAGGCATTAATCTGCATTTCTCAGATCAAGTGGGCTGAAGGGTGAGACTGAGGGATATGTTTGCGCCACGCAAGATGGTGTAATGAACATCTTGGTCTATCGCAGCAGCGTGATGGGTCCAAAATGTAAGTTGTCAAGTTTACCAAGGGCGCCCGAAACAACAGTGCATATACTTGTAGCTTGCCCAGTATAAATATGCACCTTCGGTCTATGTATATGCAGCGCCACAATGCGGCAGTGGAAATATTATACTATACATTTGTGGCACAATTTATTATTAACCAGGAGCCAGTGTTACCTTATGACCCAAACGACATCGACTCCATTGTGTAAAACAAGATCCTTCTGGAATAATTCTAACGTTCGAGAAATCGCTTCTCTACAAATACGACGCGAGACCGGCGTCTGAGGCAGTCGAAAGTCCAAACTACTGGGCAACTCAATCCGTGTGACTCGTACGAACTGTTTAAGGCGACCACGCCACATTGCTTGAAACTAGCGAACTTTGGGGACAATTTGCAAATTTATTTTTCAATATTTATAAAAACACCTTGCATTTACCGAATACAGAGATCAGTAAAAATCAAGGACCAACACGTTTGTTAAAAAAAAAAATTTTGGCTTCTCATTTTGGCAATTTTTTTTTTTTCTCACAACTAAAGGAGCTCCCTCCGAGGGGGCCCCATCCAATGGGGGGCCAGGCAGAGCCCGAGGAGGCCTTTACCCAAGGTGGGGCCAGCCCGAGGGGGCCCTTACCCAAGGGGAGCCTATAAAAGTGGGCTCCGCCCCAAGGGGGGCCCATCTAAGGGGGATCTCTCCAAGGAGGCCCCATTCAAGGGAGGCCCAGCCAGAGCCCGAGGGGGCCTTTACCCTAGGGGGGGGCCAGAAAAGGGGGCTCCCTCCGAGGGGGTCCCATCCAGGGGGCGCTCTACACAAGGGGGCTCAGCCCGAGAGGGGGCCCATCTAAGGGGGGACTTAATTTACAAGTTATTCAAGGTGTTACACGAAGGCCTCATTTGTGCTTAGACCAAAATGGAGAACATTTTCAGCACTTATTATAACAGTTGTTTGTTGATTTGAATTGTGGACACAAAGTACTAGTAAGATCCGCTTCTGGGTGCTGACCCGTTTATTTAACACACTATAATTACACTATGTACATTTCATAAAAAAGGACATTGTTAGGAGCAAGCTTCGTCTTAGTAAAGATTTAGATTTTGAATGAATGGTGTGGCTGGAGCCACCCCAAAAAAAAAGGTAAGGTGGGGGTGCGTAGTACCCCCTACCCTAAGTGCCTCAAGGGCGGAAAAGATCGTTTAACAGTTGAATGAAATAATAGTAAACCAGAAGAATGTTCTTAAATCCAGGTGGAGTAAATTTAAATTAAAAATTTAAATATATCTAAGTCGAACTCCACAAACTTTAATGAGCGTAAAATTACAAATGGAACATGTTTCGGCAGAACACTACTGCCATCATCAGCCCTAATTTAACAAGAGATTAATGATACAATTGATGAATTACAAGAGGGGTTCTTAACCTTAAAGAATATAAAAAATTATGACGTTGACGTTATTTTGAATTAAATTTGACGTTTTGAAAAGGTTACATGATTTTTAAAACATTTCGTAAAAACAACATTTTATAAAATGTAAAAATTAAAATGGATCAAGGAGAATCTGGTAAGTTTGTTTGAGTGGTAAAAAATTAAAATAGTGAATTAATAATGGGATTATTGAAGTTATTCTGTTCATTTAAACAAGATCTCTTTTCCAGTTTCAAGGCTTTCCTTATTTCCAAAGTCTCAAGAAAATCTAATTTCCGGCCTTTATTGCATTTATGAATCAATTTGGAATTTGATGGTGAAAAACTATGTTTCGTTATTAATATATGATTGGCGAAAGAAGAAAGTGTTAATGGGGGAGGATCAAGATCTGTGTTGTTGTAGATGTGCCTGAAATGTTCTTTAATACGGTCTGATATTTTGCGACCTGTCTGACCTATGTAGAATGATTCACAAGAAGAGCAGTTCAATTTGTATACACCTGATGACGATTTGTAATCTAATGGATCTTGATTTTTAATAAAAAATCTGGATAAGTTGTTATCTGTTTTAAATGAAACTTTAAAATTGATTAAATAATAGTACATTATATTATAAGTGATAGAAATGCATCATTATTAGCGAGTGAGCACTTCTCACGAGCTTTATAATGACATTTCGATCACGTGTGATATACGACGTTTTATCTTACAGGTGCATTGATAAAAATCCAAGATATATTTATTCAAGTAATTATGCGCCCTGTAACATTAGCATGATTCTAATATCAGTTTCCGTAGTGACCTGTGATTGTTATAGTTATAAAATAACGAGTCTCGTTTTTTTTTTCACAATTTTCACTAAAGTAATACAAATTGAGTTTCTACCGAAAGATATGCAACTAGACGTCGAAGTCACTGTTTCCAGTTTGCTTCCGGTAAGGTCGAGACACATGTACGAGAAAGAGTATGATCTGTTCGTGGAGTGGAAGGCAGATAATTACGTTACATTATACATGTAATTACATTACAATTAATAATTACAATTTTTAATTACAACTGACAGCTTTATCTCTCTTGTGATTAAGATTTAATTTCTGTCACCGAAAACAATGGTATCAGGTTCCTAAAAAACTACACCTGTAAGATAAATGTATTTTCCTTTAAATTTTTCGTATTGTTGGCAATAAAATCCTGTTTGAGAATTTCCAATTTATTTAAATAGATAGTTTGTGAACCAGTAAACGCACCAGTAATCTAAATAGTCAAATAAAAAGTGGTGTTGTCAAGTAAGAAAATAGTAAAATAAACATACAGCTTACAATCACATGTTACGCTGACATCAGATGGAGGTTGGAAAAACTTTGATGTTACTGAAGGACATGATCATTTTACACGCTCGAAGTAAACATAAAACATGGGTAACAAATTGCGAAATTGAACGTGTGCTATTAATATTGGCATAATTTATTAATGACATGTGTTGTACGATGAATTAATGCTTCTAAAATTATTATTATTAAATTAGTAATACATTGGCGTTGTTTATTTCGCCGTCATGACGCTTTTATATTACAGGATTGTCTGCATCATGACTCTGTGAACAATTATTATGAACGATGCTCAAAGAAAATTAACTAGAGTTTCCGCGAACACAGACCGCAACCCCTGGCGCCATCTTCCGCCCCCACCTCCACGAAGAATTCCTTACTTCCCACTTTGTTGTTTGTTTAGGCCGTCCCAGTCCCACCGTGTCGTGGTTTATGAACGACCGCCTCGTGGAGGGCCAAGTGGAGGCCATCGGAGACACCCTGATGGTAAACCGTTTGGCGGTAAACGCAGTGCGACGAGAACACCTCAACTCCTCGTACAAGTGCCAGGCCAGCAACACAAAGCTGATGATGCCAGCAGAGAAGACCGTAAGACTAGAACTTCTGCGTAAGTTTAAACGAGACCGCCTTCCGCAGCTCGTGTAAACAATCGACCCTTTGCAGTGCGGCCTCTCAGCGTCATCATTCCGGACAAACCCCGACAAATGGTGGCCGACCAGGAGTACACGGTCCAGTGCCAGGTGACGGGGTCGAGGCCCAAGGCCGAGGTGTCCTGGACGAGGGACAACCGGGCTTTCAGGAGAGGAAAAGTGAGTGTGCCATAAAAACGGCTAATTTCTTCCGATGTTTGCTTTATTGCTCGGGATTTGTTGTATCGTCGTAAAACGGAACGGTTGGTGTTAATGGGCTTATAAACAGATAACTGCGGTGGGATATTTTACAGTCGCGGGGAATGGGAGCCCCGGGACCGCTCTGCAAACAAGGAAGTAATCAGGGATTGTTTTGGTTTTATGGAAATTTTAATGTAACACGCGTCGTGGCCAGATTGATTGTGGCTGTATTTTACAAAGTGTTATGTAAATAAATGCAAAATAGTCTTAATAGTTAGAGTGTACAAACATACCCTTTGTTTGGAACTGGAGGATTCGTCACACTTTCGTGGGGCTAAGGTTTATTAGAATTGATGATGGCAACAAATTAGGCGCTCGGGTGGCGGTCCCCTAAAAAGCCCTCTATTTGATCGGCGAGAACGAGAGTGAGGACACGAGAGTATTGTTCCCGAATTTGGGCGGTCTCTGAAGTCCGAGCCAAATGACAACATCCACACGCTCTCCTTTTTAATATATCACTGAAAGCAAATCGAAGTACTGCATTATTCGCTTCATTTAGAAATAAACGTCAACCATCCCATAAACCAAAATTCCAAGAAACCCCAATCCATCACCGCGTTTATGAACTCAAACCCTTGTACCGCCACCAGTCACTAAGCGCCCCCAATAAATCCTCCCTTTCGTTCAATTAAAAGCTCCGAAATCGCGATTTGGAGTTGCTGCACGTCCGCTTTCACTCTGTGCGGTTGTCAGGTGCTGGAAGAAGGCAACGAGACGATGGTCGCCAGTTCCGTGACGTTCGCCCCCGTTCCCGAGGACGACGGCACATTCCTCAAGTGTCTGGGCGACAACCCCAAGCTGCCCGGATTCAGCCAAGAAGACTCGTTCAAGCTCAACGTCGTCTGTAAGTACACCCTCACCTGCCCGTGCATGTCCTGAAAAACAATTAAGTCGCGCTTATTAATATCGAGTCGCGTAATCAATTCTGCATTCCGAAGACCCGTTTAAAATTCACGTCGTCGGTCGCAATATCGACCCCGGTGCGTACTTCGGCACCTGCCTCACCTCGCTGATGCAGAGCGCCAACGTGACGCCACGAAAATACTGACCTCTCAAAAAATGTCGTGTTGGGTTGGATTTAACTTGGGAAAGGCAATCCAAGAGAGGCATATTCCATATTTTTGATATAACAAATACATTTAAAAATTACAGCTTTTAAAACTTATTAACGTATATTAATTATTGCATCCTTCCTCGTTCCCACCACATTCACACACATATGAACATAAAATTAATTAACGTAGTATAATGTGAATTTTTTCTCCTCTTTTCCATCTTACTTCCTGGAGAGCCAATATATCTAACTTTCTGTTTCTCATTTCTTTGGCCATTTCTTGTATTTTCCCAACAGCTAATGTAGTTCTTATGTTTTACCTCCCAATTTTTATTGTTTTTTTTTCCTCTTGTTGCTCCCTCACATTGCCCTTTAGTGCAATTTTCTTGTCATCGTGGTTTCCGTCCTGCTTATGGGTTTGTTTGTTAGTTCTCTTCAGCATATTCTTCCCTTCCATCATTTGGTCTGTTTGGTTTCTTAAAGCCACGATTATTGGTCTATTTTTGTTTTTAGTTGTCTGCGGATTTTGAGTCCCTTATTCTCTTTCTTTAGTTGTTCATACTGCCTTCTATGTTGTTTATGTTGTCTATGGTTTTCCATACAGGGGCGTAGCTAGGTATCGAAAGACCCTGGTGCAAAACAAAATGAGGGCCCTATCTAAACTGGTTAGGTTTTATAAAGTAAAAAAATAAAAATACTGTAACGAACGTGGACCCGAGATGACCCATCGCTGTAGCGGCGTCATCAATGACTAGAATCTGCTGGATTTATACTACAACGTACTCGAGTATGACATCATCTTTTGGAATATCCGGTACACATCGAGAGCGCCATGGAACATCTGGAGGCGTCTAGAAAGATTTAAGCGCCGGTATATTTATTGGAGGACGTTCCAGCAGGAGTCAGTCAGTGGTATCATCGAGTCTAGTCGGTCGAACCAGTCGCATCGAAGTTGAAGATCAGTGGGCCGAGTCGGACAGTTGCTTTTATCTATCCGGAGTGCCGCGTGATGTGTAAATAAATAACACGAGATGTGCCGGTAAAGTAGTAAATTGTAAATAGTGTAAATAATCTAAAATAGTGTAATATTAGAAGTATAAATAATTTGTACATAGTGTTCAAATAAATAAATAAATGGAACCCAGAAACGCAACATTGGTGTCAGAAGTAGGATTAGGAAGATTAGTAAGAAATACATTTATGGAAATCAAGATTAAGAAGAACTAAATATGTAAATCGCTATGATGATTAAGAATAAATATGAATTGGGCACGAAGAAAGAAGGAAGAGTTTGAGGTAGCTTGAGAGATAGTTCGAGGAACGTGAGTTATAGAAATAACTGTAATAAAATCGGGGCTCCAGAGAATGCTGCTTAAGGACCTGGAAAGAAGACGGGAAGCTGGTGTCACACACTTTCGGATTAGATAATGGTGCTGACTGCACTCGACTTACTGAGGCAGAAAAAAAGATTTCAATGGAATGAAAATTGGAGGAAAAGTTCTACTTAGATGTAGAAATCATGCTCGTATGAAGGGCTGAGACTGTGCCCGGAATATACTGACTAGAAGACTGCAGTCACTATCGTCGTTTTGAAGGACGAGAATTGAACTGGAAGTTGGAGAGACCCGAAGAACGACCCGGACTTACAATTGGTGCTTGGATGGAAAAGTGCAGACTATGGGCGGACGGGAATGCAAGTTGTACGGTAATGACCTTGAGGGAAATTCTGCAGGGCCCAATGGGATTTCATGGATGTGGAAGATGGAGTCTGGACACGTGTGCTGGAGAAGCGTGTGGGTCATATGGAAAGTGATGGCTCCCATGGTTAAAATTCCGGAGAAGTTCTGGAGGAACTCCATGAAGGAGTACCTAGTGGACACCTGGGGGTGTGGACGATGTTTGGGGACCTGTTTGTGGACCTGCGTCAGAGGTTTTAGTTGGTCCCCATGGTTAATGGATAGAATTCTGGAAGTTCTGGAGGCACTCGATTGCGGAGTACCTCGTAGACGCTTGGAAGTGTCGCAGAAGTTTGGAAAGCCGCGGGTGAAGTTTTCCTTGGAGATATACAGGATACTGAGAAGTGCAGCAGAAAGTGTGTAACTTGCGCTCCAAGCAAGAGTCTATAATTAGGTCGAGGGGCATAGACACGTCAACATAGTGTGATAGTGTGTGATGTCCATTTTCCAAGAGAAGAGGTATAAATAAATACAACGCCGTCCTTCTAGAATATTCCAACAAGTGGGTTCGATCAGATGCTCTAGTGAGTTAAGAAGCAGAGACGGTTGCTGAGGTCATTATGAAATAGTTCACCGATCGACTTGGAGATTTTCAAAGTTAAAAGAGTACTCCTCCTGGCAAACACCGTGGTTACGAAGAGACTCTTGTACAAAGAGGCCACCTACCAAAGTCTAAGTAGACTGTTTTGTCCCAAGGTATCAGGAACTTGGCAATCGTGAAGAAGAAGTGATGTTCAGTAGTTCCGTCTATTTTGTTTTAAAAACAAAATTTTATATACTTAGATATATTTAAATTTTAATTTATTTTGTTTTAATTAAAAACGCCCCGGACTTTTATAAAATGTCTTACAGCTGGGAGAGATTATCGCAAGTTCGGCTTGGTTGCTGGTCAAGGTCCGAGGGCCCCCCTGAGCTTGAGGGCACCGGTGCACGGCACCGCCTAGCCCTATAGTAGCTACGTGGTTGTTTCCATACTTCTATTATTTGGCAACTGTTGGTGCTCATTTATGTATTCTTTATTGCCTGGCTTCCCAATACTACTTAGCGTGATTTGCTTTGTCTTATTTCTTATCTTACTAACTTCAAATTTCCTTTCTATTTAAGCCTCTTGTTTTCGTGATTCTCACCAATTTCGGGCGTTTCGCCTTATCTCTATCGTTCTTCTGGGATTGGTCCATATGTTTCTGCTGATTTCCGGCTACTGCTTTTCGATGTCTACTCAAATTCGTGTGAATTGTTCAGACACAATAGTACCAGAGCTAGCAACGTTTTCGCGAAAGAATTTTATTAAGGTCGTATACTAAAATGGTTGATTTTTTCTTTTTTTTTAATTAATAAAATTACATCTGGCGCGTTGTTAGCAACGACAAAATTGTCTGGCAACTATAAATTTATTTTTGCTAAAAGAATGAATTTATAAAAAGTTACAGCAAATTATGAAAAATAAAAACAAATATCCGACCTAAAATAAAGTTTTCACGACGTCGCTAGCTCTTATACTACAAATGCATGTAGCCAGATGACTGTAGACAGAACATGACTTTTATATTGTAGAGAAAACTTACAAAGTTCAAAAAGTACCAAAAACCCTGATGTCCGTTGGACATTTTGAACCCTGGAGAACTGTGAGCACTGAAATCTCCAAAATAAGGCCTTCCCACAGAATAGAGATATGATAAACCAAAACAATGAGCCATCATAAAACAGACGAACAAAGGAGAGTAAGGTCTAAACCAATAAAAGCAAACATAAACAGATATTAAATTAAAATTTAAAAATATCTATGTCGAACTCCACAAACTTTAATAACTGAAGGATTACTAATGGTACATGTTTCGGCAGAATGCTTCTGCCATCATCAGCCCTTAAAGAATATCAATATTCTTTAAGGGCTGATGATGGCAGAAGCATTCTGCCGAAACATGTACCATTAGTAATCCTTCAGTTATTAAAGTTTGTGGAGTTCGACATAGATATTTTTAAATTTTAATTTAAATTTACTCCACTTGGATTTAAGGACATTCTTCTTGTTTATAAACAGATATAAACAAGAAGAATGTTCTTAAATCCAAGTAGAGTAAATTTAAATTAAAATTTAAATATATAAACAGATATATAAAAATATTGCGATAGATCGGTTGGAGATAGCTTTTTATCTCCCATTTGGTGGTTTTGTATTTTCGTTTTTTTTTTTTACCAACAACTACTAATTTGTTACTAACTACTTCTAACTTGTACACAGATAATGATCGAAAAGAGCAAACAGACTAAAGTGGAAGTGAAAATATAAATTGAATTGAATTTTGACGAAGAAGGACTAATAGAAGAATTACAAAAGGAGGAAATAAATCTCGTAGCAATCGTGAAAACGAAAAAATATTCTAGGATTCTGGATGATATGAGCTGCTGAAATAGAAAATGCAACCGCAGGAGTAGGTCTGCCCAGTAACATGGTTGGGCCTTGGGTATTTCCAGCCACCCGCGTTTTGTAACCAACAGTTTACCAAACCATCAAATTCTCTAATTTAATCTCCTTCCGGCAATACCACCGATCATTCAGAATTCCAGTTGATACACTTTTCAAACCAATTTTTAAGTGCAATTTGATTTAGCAGTTTATATCGATCCCAATCTATAATTAGGTCCGACTCTGCCACGAAAAGATAAGATACTTTTCTCCGTTCTTCGGGAATCGCGTTCGTTGTTCAATCATGCCTCTGCGAGCTGGCGCGCCAGCCCCATTGACAAAGAGCCGTTAGCTCGCAAGTTTCCGCTGACGGATTCGAAGGAAAACCCTCACGTAAGTAATTGTCAATATGTGCAAAGCCTGCGGCGAAATCTTCACTTCAAATAGGTACTCGCAACACTTAGCGGCGTCGGAAAAGAAGCGTTCCGCCTATGTGTACTGCGAACCGGAACGAGAGGGCGGGAGTATCGATTTTCCACCTCCCGACTGTATGCTTTTCAAATTTCGTACGAGTCGGTAATTGGAAATTTCCGCTTCATTTCGTTACGCAATTTTCTATAATTTATTTAACAGTTTGCATTCATTAAGGGCGCTGTCAAAACGGGGTTCTGTATTTACTACGACCGTGCTCTTTAGGCGTCAAAGAATGCAATATGTAATTGATTTTGAGGTTTTAATCTTTCGCGATTTGGTAAACATGCACGAGGAAAGCATTTAAAAAAAATCGATTTTTGGTTGGATTTTCTGAGGTTTATTGGAGGCTGCAAATCCGGGATCCGCATGATGGATCGCCGACTGGGGGTTCATTTTGTCGAGTGACGGTTCGCACTTGTGCAAATTAGCAGGGGAGACGATTTTGCTCTGTAAGAGTGCTCAACGTACAGAATTACGGAACCTATACACACATAAGAGCAGACGAGTTCTGCTACTCAAATTTATTGTTGGTTCAATCTGAAAGACATGAGGGTGATGTGTATATAGTTAATCGCATAGCAGGGATTGAGAATTTTGCCTCTGATATTGTGTTACAGTTAAGGTGTATAACAACCCTACATACACATCCTTTCACAACTCCAATTAAAAACGAAACTCTTCTCGACCGGATCTTACCGCAGCTTCCCCGAAGCCAACTTTCCCCGGAAAAGATCACCACGATAGAATCAACACGGTTGTTGTTTTGCTAATCAAAGCTCGAGGGCAGTTTCCCGCGTCTCTTCGTGGAAAACTCCCTTTATAATCCGACTTTGTAAGTGCCCATTCTCTCCACGTTTCCGGCTCGAATTCCTGCCGGCACAGGTGAAATTCACCCTCAGAGGCGATTCGAACGAATATCTGTCAGGCGCAAGTTATTATAGACCTAAAATACAATTCCACGCATTCTTAATAAGATGAGAATCGTTGTGACGCGACCGTCGTAATGAAAAACCGCGATACGCGCTTTATGCAAATGTGTACGCTTTGTGTAGAGAAAAGCTGGCAGTGAAATTTAGACGTCGTAAATACCGCCGGCGGCGGCGGCACACTTTCATGCACGGCGCACAAAAATTATCGTCCATATATTGCAAGATTTCTGGTGAAGAAATTCAAGTTTTATGTTATAAAGTTGTGTAATAACTGGGGCGCTGTTACACCTTATTGAGTTGCAAAAAGCGCAGCCTTGAGATGTTGAATTCAATATTCGGAACGGATTTCCAGTTTTAAATGAAATTTTTGACCATTCCTGTACACATTCTGTTTATAGAAAAAATTATGTACACAACTGGCTTCTTTGATGCTTGCACACAGTAATGTCTTAAAAGTGATTATTTGTTAGATGGTTAACATTGTTAGACTTAATTTTTAATTTTTCGTGGGTCTCTAATATACATATACTCGGTGACATTATAATAAATGCTCACCTTGTGTCAATAAATAAAAAATTAATGCGTTATGTTTCTGGGGTGTAAGTCAATCAACGATGAAAGTTTCAAAATGCTAGCTCACTTTTTACTGCTTCTTTTGGACTCCAGACTGATCAGTTTTCTAGGTTTGGGTACGAGATTTGCTGCATATTGGTTGCAATTTTTTGTTGTAATTAGTGAGGTAACCTACTTGTTTAATAAACCTGTTAACAATTCTCCCAGGACATAGACAAGTTGAATACCACCAATTGGCCGACTTGAGAGGGGTCGGTTTATGGTCTATGGAGATGTCCTTTCACAAAATTGCTCAAATCTTGAATCGGTATGCCTCCACTGTTTGCCAAATTTGTAGAACATGGTTTGCATAATACACTTTTCCAGCAAGATAGTGCTAGGCCTCATACAGCGTTATATGCTTTAGAACATATGGACCTTTTAAATGTTAACCCCCTTCCATGGTCACCAAGTTCGCTCGACACGAGTACCTACTCGTTTTCGAGATTAGAAAATGTTGCGCACTCAAGACAATATCGTCAAAGGAACCACAGTTTCCATTATAACTTCTTGTACATTAATGTCACAAACCGTACAGGGACCCTTTGTACTTATTTAACTTGTCGTTTTTATCTTACAACAGGTTACAAATGGCATTTCAAACAAGATGACTAAGAAAAAACGTCTTAAGGTTCAACTATTAACAATTAAATTAACAATATTCGATTTTACATTTGTTAAAAGACCTTTAAAATGTTTTCAGTGGGCTAAAATCCTCCATTCTGGGCATAAATAGAAGATGAAATTTATCTAAATTAATTTTTGGTTTGAAACCTGCCTGCAGCCTCCATTAACTATTAGCTTTTCATGGACCAAGTGCCTGATTTCAGCACAGCTAATTAACAATGTAGCATTTATGCTAATATTTGCTAGGTGTTCCGGCACACTACTAGGGGCTGTATCAATTTTGGTTGGGTTAGTTGAGCTATATCGTATGAAACTACGTGTTAAGAGAGACTGAATTATTAAGTTTCCCACTTTGCAATTCTCGTTACCTGTTACTTATTTTTGCTTCCAATGCGAAACTGTTCTCGCCAAGTTCCATTTTTCATCCGCCATCTTGTTAATTAGCTCCATCCTCTCCTCGACGCCCATATTAAAGACGAAATAATATTTCAGGGAGTGAGTGTCACTACGGCGCTCCAGGAGACCGCAGATGTTATAAATATGAAATTATGAGCAGACTGACTTAATTTAATTTCCAAAGTTGCAGCCGGTTTTTCCTTTTAGGCAAATCTGATACATTTCCTTCAGTGCGCGGTGTTATTTCTTCATTACCCAATTCGTACCTCGAGCTCCCTGGACGCCGAGCTTTATTTACTCTTCCTGCACCATTTTTAAAACTACCCACTTCAACTAATGCCTAGAATAAACGGCACGGAAGTTGGAAACTTTCAAAGCTCCGCGAAACAAAGAAAAAAGGGTTGTGTTTGTCCCGCGTATGCACAGCACGTGATGCATACGCGATCTCGTCGAGACAAAGGAAAGCAAACTTACGTTTATTAGAAACCAAAAAGAATTGAAAAGCTTACAGATCATCTAAGACACTTAAAAAACGAAGAGATTCTTTACTTCGTCGTAAAAAACCAACACCAAGGCGGCACCCATCCCTCTGAAAACATTCGACAGAGCGCCCTTAAAAAAAGCCGCCGGCCCTTCCGTCTGGCCGATTTTCACCCAACAATGGGCCGTATTTTTATACATCATTTTTTCTTTGGGGAGTCCGGATTGCATCATCATTCTCCTTCTCACGGTATCAAAAGGGTAGGACAGGAACCCCGAGAACGACGTTACGGTTTGGGCGATGATAAAGGAGATAATAAACGGGGTATTCTTAGGATCCGGAAGCATCCCCTTGGCGGTGTCGAAAAACCCGAAATACGCGGCTCTGTATATTATGATCCCTTGCACGGACACGACGAACCCTCTGTACAAGCCGATGGGGCCGTCGGACTTGAAAGTCTTGACGATGCAGTCGACCATTCCCGTGTAAGTCCGCTCGCTCATGCTCTTGCCGACGTCGGCGCCCAGACGCGTCCGGGCGTAATCCAGGGGATAGACGAAGCACAAAGAAGTGGCACCTGCAGCGCCGCCGGATGCCAAGTTCGCGCCGAAATACCACCAGAACTGCGTGTTCTTGTCGATGCCCTCCATGAAGACCTTCTTGTAGACATCCTTGAAGGCGAAGTTCAAGGCTTGAGTGGGAAAGTATCGGAGGACGTTCGCCAGGTTACCGCGCCAGTAGCTCAAGAAACCTGCCGGGCATAATTCATTTTAATATCGACAATCTTTCAAAGCCCAAAATGCGATCTCTGTATTTCTGAATAAACAATGAACTATAAAGGAGTTAAGATGGTTTATGGATATTTACATTTGTCTGCAAAAAATGTTAAGACGTTAGCATTCTTGGACAGATAAGGGGTGTTCAACTGAAAAGACCAGTTCTGGCAAAAATAAATATAGGCTATGGCCTCCTCCAAATATATTTTCAGTTGAACACACTTTATAAGAGACCGGAAAGAAAGAGAATACCGATAACACACACTGTGAAAGATGTATGATGCAGAAAGCAAAATTTGCAAAAATGGGAAATGATTTCGTAAAAAATATTCTCAGGTAACAAAACAAAACAAAAGTCAACACAGAGCCAGTAAAGCCCACCGTGATTTTCAAAATGTCATAGCACGCCATAATAAATTTTCATGCACTACATTATTTAAATCAGCAGTTTCAAACCCATACTAATATTAAAAGTTCTTCAACCCTTTGGTACGATTGAGATAACATATTTGTGATTAGAGGTCCGAAATTATCAATTTGTAACACGAAAGCTGACTTAGTAACCACGATTGTCACGTTTTAATTTCCAGACCCGTAGGGGAGAATTTGTGACACTTGAGTGTTATAGAAACTCGGGAGCTCGAGCTGCAATTCGGTAAGGTTATTTTATGAATAAAGTTATAGAAAAACTAAGCGACCCGACATTTACCGAAATGACTAATCTGATTTGAGGGATACAATAATATTTTACCTTAGAAACTACTTCACTTCCATAACAATTGAAAACATCTGCCCAACCTACATAAAAATTATCAATTATTACTGATTTAAAAAATAGAGCTCTGTTATTTCCCCTGTGCTAACGAATACAGCTTATCTACAGTTTGGACTTCAGTATTCAAACGAAACGTCGACAATTTTCCACCATAATTCAAAACAAACAGGGTCCAAACCCAGCCCGTGGGAGCTACTATTAACTCCGGCAGCAAGAGAGAGGGAGAATCAACAGAAAACGAAGAATTAGTTCTTGATTAAGGAGAAACAAGAAATTTAAGAAAATCAGAAGAATGAGAAAAACCAAAAGAAGCAGAAATAACACATGAAAAAAAAAATAGGAAAATGGAGAGAATCTAGAGAAGTAGAATTAAAAAAAAACTCCTGATTAACTCATGTCACAAAAAACTACCAACCCCGCAACAAACACACGGTTAGTCGTATCCTTTCAATTATTTCACAAAAATACATAAATGTAATTATCGCAAAAGTTAGTTTGCTCCAAATAAATTACTAAGCCGGGAATACATCTGACGAATGTTACCGTTCGTTCGCATTCGCACCCATTTCAACCGTGAGGTTCTTTCCCGGTGGCATGACACATTTGAACGAATCATCCGCGTTTGCACCATTCGCAGTATTTCCACCCATTCTCGACCGTATCCGGCAATCCATCCGGCGCCATCAGCAGTACGTTGCATAAATTATGCAAGCCGAATGATGTGGTCAGCCCATTTTCAGCCCTTCGAAGAAAGGTGCTTTTAGGTTGAATAAGTATGAAATGGAAAAAAAATATTTTTTACTTTTTAGTTATGTTACTTTTGTGTTTTTTTAAGTCGGTTTCTTTTTTTTAAGTTAATAATTTTACAATTTTGAGTAAGGACGTTTCTCGAATGAGGAAACGACAGCTGGTTTAAAAGGAAGATGAAAGACGGAAACGCTAAAAAAATAAACCAGATATTTTATAACAATGAATTAAAGTTCACAGGAGCGCGATTGTCGGATATATAAGAGCATAAGTGTTAAATAAATTAAGAAATTAATGTCAAAAAGATAGAGACCATCAATACAAATTCACGATTGGATATTTGAGGCTCAAGATTAGATATTCGAGGATTTGATATTGGAGATTCAATATTCGAAATTATATTCACAAATTCAAGATTATCCATTCCCGATTCTACAGGGTATTATGTCCAATATCAATATACTGAACAAAACGCATCAAGAATCAATGAAATTTTCAGTTAACACACAATAAATCATTTATTCACCGTATTTATGATGTTATCGGCAGCTAATCACGTCCTTGACCACAGTTTGCTAAATACGTTATTCAGGGGTTGTCATAAATTAACAATGCAGCCTGCAGAGATAAAGAGCAGTATGCAACCTTTTGCGACGAATGATAGCGAAAAACCGACATTATTGTCAACACGTCCACACTCCAAGGTTTCAAAACATTCCTGCGTCCCATTTTCCTTTGATCTTTTCATTTTTACCGCCCGGTTGTGGATAAAATTCGTTCCCATTCGTTTGCGTTCCATCCATTCGTCCCTCAATAAAATACGCTGCGAATGCACGTCTGCACTTAAGCAAGAATGGTAACATTCATCAGATGTATTCACGGCTTAGACCGGGGCATTTATAAAGAAATTTTTTTACACACGCAGTCACATGTACTGTGCGCAGAGTTGTCCAGAAGCGGGTGGTTCTAGGAGCTTTTGCCCCAAGCGAATTTTGAAATGAAATTACTTTCATAATTACTTGCTAATGTAACAAAACATATTGGAGTTATTTCCATGGCATATTGTATAGGGGACATTCCATACCAAGTGAGCCACCTAAAATTTAGATTTTGTTCAAATTTGATATATTAATAGTACTTATAAATAGCAATGCGCAGGCGCCATTTGAGATTTTTTAGGCCGCTTATTTTGTATATGTATGGAGGTGAATTATAAATGAGAATACAGGACATGAGTACCCTTGAATTTGATTACTCCTCTCTTACTGACATTAATTCCAATTATAATAACTGTAATATAGGCACAATCAAATACCCTTTCAAAATGGTCGGATGCAATTTTGACCTTGAAACGGACCCAGAAATTTGAAGATGATTATTTTCCATCTTATGACTGCTTTTATTTGCTTCAAATGTCAGCCAAAATGTAGCTTATGGCTTCTTCTTTATTGGCCATGAGTTTTATTGTGTGTTTTTTTTTTGTATATCCTCAAGACGTGAAATAGTCGATTTGTTGCTCTTTGCTTTTGAAAAAAAATATATCTTCTGAACCCAAAATCAGCCCACAATAAAACTCATGACCAATAAAGAAGAAGTCATAAGCTACATTTTGGGCCCCATTTGAAGCAATTAAATGCAGTCATAAGATGAATTTTTTTTTCCAATTTCTGTCATTTTCAAGGTCAAAATATTGAATTAGGTCAAAATTGCGTGGTGCACTCATGTCCTATATTCTCATCTATAATTCACCGCCATCCACACCAAAAATAAGCAGCCTAAACAATCTCAGATGGCACTTGGGAGTTGCTATTTACAAGTACTATTTATATTCCAAATTTTAACAGAATCTAAATTTTAAATGGCTCACTTGGTATGGAATGTCCCATAAAGAGAAATTGAGCAAGAATTGACTCTCAACTTGAACTTTTTTAATTACCAATTGATCAAAATCAACGCAATATAATTGAAAAGATCAGGAAATAAGAGATAAGCCCGAGAATATGGAGAACCATGGAATCTTAAAAATATGAGAAAAAAATAAAACCGGAAATTTCATAAAATTAAGGGTCAAAGAATGAAGAAAATTACGACAATAAAGTTTAAATTTTATGGTTTAAACATCTATACGAAGGGAGTTTTCATTCAAATATTCTGTGGTGTAAAACAATTTCGGATTAAAAATTACGACACTCCTAAATTTGTGCTTCAGCATAGGTAGGATAACAAATTTTACACGTAGTAAGATGGAAGATACTGTATGTATAATTTTTTGATGAAGACCTGTCAATAAAATCACCTATGTCCAATGAATTACCAAAAGTTCATTTATTGCCAGGGAATATATTGGGAAATAATTTGCGACATGATCTAAATGACATTCAAAGTGCGTGCCAACATGGCCGTCGGATGCATCCAAAAATCGTAGGCTGGTGTCTATCATAACCTAACTTTTTATAAAATAATAATAAGATGAACGTGCGCTTTGCCGCTCGGCCATAATTCCTACCTTGTTCCCTCGGGATGCGAATGAAGCAGTCAATTATCCCCTTATATCTCTGCTCCAGTGGGATCTGCTTGTTGGCTTCCTGCACCTGCAGGATCAGTTTCACTCGCTCGATGGGCGCCACGGCGGTCTTCGCAATCGCCGCCGAGGTACCCCCCGCTAAGAAGTCGATCCAAAAACTCTTGTGTGCCATTGTATTTCTGCAAATTAAAGATAACAGCAAATTTCAATGTCTAGCGTGACAAATCTGACAACGGAGAAAAGTTGCGGCGACACCTGGTGGAGCAACTGGGAAATGGACGCTTCGGTTGCCCTCTTTTGGTAAATTCTGGTCAAAAGAAAATCGTGTTAATGTTGATGCGGAATTGCAGACTCGTTGTGGCTTGTAAAAGTGTTTCGAAAATTAGGTACGTACGTAAGTAATTTTTAAGGGAAGAGTGGGCGGAAACCGGAGAATTAATTTGAAGCCAGTCACAAAATTAACTAGTTGGCTTACCCTCAGATGATGGAAGGCGCCAAATTCAAACGTGTAGTAACATGAAAATGCTTTGGCTTCCGAGTCACTGGTAAGCATTGTTTGTGCATCAAAAAGTTTTTAATAAACTTGATAAATTCCCAGCGAACTCTTCTGCATGCCTTCCTCTCCTTTAATATCATCGTCTCGCGAGTGGTAAGTAAACATTATTTTAATCATCTTTAAGAGCCCGCAGTGCCAACTAATGATAACAAAAATGTATTCTCAGGCTTCACCGTGCCTCTCGGTGCTCCGAATATTAAAATTCTAGAAACTCGATGGGGGAATAATTTGCCCTAAATAATATTATATTTAGAGAGGTACCTATAGCGTGTTTATTATTCGTGCACCACTCGTCAACATTAAACGGAATAATTGTCTCTGCAAATACGATATCGCCTCCATGAAACGCTGTAATTACGTTAGAATCCCGACACGACATGTCACTTCCACTAAGTTAGTGTAACGGGTGACCCACAATGTTTATAGAGTCGGAAACTGTCCACAATAATAATGAGGCTTTTTTAATTCTATGTTTGCTTCCAGATCCCCCGCAAGTGGTGCTTCACCTGGGCAACACTCTCAACCCCGAAGACATCAAAGAAGGGGACGACGTGTACTTCGAATGCAACATCAAGGCCAACCCCAAGCAGCACAAGATAACGTGGTTTCACGATGTGAGTCTAGTTTTATTGTAGAAACGGTCGGCGAAGTTAATTAGGTATTTTTATGTGGGGTCCCGAACCGGGGCTGTCTCGTTGCTACTGCTCCTCGGGAGGTAATCAGTTTAATTGTTTTCATACGCTAAGCTCGGACCGAGGACTTAATCCGACTCTGGGGTGGCGATAGCGGTGATTTCGACTGAACCGGGGGTGAAATCGGGTGGCTTCTCAGATGTTGTTCTGAAAGAAACCTTCGTCTGATTCGGAGATACAAAAACTTGCTCAAAGAGGCAATTTGCGACGGTTGCTTGAATTTTCTGTGAAGGAGTGGCATGACGCGTTTTGAGGATTCTTCTTCCGAATTGTTGGTTTAATGTTGGTGCCCCACGTTCCACTCATTGGCTGTGTTTTATAATACAAGTCATAAAGTTATTATGAGAATAAACAATCCTATTTCTACCGTTTAACTGTGATGGCGTGTTACGCGGCCATGACTCAAAATAACAGCGCGATTTCGCTGCTTTAAGAGAAGTTGTCAAGGAAATTTTCCTTTTAATAACATAACAGAATGATGTAACTGTTTAAAATCAATGAACGAACAAACAAAAAAATCGTTGGAGGTAGTCGTGAGTTTGCGAATTCGTCAACAACACAAGAGAAGTGACTATAAGCTCTAGCTGGTTTGTAGAGAAAACCCTACGAGCTTTTCGACCTTTAGGCGTGACAATGCAACGACAACTAATTAATGCGGCTTCTTCATTTCCGAATGAAATTAGTTGCAGTGTCCGCGCTCGGAAATTCGCCGGCTTTGCTCCGACCAGCATCCACGTGCCCCAACTAAAACGAAACGTCAACAAATTAGTCGGGATGTTCATTGGGCCGTTAGCGTCTCTTATCACCGCCGGATAATCACATAAACGTCGTTTAAATTTCTGCTCTAACGTTACGATTTGGTGGTGGTTCTGATAGATGGTGAATGTCAGAAAGCGGCGTGTACAGCATGCGGAATAAAGTAAAACAGACATCGTCGCCGAAAATAAACGACGTGTGATAGATAACGAGGTGAGGTGAGAAACGGTAAACACGCAGGTCCTAAAACGTCGCCCTGTGGCGGTCCGTCAGGTTTATTCTATAATAAATTATCGTTTACGGGGCCGCCGTGG
This sequence comes from Diaperis boleti, assembly GCA_963583935.1. Classification (NCBI taxonomy): domain Eukaryota; kingdom Metazoa; phylum Arthropoda; class Insecta; order Coleoptera; family Tenebrionidae; genus Diaperis; species Diaperis boleti. The sequence goes on along the minus strand of OY757244.1, from coordinate 15,840,663 downwards.
AGGCTTACGTTCTCATTCTGGTCTAATGAGTGATGCATAAATGATAAAGTTTCATACGCCACTTGCACGCCGCTCGCGAAATGTGTAATGTATTAATGTCGGCGGCGGTGTTTTTGAATTATTCATTGCATCGTTTACAACTCGTAGACCGAATGTGTGGCAGCTGCGATTAAATTAGATTTTTTACGTCTAATTAAGCCGGAACTCTATCATTATCCCGGGAGGGAAGTGCGGTGTATGCAGCCAGTAATACACGCTGCGGACACTTCCTCGAGTTTTAATCGCACATGTCGAGTGTCATTAAAACTGTCAATCACCAGGAGGACATAAAGAGTCGCTCTTCTTGTTACGACTGTCTCGAGACACTTTTATCGTTGCTACCGAGTGTGTAACGTCGACATATATTGGAAATTTATAGCTCTTTTGTGCTTATGATAGTCGTTGTTTTAATTCTTGACGACGGCGGATCTTCTTAAAAAAAACGTCCCACTTTGTGTCAGAGGTTCTTTTCTCTCAGTCCTGTTGTACTTTCCAATTTTACTACTCTTGTGATTTATGACACATTAATTTTTGACGCTTGTTACATTCGGAATGCCCCGAGCGCGTTTGTTAACGTGGTATGCTCCACTTGACCGCGGGTACTTCCGCCGGTAAGGTTGTGCGGGAGGGAAACAAAACAGACGGTCCACTATGTATGTACACTATGTAGACAATCTATATCTCTCCCTGCCTTTATTAGTAACACGGTCTCTCTCCGTTGATGCGGTGTTTACGCAGGGTCTCTCTCCGGAGGGAAACTACGGCGGCCGGCGGCGGAGGCAGTCGTGAGGAGAGCGCCGTCAAGATGAGACCCGCCTGGATATCGGCTGTCGAAAATCTATCGGAGACCGAGTGGCTGCTAGGCCCTCAGCGCGGAACGACCTCCTCCGCAAACGTTGGTCGCTGTTGCCAGCCAACCGATGAAACACCGAAGGACCCCGCGGTACGACAGCTGGTCCCGCGCACGAAAGCTGGTCGAGTCTGAGAAGCTACTACTAACTCCCCATGCAGATAGTCGGCACCGGGATATTCAGGCCTGCCCCTAGTTTTGTCGGTGGTTGGGAAACCTTGGTGCTTCCGGCGGTAGTCTCTACCTTTTCTTAGACTTGGTCGGGTTCTCTTCAACGTCTCTCTCTCCTTCTTTGGCTTTTCTTCTTCCCAGGTGGTCGGCCTTTTATAGGCTACGTAGTGGGGAAGCACTTGTGCTGGAGTGATGGCGGCCCTGGGTGGCGAGTGGGGAACTCGCGATCTATCGTTTATCGGCGTGGCCTCTGCTCCACGGGTCGGCGGCGGTTAGGGGCGGCATGAAGGATTCTGGACGTCGGCGCGCTATTTCGCTCAGTCAGTGGGAGCAAGAACGGTTTCGATACGGTGGCGGAAAGTGTTTTATTTCGGGGTATGTGTCACCATGGTGTCGGAAAACTTGCATAGGGGTCCATTATACAGTTAACAAACAGGTCCGTTATACATGTTAAAATTTTCACTCATTTAAGTTATGTTTGGGGCAAATATTCGTAAATATCTCCAAAATAAAATACATTATCTTCACGTTTCTATCGATAACTAGCTGGCCCGTCATGGCTTCGCTCATGAAGTATTCGTTTCCACATAGGAATTACTCTTTCCCGTTCAAGCTCTCGTTCCCGTTAGAAAAACACGCAGGTATTCGAATGCAACATTATGTCAAAATTTCAAAGCAATCGGTGAAAAACTTTCGGGCAGTCACAATTTCCGCACTAAATGATGTCATTTGAAAGCAAGAGTTATACAGCGGTAGATCCAGCAAGTATAAAGCTTTCAATGCCTCTGGTGGTGCTTCAAGTTGAGGCAATTTGACTTTTCCGCCAGCGCAACACATTCGTTTCATTATTGAACTTTAGAGCCTGGCAGTAGGTACTGTAGTGAACGCTAGTGGAACACTATTAAAAACTTTGAATTTAGAATTGTTGTTATGTTATTGTAACTATAGTAATGTAGTACACTGGATTTACTACATTCGCCTCCCCCCTTCCCCCCTACCACTAGTTAACTACAGAACAGACATGACTCATCTGGCCAATGACAACATGGCAACTTGAACAGCTGGATTGTACGTGTTTGAGCTATCCTCACCCTCTCGCGTTCATTCCGTTGAAAACGAACCAAATCTGTTGCTGCAGAACGCGACTGCCGTGCTCGCAATCGTGCATCCTCAAGCCTGGCTGCTCGTCTTTCTGCTGGTTCCGTGTTCCGCATCTGTATGGTGCTTAGTCTGTTCCTCTGTCGTACGGATGCCTGCTCTTCCTCAGTCATATCTGAAAGCCGTCTTCTCGATTCTTCTGTGTGGCGAGTACGAATTCACATGTAATGTTTCCTGCCACGTGTGACACAGCTGACCTTAAAAAAATCTGTTTTCTCACAGTCGCGGGTATGTTACTAGATAAAAACAATCCTTGAAGCGGATTGTATATTGTGTCAAAATTTGAGCTCAATCGGTGCAGAACTTTTCGAGTTTTTGAAGCATACACAAACCCACATAAAATTTTTATATAAATATAAATATTAGATATTGGAGCCAGCTGTGGAATTTATTGAAATTTGTTCGCTAAAATTTACACAGCCGTCTACAATAAAATCAATAAAAAAGCAGATATTATTCTAAAAATATTTTTGAATTTGGAACGTGGTGGTAAAATTTTTTATATGGGAATATCTACGACCAGTTAAAAAAAAAACGCATTGTATAATGTGAGCACCCTTTAGGAAGATTTTTTTTTTTAATTCCACCCCGGAAGGACGTATGATTTGAATATTCGAAACAAATCTTGTACATTCTGTCGCGACGTTCATAAGGAAGACACATTTGGATGATTTGACAGGAATCTGCTATAGCAATAGAATAAGGAAGCGGCACTATAGGAAAAAGAATGAATTAAAGTCAAACTCAAAAAGCGACAGATTTTAAATCCTTTTTGATAAACATTGACTTGTCTGTATCAAAGCGCAAACACTATATTACGCACAGATATACATATATTTTTAATTAAAGAAGCTATCAAATCGAGACAAATGATTACTGCAACACACAAATTATAGCGCTAAAGTGTATTTGATGAATTGCTTGTTTATCGCCGTTGCGGGGACGAAAGACTGGAATATCATCCCGCCTGCAGCCTCGTTCCGATTCGCGCGTGCAAAAAACGCGCTCAAAGGGGTAATTTGCAACGCTTGCTTGAATTCCTCATGAACCGAAGCTCTGGCATAGCTGCATCAAGTTTTTCATCGGAATTTCCGTCGATGTTTTTACCAACTTTTAAACTGCAATTTAGTTTGTCATTTTAAATTACAGAAACTAAAAAACTTTCCTCCCAAGACGAAGAATTTTCCGATAGGCAAAAACTCACGCGGAAAGGATTTATCGATGGCTATTTATGGTTGAAAAAAGAAATTAATTACCAGCAAAAAGAAGGTTGGAAGGAAAGAAACGGCGAAAAAATTAAGTAAAGCAATGCGAAAGAAGTTAATCTAAGAGTGATTAGTGCGTCCCACGACCGACAAACTTCATACATAACGAAAGTTCTGGAGCATTTATACCCCAACGTGAAGTTACGACAGTTTGACCAACATTCGTTTCTCGAATTCACGACCTCACGTCTCCGTCCTTTTTCTTCCCGGAGTTTCGAACGGCGGAAATCACAACTTTGTTTGGGATATTAAAAATAAATAAACAAAGTTTCAGGGCGAGCAGAATGGCACCACCGACCTAAGAGCAGATTTAATGCTCGGACAGCGGTACTTTAACCCACACCAAGTCTCCTTTTCGCGATTTCGCTTTATACACGCATCCGATACGACTCATGAGCTCATAATTGCGCCTTCGTTTATGGACCATAAAACGAGGATTACACGCAATCTTTATATAAGGGCTGTAAAAACAAGGCGGGACGAACCGTGACGCACCCACCTACAGGAATTAATGTCGTCGGGTCCCCGGGACGGCTAATCAACAATTTTTATTCGTCACTGGTGGCGTTTTTATTGCCCGTATCAGGAGTTTCTGCGCGATATAATTTGACTCCTAATTGAAAATGGCTACTTAGTGTTGACGGGGACACTATGACCGGGAGTCGTAAAAACCGGCGGCTCCTTCGAATAAGCGACTCTTAATGACGGATTTTTTGCAGCGGACGGAACAATCCTTAGTGTAATTACATTTTTACGGCCGTTTTGGGTCGTGACCAGCAGAGATTGGATAAGGGAAGTGATAAACGAAAGCGTTCATACATTTGTGTACCGAAATAAATAATTATTACATTACAGTGTTGCTTAAATTCTTAAAGCAGAATGGCGCTATAGCTATAACCACGCCGTTCTTTTTGGTTGTTTCAACTTTATTCTAAATTTGGTGGATTCCTCTAAATGTGTCTACCAATTCATCATTTCATTTATTCATTGCTGTCGTTATCATTGATTGCGCTGATGTTATTCATCGTATAGTTGAACTGTAATTTTAACAGTATTTTTATCGAATTAAGTCCGTCATTTTAAGAAAAAAAGTATTCTAAGACATCTTGAAAAGCTACAGGAAGTTACACAAATTACGGTCCTGAAAAGGTAGCTAGCACGCAGCTGCGTCTGGAATACACGTGTGACCGCGTTGTCCCAACTACTAGTCGGTTCCAAATTCGGATTGGCTGGAATATGGAGCGTGTATTACACATAATAGCATTTTGTTCTGGTTTTTAATAATTTCAAAGCTAAGACTATTTGATTTTCGATAACTAACATTACTACACTAGATCCGAAAAACGTAATGTTCGAATTACGACAACTCTGTGTCCAATATTAAAATTTACTCCACTTTGATTCATCCACATTCTTTCCGTGTCCAATATTGGCAAAACTCTTATTTTTAAAAAATTCATAAATTTTAATCTCTCATTTTCATTTGTTACTGATCCCACCCCCACACGGATCGGCTCCCCCACTCGATATGCTCACCCATTGCGCGCACCTTCAACCCTTACGGAATACCTGGACACCCAGATAAAAAGACGTGCGTTGGCTTTTCAAGATCAGAACGAAAGCTCCTCTCAACTCTAGCTTCTGCGTCCTCCGGGTGAGGACCGTTAACCGGGAGAGACCAATCTCTAAAAGCCTGATTTTAAAACCTCTTTACATATTTTGTGAACATAGTTTGTTACTTCGTCTAAGTGTTTTGATCGGCGCCCTAAACCCCAACTCTACAACTGGCTGCCCAACGTGCGGAGCCCGGAAAAACCACGCCGGAAGAAATTTGCAAACCTACAGGCGGCCCGCAAACAAGAAGTTGGACAAGGTTGTCAATGTCCGCGGAACAACTGGAAGCGCTAATTACGAGGCCGAAAGAGGTACCACGAGGTAGTCACTTTTTATCGAGCGCGGACTTCTTCAAAATCAGTGAAGGGATAAGTGACGCAAACGCGCTACTGGGTCTCCAGTTACTATTAGAAGGCCAAGCCCAGACGCGGTGGAGTGGTGTAAAGCCATCGCAAGGACATGGGATGAATCAGAGACACTCATACGAGATGAGTATGTCCATTCTGAGAATCAGCATGATTTACGGGTTGCTGAGAGTGGAGATTAGGGATAGGATTCCGTTTGCTGCGGGAAGTACCTTTTCACAATTACACGTGCAAGCGCGTGAAGTCGAAGCAATGCTCGCGGAAAAGCAAGACCAAACAAAGAAGACGACGGTCCACGCCTAGGAAAAAGCAAGGCCACGAGTCCGGTGCACATTTTGCAGAATCATAAGACACGAAGCAAATGTTTGACGAAAAAGGGCAAAGGACGAAATCCTTATCCTTGTCAACGGGCGGGCCACCACACAGACAATTCGGAAAACTATAATACAGGTGACATTAAAAGGGCAAACGTTTTTGACACCGATTGTCTGTACAGACACAAGCCCCGACGCAGTGGCACTGCTAGGGGTGGACTTCGCCAACATTGTGAGATTAGTAGTGGATTACCGCAACGGGCTCTACCATTTCCAAGGGAGCCGCCACGAGGTGTACTGATTCATAAGCAAAGCGCGTCTATGGGGTCTACCAACATCAAACAAATGAGTTCGGAAGAACCGGTACACGTTATCGAACCGAACGCCCCATCACCGACGAACATCCAGTTCGACGAAATCATGAAGAGGGAGGGATGGCCCAATTTGACCATGAACTACGAACCCATCTTAAGTCCACTGCAACGCCCTCCTCCACGCGTTTGGCAACCGCCAATACAGATAAACCGACCACCACATGGGCAGGACGCCAAATTTGCCATCGCTGAGATATCTGCCTAAGATGGCACCCCGGAAAACGACTTCTTTCCCACGATTGAACTAGGCTCCGTAGAGATTAATCCCACACATGAAGGTCGGCACATGACCGAAGCTCAGCGACACAGACTAGATGAATTACTTCGGCACAACGAGAAACTGTTTGCAGAGCACGAACACAGAGACAGTGCTCCCGTCTCCAGCCCGCCGTACCGGATGTCCCCCTCACGTCAAGAGACCTTGAAGACCGAGGTGCAACAACTCCTCAAACTAGGAATAATAATCGAAGTATGTGAGAGCGCTTGGGCATCGCCGGTAGTATTAGTGCCAAAGCCGGGGGGACAAACAAGACTTTGCGTCGACTACAGGAAACTCAACGCAATTACCAAGCTAGATGTATACCCTCTGTATACTCGACAGGCGACGCCACTTACATCTCTACCATTGATCTGAAGGCAGGATACTACTAGATCCAAGTGGCCCCTCAACACCAGGATAAAACCGCGTTAAACCACGTGACCACCTTGGCATATCTAGATCTTATCGCCATCATTAGGAAAACACCTTAGCGATCTGGAAGTAACGTTTTCTAGATTGAAGCAGTTCCACCTACGAATAGATCAGCCAAAGTGTCGATTTGCGTGCAGCCAAGTGAAATACTTGGGCCACCTAATTTCGCCGCAAGGAATCCAAACCGTCCCCGAGAAAGTACGAGCAATCTATGACATGCCCGCTCCTAGAAGTATCATGCATGTTCAGTTCTTTCTGCAAACATGTAGTTGGTACAGAAAGTTCATATCTGGATTATCGGAGATAGCCAGACCCCTGAGTCATCTTACGAAGAAAAACACCGTTTTCGAATGGAAACAGCCCCAAGAAAATGCATACAAGGTGCTCCTACGACAGCTCCGATATTGAGACAGGCTGATTAAAATATAGGATACACACTCAGGACCGATGCACTTGGTGCAGCTCTCCTCCGGGGGGAGGGACCCGATGAACGTCCCGTGGAATACGCCAGCCGATTACTGACAGCGGCTGAAAGAAATGACTCCACGACCGTGCGAGAAACTTTAGCTATTGTCTGGGCCATGCAAAAATTTAGAGCATACTAAGATGCTCCGACCATCATCGTAACTGATCATCAACCGCTAAAATGCCTATTGTCACCAAAATCAAAAATTAATGTAGAGACTCCGATGTACCGCCGTGTTCCGTGTGCCTAATCACCGTTGACATTCCAAGCAGCAACACCGCAAGCACCCGTTAGGGACAATTACAAGACCCCGAAATCAAAAAAAAAAAATGATGCCATCGAGACCGGGAATCCTGAAGATGCAGTCCAGTGAACCTCCCGTGGATAGCCAGGTGTATTACACCGGTACTCCCAGGATGATGATACCAAAGAAGCCCAATTGGTAGTACCAGAACAAAAGAGAGAAGCCGTTTTGAAAGAGTACCATGATGCACCGACAGCTGGTCATTATGGGATTGAACATACGAAAATAAAAATCAGGAAGAAGTACTTTTGGCCCGGAATGCGCACCTCAATAGTTCAACATGTTAAGACCTGCATACAATGTCAAAGATTCAAAGCTTCGAGACTGAACAAGATCGCGGACGGGGACGCGAATACCACGTGTTAAGTCAGGCCAGTAAGGCCCGCTCAAGCAAGTTCGTTCCAAAACGCGGCGGGCCCTAGATAATTCTCTCAGCAAAAGGACCCTGCAGCTACGAGGTCGCCGGCCTAAACGACCCCACGACAGTCTTGGGAGTCTACCATTCGTCAGCCCTAACAACTTTCCAGGGGCATAACGAAGAAGCTGTACCCACGCCGATGGGGTCGACCACGCAAGACGATCAATTAAATCAAAACCCACGTCGAGGCGACCCATGGATTTTGAGGGGGAGGATTGTAGCATCATAGTTCTCTACGCGCCCACCAGACTAGCGCCATTGTTGCTGATCCCACCCCGACACGGATCGGCTCCGCCACTCGGTACTCTCAAGATCAGAAAGAGAGCTCCTCTCACCTCTAGCTTCTTCGTCCTCTGGATGAGGACCGTTAGCCGGAAGAGACCAATCTCTAAAAGTCTGCTTTTAAAACCACATATTTACATATTGTAACGTAGCCTGAGCCGGGCGGGTTCGAGGATTTAAAGAAATATTCTGATGCACACCGTAGTTATAAACTTTTATTAAAAAGACTAACAATAAGACTAACTTTTCACTATGTGTAAATTTTCACAATAACACGCGCTGACCACTTGTTCACGATGCTTCCAATAGACTGACTCGCTCTGTCGTTTGATCTCTTCTTATACAGCTCCTGGCGTTCTCGATTCTTTCTATTCCCGGAATCATGAGATCATGTTTTCGGCGCAGTGGATTATTCCAGAAGAATGAGATCAGTCTCTTGTACGAGCGTGGTATAGCATGAGATCACCGCCACAGAGTCTTCTAGAGCATCCCATGTGAACAATTATTCCCAGACGTTCTCATGTGGACTATTCCAGATTAATTACGTTACCATACGTGGTGAGATCATCATGACATCATCCGCTTCCGGGCCGTCGCGCCGTCGTCTCAATATTTTGTGAATATAGTTTGTTACTTCGTCCAAGTGTTTTGATCAGCGCCCTAAACACCAGCCCTACTACAGTTTCTAAATAGCGCCTCGCAAAAGCATTTTTTAGGTTTGTCTTCAATTTTGGCTAAATACCAATTTTGTAACAGTCCTACCCTTTAGTAAATGTACGCTCTCCGTAAGAGCCACCGTCGCCTGGTTGGCTCGCCCTACCACCCACTGTCAACTACCACCACTACCCTTTACAAGAGTCAGACCTGCGCCGAAGATATAAAAAGGCTGTTCCTACCCCGGAATAGCCAGAGCCACTGACTTACACTCACTCTTCTACCTGCAGTTGCACCCCGTTAAGCGCACTGGTTGCCCGTCCTTATCACTGGGTCTTCTCAAGTAGCAGTCTGACTAGTAACCGTATTTTCTGCGACGCTGTTTAGCCTACTTTTGTATACACTTAATTTCAAAATTATCGAGTACACCTAATTTTCGACCGTGTGAAACTAGCGGAATGCACTTGTTTAAACATTTTTTGTCAATGTCAGTTTTGACAAGCAAAATGCCTAAACTAACAGAAAACGGAAAGGTGCTCATCTTTCCAAATTAGAAGAACGGTGGTCGACCCGGAAGGTGGCCCAGCATTATAATATTGCAAAGAGCACCGTGCAGCGCGATAAACAGGTGGCAAGAATGTGGACATTTTGCTAGAAGAGGAGGAGCGGGACGCCCAAATGTGTCGACAGCGTAACAGGACCAGGCTCTTCAAAACCGTTTGAGGGAAAATCCTTTTGAACCATGGACTGAAGCTGCATCCATGACCAATTTTCCCGGGTCCCAATCAACAGTTTGGCGGCGAATTTCAGAGTCGAAAAAACCTAGCAGCAGAAAACCTCCACTAACAGACCAACAGAAGCAATCCAGAATTATATTTTGTCTAAATTATATATATATATATATCGTGAACCACAATTTTGGAACAATGTGATTTTCACAGACACAACTATATGCAAACAACTTTCTTTTTCTCCATGCAAGACAATTGCCCTGTCCATAATGCTGCTATCGTTAGGCAATGGTTTGCTACCAATAATGTAGAAGTAATACCACGGCCCCCAAATAGTCCGAATCTTAATGTCATAGAAAATATCTGGGGTTTACTTGTGAAAAAGATATATACAAGAAACGGAGGAAGAAACTTTAGGCCTCAAAATGCTAATGAGCTCTGGGCTGAAATTTGTGGGAGGTTTATGCCCCGAAGGCTTAATGCAGTACTTCAAATTAATGGTGCTATGACAAAATATTGAATGTGTTGTTAATAGTTATAAATATACTCCTACAAATAAAGTTATATTTTCATGTATTTCTTTACTTTGTCAAAATTACCTAACCTATATAAAAATTATGACGTTCAAATTTAAAAAACGCAACTTCACATGTGGAAAAAACTGTAATAAATCGACTTCTAGATTTTTGAGGTGTACTCGATAATTTTGAAATTAACTGTACAATTATATAAATACCGTGCGATTATTTAAATTATAAATTAAAGTAGGCTGTGAAATTTAAGTTAGGTTGGCACTACTAACTTTTGACAATCTGATTTAAAATTTGAACGTCAAAGTGACAAAATGTTTGAATTAGAGCATACAAATTATTTTAAGAATTTTAAGAACGGCATCAGAATGATGAATGCAATTATTCTATAAAACGCTGTGATAGTGATTTTCGAAATGCCTACCCCAATTTTCCAGCAGATTATCAAAAATTAATCTAACAATCAACCAGTCAAAAAGCGGGTAGCGAAGCCCTAAAAACTCCTGAGATTGTGGCAGATATAGCAGCAGTAATGGAAGCGTCTCCCAAAAAACCTCTCTGCAGGTTACGTTTTTTTATTTAATTTTTGCATATTTAGCGATAAAAGGGTTTTATTTGTATTGGATGAGGCTAGGTACATAGTTGACCACAGAATTTTAAGTGAGTTGAAGCAATTGTTCGCTGGAAATCCTCAAACTTAGGTGCATTTATAGGTTAGTTCTGGACAAATCACTACGTTTTCCTCTTTTCCGTCGTTCAAGATGTGTTTCCCCATCAGCAGAAAAAGAAAAACCCTTCTTTTGACCAACAAAATTGCAACTGCACACGTGCTGCACGTCTATAAAAATGTTAGTAATTAACTAAGTAGTCTAATTAACTAATTAAGTAATCTATATATTTAATCATTGAACATGAATCAATTTCAACCAAATAAAACAGTCTGTACTGCACCGATTTTGATCGTTGTTTTTTAAATCTAAGACATTGACAAGTTCTATGTGAAGATTACTTTCCACTTTCAAAAATTTCACAGGTTCATTAATTATTTGCAAATCATTTTAGGGAAAAAGCGGTTCATTACAGTCATCGATTTAAATGAGCGTGAATCGTTCTAAGTGAGAAGTTGGACAGCTGTAGCTAAATATAGGTATCTTAGCCCCTCCCCTGAGGTCGGTTGAGCAAGTGGTCTAGGGAACTTAGGACATGCTTATTAAGACATTTATAGCTCTGATGGATGGATTTTTGGGTGCGGGGTGATAGTTACTTGATATACCATCGGGGCAAACTCTAAAGAAAGAGACCCGCAGTAAATTACCATAAAAATAAATTACCGAAAAATACAGTTATAAATTATCATAAAAATTAATTACTGAAAACTTTACGGGCACTAACCCACCCACCAACACCCCTTGAACCAGCCAGAAACTGGCCAACTGAAGGCATATATTATTTAGTTTGTTTTTACGGTCATTAGAGAACATTTCGGTGTTAGGGTGTTTTGCCGAATGTATTGCAACGATTGTGTCTGTAAGTACACATTTTTATTTCCATTCCTTTGTAACGTTGGATTATTCAGTAATGTTTTTATTTTGGGTTCAGGTCGATCCCTATACTTGGACTCCCGATTGCAATTTTTAATTTTATCTTATTGAATTTAATTACATTTTATTATTATTTAATTTCTACACTTTTTTGGGCGCTTTAATTTCTTTCTATAACATTATTAAAAATTATTCCGTCTTAATTTTTTTTTATTCAGACAAGGCAAATTAAAAATTGTAATATGTAATATGGTAGCCAGTCTTATTCAAGACTATTTACGTAAGTATTCACTTTTTTTTAAATTTTTACATTGATTTGATTATCAATTCAATACATACCACTCGAATTTTGAGAGACGGGCGATCACTAGTAAATGTTAATTATTGAACATACCTGAGCAATCGTTTCCATTTTCGATATTCTTTGGGGTCTTTTGTGAATCGGAAAAATGTACAACCATCCTTCTCAGCATCGAAAGGTTTGCAGGTAGGGGCAAAAAAAATCTATAAAAGTCTGTATATGTATACATCAAAAATCAGGTAAAGGTGAGCACTTACATTCTCACTGATGAATCTTCAACATCTAGTCTAGCCACCTAACCTAAAGCTGCGCCAAAGTTTGAGGATTTCCAGGGAATAATTCCTTCTACTCACTTAAAATTCTGTGCCCAACTATGTATCTCGCCTCACTCAATACAAATAAATGTCGTTACATATGAAAAAATTAAATAGAGAAACTTACTGCTGCAACATTTGCCACAATCTCAGGAGTTCTTTTTTAGGGCGCTCCGCTACCCGCTTTTCGACCAACAGTCAGCATCCACATCGAAATCTTGCCACATTTATAAATTTGTTAGAGTAATTTTTGATAATCTGCTGGAAAATTGGGGTAGGCATTTCGAAAATCATTAACACGGCGTTCTATAGAATAATTCCATTCACCATTCTGTTGCCGTTCAGCGATCTTAAAATCATTTTCAGTGTGAAAAATTGTATGCTCTAATTCAAACATTTAGTCACTTTGACATTCAAATTTTAAATCAAATCAGATTATCAAAAGTTAGTAGTGCCAACCTAGTTTAAATTTCACAGCCTACTCCAATTTATATTTCATGTAACCCTGTTGGGTATTTTGTATTTCACAATAAACTAGCTACAATGTGTTATTTTTTGGAAATTTTAATCTCTCAATTTGACTCTGACCTATATTAAAAATTAAATATTGGCCAATTAAATAAACAGCTGTTTTTGAGAAATCCTTGAACTTTGATTTCTTACAATTTGTATCAAAACTCCGGTCCAAATTTTACAAATATGTAAAGCTTTCCAATACGATGCCTTCAGTTATAAACAGCGATCGTTCTGCAGGCGTTCTGAAATTAATTTTCGTCGACGGCATTTTATTGTTGATTTATGGAGTCGCATGCTAAGGCTGGCATTAGCGACAATTAATTTGGATTTGAAGACTACAGAGTGATTGCGTCTTGATGAAAACGACCGGCTTATCGCCGGCTATTCCCTCCCACATCGCAACAAAGTGTTGTATAGATACACATTTCGACATCGGGCCCCAAACGGGTCGTTACTTTGATACGGCCTGGCCTGAAGGAAATATTACTCTCTAACAGCGAAATAAAGATCAAGTGATGTTCTTAGAATAGAAAATGCGGCACTTGCTCGAGATGTGCCGGTCGCGATAAATCTCGAGGCGAAGCACGGGGGTATTAATCACAGCTCGGATCGGTTGTACTAATGAATTGCTTATTAACCCCCTCGTCAACTCGCTGACTTGATTGTGACTAATACATGATGTGTGTCAACAGGGCAGTCTCGTGAGTCAGAACATGTCGTCGGGGGTGATCATCAGCACACACAGCCTGGTTCTGCAGAGGGTCACCAGGTGGCAGAGCGGCGCCTACACCTGCCTGGCCGCCAACCCCCGAGGGGAGACTGTCAGCACGCCCGTCATGCTCAGGGTTAGATGTAAGTAGGGTGATTTATTAACCGCGAGGAGGGCTGACGAAAGCGCAGGCAATTAATTTTGTCATGTCGTCACAGTTAGCAAAATCCCCGTCAACAGATCCCTGGTCATCGTTCGTTATCCCCGATAAGATGCGATCGAAAGAGCAATCCTTCTTGCGGTTATACTAAGTCTTTGCCATTCGTTAGAGATGCAAATAAGGCGGCCGTAGTAATTTCCTACCTCGACTTTGCGGTAATCTGTAATCGCGAACTCACTCTCTATTGTTCGGTAAACGATTGTTCCTATATCCTCCCCGCCGAAGCCACCACGCCAAAGCTGATTATCCCTTATTACTACGTGCTTCTAATCTTGGCATTGTGGACGTCTTGGAAAATTAAAATACCCGCTTCTGGTGCTTTCCACGGTCCTTGCGTTTCGAAAAAACAACCTCAACCGAAATGGTTGATGCTTTGGAAGCGACGACGTTGTTAAAATGTATGAGAATCAAAGAGTATGTTCCGATGCACACGAATGAACCTCTTGAGCGGAGTTCGCCGAAGGAAAATGAAGCTCTGTGAGACGAGCGACAAGCAATAAGCATCAATTACGGGGATACAGCCGGGACGAAATTAAAGCCGACGCGACGTCGACACACTATATGAAAAATGGACTATTTGCATGTTAAACAATATTAAAGACATTCTTTTAAACGCTCGTTATTGTGTTTACAGGACAAAGGAAATACCCCCCATTGTATTTCGCGTATATGTGTGTATCTCCATTTTGTTCCTTTCAAGTTTATGAAAGCCGCTTTGTTGAACGCCGGCAGATTAAATTTCAACATTGTTGTTCGTCGAGGATTCCCTCTAAAATGCGGATAATTGAAATCGGCGCTTTGTGAAACTTTTATAATCGACAGAAATTAGCAACTCTGCATTATCCGCAGCCATTGTCCCGGGACAAATTGAACCGACCACTCCACCGCTGATGACCATGCAAAGTGCACCACTCGACAATACTCGACATCTCCTAATTGATATTTTATGAGGCTTCGGCTTCTGTTGTGCAATTTATGGGGCACTTGTGACGAGGGCGCGCTCAAACAAACAACCGATCCCATCGATACTTCTAGTATTCCTCTGTGTGCACCGAAAATAATTAACTGCTACACCACGATGATGCTACAGCGATTGCGGCCTCGAACACCGACGATAGGATCTAAACTGCAACTTGCATGATGCACGTAGAACTTTTAAAATGATTAGTTGGTGTCGGGGCAGCTGTTCAAACAATTCAAACGAAACAAAAACGGTTAATTTATGCGTTTCGAAAGGTTTTTCTTGTTTTGAAATGAAACGCAACGGGTCGCAAAACGGTTGTTATCATGTCGAGTGCTTTTGCCGACCCTTGCATGATTCTCACACAAACGGGGGTTTTAGAGGGCCTTCGGGGGGTTGCACTCTTCGTACGTTGATTTTTCTGGTCACTTCACGATCGCTCTAGCACTAGTCTAAAATCTTGACAACAAGTTTCATGTGTTTGAACTCGCACCATTGTCTATAGATACAAAACTACATATTTCAAATTGCCAAAGAAGTTTTCCCTTCAGCCGTGTGGTCTATCATACCAACAATGTTTCCTTTTGACCTTACATGTTATCGTTCTTTTTTTAGTATATCAAATTTTGTAACCTCACTGGTTATCCTTCCGTACAATGTTTCTACTAGCAACACAAGAATGTGCTGATCTGCGCAATCTTGCCACAAATCCCCTTGCGAGCTATTTCCACGACCTTAAATTCTGACCGGGAATTAATCACGGGGTATCACCCCAAACAGAACCGTCGAGTTGTGTCAGTTATCAAAGTGGAAGTGGTGCCATCTCGGCCACGCTTCGACCGTTGGTTTACTCTTTGTGTATGAATAAATTGTTTGCTTGTGTATGCAAATTTAGATTTTGATTTCTGACCCTTGATTGTTGGTTTCTCCCTCCTTTTGATTCCTCTTGATATTGACACATTCTTTCACTACAAAATTTATATTTCTTTAGTGGTATCAATTCTGAATCTTTCAAGTTTACTCCTACTTAGTGTTTATAATATTCCTATGAGGCGACAACTATTCGGGAGCAGCGTAGCCTGGCGCCCCCTCCCTCGACGTCGCCCAACCGTCTTAATTGCAGACATCTGCATCGATTGTTTCGTTGTCCACAACTGGCGTGGGAATTCCGTGTCGTCTCCTGGCATCGATTGTCGAATCGCGTCAGCTTAATATCTGGAATCTAATGAAGCCTGCAGTTGGCTGCTACCTCCGCTCATGATTAATTCAGTCCCCAGGAGGGCGGTCTTTGACGCCGCACTCTTGCGTCTGACTTATACGGCGCATAGATCTCCGCTTTCAATTCGAGAGGTTGCAGAAATGACATGAGCCCTGCCGTTGATGGCACGAATTACAATTTCCAACGATTTGCAGGAATGTGAAGCAGCCGACGCTCCGCCTAACATTGGTAACGTCGACCGAAAAAAAAAACCGTCTGGAAATCCTGACAATGGACGAACCACTCTCTCGTATGCGAAGCCTCATCCGAACGAACAGGTGTCCAAGGACCAGGTAATGCACTCGAGCGCGTACATTTGTAGCTTCGTACGTGCCTGCAGCACAAACATGCATTTAATTGCATGCCGCATTAATCTAACAAGCGACGCCGGCATTCCAAGGTGCGCGATTTCGCCGACCGAAGATAAATTGGAAGCGACGTGTGCCGATTCGATGTGCCGCCGCACGAAATTGACACCGGGGGATATTATTTACGAGCTTGTTCGAACGGTAAATTAACCACCGTGTGTCTTTGCACGGAATGTGACTGACTTCATCGGCGCACTCGCTGCAGATTGTAATTAGAACGCTGCCACAGTAATTAGAGAGATGGCACCACGGTTTACCTAGTGCTTTTGATGCTTTCCTCCGGATGATATGTAGCAATCAAAGGCGTGTAAACAACAGAAGGTGCATATTTGACAGTCGCAAGTCGTTATTCTAGCTTTATACTGAGGTTATAAAGCAAAAATGTTGAATATACAGGGTGATCGTGTGACACCACCCGTTCTCAAGTCCTCATCAGGAAAGCCCTCAACCCTCGTCGAGAACGCTCCTTGCATAGGTTTCCATCTAGGTCCTGGTGAAGGTCTCGAGCTGGACTCAAGCATAGTGATGATGACCCTCAGACCGCCTGGTAACCAATGTGGGTTGAATGCCGGTGATTTTTTAATGTTGCACGTATTGAACTTGTAGTTTTAACTACGTTTATTTAAGATTATTAATTACAAACGAAACTTAATTTGTATACGAACGGAGTTACGTAGCCGTCGTGCGTACCCTCCGGTACACTTGTCAGTACTTACAATACTAATTTCTAACACCAAAATTACATCTTTTATACAACATAGAACAATAAGCGTCCTGTAGTCGGAATGGGTCGAGATTCCCGATAGGTCCGATGGTCACAATTGGCAAGTTCCCGATACGGCTATTTGCATCCATAAACCTTAAAAGCATCATAAAATCCAAAGGGGCCGACAACGAGGCGACCACCATATCCGGCTTGCTTATTCACATAATTATTTACATTACATAACACCGCCCGAAGCACCAAACTACCTACTTGGCGTCTATGAGACGATTTTTGACTACACTACTCTTCTGCTTACTTTTCTACTAACTAAACAGACTCTTGTCTGTTCAAGGTTACCCTGTATAGGGATGGCGTTGTCATCTTGGAATATATTTTTGTGGACCTATAGTCCAATATAAAAACAGATGATCTGTACGTCAACAACATTCGCAATTCTGTTTTTGTGGATATCTATCTTGCTGTGTTTTGCGTTTACAGTGCTGCATCGCTGCTACGTGGGATTGTCAACTTCTTAATTAATTCCAACCTTAAAAGATACTAGACGGAAAACTTACCTATCGTTTGGGAAGCCCGTAACGATATATTCCAATTACCCACACAACGTCCCTAATATAAATTCGTTCCGAATTTGGAAAACTCGATGCGTCATGGCCAAAATTAATAACGACTTTATTGACATCAATAGCGTTTCCACTCGAACTAGTCCATTATGTATGACTGAACTCATAAATCTAAATCAGTTTGACCTATTCGTTAGCAAACAATACGCCAATTATGCCCAGTTTGTATCAGTTTTGAAACGTATCATTACGAAGCCGACTTTATGCCAGTCCGCCCGGAAACTCACCTTTATTTTATGATGTAACAAAAAACGATTCGATTCATGACAAATGTGTGGAATATGCCAAATTCAAAACTTTAAATTATCTGTTCTGGGGTTATTTGCAAATTATGCAGCATGTGTTTTGCTGAAAATAATTTATGACTGTACTTCATTAAAATGATAAAACATTAACAATGCGTCTTTGTTTTCGCTTGTGGGTCGGTTGTTGGTCCCATAGGTACTTCGGCGATGGCTTGACTCTCCTTTTACTTCTCGAGAAAAATCCCAGGGTCGGCTAGTCGCGGTTAGCCACCCTTAGGTTTTTATCCTAAAATCTTAAAACTAACATTAAAGGGGCAACGATGCCTTACAACTATCTAAATACTACCTAAATTAATCACTAGCGAAGTCACTTTTAAAAGCCGGAAAAACCCCACGGCGTACACGTGCACCGTTTGGGTTACAAGACCGAAGGACGGATTCCCGCTAGACTGGCACCACAGTTGTCGACGTCAGACGCTCACGATGTTAATAGTAAACACTAAAACCTGGGGGTAAGGCGACGTGTATGTGAACCCTAGAGAATAGCTTCAGATCATTTTAGATCCACTGTTCTAGTTAGGTCTATAGACGTCCTATGGGCAAAAAGCACTTTGACTCTCTTACTAGAAATGTTTCGCCGACCTGTGACGGCCTCGAGTGGTAACTACCCTCGTCGTTTTTTTTTTTTTTTTTCAAACTTGTCTCACGTTACCACTCAAGAACCTGTGCAATTGGATTACTTTCGGGTGTTCTAATTGCGAGTTTTTTTTCTGAGCTTGAAGTGGGTATACACAAAATTTCGACACGATTAAGAACTTTCTCTTATTACTCAAGATCCTTCAGCACGATTGGTGCTAACAGAAAACATACTTAAACTAGAAAGGTTTACCACCGGTTGTGGCAAAACGTGTCGATTCCCAAGACAGTCCACTCGGTAAACATTTGCATCCAATCGCGGATTAAAACCCCTCTCTCCCGATCACGATTTTCCATCACCGCCAAATTGGACGGCGCTTCCTGCGCTCGCAGCGCCCCCGAGCGACTTTCGCCGTAATTGACGGCGTCCAAATAAAAAGACATCTGGTTAAAGGAGAATCGGGCAGCAGCATGCAGGAGCCGGCAGGAGCGACGCGTGGTCCGGAATATGCAATGTGCACAAATGAGCTGACCGAGCTACGGCTTAGCGACCGCAAGTTGTAATCCCGGTGCGAGAAGCTTAAGAGGATTGACATGTGAACCCCCGGGAACAACTGACGCAGCTCCGACGTCATGACGTGAATTATCTTAAGAGTACGTGATCGAGTTAAGACTGCTTGCGACACGGGAAATAATCCCGTTCGAGATTTTTTCGGGGTCGGGCTGCTCGAGAGGTCGAAGGGACCGAAGTTGGTCTTTCGACATTTAGTGGGCGACCTTTGCCGGTTGAAATGTTTAAAGTTTGCGTGACTTTTTACACAAACTGGGGTTTCGCGGACGTACCTACGTGGTTTTCATAGAAAGTTGGAAAGACAGTTTTGATGGGGGGTTAGCAGAGGCCGTGTTTTCTTCTGGTTCGGCTCTGATTACAAAAAAGTGGCACTGAGAATCTCAATGTCTTTTGCAATTTCTGCATCACTACGATGTCTTGCTAATGTGTGTTCCAGTCTCTCCCCCACCCATTCTTTCTCTCAATGTCTCTTTTTTCCCTCGAATTCTTTAGATTTCTCTCTCAATAATGTCCCTTACTCTCTATCGCTTTCATTTTCGCTATTTCGTCCTTTTTACGCCTTTCTATATGTGTGCTCTTCTCATTTCAAGTGGTTCCTTATTTCTCTCATATGTCTTTTTCTCTATCTTTCTCAAGACTGTATAAATATCTTTGTCCTCGTCAATTCTTTATCCCAATGTCGTTTTTATCTCTCCCATTCTCTGCCTTGTCCTTCGAATTTTTCACTTCTTATTCCTTTGCCTTCTCATTCTGATTCCTATTATGTCTTTTTCCATTATATCTTCTCCATTCACTGTCCCTCCTTCTTTGCTCATTTTCTTTATGTTTTATAAAATTTTTACATGGATTCCAGAAAGATATTAAAACCCCCAATCTCTCTTTTGGTTATATCAATTTCATCTTTGGTTTTTGGTTTCTAATTTGTCCAGAACAAAGTATATATTTTTAATATCTTTGGTAATGTATTTGTATGGTGTTTTTTCTTCATTGTTCTTTCTTTTACTTTCTCCATTGTTATCTCTCTATATATTTTCCCTGTTTATCTTTCGCTTTCTGTCTCGTCCATTATATCTTTCCTCTTCTTTTCTATTTTCGTGGAGCATTATATTTATGCAGTTGTTTTTTTCTTATTTTTCCATTCATATTGTTTTTTTCTCCTTCGCATATATTAATTTGTTTTTTTATATTCCCTCTCTCCCTATCTTGCTCTCTGTTTATCTTCTCCCATCTCTTCTACGTATTTCGATTTTATTATTATCTCTCTCTATCTCTTTGTCAATACACCCTATCTTTTCAATATAATTTCTTTGCAATTTTTATAGATTTTACTCGTTTTAAATAGTTGAACCACTTCAGCTGTGTCCTTTTTCCCTTTTGTACTTTAATCTTTGGATTTAACCTATTATCCCGGCGCATCCACCATTTGTGACCATTACAAATGTTCTTTGTTTTTTATTGTTATAATACAATAATTTCATATCATAAAAATATCAAATAAGACATTTTGATATTATTATAATATCGTATAACGAGTCCGGTATATTATTATCCTTCTTAAAGCATTTGAAATTGGTGAAATTTTAATTGTTAAATAAAAAATGCGATATGTGAAAATCAATACAGACATGCTACTATAGTTTTCCAATATTGATAGGGTTGATGGCACTAGAAAAAGTTGATTGCTTTCTGCAAAAACAAGTGCATCGTTGAAACTATAAAACTTGGAAATTGAATTTTTAGAAAGCTGCATATTCCGAAGTAGACCAGCAAAGTGTAATATTCAGAACGATGTGTAACCTGAACTGGTTAAAATCAAAGGTATTCAAATTTCAGAGACTTTACAACGAAATTGGAAAATGGATACATTTTTCCATTAGATATGTACCATATGATCAAAAAATAAGCTCGAGAAGGGTTTTATTGACACGACTGACAAATTTGATTTCAAGGAGCACCACCAGAACCCTAGTCCCCACTGTGCACGTTTTCGCAGCCAACCCATATGCTAATTAAAATTAACTTAATGGCAAGTGTTAATGCGATAAAACTCGCGATAAGACCGGTCGATGAGGCGCGGGCGGTTTATAACAAACACGATTCCGTTTTTGTGCAAACAATCACGTCATTCTCGAAATTAAAACTCGTTCCATTTTTGCCTTAATTTCCAAGTGCGTTCCTCGCCGGATGGAAGGCGATCGATCGGCCCTAACACCATCAGTTGATTTTGTAAGACGTGATCGCATTTGGAATCCCCAGGGTTCGGTTTATGAACCAAGCCGACGTAAAGACCGCACGACAATGTTCTTCAAATTGTTTTTCAGGGACGGCGCTCGATTGATCGGCTCTGTTTCGCGGAGTCAATTCCTCGGACGAACATGGAGTATTTAATTATCTTTTATTCGGTAGTAAAATTAAAGTCTGGACGGAGTGAAGATATTAATTTTCTTAAATATCGGAGGATTCGAGCGGAAAATTAAAATGCGCCTGAAAAATTACTTTGTTGTTGGAGATGAAAGGATGCAACCTGCCATAAAAAGTTACACTAGATGAGGTAAATTGACGGTGAATGGAACGGGGAAGCGTCGAGGCGCCCGATGGAAAAGACAAGTGCAATTTCGGATTTAATTATTCGGTTTTTGTCGTCGGATGTAAAGCAAGCGTCGACGAACTGGGGGTTTAATCACGATGGCGGAAATTGTGGGCCGGTTTTGGTTTTGTTAGCGCTCATCACCACAGATGTAGTCGCGACGACCGATTCTGAGTCATTTTATTTGTTTGGCATGATTTTTATTTCGTCAAATAATTTCAGGTTATGAGGGTAAAATATACAGACGCATTTCAATATCACCCCTGTATCCGATATTTTCCGGATACGAGCCCCAAGGTGTTCCTGAACCACTGGAAATAACTCAAAACAGCCTCAAAAGCCTTTTCTGTTTCCCCGCGTTACATGTGTACTTTGACCCTTCCCCCAGATCTCATCGCCCCGTTCGCATTTCCCTCTATTCGGCTCCAAGCATTAAAAAAATCGGAAATTATCTGGCTCTCCACCTGCGAATGCTCCCGCGTTATTAATGTTTTTTCCAAGGGCAATAACGGCGTCAGCACGGTGCGCCCCTTCTCCCATAAAATAAAACGAACAACATCACACAAAAAATCCGGCATAAATTCGCCGTTTTGAAAACGATACCGTTGATCCGCGCCGGATTGTTTTGTAAACACGTATATCGTTTTTCCGCTCCGGTGGCGGTAACGACGATCCGTCACCGGATGACTTTGCGCTAGAGAAATTGACGCCTGGTGGTGGCGGCGGCGGCGACGACGGTGGCGGCACGCAACCAACAATTTCCCAAATGCACCGGCGATTAAATTGGAATGAAGAGTAATGGGCAGGGGCTGGGCGGCGGCCTCACGCATGCGAGAGGGCGGCATAAATACGGAGTGGATGATAGCTGGTCCGTGGCTTTGGAATCCATTAAGGGGGTTGTGCGAAACTATAATTGTTTTTTGAAAAAGTTCCAGGATTTTTTGCCAAAGATGAGGTACTCAGAGAAATTCTTATAATACAACTTCATTCACTCTTTCGAGGTCGAATATAATATCGATACATAGATAGAAAAATAAAATAAAAATAAATCTATATTCCATGATTAATTTAATCAACCTTTTTTCTTCTATTCCCTAAGAAACACTTGCCTTCTTTCCCTTTCTCTACTGCTGCTCTTTTCTCTTCCTTCTTCGTATCACTTCTCTTCATCCATTCTCTTCCTCGTCCATCCTCATTCAACAACTCTCGTGTCTTTTTCTCCGTTTCTTCCATCTCGTTGCACTTTCTCAGATGTTCCATTGTTTCCCTTTCTTCCCAACACATTCTGCATAACCTCCAATATTCATTCTCTTTCGTTTCGTTTCGACACCTAAATCTTGCTATCATACATCTATCCTTTTTTTTTTCGTTTTCTTTTTTAAGTATACTGGTTGTATTTCGCATCTCTTATTTTTTCTCTTCTCTCCTGTTTGCGTATGTCCCTATCCCTCTTTCTTGTCTCTGTCCATATACTTTCTTCTTTGTATATTCTGTTTTCCACTTCCTTCCTTCCCAGCCGATTCCTCTCATAATACTTTCGTCTTTCCTGCTATTCTTTCTTTCAGGAATTTTTGCAATAGTTTTTTTTTTGCTCTTTTTCCCACTGCTTTTCTTCGAGTTTACTCGCTCTTTTGCCCGCTTCTACTCTTACTTTCTCCCTCTTGCATTCCTCTAGCACCATATACCCTGGCGTAGCTTTGTCTAATCCCAACACCCATTTGTAGTATTTTTGTTGCACCCTCTCTATTTTCTCTTGTTCCTTCCAGCCCCAGATCTCCGCTCCATACAGCACTGTGCTCTTCACTAGGCTTTCAAATAGCATCACCCTCTTTTCAAACCATGTGGCCTGTCATGTCTTACCTTTGTCTACTCCCTCCTTTTCCTTTCGTGCCTTGCCTGGTTTATATATCTCCAACTTTCTTTCTGGCAGGTTAGTGCGTCAATTTTTTTCTCGCTTCATATGTTCTTTTTTTCTATACATTTTTACTTGTACTCTTTCTTTTTCTTTATGTGTTCTTCTCTTTCGGTTTTGTTTTCTTTCAGTTTCCAGAGTTCCCTCTTCACTTCTTTCTTCAAATCGCGGCATTCCTTATCCCACCAGTCGTTTCTATTTCTATAGTTTCGTCAATTGGTTATTTTCTCTTTTCTTATTACTGCGGCTTCTATCGTTCCTTTTAACTCTTTCCATTTTTTCCTGGCCTCTGCTTCCTGTAACTATTTCCTCTCTTTATTCTTCAATGCTTTCTTCTGTCCAGCTCTCCCGTACTGTCTTTACCCTGCCCTTTTTCTCTTCCCTCTTTTATCTTCCTTTCAATCTTATCTCTATTGGCATGTGATCTGATTCTGTTCTCTGCTGTACTGTCAAATGCTCTATCTTATTGAACGCCTTCTCATTGGTTATCACATAATCTATTACTGTTGCTCCCTTATATACGCATGACCTCCTTCCCCATCCCCTTCTTTATTTTCATTTGCGATGCTCCAGCCGTTTTCCTCATTTTTAGCAATTCTCTCACTGCGTTGTTAACAATTCTATCTCTTGTTGTCGTCTTTTTTAGTACCCCCCCCCCCTTCTCCCACTTTTGCGTTGAAGTCACCTCCCATTACCACATATTCATTTTCTTTACCTTCTACCTTCTTCTCTATATTTTTTCTGACAGTTTGCATCTTTGTGCTGTATATCGTTAGTACTTTGTATTTTCTTTGTCTATCCCTATCTTTCTTTCTATCAAACTTTCCTCTTCTATTTCTCGTTTATTCTGCTCGATCTCTCTTTGATCTTCTTCGTCTTCTACCCCTTTCTAACTCCTGTTAGGATTCCTCCTCTTGATCTTCCTTTCTTGTGTTCTTTCTTTGAGACATTTTTCTTTCAGACGTATTTTCCGTTTAACTTCTTTTCCCATTTTGCATATTATATTCCCAGAATTATTCTTCGTCCTTGTTTTTTACCCCTGCCACATTCCAGAATACCATTTTTATCTCTTCTTCTTCTTCATGTCTTTTTCACCCAAAAGATTTTCCCGGTCATTGTTTTCGTGGCTCTTTTACTACTTTGTTAGTCAAGGTGGTGACCTTCTGTTTTTGTTGTCTTTTGTATTTACTAGGTCAAAAGTTACAATTTATTAAAATAATTTGTTTCAAATATTAGTCCAGGCAATGGGTACAAAAAAGGGCGTTTCGCAAAAGGTCGGACAGAAATGAAATTTGGTGAGATGGTAGACATAGGTATCCTGATAGTACACCTGAGTTTGCGACCTCGGGGGCTTGCCGCTCGAGGGGTGGGGGGGTAAAAACTTTGCACCGCGACGCTTTTCGGAAGATAGCGCCGTTGTTGTAAGTGCTATCGAAAAAAAGTTCAAACAAAATATGTAGAGAACAAAATTGTGCATAATTTTGGTTCTATTCATTTTTTGTTTACGACCAACAGTTTCCGATTTACGGGGCGCCAAATTTGGGGGTTGATTTGCAAATTCCAACAAAATCAAATTTTCAGCGCGGATTACAACGAAGATCGACTTCAAATAATTCTGCAATATTTTTTTTTCTGAAAGAGCAATGCTTTCCAAGTGTGTGGATGTTTACCATCTCACCAAATTTCATTTCTGTTCAACCTTTTATGAATAAAACACCCTTTTTTGCACCCATTGCTTGGACTATAGACTTTTTAGAAGAAGTATTTTATAAAGTTTTGAAATTTTGGTTATGAACTCCCAGCAGGCACCCAAACAAAAATCCGAAGAGTTCTCACTCCCCCGGGGGGAGCTTCATCACCTTTTGTCCAAAAAACCGCTTCCGAACGTGACATCATGAAGCCTTTCTGCTTTTTTCTCGTAAAAGGTAACTCCAATGAAAAAATGTTTTAGGACCTATGTTCTCCATTAAATTCTGCATAAGAATGCTCTTATGAAGTTTTTGCCTATGTCCCACCCAACGCTCATCAAAGGCATTGGAAAATGAGTATTGTTTTTAGCGCAAAGGCAAAAATTAGTCCACCCCCATTTTTTAACCAATAACAATTTATTGCTAATGTTTTATTCAATATGGACCTTGTACAAAAAAAACTGCTTTACAATTCTGTATCTATACATTTTTTGCTCCCATAGTGGCTCTTGAGATAATCGCCGCAAAACACGGGGATTGCCTTCACGCTGAAAACTAAACTCATTTTCTAACATCATTGATGAGCGGTGGGTGGGAAATGGGCAAAAACTTCATAAGAGCATTTTTATGCAGAAGAACATAGTCCCTAAAAAAATTTCTCATCGGAGTTACCGTTCACGAGAAAAAGGCAGAAAGGCTTCATGACGTCACGTTCGGGAGCGGCTTTTTTTGCAGAAGTGGATGAAGCTTCCCCCGGGGAAGTGGGAACTCTTCGTATTTTTATTTTGGTGCGTTCTGAGAGTTGATAACCAAAATTTCTAAACTTTATAAATTATTTCTTCTAAAAAGTGTAATTTGCTTGGACTAGATTTTCATCGGCACATATCTCGAGAACGATTCAACCTAGTACCTTTTTAGGGAGTTATTTTTGTGGTAAATTGGATCAGCTTTAATTTTTGTTCTAATGATTGTTTACGTAGAAAACATAGTTTTCGAGTTATAAGCGATAAACGTAAGAATTTTTTAACTTTGAACTTATTTTGGAGTAGAGAGAGACACACTTAAAAAAATCATATCTTTCGTAATATACAACCCAATCCATCAAATGGGACATCCACAAACTGGGAAAACATTGCTCTTTTAGAAAAAAAATATTGCAGAATTATTTGAAGTCGATCTTCGTTGTAATCCGCGCTGAAAACTTGATTTTGTTGGAATTTGCAAATGAACCCCCAAATTTGGCGCCCTGTAAAACGGAAACTGTTGGTCGCAAACAAAAAATAAATAGAACCAAAATTATGCACAATTTTGTTCTCTACATATTTTATTTGAACTTTTATTCGATATCACTTACAACAACTGCGCTATTTTCCGTCTTCACCCCCCACCTCTCGAGCGGCAAGCCCTCGAGGTCGCAAACTCAGGTGTACTATCAGGAGACCTATGTCTACCATCTCACCAAATTTCATTTCTGTCCGACCTTTTGCAATCAAAAACCCCCCATTGCCTGGACCATATGGAGCTTCTTTTCAATTAATTCATGTTGGAGTTTCGGGAACAAAAAGGAATTACAGAGGAGATTGGATCTTGAAACCTTTAATAACACGTGCAGTCCTGCAGATCAAATCAGCCTACAAGAAAGCGTGCACACAGGTTGAAGTTCAGTAATACATACCCATTTTGAGAGGCTTTTTGTGTTTATATAATATTACGCTGAACTTTCTAGGAGTAATAGTTGATAATAATTAAGTAATTAACGATCAATTTGTCAAATGTCACTATTAATATAATATGACAGTGGTACCAACACAACGAAATTAATGTTGATTTCTTTTAAGTTCTCATAGATGGCGCCTTATGTAATAATAAAAAAAAATTATGACCGTTTTATTTTGTACATTATTGTGTCAATTATGGTGTAAAGCAGCGTGTACTAAATTAGATTTTTTTGTCTTATTATACCATTTTTTTTTAATATTTACCCCAAGTACCTTTTTTAATCGCACCCTTAACTTTATTGGAACAGAACACTAAAAATCCGGGCTTGTTTTTGGCGCGCGCTGTGTGCGGTCGCAGGAAGTTGTATATGGGCGAGACGAGCAGAGATATTGGGTTAGCTTATGATTAAAGTTCGCTTGTTGCGAGATGGATGAGGGTGTTTTCCCCGGCAGGCTGTTCTACTACTCCTTAGTGGTGTTATTAAGGTGTTGGGATGGCTGCATCCTGCTGCATTATGCGCTGCCTGGATACGTGCATCCATCACATAAATTTGTTTGCGCTCCTCGAATAGCGCTTTCAAATTTCGAAACGCGAAAAGGATTATCTTAAACCGTATTACGGCATTTCTTCCACCTTTATTTGCCGCCATGCAATTATCTATTGTTGCCAAACGGCGTATTTTATCTTTTATTTATACCTTGCAGACGTCTTCAACTAATGGCCCGAGCAGTAATGCCGACAATACGACATGAACCTGGAGATTTAGATATCCCAAGAGTAGTGAATCTTGGTTTTCGCAGACGTTCATCCTCGACATGTTGATGTAAATGCATAGAGCTATGTCTGGTTTAGACTCCAACTTCCATCTTTATTGCCGTTCGTGTGCTGCGAATCATTCTAGTAGGGATTATTTCGACAATAGGAAAAACTGATTAACGATCCTCTATTGTGGAGGACCATAAAAATGGCAGAGCAACGTGCATCGTCGCACATTTATTAATCTCTGAAGGTTCTCTTTAACGAGGGGTAAAGAGCCGAGGAAAGGAATTAAAGATAAATAAAACTTAGTTACGTCTTTGCAGTCGAGGATGAGCCACTTTCAGGAAGACTGTTCAGATCTTCATGTCACTCCAGCTGTCTTTTTGAGTCGAGATTTAGAGTCGAGAAAACTTTGGTCCTAGAAACGACTGCTTTCTCCGTTTATTCGTATTTTACTGGGAAAATTTTAATGCTTCTAGCGTACGTCGCGAAATGGCAAATTGAAAAATGTGATTGCGTTGTAAACTACTTAAATAACACACCGGCCTTGGAACGCAAATAAAATCTGTAATGATGAATTCCTTTAATAAGATGCACAGATATTTCTTTACATCTGAGAATGCGACGAAACGAGCGCAGTGGATGAGTTCGGGCTGTAACTAGTATTTAACGACGACCGTTAGGATGATAAGTAATTTTACGGTAAAATACTATTACAGCATTAATAAAATTATTTAGTACATGTGGTAAACACTGTGGGTTGAATGCTGATGAATTTTTAATGTTGCACGTATTGAACTTGTAGTCTGTTTTAACTACGTCTACGAACGGCGTTACGTAGCCGTCGCGTGTACCCTCCCATACACTTACAATACTCTTACAAAACTGCTTTCTAACACTAAAATTACATCTTTTATACAACATAGAACAATAAGCGTCCGGTGGTCGGAAGGCTCGGGATTCCCGATGGGTCCGATGGTCAAAATTGGCCGGAGTTCCCGATGGTCGGAAAATCGGGCTATTTGCATCCATAAACCTTAAAAGCATCATAAAATCCAACGGGGCCGACCACGAGGCGACCACCATATCCGGCTTGCATCTTCACATAATTATTTACGTTACATAACAACATGTCTTATTTGAATTCACTTTTTACGTTTCGACTACCATGGGACAACTTCAGAAGAAGCCTTGAAGACAATGTCCATACATATAAGATGTCCATAACAGATAAGATAAGAAACTTATAAAATCTACACCTCCAATGATCTTTTAATTTAAGTAACACACTCAATGTTTTGGTACAGATACTTTGTATGACTAAACTATAGGTTTTTGTTTTTTAACCTTTCTCATATCTTCTTCCTACCAATACAAAGAACCTTTTTCAAGTCAAGCAAAGGAATATTTTTTGGTTTTTGATCATTTTCTATTCAATCATTTTTCTAAAGGTATCTATTTTTTCGTCCTGGTAATTACTTTTCTTGTACATGTCATCCGGCTCCTCCTTTCTTTTCCCCTTCATCTCCTCCAATGTGTAACCATTTTAAATTGATTGAACCTGAGAACTTGAGATATTGAAAGAATCTAAGAAATTGAGAAACTTCGGGCTTTGAGAAACCTGAGAATTGGTAGAACCTGAGAACTTGAGAAATTGAAAGAATCTGAGAACTTGAGAGACTTCGGGCCTCGAGAAGCCTGAAAATTTGAGAACTCTAAAAATTGAAAGAACCTGAGAACTTGAGAAACCTCAAACTGGAGAACCTGACATCTTAGGGTCTTTGAGAAATCTGTGAACTGAAGGAATCTTGAGAATTTAAAAACCTGTGGCTTTGAGAAATGTGATATCTTTGAAAACTTGATATCTTATGGATGTTAAGAACTGAGAAACCTGTGAATTCAAGGAACCAGAGAACTTGAGGAATTGAAAGAATCTGAGAACTTGAGAAACCTCAAATTGTAATAACCTGACATCTTATGCTCTTTGAGAAAGCTGTGAACTGAAGGAATCTTGAGAATTAAAAAACCCGTGGCTTTGAGAAAAGTGCTATCTTTGAAAGCCTGATATCTTATGGTTCTTAAGAACTAAGAAACCTGTGAATTGAAGGAACCTGAGAACTCGAGATATTGCAAGAATCTGAGAAATTGAGAAACTTCGGGCTTTGAGAAACCTGAGAATTGGTAGAACCTGAGAACTTGAGAAATTGAAAGAATCTGAGAACTTGAGAGACTTCGGGCCTCGAGAAGCCTGAAAATTTGAGAATTCTAAAAATTGAAAGAACCTGAGAACTTGAGAAACCTCAAACTGGAGAACCTGACATCTTAGGGTCTTTGAGAAATCTGTGAACTGAAGGAATCTTGAGAATTGAAAAACCTGTGGCTTTGAGAAATGTGATATCTTTGAAAACTTGATATCTTATGGATGTTAAGAACTGAGAAATCTTTGAATTCAAGGAACCAGAGAACTTGAGGAATTGAAAGAATCTGAGAACTTGAGAAACCTCAAATTGTAATAACCTGACATCTTATGCTCTTTGAGAAAGCTGTGAACTGAAGGAATCTTGAGAATTAAAAAACCCGTGGCTTTGAGAAAAGTGCTATCTTTAAAAGCCTGATATCTTATGGTTCTTAAGAACTAAGAAACCTGTGAATTGAAGGAACCTGAGAACTCGAGATATTGCAAGAATCTGAGAAATTGAGAAACTTCGGGCTTTGAGAAACCTGAGAATTGGTAGAACCTGAGAACTTGAGAAATTGGAAGAATCTGAGAACTTGAGAGACTTAGGGCCTCGAGCAGCCTGAAAGTTTGAGAACTCTAGAAACTGAAAAAACCTGAGAACTTGAGAAACCTCAAACTGGAGAACCTGACATCTTAGGGTTTTTGAGAAATCTGTGAACTGAAGGAATCTTGAGAATTGAAAAACCTGTGGCTTTGAGAAATGTGATATCTTTGAAAACTTGATATCTTATGGATGTTAAGAACTGAGAAACCTGTGAATTCAAGGAACCAGAGAACTTGAGGAATTGAAAGAATCTGAGAACTTGAGAAACCTCAAATTGTAATAACCTGACATCTTATGGTCTTTGAGAAAGCTGTGAACTGAAGGAATGTTGAGAATTAAAAAACCCGTGGCTTTGAGAAAAGTGCTATCTTTGAAAGCCTGATATCTTATGGTTCTTAAGAACTAAGAAACCTGTGAATTGAAGGAACCTGAGAACTCGAGATATTGCAAGAATCTGAGAAATTGAGAAACTTCGGGCTTTGAGAAACCTGAGAATTGGTAGAACCTGAGAACTTGAGAAATTGAAAGAATTTGAGAACTTGAGAGACTTCGGGCCTCGAGAAGCCTGAAAATTTGAGAACTCTAGAAATTGAAAGAACCTGAGAACTTGAGAAACCTCAAACTGGAGAACCTGACATCTTAGGGTCTTTGAGAAATCTGTGAACTGAAGGAATCTTGAGAATTGAAAAACCCGTGGCTTTGAGAAATGTGATATCTTTGAAAACTTGATATCCTTATGGATGTTAAGAACTGAGAAACCTGTGAATTGAAGGAACCTGAGAACTCGAGATATTGCAAGAATCTGAGAAATTGAGAAACTTTGGGCTTTGAGAAACCTGAGAATTGAGAAATTTAAAGAATCTGAGAACTTGAGAAACCTCAAATTGTAATAACCTGACATCTTATGGTCTTTGAGAAAGCTGTGAACTGAAGGACTCTTGAGAATTAAAAAACCCGTGGCTTTGAGAAAAGTGCTATCTTTAAAAGCCTGATATCTTATGGTTCTTAAGAACTAAGAAACCTGTGAATTGAAGGAACCTGAGAACTCGAGATATTGCAAGAATCTGAGAAATTGAGAAACTTCGGGCTTTGAGAAACCTGAGAATTGGTAGAACCTGAGAACTTGAGAAATTGAAAGAATCTGAGAACTTGAGAGACTTCGGGCCTCGAGAAGCCTGAAAGTTTGAGAACTCTAGAAACTGAAAGAACCTGAGAACTTGAGAAACCTCAAACTGGAGAACCTGACATCTTAGGGTCTTTGAGAAATCTGTGAACTGAAGGAATCTTGAGAATTGAAAAACCTGTGGCTTTGAGAAATGTGATATCTTTGAAAACTTGATATCTTATGGATGTTAAGAACTGAGAAACCTGTGAATTCAAGGAACCAGAGAACTTGAGGAATTGAAAGAATCTGAGAACTTGAGAAACCTCAAATTGTAATAACCTGACATCTTATGCTCTTTGAGAAAGCTGTGAACTGAAGGAATCTTGAGAATTAAAAAACCCGTAGCTTTGAGAAAAGTGCTATCTTTGAAAGCCTGATATCTTATGGTTCTTAAGAACTAAGAAACCTGTGAATTGAAGGAACCTGAGAACTCGAGATATTGCAAGAATCTGAGAAATTGAGAAACTTCGGGCTTTGAGAAACCTGAGAATTGGTAGAACCTGAGAACTTGAGAAATTGAAAGAATCTGAGAACTTGAGAGACTTCGGGCCTCGAGAAGCCTGAAAATTTGAGAACTCTAAAAATTGAAAGAACCTGAGAACTTGAGAAACCTCAAACTGGAGAACCTGACATCTTAGGGTCTTTGAGAAATCTGTGAACTGAAGGAATCTTGAGAATTGAAAAACCTGTGGCTTTGAGAAATGTGATATCTTTGAAAACTTGATATCTTATGGATGTTAAGAACTGAGAAACCTGTGAATTCAAGGAACCAGAGAACTCGAGATATTGCAAGAATCTGAGAAATTGAGAAACTTCGGGCTTTGAGAAACCTGAGAATTGGTAGAACCTGAGAACTTGAGAAATTGAAAGAATCTGAGAACTTGAGAGACTTCGGGCCTCGAGAAGCCTGAAAATTTGAGAACTCTAGAAATTGAAAGAACCTGAGAACTTGAGAAACCTCAAACTGGAGAACCTGACATCTTAGGGTCTTTGAGAAATCTGTGAACTGAAGGAATCTTGAGAATTGAAAAACCCGTGGCTTTAAGAAAAGTGCTATCTTTAAAAGCCTGATATCTTATGGTTCTTAAGAACTAAGAAACCTGTGAATTGAAGGAACCTGAGAACTCGAGATATTGCAAGAATCTGAGAAATTGAGAAACTTCGGGCTTTGAGAAACCTGAGAATTAGTAGAACCTGAGAACTTGAGAAATTGGAAGAATCTGAGAACTTGAGAGACTTCGGGCCTCGAGCAGCCTGAAAGTTTGAGAACTCTAGAAACTGAAAGAACCTGAGAACTTGAGAAACCTCAAACTGGAGAACCTGACATCTTAGGGTTTTTGAGAAATCTGTGAACTGAAGGAATCTTGAGAATTGAAAAACCTGTGGCTTTGAGAAATGTGATATCTTTGAAAACTTGATATCTTATGGATGTTAAGAACTGAGAAACCTGTGAATTCAAGGAACCAGAGAACTTGAGGAATTGAAAGAATCTGAGAACTTGAGAAACCTCAAATTGTAATAACCTGACATCTTATGGTCTTTGAGAAAGCTGTGAACTGAAGGAATGTTGAGAATTAAAAAACCCGTGGCTTTGAGAAAAGTGCTATCTTTGAAAGCCTGATATCTTATGGTTCTTAAGAACTAAGAAACCTGTGAATTGAAGGAACCTGAGAACTCGAGATATTGCAAGAATCTGAGAAATTGAGAAACTTCGGGCTTTGAGAAACCTGAGAATTGGTAGAACCTGAGAACTTGAGAAATTGAAAGAATCTGAGAACTTGAGAGACTTCGGGCCTCGAGAAGCCTGAAAGTTTGAGAACTCTAGAAACTGAAAGAACCTGAGAACTTGAGAAACCTCAAACTGGAGAACCTGACATCTTAGGGTCTTTGAGAAATCTGTGAACTGAAGGAATTTTGAGAATTGAAAAACCTGTGGCTTTGAGAAATGTGATATCTTTGAAAACTTGATATCTTATGGATGTTAAGAACTGAGAAACCTGTGAATTCAAGGAACCAGAGAACTTGAGGAATTGAAAGAATCTGAGAACTTGAGAAACCTCAAATTGTAATAACCTGACATCTTATGCTCTTTGAGAAAGCTGTGAACTGAAGGAATCTTGAGAATTAAAAAACCCGTGGCTTTGAGAAAAGTGCTATCTTTGAAAGCCTGATATCTTATGGTTCTTAAGAACTAAGAAACCTGTGAATTGAAGGAACCTGAGAACTCGAGATATTGCAAGAATCTGAGAAATTGAGAAACTTCGGGCTTTGAGAAACCTGAGAATTGGTAGAACCTGAGAACTTGAGAAATTGAAAGAATCTGAGAACTTGAGAGACTTCGGGCCTCGAGAAGCCTGAAAATTTGAGAACTCTAGAAATTGAAAGAACCTGAGAACTTGAGAAACCTCAAACTGGAGAACCTGACATCTTAGGGTCTTTGAGAAATCTGTGAACTGAAGGAATCTTGAGAATTGAAAAACCCGTGGCTTTGAGAAATGTGATATCTTTGAAAACTTGATATCCTTATGGATGTTAAGAACTGAGAAACCTGTGAATTGAAGGAACCTGAGAACTCGAGATATTGCAAGAATCTGAGAAATTGAGAAACTTCGGGCTTTGAGAAACCTGAGAATTGGTAGAACCTGAGAACTTGAGAAATTGAAAGAATCTGAGAACTTGAGAGACTTCGGGCCTCGAGAAGCCTGAAAATTTGAGAACTCTAGAAATTGAAAGAACCTGAGAACTTGAGAAACCTCAAACTGGAGAACCTGACATCTTAGGGTCTTTGAGAAATCTGTGAACTGAAGGAATCTTGAGAATTGAAAAACCCGTGGCTTTGAGAAATGTGATATCTTTGAAAACCTGATATCTTATACACCTTGAAAACTTGAGAAATCTAATTTTTGAACTGAAAGAATCTGAGAATCTGAGAAACTTCGGGCCTCGAGAAACCTGTGAATTTGAGGAGCCTGAGAACTTCTTCTTTCAAATCTGACAACTTGAAAATATTCGGGCTTTGAGAAATCTGGGAATTTGGGAAATCTGAAAATTTAAAGAACCTGAAATCTTGGAAAACCTGACATCTTAGGGCCTTTAAGAAATCTGTGAACTGAAAGAATATTAAGTATTGAAAACCCCGTTGCATTGAAAGAACTGATATCTTTGAAAACTTGATATCTTGAGATATTGAAAGAATTTGAGAACTTGAGAAACTTGGAGCTTTGAAAAATTTGAGAATTGGAATAACCTTCTTAAGCTTTTATAAGTTTTTGTTTTTTAACCTTTCATATATCTTCTTCCTACTAATACTAAGAGCCTTCTTCAAGTCAATGAAGCCCGGGAATATTTCCTGGTTTTTTTATTGTATCAATTTTGTAAGGGCATTTATTTTTTCTTCTTGGTCCTGACTTTCCTTGTGTGGTGTTCTGTTTCTCCTTTTGTTTCTCTTAAATATGTCATCCGCCTCCTCCTTTCTTTTCCTCTTCATCTCTTCCAATGTGTAACCATTTCAATTGGGTTTCATTTCCACTACATGCACAAGATCCAATTAATGAACGAAAGAGACATAAAGGCCTAAAGCTCCCATTGTTTGATTCAAGACGCCCCCGTGTGCCGCGACACCGAAATGACGGTCATCGGGGCCTCCCTCGACGAAGTCCTGAAGGTGCGCTGCCACGTGACCGCCGACCCCATCGACGTCACCTTCGAGTGGCAGTTCAA
Organism: Diaperis boleti; assembly: GCA_963583935.1. Classification (NCBI taxonomy): domain Eukaryota; kingdom Metazoa; phylum Arthropoda; class Insecta; order Coleoptera; family Tenebrionidae; genus Diaperis; species Diaperis boleti. Next base: position 15,805,117 of record OY757244.1, on the reverse strand, counting down.
CAACAGCGGCGAGAGCTTCGACGTCGACTCCAAGCGCTTCTCCACCGCCGTGGGCAACGTCAGCGAGCTCATGTACACCCCCGCCTCCCAGCGCGATTACGGCACCCTCACCTGCTGGGGTCGCAACTCGATCGGAAGGCAGGTGGAGCCGTGCGTGTTCCAAGTGGTACCTGCAGGTAAGTACACAATGCAAAATTAGATAAGTTTTATGACGAAATTTATTCTGTAGCCAAACCGAGTCCTCTCACTAACTGCACCTTGCGAACTGCCATCAACCACACCGCCGACATCCTGGAGGTGGAGTGTCGCGCCGGCTACGATGGTGGTCTTCCTCAGAGGTTCATTCTGGAGGCCTACGATGCCTACACCATGCGATTGCGGCTCAATCTGAGTAGCGCAGATACGGACTCACCGGTGTTTCGTCTGGACTTGGGGGAAATGTTACCCCCTAGTGGAGAAGGGTTTCCCCCTTCGTTGCGGATTGTTGTTTACGCCCAGAATGCGAAGGGCCGCAGCGAGAGGTTGGTGCTGGAGGATATCATGCTCAACGACGCGGAGAAACGTACAGGTAAGAAAATAAAATTTACGTTATTTTACTAATTTAAAACACAGAGGAGTAACATAATTGAAAGATTTCCAGAAAGATCTAAAAGAAACAAAATATGTATATTCGAGATCTCATATTCAAATGAGTCGAAATTCCAAACCTAGATGTTAAAAACTAACCGACTACTTTATTCTTTTTTTTTTGTAAAGAAGTACAAATAATGATGCCTCAAAAGATGTAGCGCCCGTAGCAGCTTTCAATAGCTTTTTTCAAATCACCTCCTCCATATATTCCAATCTACCGACAATGCCCTAGATGCTAAGTAACACTGACAGCTCTGAAATATTGCCGATATTTATTCGACACCTCAAAGATTGACTAATTTCGCGACTTGAAAAGAGGAATCCTCGCTCGTGCCCCACTAACCCACTCCGAGAGCATCCCTTTTGTATGCTAACTCTCGCACGCCAAGAAAATCAACCCCCACAATAAATGCGCTGCATTACGTTCAATCAATACACGAAGAATTGCAGCACGAGGGAGTGCCCCTCGAGTTGTGTGAGTGATTTTTCTAATGGAAGAATCGACAGAAGTTACGGAAAGTGTCAAAAGTATGTTCAAATAGCAAATCTAATAATGCCAAATTATTAAATCCGGATGACGTACATGGGGTTCAATTAGCCGAGTTGCTCCCAACTTGCTCCGAGTTGAAGCTGGAATGTTTAAAACAGAGAAATTAGCTTTGAAGGATTAACACTTCTTCTCTTTTGTATTTATTAAAACTCATACAACCGTGAAATCATTATTTCCTCCCAAAAACCCTCTGCCACCAATGTTTCTTGATGCAAAGCCTCTGATACCCATACTCATTTAAAGGTAAGTACGGCAAGGTACTGAGACTTTTACATCTGGCGTTGTTGGTAGCATCGTTGGTGAGTGCCACAGGTCCAGCACTTAGACAGTGGAAATCAAGCCCACGCAGATGGTAGGTAGCGCGGTCGCACAAGAAGGCGACATATTCCCGAGTCACATCCACGCGCTGATCGTATGGACAATCCTTGTTTATCGCTCGAGTGCGACAACCAAATACGTAATTTCCGTCGTGGATGAGTTCTTGGTCTAAATTAGGTTAGTTCTGCAAGGATTCTAAATACGGACGAACTTACATGCTGTGTTGGGAAGAACATAAGACTGTAAAGAGGATAAATCAGATTCTGAACCGAATAGAGAGAAACCTTGTGCACTACCGAGCTGAAAAATTCATATTTAATTTTGATGTGAAAAATGTGGTACTTACATAGAGAATCACGGCTAGTAAGGGTTGAAGGAAAGCCATTTGTGGACGATATACGTGAAGGTAGAAGAAGAAAGAGGTTTAAATAGAGCTCGAATTAATCGGTGCATTAACAGGGACATTACGATACAGCGTTATAAATTTTATTATTACAAGAATGGTTTTAGTGGCTATTGTGATGAAATTGGTTTCCATATTTTACTGTTGAGTAATAAATTGCACATACATTTATGAAGTGTGCATATCTTTTAGACTTAATTTTCCAAGCAGTGATTTGGGAATTTCATCTTTCATTCCCAAGTCTTGACGAAGGATTTAAATAGTACTAAATATACAGGATGTCCCAAGACTTACTTCCCATTGCAAACTCAGCGATTCTGTACAATTGGCTGAAGTGTAGATAACAAAAAGAAAATGTCTCTCTCTTCTAAGACATCATAAAGTTGACCAATGAGCATTTTCGAAAATAATAATTTTTCCTTCAAATATATGGTCCACTCTACAATTTTGAAAAATATTTAGACTTTTACGGACATGTTAAGGCTATAAATAACGAACCACAACTGAGAGTTGGCTAACAGGAGGCTTTCAATTCAATTTATAATTAACTGATCTCCAATTCACTTGAAAGAATTCCTCAGGACCCTCTATCCTAATTTCATAACTACGAATGCGTGAATTTGATATACAGTTGTTTTGGCCCGACATAACCCCAAATATTTTATTGGACGCAACGAAAGTTGTTTCTAGAAGGCTTCGATAATGTCTAGGACATATTTCTTAGTTACTTGTTTTTATGTATGTATTTATATTTTGGTTCAAAACAAATTTTGTTTTTTTTTTTTCTTATATTTTTCTTCTTTTCATATTTCAAAAAAAATTGTCTATAAAAATAAGTGTAAAAATATATACAGTGCAATTTGAACAAATAAAGCTGACTGTCATCTGTCAAAAAATGTTTTAAAGTAGATAGATTTACGCTTTGATCACCATTTTTTAATGGTCACTGCCTGAGATCTTGGGGAACCAAGAAACATTGAGAAATGTAACTTTCCGTGAAATGTTGGAAAACCTGGCAGCTTACGGGTTTTGAGAATTATGTAAAGTGAAAGAATCTGAGAATTTGAAAAAAACCTGTGCTTTGTGAAACCTGATATCTTATGGATCTTGAGAGCTTGAGAAACTTAATTTTGAAAATTTGAGACTGGAGAAATTTCGGCTTCGATAAACCTAAGAATTTAAGGAACCTGAAAATAGAAAGAAATTGAAATCTTGGAAAAGCGGACGGACATCTTAGGGCCTTTGAGAAATTTGTGAACTGAAATAATCTGAGAATTTAAAAAACCCGAGGCTTTAAGAAACCTGATAACTCGAGGAACCTGAAATCTTTGAAAACCTGAGGTCTGAGATTTTGAAAAACCTTGGGGCTTCGAGAAACCTGAAAGCTAGAAGAACCTAAAATCTTAGAGAATCTGACATCTTATTAGGGCCTTTGAGAAATTTGTGAAAACCTAATAACTTGAGGAACCTGAAATCTTTGAAAACCTGGGATCTTGAAAAGAATCTGTGAATTAGAGAATTTGGGTCTCGAGAAACCATTGAATTTGAGGAACCTGACAACTTGAGAACTTGAAAGAATTTGAGAACTTGAGAAACCTCGGCCTTCAAGAAACCTTAGAATTTGAGATACCTGAGAATTGGAAAAACCTAAAATTGAGAACTGAAAGAATCTGAGAATTTGAGAAACTTCGGGCCTCGAGAAACCTGAGAACATGTAAAACTAGAACATGGAAAGAACCTAAAATCTTTTAAAAATCTTACATCTTATGGGCTTCGAGAAATTTGTGAACTGAAATAATCTGAGAATTTGAAAAACCCGAGGCTTTAAGAAACCTGATCTTGAAAAGAATCTGTGAATTAGAGAAACTTTGGGTCTCGAGAAACCTCTGAAATTGAGGAACCTGACAACTTGAGAAATTAAAAGAATCTGAGAACTTGAGAAACTTCGGCCTTCAAGAAATCTTAGAATTTCAGATACCTGAGAATTGGAAGAGCCTAAAATTGTGAGCTGCAGTAATCTGAGAATTTGAGAAACTTCGGGCCTCGAAAAACCTGAGAACTTGAAAAATGGAACGAATCTGAGATTTTGAAAAATTTGGGGTTTCGAGAAACCTGAAAACTGGAAGAACCTAAAATCTTAGAGAATCTGACCTCTTAGGGCCTTTGAGAAATTTGTGAACTGAAAGAATCTGAGAATTTGAGAAACTTCGGGCCTCGAGAAACCTGAGAACATGTAAAACTAGAACATGGAAAGAACCTAAAATCTTTTAAAAATCTTACATCTTAAGGGAAATTTGTAAACTGAAATAATCTGAGAATTTGAAAAACCCGAGGCTTTAAGAAGCCTGATAACTTGGGGAACCTGAAATCTTTGAAAACCTGGGATCTTGAAAAGAATCTGTGAATTAGAGAAACTTTGGGTCTCGAGAAACCTGTGAATTTGAGAAACCTGACAACTTGAGAAATTGAAAGAATTTGAGAACTTGAGAAACTGCTACCTTCAAGAAACCTAGAATTTAAGATGCCTGAGAATTGGAAGAACCTAAAATTGTGAACTGAAAGAATCTGAGAATTTGAGAACTTCGGGCTTCGAGCAACCTGTGATTTTGAGAAACCTGAGAATTTGAAAAATGGAAAGAATCTGAGATTTTGAGAAATTTCGGGCTTCGAGAAACCTGAAAATTGGAAGAACCTAAAGTCTTACAAGATCTAACATCTTAGGGCTTTTGAGAAATTTGTAAACTGAAAGAATCTATGAATTTGAATAACGTCGGGCTTCGGGGAACTTTCAAAATTTCTGAACTGAAAGAATCTATGAATTTGAATAACGTCGGGCTTCGGGGAACTTTCAAAATTTCTGAACTGAGAATTTGAGAAACTTCGGGCCTTGAGAAACCTGTGAATTTGAGGAACCTGAGAACTTTAGAAATTGAAAGAATCTGGAAATTTGAGAAACTTCGGGCTTCTGGAAACCTGATAATTTGAGGAACCTGAAATCTTGGAAAACCTGAGATCTTAAGGGCTATGATAACTTAAGAAATCTAATTTGTGGACTGAAACAATTTGAAAATTTGAGAATCCCAAGAATTGGAAGAACCTGAGATCTTGAGAATTTGAAAAATGTTGGGTATAGAGAAGAGGTATATAGAAACTGTGGACTTGAGGAATCTAATTTGTGAACTGAAAGAATTTAAGAATTTGAGAAGCTTCGGGCATCGAGAAACCTGAGAATTTGAGAAACTAAATATTAAAACAAAAATCATTGATAGCATTACCTAACGGAGCTTTTCACATTATGCATTTTCTACTCGTCATTGTTATCGGTATTCGCCCCTTTTCTTTGAGGAGCTAGTTCTGGGACAATGTATAATGTTTGTCTATTTGCTTACTGCGATTTTGGATGCCTTTTAATTACCAGTATGTGAAATCCCAGCGCAAAACTGGCTTAATCAATTCTTTCAATTTTCAATTTGTATTTTACGTGCTGATCGACCACGGCTTTTAATTTTAGGCTGTCAGTCTAACTGGTTAGCATCGATTCAATTTTACAACCTTTTTTCAGGGTCTGCACAAGTTAAAAATGGTTTTACTTTGTTAGAACGGCATCTCGTTTCTTCTCCTTCTCAGAAAATTAAAAGCATTCTTGTTACAGACGGCAGCAGCGGCATGACCATCCTCCCCATCGCCGCCCTCCTCACCGGCTCCCTCCTCACCCTCGGCATCGCCGTCCTCCTCGTCGTGGTGCTCGCCGTGCGCCGCAAGCACCGCCACTGCGGCGGCTCCCATTGCGCCCACCAGCTGGACCCAGCCAAGAACTCCAAATCCGCCCCCGGCCAACCGTCCTCCAGGTCCGGTTCCATGCTGGAGATCAACACCGGCGACAACCGCTACGTCGTCGCCTACACCCTGAAACCGGCGGCGGACTGCGGCGGGGGCGGCGCGACGCAACCGCTCGTCCCCAACGCCTCCGTAGATAGGCAGCCAGATATACTCAACACGCCCCGAGGTGAGTGCAGGATGCATTATCCGTTCACCACTTTCGGTAAAATGTAGTTGTGTGGATCGGTGGCGGTTTTGTTGGCAACTTTTCCGATCGGAAGCGGTCGGTCGATTGTCTTTTTCGCTGTGGGAGTTGTGGAGTTACGGCGGATCTTCGGAAATTGGGGGCGGAAGTGATGGATTCCGGAAAAACACCGGGGATGAAATGCAAATTTTTGGGGTCTGAGGGAATATTTTAAATGGATTAGAGTAGGCTGCGAGGGGCTGAAGTGGTATTACTGCGTAGGATTAGTTATTGGAAAACAATAGGTAAATATGGAAGAGATGGGTGGGTCGGCTTATTGGCAGAGATGTTTACAAAAAGCATTTGAGGATTTACTTGCTTGTATTAATGAGAAAAATAATTAGGACGTATCAAAAGAGACTAAGTGGAAGAACAAATAAAACTAAAGTTTTAGTAATAGTGACAAAGATGAGAAACAACTCAGAAAAAAGAATGAGTTAACAGCATAAATATTTATTCATCTTGTCTGTACTTTAGTAAATAAACTAAAGCAATATAATTGCTCAACATTTTTTCTGTGCCAAATACACATCTACCTATTTGCATACAAATTGAAATTTCCACTTTATTTTTATCTATAAAACTAACACCACTGATTCATTTACCCACTTTCAACCAAAGAGCCAACCGAAAGTGTTAACCTCACCCCTTTTCCTTAAAAAAAAAACTCGAGTTTCGTTCCGGCTCGGAAAATTGCTCCCGCGCTCGATAAAAACACTACATCCTTGTGTATTTTCATTAGGAAAGCCGCTCCACAAAATCCCTTCGAAATACATTTTTGTGAGAATCGAATCGACCGCATTAGGGAAGTTGAACCACCAAAACTACAACTGTTGCTCAAGGCTAGATATGTAAATTGTATAAATAGAGGACCACTTAGAGATCTCGTGCACCGCTTGTAGTATCTGTGCCACATTTAATATTGATTTACTGAATGGAATCGTGATATTTTTTCAGCGAAGCGAGTTTCAGTAGGAAAGTTTTATTAAAGGAAAGATTTTTACAAAAGTTAGACAATCCGTACCGAACACGGTATACACGAAAAGTGGAGGCACTTTAAAAAACCAATTATTTTTGTATTGTTGTTTTATAATAAATAATTTTGTATTTATTCCTTGTGGTTTTTGTTTTACCTGCCTGCGGTCTGTCCTCCTGGGGGCTGCGAGCACTTCGGGAAATTAAATGGGAACGGAGCATTGGCGGTTTTACGATTTAGTATTGGAGGGTAGTAATAAAAAGCGTGGCAGCAACTCTTCACTTTATTTACGCTCAAAATCAACGCAGAAACATCGATATTAATTAATATTTCAGTTACTTTTGTCTGGTCATCCACCACTGCAACACTGGCGTCTACATACCCCCAAAATTAGCAACCTGTTACTCGAAAATTCCATCGTGCTCGCCGTGCATTTTTATTTCCACCGCTCCCGCTCGCCGCCTCCACCGAAAGTAATAATCCCGCACGTTTCGAACTTGTCTGTTCTGTAACATATTAGCCGTGCGTTTAGTAGAAGCGATAAATTCCATAGAAATAAGACAGGTGTAACGTTAACAGGTGCTGACACGACGACGCCCCCCGGGCTGCCGAGACCCGACGCCCTCTTCGCCCCTTCGACGGATCGGAATCGGCAGCAGCACAGCGCCCCGACGTTCCCCAACTTCGTAAGTAGCGTCAACGTGTTCCTCTAATTAAATAACTCTTGTGCAAGGGCGTGCGAGACTGCGTATGTGTGGGTGTGTGTTTCGGGGCTCTCGCCCAAAGCTGATGTAGCGAAATTTCGATAAATATTAAAACCAGAAGCGGCAGGCTGCAGCCCCCAACAAATTTTCCACGCTGAACTGCGATAACAACACAATTAATTAAAATGCGAACGAGGGGGAAGTTTAGGCTTTGTTTGGCTCGGTGGATCGGTTAAAAACCGATTGGGTGGGGGGGGCTTTAATCGGCTACAGTTGGAAAATAATGACGACGATAATTGACTTGTGGAGGTGTTTAAGACACAATTTTCGCCGGGCATACTGCAACAGCACTCGGGAAAATTAAAAAATTAAAGGGGGACGTGGTTTGTGCCGTTCGACTCGCAGAGGCAATTATGGGCCATTATTTTTTGATATTTTTGCCGAAATTAAACTTTACAAAATTAATTGAATCCATTTATTTGTGGGTGGGTACTATGCGAGCGAATAAATTTCGGACAATTAGGTTAGTAAAATTATGACAATAAGGCCTAAACCACATTTAACTTTTCAATGACAGTAAATTTGATGTCCGAAATTTATTCGCTGGCATAGTACAAAAAACACTGACAGTTGCCAGATTTGGAGAATTGTAACAATTACACTGTGATAACCCCCCCCCCCCGCACATTCCCGCCACTTTTTGAACATCAACATGAATGAAATGTCAATCACGTCAGCAAACCTCAAGTTCAAACAAAACAAACCGCGAACCGTGATCATTCGCAAAGAAAAAGCGGAGCCCTACGTTGTGTTTTTTTTTTTTTTGACAATACAAAGCAGTGGCGGGAAATCAGAACTTACCCAAGACAAAGGCAAACCCCAGCAAATTTGTTAATTTGTCTCTTGTGATTATGTACTGTGATTAACTTTATCGTTTGGTTGGCAACGGTTTCACAATTTAATAAGATTTTTCACTATACTTATCGACTGACTAAATTGACGAGAAATAACAACCATTTATTGAATATTTCTTTCCTTAAAAAACTAGAACTTACCCTCATGTTCAATACAATTTCAAAATTGTTAAGTCAAAAAATGGTTGACATTCCAATACCATTAGTCAATCGGTCAGTTGTGGATTCGGCGGACCACCCGCCCACCAAATTCACATGTGCTGCCATGAACCATACGGTTTTTAGTCCCAAAGAACAACTGTGAAATATAAGAAACGGAATATGGATACAATAGGAAAATGGTTGTAATTTCGAACCAGTTTGTCAACCATTGAGTCAAAAATTTAAATTTGAGTATATATTTTGGTGTAAATCTCAATTTGGATTTATTCTCATTACTGGGGTAAGGTTTCTTTGTGACTAAAAAGCGTATGGTGCTGGCATCCTTTATGCGTGCGGTGGGCGGGTGGGCCGCCCTGTCCACTATACTCATCGACTGACTAAATGGATGAGAAATAACAACCATTTATTGATTATTTTTTCCTTTAAAAGCTAGAACTCACTCTCGTGTTCAATTCAATTTCAAAAATTTTAAGTCAAAAAATGGTTGTCATTCCAATATCCTTAGTCAATCGGTCAGTTGTAGATGCGGAGGCCCACCCGCCCACCGCATTCACATGTGCTGCCATGATCCATGCGGTTTTTAGTCTCAAAGAACATCTGTGAAATATAAGAAACGGAATATGGATACAATAGGAAAATGGTTGTAATTTCGAACCAGTTTGTCAACCATTCATCAAAAATGTAAATTTGAGTATAAAATATTTTGGTGCAAATGTCAATTTGGATTTATTCTCACCTTTGTGACTAAAAAGCGTATGGTTCTGACATCGTTTATGCGTGCGGTGGGCGGGTGGAAAATTCAACAATTCAGGTCTACAATATAAGTGAGATTAAGTTACCTGATCTCATTACCTTCAACTTTTCGATGATTACAGCAATTCACATCAAACAGATGTAATGAAATGAATCGGCTAAAGTAAAGTTTCAAAGGCAAAGTTCCATTTATTTAATTTTTGATTAATTGTTTCCGTTATGCTATTACCTTTCTGACATTCTGACTTTTTTACTCTTGAACTTTTTGATTCGTTTGACTTTACACTATGGACCCCCTCGAACTTTTTCACTGGACCCTATTTATTGATTATTAATCTTTTTTTGACTCTTGTCTAAATTGGCTCCCGATCCTCTTGCCCCTTTACTCTTTTGAATTTTGACTCAACTATCCATTCTTAACTTTTTTTGACTATTTAATTCTCTTTATTCCTTTAAGTCTGGGCTTCCTTTTCTCTATCGATTGTCTTCCATTCTTTCTATGGTTTCGCAAATTTCAATTCTTTTAAATAGCTTCGGTGTGCCCTATAGGAGAACGTTGAAACAATAATTTTCTGAGAGGGACGACATGGCATTTAAACAATAACTATTATTTTGTGAAAGAAAAATAAAAAAGGTTAAATGGTATTTAATCAAACATTAGTTCCTGAAACCGTTTATTTTATAATTTGCGTCGCTTTAACTGATAATGTTAACTGAGGTTTGTGTTTTATCGAATAGAAGTGAATAACAATATTTAAACAAACTAGCAAATGGTACAAATAAACAAGCAAGTTTTATAGAGGCAAACCATAAAATATAAAGCGTGGGCATTTATGACATGACGCCACCAGAACATACGGTCAGAACAAAAATTAAAATTGGAATTAGCTGAGAATTTCATACACGAACAGGAACATAATAGTTTGGAAATTACCCTGATCCTGAAATCTATATATATAAAATCCAAATACCACTCACTGACTCATCACGAAATCTCCGGATCCATCGAAGGGATTGCAATGAAACTTTGCACACTTACTTATTTTACCACGTAGGCGCTCACTAAGAAACGGTTTTAAAAAATTTCATTCCAAAGGGGGGAAACGGGCCCCCCGCCCCGTTAATCTCTGTATCCACTGAACCCACTGCAATGAAATTTTGCACGCTTACTTATTTCACCACCTAAGCGCCCACTAAGAAACGGTTTTTCAAAATTCCATTCCAAAGGGGGCTAACGGGGCACCGGGGCCCCCCGCCCCGTTAATCTCTGGATCCGCTGAACCGATTGGAATAAAATTTTGCACACATGCTTATTTGACCACGTAAGCACCCACAAAGAAACGGTTTTTTAAAATTCTATCCCTAAGGGGGGTAACGGGGCGGGGAAGTTAATCTCTAGATCCACTGAACCGATTGAAATGAAATTTTGCACACTTACTTATTTTACCACGTAGGCGCTCACTAAGAAAGGGTTTTTGAAAATTCCAACCCCAACGGGGTAACGGGGCGGGGGAGTAATCTCTAGATCCACTGAACCGATTGGAATGAAATTTTGCACACTTACTCATTTTACCACGTAGGCGCTCACTAAGAAACGGTTTTTCAAAATTCCATCCCTAAGGGGGGTAACAGGACGGGGGAGTTAATCTCTAGATCCACTAAATCAATTGGAATGAAATTTTGCACTTACTTATTTTACCACGTACGCGCTCACTAAGAAACGGTTTTTCAAAAATCCAATCCAAAGGGGGGTAACGGGGCGGGGTAGTAATCTCTAGATCCACTGAACCGATTGGAATGAAATTTTGCACACTTACTCATTTTACCACGTAGGCGGTCACTAAGAAACGGTTTTTCAAAATTCCATCCGTAAGGGGGGTAACAGGACGGGGGAGTTAATCTCTAGATCCACTGAACCGATGCAAAAAAATATTCACAGACCTCAAAAAAGGGGCATAAATGGGGAGAATAGTTTTCTTGAGAATTCTCATAACTGGATAACAAACAGTGTTACAAACGCGAAAATTGGAATCTAGATTCCCTTTTTAAGAAGACCGGACCCGTGTTTGATGATTTTCCAAAAAAAGAAAAACCAACTGCGAAAAAAAGGTGAGGGTGGATTTGGGAGTGATTTTTCTCAAAATGCTTATAATCTGAAGATCGGCAATGTTACAGGCATGAGAATTGGCACTTGGACTCTCCTTTAAAAATAACTAGACCTGTGTTTGACAATTTTGCAAAAAAATATTTACAAGCCGCGAAAAAGGGGTGTAAATGGGAACGGTAGTTTTCCTGAGAATTCTCATAACTGGAAAACAAACGGTGTTACATACGTGAAAATTGGGATCTAGATTTTCATTTAAAATTGACTGGGGGCGTGTTTGAGGATTTTGCAAAAAAAAATACCAACTGGAATAAAAGGAGGGTAGATTTGGGAGTGACTTTTCTCAAAATTTTTATGACTTCAAGAGCGACAGGCATGAGAATTGGCACTTGGACTCTGTTTTAAAAATAACTAGACCCGTGTTTGATGTTTTTGCAAAAAAAAAAAGTATTATTTTACTGTTTGTTATTTATTATTAAAACTGCTTTAATTAAGCGGCTGTACCAATTCCAAATATAAGTGCCAGTAAAGCCAAACCCAACTTACGCGGGCAAAGCCGCGGGTAACTGCTAGTATCTATATAAAATCCAAATACCACTCACTGATTGACTCATCACAAAATCTCCGGATCCATCGAAGGGATTGCAATGAAATTTTGCACACTTACTTATTTTACCACGTAGGCGCTCACTAAGAAACGGTTTTAAAAAATTCCATTCCAAAGGGGGGTAACGGGGCGGGGTAGTAATCTCTAGATCCACTGAACCGATGCAAAAAAATATTTACAGACCTCAAAAAAGGGGCGTAAACGGGGAGAATAGTTTTCCTGAGAATTCTCATAACTGGATAACAAACAGTGTTACAAACGCGGAAATTGGGATCTAGATTCCCTTTTTAAGAAGACCGGACCCGTGTTTGATGATTTTCCAAAAAAAAAAATCCAACTGCGAAAAAAGGTGAGGGTGGATTTGGGAATGATTTTTCTCAAAATTCTTATAATCTGAAGATCGACAATGTTACAGGCATGAGAATTGGCACTTGGACTCTCCTTTAAAAATAACTAGACCCGTGTTTGACAATTTTGAAAAAAAAAATTACAAACCGCGAAAAAGGGGTGTAAATGGAAAGGGTAGTTTTCCTGAGAATTCCCATAACTGGTAAACAAATGGTGTTACATACGTGAAAATTGGGATCTAGATTCTCCTTTAAAAGGACTGGTCCGTGTTTGGCGATTTTGCAAGAAAAATTTTACCAACTGTGAAAAAAGGGGAAGGTAGATTTGGGAGTAATTTTTTTCAAAATTGTCATAACTTGAAGATCGACAATCTTACAGGCATGAGAATTTACACTTGGACCCTCATTTAAACATAACTAGACCCGTGTTTGACAATTTTGCCAAAAAATATTTACAGACCTCAAAAAATGGGCGTAAATGGGGAGGATAGTTTTCCTGAGAATTCTCATAACTGGAAAACAAACGGTGTTACATAGTGAAAACTGGGATTTAGATTTTCATTTAAAATTGACTGAGGACGTGTTTGAGGATTTTACAAAAAAAAAATACCAACTGGAATAAAAGAAGGTAGATTTGGGAGCGATTTTTCTCAAAATTTTTATGGCTTCAAGACCGACAGGCATGAGAATTGGCACTTGGACTCTGCTTTAAAAATAACTAGACCCGTGATGTTTTTGCAAAAAAAAAGTTTTTTTTTACTGTTTGTTATTTATTATTAAAACTGCTTTAATTAAGGGGCTGTACCAATTCCAAATATAAGTGCCAGTAAAGCCAAACCCAACTTACGCGGGCAAAGCCGCTGGTAACTGCTAGTAAATGTATAAAGAGGTTATTTGATTTTGAGATTTCTATTCTTAAAGCACTAAACTTAATTTGAGTCCTTAGTAATTTTTAATCCAAATAATAATACGTTATTATTATTTATTTATTTCCAATTTGATATAACTATTAGCGTGGTAAAAGCCATAAATCTCTCATTTGGCTAGACACTAATTTAACTCGTTTCAATGTAATTTTTATTTATTCAGATATTTTTGACACGATATTTATTTAAATTGAAACAGTCTGTACATGTTTTCATTCGTTTTTACAAAACTAAATTAATAATTCTTAATAAATTGTTTTAAACCGAGAATAACTCTTGTAGCTACTTTTTCATCAACGATGAACATTTTCAAGTTTTCAAGTTCAGTTTTTATTGAACAACTTTAATTTGTAGAACTGATTAAATTTATCTGTTGATTCGCTTAAATTTTTGTAAATTAATTCAATATTTCTAAAAATATTCATAGAAATAATAGCTATAGGGCACCGTGTGTCAACCTTGAGCTGGAACAACGTATTGATTTATGTTTGAAATTTTCAATACCTCAGTGGCTAAATATTTATTTTTGGAATATTAATAATTTTATTTCTTCTGTTTCAACGGATGGACGTGCTCATCAATGGCTTATCAATGTTATTCCTAATGTGATACTGATAATTTATTTTTCTAATTTAGTTTTAGAAATTTGAGCCATTAAAGCACCCAATTTCTAGATTTTTTTTTCATTAGTAACCCACACTGAACCCTGCACTAAACGAAATGTCAGTGTGATTTTGACGTTATGGTTCCATGTCAAGTCATGTCAAGTAAATTACGAAAATTGATTTTATTTGTAAAAGAATTAAATTAATATGCAAATTAGAAAAAATAACATGGAAAACTCGTTTTGTAAAACTTATGAGCACTCGTTCTCGGCAGTCGTGCTGCAAACCTGAACTCGTGTCTTAATATAATTTTTTTGAACTCTCCGCCTCGAAAGCGACATTTTACGCACTCTGTTGACAACCGGAAACATTTGCCTCCCGATCTACTAAACGCTAAAAAGCACTGTAAATAAAAAGTGTTTAAAATAAATCAGTAGCTATTAATTAATGAGATTAAACCTATTGGCAACATTTCAAACAAGATTCGGTACACCCAAGATTCATTTAAATATTGAAAGGTAAATAATTTGACGATTATACTTAACTGAAGAAAAATGATTTATGGGGCAATAAATTTTCAATTGCTGCATTAGCTGCGTTCCGGATTTCCGGTGGGATACACGTTATTCTGTCTGAATCCAACATATCTTCTGATCACTTCAAATCACTTTAAAACTGAAATGTCAAAGTGGTCAATTGTTATAGAATCACTGGCTTGCTTTGTTTCTTATTTTAAAGTCTAATTGCATATTAAATCAATTAATTTAAAAAAACAGTAGTAATGTTCGTTCGCTCCTTCGTCGCTCGTGCTTCAAACTGCGTTCACGCGGGAAAATTGTGTTACCGCACTTGGTTTGTAAATTACTACTAAATTATTACAAAACTACTGTTTCAATATACTATTTTGTAAATGCACTCAGTGGTTTTCAGTTCATAAAAAATAGAGACAAGAACTGCTCCAAAGCGCCCAAAAAATTTAAATTCACACAACTGGCAATCATTTTTGCACTCTTTATAATTTGGGATCAAAAAATAAATAAATTAGTAAAAGCTCATACAAACAGTTTTTCGCCAACTGTCAGGCATTTTTGCGCAATTTTGGAATCTCCTAAAACGAATTTTGGAATCAATTTGTTATTTTAAATTTTAAAACTAACTAAAAAACTAAAGAAAATATAGGTTTAGTTTATAACATCAAATTTGGTCATGGTATTTGCTTTTTTATACGTTTTGGAACAATTTGGGTTTCCCCGAAACTGATTCTTCTTCTTTTTCCAGTCTCACGCAGAAGTCCTGGCAACCCCCGAAGCGTGCATAAACCAGTCCGTGGGCACCCTGGGCCGGCCGCGCCCCCGCCCCCGCGACGTCTCCTACTCCAATTTCGCCACCATGAGGAGAGATCACATCATGGCCGAGACCATTCCGGGACCTGAAAGTTGTGTTTAATGAATCGAATCAAACGGCGTTGCCAACTCCACCTGTAAAAATCCAAATTGAACGAAAGCAACCTGGAGTTGGCGCCCCGACAGCGCCTGTGATACAGGAGTAGATGCCAAGTGTTTTTAGAAGAGGATTTTCAAAGACGGCCCCGAGCTTAAAGAGTTGGTTTCGGATGGAAGTTTCTCAGCAATCAACGAAGGGACATTGACGGGTGATGGCCGTTGGCGTTGTTAGAGGAAATTGTGTATACTGGCTTTTGGTAGAATGTTTTGTAAACGAGATTGTGATAACTTTAACGTAGAAAATAAGTGGAGACAATTGCTCTTTTCTGGGCTCAGATACTTTCTTTAATAGGACCTAAAGTAGCGGTCACCTCTTTAGCAGAAAAATGCCCCATAAAGGTAAAATAACTTCCACAACTGTGAACCATTTTAGGTATCTATGAACAAAAGTGTCTGAGGATACATTAGACTTAATTTCCTGTAGAAATTAGAATTAGAAGTGCCAGTTATATCGGTGTCGCGATTTGTATAAAAGCCAGTATATATGTATTTCAATCGCCTCCGAGTCCGACCGACCACCACCAGTAGGCCTACAGCCCTGTGCGCAGCTAAATGTCTAACTTTTAATACGGATGAATGTTGTTGCAGATTAGCGCGATCCAATCATACCGTGTATGATTTACTTTTCTGAGGTAAAAACGAAGAACCTGAAACCGTTCCCACTTCAGTTACGCCGCTCTTTCATTACAAAATCCATTAATGGACTTTGAATGGCGTTCGAATTACAAATACTAATTAAAGCGCTCCCCATCATGCAGATAAATCAGTGTCAAATTTAATAAAATCGATTGTCCAAAATATTCCTAAGAGTAATAAAAGCTTGGCGTATCTGTTCAAAGACTGTTTCCACTATGTCATAATTAAGTGTTTGTACAATAAGTTATGGACTGTGTACATAATGTTACTAGATGAATTTGTTTTACGTATCAGAGCTTTATTGCTGTGCAATAATGTATTTTGTAAATAAAGTGTGCTTAATAAGGATGCGTGTGGATTACGACTATGTTGAGATGTTGTTGATATTATTTATTCGTGTACATAAATGATGAACCAAGAGTATTATTAATAAATATAAAGTAAATGTGAACTGTGGTTTTTATTTTTTGGAAGTGAAACTTCTATACGCGGCCCGACGAAGGCGTTACGAAATTTGTAGCTCTACGCGTAGCTAAACCTTTTTTATTATTCACTTCGACCGAGACAAATTATTGTAGTCAGGTAGATTAATTCATATCGTATATAAAAGAAATAAGTACTAGTCAACCATCGTAGGATGGCAGTTGGCCGCGCAGAGAGGGAAAAAGTTTCGTCGCTGTTAGAGAGAAGCAGAATGCTATGCTGCCGTGAAAGTACCCTGAGCTCAGCATCAGGGGAGTGGCTTCGACCACTGCGCATCAACCCTCATATGCCATGCTAAGTTTGCCGAGTAATAAGGAAGTAAGCAACAGCAGAGACTAAATTCAATAGACGATATATCAGAATATTCCAATTGGAGGTTTTACATTACACCTTTAGAAAACAGATTTTATCAACATTGGATCTAGACAGCAACATTAGAAAAGTACGTAACAACTTTTTGAGGGTGGGAAAACCCAGGAGTCCATACAATAAGAACTTCAGACTTCAGTGCTATTGGTGTATGCAACCAACAATACACAACCAAATTTCTTCTTGTCCTTTGTAATTCTCCCTGTATTTATAATAATAAACGCAGCGCAGACTTTTAAATCTTCTCCTTTCTTTGTACCCCAAAAATGCATATTATCTTATTAGAAAACACGCGCGGATAATATTATCTGACACATGGGTCGAAGGACGTCACATTCAAACCTAACCTCAAATTGTTTTTAACATCCCAAGTCTCATCATTTAGCACATCTCACATTCCTGATTAAGATGGGGACAACTAAGCCAATATTCCGCGACCTGAACGCCGACGACCCCGAACCTGAGGCCACAGAAATCGAATCGTTATGTATGAATTGCCATGCAAACGTAAGTAACCTCACATTTGTGACTACAATTCACCACTAAGCTGGAGTTGCAGGGGATTACAAGGCTGCTCTTGACGAAAATTCCGTTCTACAAGGAAGTGGTGTTGATGTCGTTTAGCTGCGACGAGTGCGGCTATCAAAACAATGAGATTCAGTCGGGGGCGGAAATCAACCCTGAGGGTGTTCGCATCACTTTGAAGGTCGAAACACCGGCAGATTTAAATAGGCAGTTGGTGAAGAGTGACTACACTAGTGTCAAGATTGTGGAGGTGGATTTTGAGATTCCTGCAAAAAGCCAGAAAGGAGGTGTGTCTAGTTAGTGTTTTGAACTCCTGTTTTTGTGACATAACTTTGTTAGAGGTGACCACCGTCGAGGGGGTCATCGATCGCAGTATAAACGGGTTGGAACAAGACCAAGTTCTTAGAAGAATTCAACACCCAGAGGCGGCAGCCCAAATTGACGCCTTCATTGAAAAACTGAGAAATCTCAAGCAGATACAAACCCCTTTTACAATAGTAAGTTACCCTTTTAACAACCCTAATATTTCAATATAAATTTCAGTTGTTAGAAGACATATCTGGTAACAGCTTTGTTGAAAACCTCAACGCTCCTCGCAAGGACCCCAACTGCACCACCCACTACTTCAAAAGGACAAAAAGCCAAGATCATGACTTGGGCATTTTCACCCCTGAAGAAGTCAATGGCGACGACAAATCAAGCGCCCTGTTGCACCCCATTGCCGAGGACGAATTCACCCTTGAAGACCTTGAAGGGGAAGTTCTTCAATTCCCCACGAACTGCTCCAACTGCAGTTCTCCTTGTCAGACCAACATGAAAATGACGAAAATCCCTCATTTCAAAGAAGTCGTTATAATGGCTACAACGTGCGACACTTGTGGGCACCGTACCAACGAAGTTAAATCCGGAGGGGGCATCGAGCCCACGGGGGTTCACATGGAAGTTGAGGTGAACGGGAAGATTGACTTCTCACGTGATGTACTGAAGTCGGAAACGTGTGACTTGAAAATCCCGGAGCTGGATTTGGAGGTGGGCCCCCACGCTCTCGGGGGGCGGTTTACCACGGTGGAGGGATTGTTAGTGGCAGTTAAGGACCAGTTGAATGATCCAAGACACTCGCATATGTTTGGGGATTCCCAGAATGAGGAGTGTAAGACAAAAATGGAAGGGTTTTTCAAACAGTTTGATGAGATTCTGGAAGGGAAGTTAAAGATAACGATAGTTTTGGACGATCCGGCCGGAAACAGTTACATTCAGAGTACCGGGGATGAAGACACTGCCCTGAGGATATCGCGATATGAGAGATCATTTGATCAGAATGAAGAATTGGGGCTAAATGATATGAAGACAGAGAATTACACAAGCTAACATTGTAACTTTTATAACTTATAATAAATTTGTAAAGACTAGTCTCCTTCGTCTCTAACCACTGGTTCTCCGTCGAGTTTCTTCAAATTTGGGAGCCTTTTAATTGCCTCTTGTTTCCATACTGACTCTTCCATATTCTCGTGAAGTGGGTTGCCTAAACACAAGCTAAAATACGGTCCTCAAAACTGTGACAACGTACCAACAAACAGCAGATCCTCCAGCATTGGCAACTCTTGCAGTTTCATAAACTCGCTCCACTCCTTCACCATATTGTTGCTCATATACAACACTTTCAGTTTCTTTAAAACATTGACGCCCTTCGTCTTCTCAACGAAATTGTATGAAATCCACAATTCCTCCAAAGTGTCTCCCACGCCTTCCTACAATTAGAATTTCACTACAGAAACATCAAGTTTTCATTTTACCAGTCCGCCGAACGATTTGATGTAGTTTCTACCTAGAGATAAAATTCGCAGGTTCTTCAACGAACTAATACCTGCGATTTTCTCGATCATGTTGGTGGACAAGCTCAGCTTTCTGAAATTATCACTTGTAAAGAACTATACTTACGTTTGCATAAAAGTACCTGCATTTGGTCAGGACTGACAACGAGTTGTCCATTTTCTCGATGGGGGGCCACTGAAACTGGAAGCCTACTTCTTCAGCATTGGAGATGTTTTCTCCAGGATGTTTTTCCTCCCACTTTTTTATGGCATCTTTTATTGTTGTCGGTTTGGACATTATGATTTAGCGGACATTTTAAAATTGGTTGTTTATTTTGTTGTCAGGACTACGGTTGCTAAGAGAAGGTATATAGGTTTAGAAGAGGAGTACAGAGGTAGGCAGTTATGAGTTTTCCTATGTGTAACTAGATGCACTGAAGGAGAAACAAAGAAACCACTGTGCTAGTTTACTACAACTAAAGGAACCTGTGAGAGGAACTTAATCTAAGAAACTAAACAAGAATGTTTCGGAACTGTGAATTTTACTGCCATCAGATGGGAAATTATCAAAATAAACTGATTCTAATCACTATAACGTGTCACAGCTATTGAAAATTATCTCCTTTTTCATCAATGGCAAAAGTAGGCAAATTGTATGTGATTAACAAATTTATCTTTAAAGAAAAATAATAAATTACCCCACTGATACAATCTTCACGAAACTAATTTACAACAAAAACTGAAGGAAATTGTTCTAATTTACGTACCTTTATCTTTTTAAACAATCAGAAAGTAGCAACAAAGGGCAATATTAATATTACCCTTTTGAAATGTCCACTATTCGTGAGTTCATAGCTCGCTCCGCCAAGCGTCAATGCTTTTACTTTTTTGCTTTTTTTGATTCTCAACTTCCCAATCTTTTCACCATTGCCTAGTTCCTCACCTTTCAAGTTTTTCAAATATTTTCAGATTCAAGTTTTCAGTTCCCCTAGTTTCTAAACTTCTCAATTATTAATTGTTTCGCTCTTTCTGACTCCTCAAGTTTCGCAAGAGTGTCAGATTTTAAATATATATCTCAATTTACTATTCCCATAGTATCTCAACTTATGTTTTTTCTGCTTCGCCTTTTAGTGTTTCTCAAATTTTTAAACTACTGAATTCTTTCTCGAGAGTCTCAGATTTAAATAGGTATCTCAATTTTTTGAGTTTCCATAGTATCTGAACTTTTTCTCTGTTCGCTGGTACTTTGGTTTCTCAAGTTCTCCAAGTTTGTAATTTCTCAACTTTTTATTTTTCTCACCTTTGACGCTTCGCCACCCTTTTTAAGTTCCTTAAGCGTCTCAATATGGTATTCAGTTTTCCTAATTTTTGAGCTTTATAATAATAATTTAAATTAAAATTTAAAATGAGAAAACTACTTCCATCTTCAGCCCTAATTTTACCGTTATTTTGAAAGATTATTAAATTTGACGTTTTGAAAAAATGTAAAAATGAAAAATGGGTCAAGGAGAATCTGGTAAGTTTGAGGGGTAAAAAAGGTGATAAATAAAGAAATTATTATAAATGAAAATAAGATGAGGTTAAAATAATGTTGAATGGAAAAAAATTATTGAAAAATTAAAATAGTGAATTTAAACAAAATCCGTTTTCCAGTTTCAATGCTTTCCTTATTTCCAAAGTTTTATTGCATTTTTTGTGAATCAATTCACTGTTTTAATTTTGCATTTAACTTTAATATTGTAATGTCAAATGCCAACTTTTTTTCACTTATAATGATTTTTCATTATTGTCACAAAAAGATACAGAATTTTTATTTTATTTTTTTATTAAGTTATTGTTTGAATGTTAATAATGTAATGTGTAGATGCAGATGCACCTCTCTGTAAGTAATCCTGGCGGCGCCCACGGATAAATAATTGAGAAATTCGTTATCTAGCATTTTATTTTTCCATAGCCACCTTTAAGTAATTTATTTTCAATCAAGTATTTTAATCGTGTTATTTGACCAGTGCATCTAGGTTCTCACGTCCTTCAAACTACCTATCCCACTATTGATTCAGACAGCCCTCTTATTAGCAACTTCTAGATTCTAGAACATACGACCCCTTACAACTGCTGCATGTGCCACCAATGTGCGTATTTGACCGAACGTTTTCCTACCCCTGTTTATAAATTTTGATGCTATCGATAAATTTTCCGCATTTCCGTGCGTAGTTCTCCAAATTCTCGGTTTTTCCTCAAGGATTTCAAAAAAATTCGATCATTGTTGACATCAGAGAAACCCACGTGACCCAACCGGACCAATCGGCGACGGAGTCGGCCGCAACTCGGCCCAATAGATGTCGCCGCAGTCGTTGTTGCAGTTCTCGGTGTGTCTGTTAACCCTAGTGTGTCTTGTTTAATTTTAATGACTTTTTAGCAAATTCGAGTGATTTCCGCGGTCTAGGAGAGCCGGTCGTCGTCAGTTTTCCGGTAGTTTCGTCGGAATAAACAGTTGGTGTTGGAAACGTGATGAGCAAGTTGACGCCGTGGCCGTGCATGTTTTCTTAATTTGCCGTCTAAGCCGTCTTGATCGAGCACCAACGTCGTACCATCGTCACCTCTTCGAGCCGTCCCAACGACATGGTGTGTATTAACGGCAGTTTCGCGACGATCAGAAATTAGGTTAGTGTCTGGGGCAACAACCGACTATATCCTGTTGCAGGATTCCGCCAGGATAATGAACATCGAGTGCTCGGGCAAGGGCCAGAACAACTTCAACGACAACCATGAGGTAAGGAGGCAGCGCATCGCAGTGTGCGTGTCTCGTTTTTCGTATGTTTCTTTGGGTTTGGCATGGGTTTACACAGCCGCCTATTTTTAGACGTGGAATCTCGGGGTTTTAAATAACTCGAATGTTTATGTATTGTGACAGGCGCTAACAACGGGTTAGGGGGCCCGAATGACGTCCCACAATCCGTCATGTTTTGTTTCGGTCAATTACTGGTTAACGCGATTTTCTGCTCATGAGGGGCCTTCACCTACACAGTGGCGGCGGCAGGCACGCGCCGCCGGGGGCAACGTACGGTTTTATTCCCAATAACTACAACAATTTATCTGAATCGTGATTTTCGATTATCGTATCTGCAGCCAGTGATCCGGAATGAACTAGCGATTATCAAAATATTTATCCGCGATTTGGGAGGAAACTAATTACAAGCGGTGAAAGCCGGTGGAATGTGGAGGTATTGCTATTGATTCGTTTGTCGCATTGACATTGCATTTGTAGGTTAGGTTGGGCCAAGTCAGCCAACATGATTTTGTCATTTGTGGTGTTTCTGGTGAAGATTACTTCAGTGGAGTACAAGTGTACATATTTGGATTTATGAAACAGACCACAGATGTTTTTGCACTGTGAAGGAACAGGAAACAACAGATACATATTTAGTGACATTAAACTACGAGATAAATTTAGTAGCTTGTGATTTGTGCACGTCATTGATGAAATGAGATTTCCGATTCATCTTTAGATTAGCACTAGCTACAGAAGTGTACAATATGTATTGTTATTTTATTTCACTCATGATGATACCGGGACACTGTAAAAGAATGAACGACCAACTTAACAGAAACAACAATGTTTTGTGGTCACCCAGTATGTGTTTTGAAATTGACGTAATAAAGAATAGAAGAATTATACCCAAGAAGTCAAAATACGGGGCTCTTTACTTTTTTTTTGACAAAGTGAAGAGACAAGGTTAACATCATCTCATTTATTAAACAAAAAGAAACAATATCGCTACGTACGTAGTTCAACAATTATGTAATTACTAGATGTATTAAACCAATTCACTCAATGACTGAACTCCACTTGTGATCGTCCATCCATGGGTAATATGATCCAGGACAATTATTACCAGTCCACTTGATTCTCAATTAAGGTCATATTATCGATATCCTAAAAACTAAAAATAAATGTCTTGCTTAATTAAATTACAGATGTTTTTTTTTTAGTTTCTATTTCAGGCACTTACGACAGTTTAGAGTTACCTGAAGACAGCTGTTAGAAACAACAAATACCCGATTCTCACCCTATTAAAATATGATTGAAAAGTCAAGAGGTTACCTTTGCAAAACAAAAACATTGTCGTGTCTCAATTGCCCTACACTTACACTGCTTTTGTCAAATGGAGGAGGTTAGATACTGCAAGATCAGTATGAATGACGGTAATGAATAATGATCAATAGAAAAGGTTACATTATTAAAACCTAAATAAAGGTGGATTGCCACTACTGAGTAATTGGCACACCGTTCCGTTGACACTAACCTTTTGAGACATTGATTATAGTTTTTCGGTAGGGTAAAGTGATAATGATGATTGATCCGACAATTTTGAATGTCTTGACGTTTAGTTTGACAATTGAATTTGAAATCAAGTGTGCCAATATAAGATCAATAAAATATAACCAACTTAAAAAAATCAAGAATAAATACATAGTCACATGGTACATACATATCGGGTGCCCCAACTAAAATTTTTTTCCCCCAACAATTCCAATTTCAAAAGACTCAGAAGCAAACGCTCGAACAGGTCAATTTTGTTATCGAGGGGGACGAAATTGTACCAAACTTTCATGTCTTAGATCTCACCCCTTGAGCCAGGGGAGCCACCCCCTTAAAAAATTTAAATGGCATGGGGGGTCGTGTGATACATAATTTTAAAGCTTATTCAATTCTCTATCCAAACCTACGTTTATCGATTCCTTTCTACAAAAAAAAAGCATGAATTTGATATCTTCCAAATCTACATAAAATACTCAACCAAAATTTGTACCCCCCAACAATTCCAATTCCGAAAGGCTCAGAAGAAAACGCTCGAACAGGTCAATTTTGTTACCAAGGGGGACCAAATTGTACCAAACTTTCAACTCTTAGATCTCACCCCTTTAGCCAGGGGAGCCACCCCCATAAAAAATTTAAGTGGCATGGGGGGTCGTGTGATACTTCATTTTAAAGCTTATTCAATTCTCTATCCAGATCTACTTTTATCGATTTGTTTCTACAAAAAAAGCATGAATTTGTTATTTTTCAAATCGAGAGTATTTTATGTAGATTTGCAAAATAACAAATTCTTATGCCCTTTTTTGTAGAAACGAATCGATAAAAGTAGGTTTGGATAGAGAATTGAATAAACTTTAAATTGATGTATCACAGGACCCCCCCATGCCATTTAAATTTTTTAAGGGGGTGGCTCCCCTGGCTAAAGGGGTGAAATCTAAGACTTGAAAGTTTGGTACAATTTGCCCCCCCCTTGATAACAAAATTGACCTGTTCGAGTGTTTTCTTCTAAGTGTTTCGAAATTAAAATGGTTGGGGGGTACAAATTTTAGTTGCGTATTTTATGTAGATTTGGAAAATATCGATTTCATGTTTTTTTTTTTTGTAGAAATGTATCAATAAATGTAGGTCTGGGTACAGAATTGAATAAGCTTTAAAATGATGTATCACACGACCCCCCATGCTAGTTAATTTTTTTAAGGGGGTGGCTCCCCTGGCTAAAGGGGTGAGATCTAAGACATGAAAGTTTGGTACAATTTCGTCCCCCTTGATAACAAAATTGACCTGTTCGAGCGTTTTCTTCTGAGTCTTTCTAAATTGGAATTGTTGGGGGTACAAATTTTAGTTGGGACATCCTGTATAAGCAAACGTGTTCCGGTGTTCTGCAGCAGAAATAATAAAATATGTACATATAAGGGATTTTAAGCGATTAAAAATTCTCGTACGGTGGTTTGTATAATTCGATTTTAATATATAGGGTGTTTCAGAAAAACTGACAGAGCTGTCTCTCAATTATTGTTTTATTTTAACGAAGCAAAAACTAAATGATACGGTTCATTAGTGGACAAACTGTGCTACAAAGATATTTTTTAACATATGTATGAATTTCAAGACAAAACGATAGTCAACTTTTATTTTTAAACATCATGATACATAATTTTTTATATATTTATTCTGATAGCGTTTTTTTTTTTCTGAATTCAAAGACGTATTTTATGTATGGTGTTCCATAAGAAAATAAGAAAAAAGTTCATATAATTAACCCAACTCAATTAAGTTTTTTAACATCAAGTTGTTTATGGAATGCTTTATAGGAAATGACAATTTGGATTACGTAAGTAGGGAATTCAAGGAAGGAATTTAAAAAATGTAAATGCAGATTATTATTTTATTGGAGACATTAAAAGGAGGTGTGGGTGTGCTTAAGATCACAAGAATGAAGCGAAAACTTCTTTGGTGATCCTAATTCGAAAGAATTTTTTTTTTCAAACCAAATGCATATTTCATAAGCAATTTGATTAAAAAAAACTGCTGTAAAAACTCGTTTTGTTTCGTTAAAATCAAATAACATAAGGAAGACACAATTTTTTAACACCCTAAATACTGAATGAGAAGATGAATAAGATATATTGTAGAATTAGAAATTATGTGGATTGAAAATGGGAGAAAATAAGGAATGAGGAAACAGGGAAACTAAATAGTTCCTAAACCGTAGAACAACGAAGGAGATTAAATAGTTAATGACAGTCCGTAAAGAAACTAAGAACTTGGAAACTTAGAAATTGGGAATTAAGCAAATGGAAACTGTAAAACAGGGAACCAACGAAATGAAAAACGGGGAACTGGGCTCTAGGAACTAGGACTAGGGCAATTAGAAACTGAGGAAATAGAAGCTAATGAAAGGGAAATGGGAACTAGGACTGAAACTAGAGTACTCCAGAACTATGAATTGGGAAATTAGAAAGTGGGAATTTTAGGAATGGAGAAAATTGTAACTTATGGAATAGGGACTGAGATCTGCGGAGAACTAGGAGATTATGGATTGGGGAACTTGGATTTGGAGCTGAGAAATAGCGAACTAGGAATTGAAGTGGGAAACCCATGAAATTGTTAACTGCGACGTTCACAACTTGGGATTTGAAGAAGTGGAAAACTGGAATATGAAAGAAATTAGAAATTGGGGAAATTAAAAACTGAGAAACGGCAATATTAGGAGTTGAAAAACTTACGAACTGGGAACTAAGAATTGAGAGACAATAGAAAATTTAGAAACTTGAGCAACCCGACAAGAACCTATGAAGTTGGGGAATTATAATTGCAAGGAATTTAATGAACTTGACAACTGAGGAAACAAGAAACAACGAGGAAAGTAGGAACTAGAAAATCAGGAAGTGGAGAGACTAGAAACTTTGAATTAGTAATTATTGGGAACTGGGAACCGAGTGATGAGAACTAGGAACTGCGTACTTGGAACTGGTCATTTAGGAATGAGGGAACAGGAAATTAGGAATTGGAGAACTAGAAACTGAGAACCCAGGAATTACGGACTGAGGAACTGAAAACTGAAAAACTGAAAATTATTAGGAATAAGGAACTGAGACATAGAGAAATAAAAAATAATAAATCGGAACACTAAAACTGAAATGACTGAAAAAGTAGGAACTGGTGAACTCAGAAGTGGATAACAAGAACTGGGGAACTGAGCAACAGGAGAAATCTGAAAGTAGAAAATGGAAGTAGACACTAGAAAACTATGACTTTTGAAATTAGGAACCTGGGATTTAGTAACTGAGGAACTGCGAACTGGGAATCTCGGAAACTGAAAAATTGGAGAATACCCACACATCCAGTTGGCTTTATACGTCAAAATTCTCCATGTAACGCCATGTAAAATTTGTTTTCCACCAGCAACACGAATCATTTATGAAGACCCGATAGATAATAGATTACCTTTTTGATTTTGAAATTCCATATTGTGACCAAACAATGTTTCAATGTCACTGCAAAAGACCTCTGATGACTCTGGCTTTTTTTAGAATTCAACTATGACGCCCAACGACCTTGCCATAATAATCGCCCATTAACGTCCGCTACAGTAGGTATTCCTGCTGACGCAATTTACATAACGGCACATTTATTCAACTCGTCCTGATAATCCGCGCATAAATAACGCGAATCACTTTATTTACATTGTCGGCAATACGTAAACATGTAACACGAGATGCCGACCGCGGGAAAACACCCCGTCACTGTCCGACCCGTGCCTTCCCGCCACCACTGCCGTCCGAACCATTTTATTCGGTTTATATTTACACTCGCACAGTATTTGCCTTGGTTAGTCGTGCCATGTTTGCGGTTTATTGGAAAAGTCGCTTCGTGCAGTCCGAAAAGGTCCGAAAAATCGCGCGTGCATGCTTGGCGTCTCGATGGCCCTCGGCGGCATCTTCAGGCGTCGCAGACCTGCCGATTCGGTAACTTTTCGCCCCCGTTTCTCCCGTGGAGTTGTTGGTGATTTTCTTTGGTTTTTCAGCAGAAGAACAACGTCGCGAACGCGCCCCCGCCCACGCCGCTGAACAAGACGAAGCTGACCACCGGGACGGTGCAGGGGCCCATCGTCAAGAAGGACAAGCGCCATTCCAGCTCCAGGTTCAACATCACCAAAAACAGGGAGCTGGAGATGCTGCCGGCGATCAAAGGTATGCGAAGAGCTATTTCGGGGAGGGCACTGGGTTAATGGGTTGGTTTGGTGTCAAGGCGGCGCCTTTACGAGCGGGAATCAAGTTTTATTCTGTTGAGCGAGGTCCGCGGCGGGAAATGCGGACGAAAATAGATCGGGAAATTCGCGGATTTGAGGATGTTTGGTGAAATTGGATTGTTGTGAAAGGTGGAAACACGTGTTATCGACGGATCTTGTAAATGCGACCTTGGACGGTTTTGTTTGTTATCGGGTAATGGGATACGTTGCGCCTGAAAAACTCCCATTTTTGCAAAAATACCGGCCTCTCTATCCGTGTGAAAAGAACCACAATGGTGCTTGGATGGCCCGTGTTTCAGCGTCATATTTATTTGTGTGTAATTACTACCTTCAAGTTACGAAAAGCAATAAAGTTACGAAGGAAGAAGTCAATCGATACTTTATTTGTGAAGAAAACATGTTATTGCCATGAAACGGCAATTATTTTCTTTTTCTAAATAGGTACAATAGGTAAAAATATCGAAGTCATAAAATTTTAAAGACTATTGACACAGTTTTCTCCAATGTTCAGATTTCTCATCGTGACACTAATGACGCACAATGTAAAAAACAACTTTCAATTGGAAAAATTGTAATAGATTAATTATGTACTGCGTATCTACACACTCGCTTCAAAGAAAAACAGACTCCTCTGTTCTGAAGTAGTGATTTAAACCACCCCATATATTGATTCAAATTCCACACGTTCTCGATTGGGTTCATATCGGGCGAGCTTGCTGGCCTGTGCAGTTTTTGCACATTTGCTTCTTTCGACAGATTTTGAACCCTTCTCGTGAGGTTTAGTGGAATACTATCGTCCCAATTTTCTCAAACTTTTTGACTCATGAGTTAAATGATTGTTTTGATGACATTTCGGAGGAAGATACTTTCCTGTTGTGGTTGTCCGATGACCGTGCATAATAATGCTTCAAAACATCACAGCCCTTTTCTGAAAAGGAATGACTGGAGGAAACCAGTCTCGCTGTACATCTTAGTTTCCTCCATACCCTCAGATTTCAGCCCTTAAGCCACATCTGGTTTGTCGGAAAAAAGTACGATTTTTCACTGCCCTAAAAGTCAATTTAGTCAATGAGTCTAGACACAACTATAGGTCCAGAAATCAGTCCAACATACTGTCGCGTTTACGGGTTCACAAAACTATTTATTTGAACAAACTATGTACAATTTATTTCAACACTAGACTATTTACAGTTACAACAGCACAATTATTTATTTTAACAGTCACACGGATTAAGTAGCTTATTCGCACTTCTTCATCGACGCGATTCGACTATACTGATCATGCCGCAGTCGTTCTCCCGTCCTATTTAAAGCGGGAAGCCGCTTTCTGGTCTCTTCGAGAATAGAATATTCGCGATCCTACGGATTTACGATTAAATCATCACTCCCGATTCTTCGAGAACGTCACAATACATATCCGGTTGTCATACAAAATTGGCTGTGTGGCGATTCTCTTCATTTGTAACTTTTGGACGTCCACCGCTTGGTCTTCTATTCACATTTCCAGTCTCTTGGAATGTTCGCAATATTCTGATAACAGATGATCTTTTTATAACGGCAATTTGTATGTAATTATTCCTATAAAAATGTTATCCTGTTAGAACTTCCTCCTTTTATTTTACAGGGGGGTGGAAGAGTTTTGACCATGTGCGTATAAATCATTCATACGTACCAGCAAGATAATGATTTATCCACATTGTTCTGGTTTATTCTGATAACAAATGATCTTTTTATAACAGCAATTTGTCTGTCATTTATTCCTATAAAAATGTTATCCTGCTAGACAGAAAATTAGGGAAAACTTCAAGAAACAATTCCAAGTCTTACAAAAAATCAGGTACTGAATTGACATTGTTTTATACGCCCTGAAAGTGTCTCAAACGTGGAACTAAGACAGAAGGGGAAACTACATTGGCGTTTTTGTTGTGAAGCTATTTAACCAAACGAAACCAATATTGCCAAATCGGAAATCATTATCAGGCTTTTGAAAATACTAAGCCATTATAATTATTAAATGTATATAAGGATATCAAAACGTTTACAGCTAAATGTTCGTATAATTGCCATACCAAACAGTGCGATATAGCACATGCGGACAACTCTGTAAATGCTTGGGTATAAACATTGAATATGGGAACCGGTGGGAGTTTGATTTCAAGCAGTGGCGTCGGTATGTGACTTGGTGGAGTTGTAAAACATAATAAATAAATTACAAATAAAAATTTAAGTGAGCACTGAATTATTTGTAAATACGTTTTCCAGGCTTGCAAATGATGTAAAGATCTGGTTTGAGATTTTATTTTTAATCTTATATGGCGAAGAAACCGAAAGTACAGTTTATTATGCTACGCCACTGGCGGCCTGCTTGGAGAAAAATAACAATACTGTCCCCACTATCCGCTCTTATTCGGCTTCAAAACAAACAATACTAATAGCGTGGCTTTGTTTTCTCCTCATATTATACCTCCATGGTCTCAAACCACTTAGATACTATACTGTCATTGGCATTACAATGCAGGCTGTCTCACATAACTTCTAAATAAGAGTTCGAAAAGTCTGAAAGTGAGGGAGGGCTATAATTCCGTTTTCACTAACATTTTTTTGAATTGTTAACCAGATAATGTGATTATCACCAACTGATATAGCGGCCCCAACAAATTGTTAAAGCCACTAATGTGGGCAATAAAGAAACAATACACTATGAACATAAATTTTTATTGTTGTTTTACGATATAATGATTGTCCCATAGCCAGGCGTGGCCAGGCCATATCGAAACCACCTGTAGTTTGTTTCTGTGGTTTCTAATGCCTTCCAGTGAATCCAAATTGTCAAAACATATTTCACAAACAACAAGACCGTAGGTATTTCATGTAGAACGTCGAATTAAAAAAAACATCGTATAGAAAAGAACATGAAGTTTCACTTCTAAAGAGGGTGATAAAATTCCATGTTAACCCATTAGCCCCCACCGATATATGGTATCACGACACGCCGATATGATTTGTTTTTATTTTATTTTTTTCAATGAGTTGACAACCGTTTAGAATAATTAGATGGTCGTTTTCCATTCCCAAATACCTGCCCCACAGTTTAGATCAAGTGGGTTTTGGAAGATATTTTGCGTTACTTTGTGGAAGTGATTTTTTTTTACTTCTTTGGATCAGTACATTTGCTCATTTTAAACCCAATAACACTGCTAGGCTAAGAAAGATCCAAATTTTCTAATAGGGGATTTTACAATAAGCCATAAATATACTAAAATGTGAATGTGAATTTTGGTGAACAAGTACAACAAGGAATTTTTACGTTTTAGTTCTAAGAACGTCTCAGATATAAAATGACCCAAGGTGGAATGTATAGTGATTTAGAGCCGATTCACGAATTTGAATAATTTGCATCTTGTGGTTTCCTACGACGCCTAGTGATATCATGTGGTATCACGGTTTTTTCTCTTCGATGAGCAACACAAATTTAAAGAAAACTTCTAAATTCTAAAATTGCAAATTCGAGAATGCCAGATTACCAAATTTCTATCTGATAATGTACAGGGTGATTCAAAGCTGCACAATCTTAATGGGCGAGTTATATATCCAACTAGGTGTACCTATAGAATTAATAATGTTACTAAACAATTAATTTCAAAGGTCTGAGTAAGAATTTTGAACACAAAAATGTTTTATTTTTTAAGCAATGTGAGTTCAAGTTTGAGCGCGGACAGCGTCGTTAGACATCCAAAAACTTGTTGTGTGTCAGGCAATTTGAATTTGTGCATCACCAGAACATGGAACGATTTTTTTGTGTTTCTCTGTTGTTTGTATAAATTATGTCTTTTCATTAATAGTTTGTCAAATTCTCAGAATCTCCTTCTTTCAGGTTTCCATGTTGTCAAATTCATTTTCAGGTTTTCAAGTTATGTCTTTCAGATTTTCAGGTTCTGATAATTTTAAATTCTCGAATTCTCAGGCTTTTAAGAACACAGGGTCTCACATTTTTACATTTCCGGTCTTGCAGGTTTTCAGGTTGTCAAGTTGATTTTCAAGTTTTATTAGATGATATGGCTTCGAGTGTTTAACAATTCTAATTGAAGGAGTAAATTTTTTAAAGAGATTTTATTGTCGTTTCCAGATTAACGAAAACGAGTGGGTGTTCCCTCAATCCTGGGCGGTCTATACTGACATTTTAAGCTTACCCCGACGAGCGTAAAGAAGTTTCTCTTCAAAAGCTTATAGAGACGGAAACTAAAGAAGCTGTAAGGAAATAGAGAAGAGAATAAGAAAATCAGATTGTAAAGTAGTAAATTTTGGAATTCCGAATCTTCAAAAGTCTAAACGAAGGACAGGCGGTAATAGAAAAGAGAATAAAGACTAAAATTAATTTCTTCGAGTTATTTCATTTTGTAAAATCTCTCCTATAATATGATCATTATGAACCTACATTTTATCTATTTGCTTTATAACACCTGATTCTGTATTTATAAATAAAGCTCTTGTTGTCAATTTTATCCGCTGAATGCCAAAGAGATATCGATGCAATTTCATTTCTTACAATGGAGGTAATGTCGCGTTGGACTGAATAATTGAAATGCAAAATGATTTAAATATATGTATGTATTGTAGTAGTTGTAATAATAAGGGCAAGAGCATACAGTTGAGTGAAACAATGAAACAACAGCAAATGGAATATTTTATGACGTGCTCAGGAAAGAAACTGTGTATATGTGGAAGAAGGGTGGAAACATTTTTCTGAATTGGATATAATCACTTAAAAAATAAACCTCGTGTTATTAAGTTTCTCAATTTCTCGAATTTAGAGACAAGCTCAAATCCAACAATCTGTCGCCCGTCTTCTTTGAAGTTATTCAGAAGGCAGCTGAAGTTCGCGCATACATATCACACAATGAATGGAAATGAAAGATTTTTTCTTATCCTGCCTTAGGATTTTATGTAACTTGCTCCTCACGTCCCGAACAACTCCCTCATTTATTCAGATTTATCTCACTTTTGTCCTAACGAGTCTTTCAACAACTCGCCCATCACTCACGGTAATGCTGGTGTTCTTCTGGAAATAATACACAATTTAATTCAACGTGTTTTACCTATGAAAGAGATTCGCCTCGACTGACTGTTTTAATTAATAAAACAAGAGACTAAACGAAGCCGTAATGACAACAAGTTGGTACCGAACCAATTTCAAGAAGCCGGCAAAATGTTTCGCTTTAATGTATGAATCATTTATTGACCCCCGTAATAAGATAAAACAGGTAAGTCTTCTTTAATATGGGACAGTGGAATACTTAAGAAATGTTGAGCAAAACCCGAGTCGTCACAAATGTATCCATTGTTTTTTCAGGTTTACCATACAATTTTAAATTGTCATGGCACGTGGTGTTTTCGTTCGATCGCACGATATTATTGATATAAAGTTTACTCTTACTTTCTTTCATCATATTTTATATGTGATTACGAAAGTTTCTGACAATTTAAGCATGTGTAATCAACCCATAATAATAATTACAATAACCTTTATTACTGCGCTCATTATAAATACAAATATCTGCAATAAATCTATAAAAATATAATT
This sequence comes from Diaperis boleti, assembly GCA_963583935.1. Taxonomy (NCBI): domain Eukaryota; kingdom Metazoa; phylum Arthropoda; class Insecta; order Coleoptera; family Tenebrionidae; genus Diaperis; species Diaperis boleti. The sequence goes on along the minus strand of OY757244.1, from coordinate 15,771,575 downwards.
ACAATAATTCCTACGTCTGCTAATTTTCAAAGCAATGTAGCAGCAGTAACGTCCTTGGGAGTCGCCCACCCTATATCTAGGATAATAATATACAAGGTGACGTTGAGTATGAATTCACCTCGTAGATTTTTTAACATGGCTGTGTGTATTACGTTGCAACCCGTTTCACTCCACTGCACCACAACTCACTTCAAATGTTTGTTAACGATATGTTTTATCACTGAAACACTCACAGCTTTTGTACAACTTGTGACGCAGGTGAAGGTTTGTGGACAAATAACGGGCTAATACGGCCCGATTTAGCTGTAAACAAATGTTTGTATTCTCAACATGCGAACAAAAACATCTAAACGCACTAATAACTAATAAACAATTATTATAATGCATCTAAAAATATTAAATTTTAAACAGACTTACCTTTTATAATCCTCCATATGGGGTGTGTCCTGAACATCCACATTATTTCTCACTAAATCACTGATATGTTTACTTTAAACAAATTTACAGGTTGCAATAAATTTTTGGAGTGTTTCGATAAGATAAGATAAGAGTGCATAAGCGCGACTCACAACCTAATGAGCTGGTAGGACAAAACTTAAGAAATACATTATCTGTGGGAATTAATTGGGGTGTAAACAAAAAATTGTTTCGTCATTTAAATATGTGTAAGTTTGTCGAAACAAAGAATATTATTATTTTTTATTTCTTACATAAAGTTAGGCGAACCTCAAATTTATTTAAAAAAAAAAATTTGTGTACACCACAATTAACGTTTTATGTAACTTGTGTTCTTCCTGCTTCCTGGTTATTTGGTCAGTTCCTTCAGAGTCGTGCTCGGGTACATATCGTAGACACGTTGAAGTCTGTTTGATTTCAAATTTGTTAAATGAAATGTACGAGTGTTGTAGTGAGAAATAATGTAGTTTACAAATGTTTAAACTAAGAGTGAGTGTTTAGGACACACTCTATATGGTGGATTTGGAAAAGGTAAGTCTGTTTAAAATGTAATGAATATTGCAACCCTTGTTCGTATTTGTGGATTTGTTACAATCAGTTATTAGTTATAAATTTTATTATTATAGTGCGGATGTCCCGTTCAAATAGAACGATAGTGATAAAATACATATATATTTTTTTATCTGAGGTCCATAGATATTACTGTTTTTATTTATATTTCTATAATATAGTAGATATGTGCTGGGATAAAGTTAATGTGTATCATCACATTAGAACCAATATTATAATCCTTAAATATTCATGTATTTTCCAATGGCTGTTCAGATATATTCGCAAAGGGTCATAAAACCTTACCTGGCTAACGACACTCAAGAAGGGCCAAACAATTTGTTACACATTATTTTATTATTAAAATGTTTACCTTTGAGGTATAGGAAAAAATATTTGAGAGTACGGTCCATTCCTAAACCCCTGAAGCAACGCCACCACTTTGAAGGATTTATGACCGGTCAATCGCTAAGCTGTTCAGCCTTCATAAAAATATTAGACCCTTGCATACGTCAATCTCAAATATAAATAATAATATAAGTAACAGTAAAAAGAAGAATTAAAAACTCCTTTCTGAAGTGAATCTGATTCGAATAAGTCATCATAATGCAATTGTGTAATCCCAAACTTTTTTATACTATACACGTAGCTACGTATAATTGTGCTAATAGGAGTGTTTAGAATAGCACCACTAATGATTCCGAACAATTAAATATATTTTCGGCACAATGTTTTCTCGTTCTTAAAATAATTCGTTATTTTTACTGGTTTTATAGTATTTTTAAGTCGCCCTAGTGTTTACAGATGCCTTGCCATTTATTTAGTACGGATGTTTAGCGTTTTATAAAAATTGACTTCAGTTTACCACTTCTTGGAAAATAATGTACATACCACTATATATTTTTTGCTTTCATTCAAAACTAAAAATAAGCAACACTGAAACATTAATAATAATTTTATGTTTTTATATTAAATAACTGGGTACTCGAGTTCTGCATAAGATCGAAAGGTGTGTTTAATGCGTGGTGCTCACCACGTGTCACCTTGTGGTACGATACACTTCGGTATCAGAAGCAAGCGAAACGAAATCCGTGGCATCCCTATTCCTTCATAGGGTATTACTTCTACTACACCTTCTCATAAATTACGTGTTTGTTGTGCTAACTTGTCAATTTGGAAGAATTTAATGATGTGGAAGTGTTGACCTAGAATTATCTACCATAGAGACGCTGGAATTCGAGTGTGTTGGAATTTAATAAGAACAAGTGCACATATTTCACACAAATCTTCATCGTAAATTACAAGACAGAAAAAATGTTATGTGGTTATGTCATTGTTAACTGATGGTGTTGTCTACGACTGGGGATCCCTATCCAAAGTCTTCTTCTCCTCCTTTATTAGGAGCTGTTCCAAGTAGTGCCGAAATTGCTTGTTTCATATAGGGAGTTGTACATTATTTTGAAAGATGGCTTTTTGTCGTTTTCGGGACATGAAATTGAAACATATTTTGTTGAAAGGAAAGGCAGTATTGTGAGACATAAGATAATAAATTATAATATTCTATTGATGCTTCTTTTTGTTATTTAACATCACTTTTCGGTTTACTCCTGTTGTCTTCGACACATTTTTAAATTCACAAAGATCTTTATCACCCCATTAGAGAAAATTAAATTAACATCGCGTTAAACGTTCCCCGCCCATGTTTCCACCCCATCTCGCCAGTGTGAACGCGGCTTTCTTAAGGGTAACAGGTGACGCGTGCGCGCACGCGTCCGTCAGATCTATTAATCCATATCCTTCAGCCCTTATCAGCACAGTTCGAGTCGCAAGTCGCCGCAACAACATCCATATCCGTCTTTTTGTACAGTTTGTGTGATGAGTTGACGCATTGCGTCTGGTGGTGTCGACACGATGGTGCACTCGACTTTCGCGCAAGGTCATGTTATGGGAGGTCGGGATTCGTCCCCGTTAGGCATCCCCAAGTCGCCGTCGTTCCACAGCGGGTTGGACCTGGTGGCGTCGGCCAGCGTCGACTCGCTGGTGGCGGCGCAGACCCCCGCCGCTAAGCAGCATCTAGACAACAACGAGAGGACGGCGGAAAACGCGAAGATGATGGGGAAGCAGAAGACGAACGCGACGCAAGCGGTGAGGACGATGCAAAAGACGGGGCCTTTGCCGAAGATAATAGGTGATTGATGGAACGGGGTTGGTGACATTTTGATGTCGGGCGGTTTCGTGCTGAGCTTCAAAATGTTCATCGGTGGGGGAGTTTCCTTCTTGTTTTATTTTGATTAGTGAAGGGGTGGCAGGTGCGAAAGCGTAATTCCAAGTTGCCGGTAAACAGTAAATAAATTGTGCAGGAGTTAAAGAGATAGTTAAAAATAAAAGCTCAGCTGCTGATTTTGCACATTCAAAACCATTCATTATTATTATCGTTACAATTTCACTCCGGCACATCTGCTGCAAACGGCGGCGGCGCAGCTATTAATTATTACGGTTGTGTTTTTGACAAGTAGTGCAACATAAACATATAAATTATATCACATTTCTTGTAATTTGCATGGATTCGCCTGAAAATGTAAGTCATCAAATTAAAAACAAAGTGTTGTGTATAACCCAAAGTACACAGACAAGAAAGAACATAACAGAAGTTCAATTACACTAGAAAGAAATAAAAATACAAATTAAGCTTTTTAAAAGCAATTTTAGGAATAATTTGTAATTCTTATTAAATGAATGATTACAAAAACGCCCTTGACCTTTGATTTCTTTTATAAGTAAAATTGATTTCATATACAAAGTACCTATATGCGATTTTTTAATACATAGACATTTATTAGTGTTAAATAAAATAACTCTTGGAGTGTGTACTCGTTATTTTTATTGTTTATAAACAAATATCCGGCGAATTTCCTTTTCGTACTTTAATTTCAGTTTCTAATGTTTTCGGCTTTTCTAGTTAGGATCCTGAAATTCTTAATACATATTTTAAGTTTCAGGTTTCAGGCTCACCGATTTTTAGATTTACAATTTTCAGGTTTCCAATTTTGAAGATTCAAGGTACTCATCCTGTTTTTTTTTTGTATTCTCAAAATTTTGGGTTTTTAATTTTTCATATTTTCAGTTTGGTTTGGTTTCAAGTCCTCAAGCTCTGAATTTCATCTTGTTATATTCTCAGGTTTTCTTGTTCCCAGATTTTCAGGTTTGGGGTTTTCCAGCTTTTCAATTTCTTGAGATTTCAGTTTCTGTGGTTTTAATGTTTTCAGACTGTTTGTTTTTTTTTTTTTCATATTCTCACGTCTTCAAAAAAATTTCAGAAAAATTAAGGAATATGTAAATAAATCTCGAAATCGAGAAACAGAAATTTAAAAGTTGCGAAATCGGAGAAAGGAAATTCACAAATGGACAAGCTGAAAAATTAATTAATTAAGATACTGAAAAATAAAGAAATTAATAAACAGAAATTAAGCATTTACGAATTCGAGAAACTGAAAAATTACGAAATCTAAACCGCGAATTCGACTTACGAACGCAGACTTACGAAATCCAGAAAATGATGAAATTGAGAAATCTGGAAACTGCGAAATTGAGGCATAAAGTGAGTATTTGGGAAACTGAGATAACGAGAAATACAGAAATTAAGAAACTAAGATATTGAACAATAATTGCAAATTAAGAAACTGAGAAATTTGAAAAAAAAAAATAGAATTTGGGAAATAGAGAAATCAAGATACTATTACATTAAGAAACTAACATTGCGTAATCTGAAAGCTGTAAAATTCAGAAATTAGGAATTGAGATAGGTATAGACAAGCTGAGAAATAAATAAATTAATTAAGACAGAAATTTCGAAATCTGGGAATTCTGAAGTTAATTAAAAAATGCAGACATTGAAATACTGAAAAATAAATAAATTAATAAACGGAGAAATTGAGCATTTACGAAATCCAGAAAATGAGGAGCCTTTAACAAATGATGAAATTGAGACATAGAAGTTATTAAGAAGCTTAAAAATTGGAAAATGGGAAATTAAGAATCTGAACTACGAAATAAATAAATTGTAGATTGGGATAATAAGAAATTAAGAAAGAGATCGAAAAAAAAAATTGAATTTGGGAAATAGAAACATCCAGATATCGGGAAATACAGAAATTGAGAAATTGCACAATTGCAAAGTTGAGAAATGTGTAAATTATGGAATTGAGACATTTAGAACAATACAAAAAAACAAAAATTGAAAATTGAGAAAATAAAAAAATATAGACATTAAGAAAGATAGGAAAAAAGAGAGAATAATAAGTACATAAAAAGAAAATCCAGCAAATGAGAATTTGGGAAATTGAGAATCTGAAATCCAAATAATTGAAATTGAGAAAGTGGGAAATAAAGAAACTGAGAAATTGAAAAGAAAGGGAATTTGGAAAATTGGGAACTTGAGAAATTCCGAAATTGCAAGCGTTGGACAACCTTGGAGACAAAAATAATTATCTTTGTCTACACCGTGATAGTTGTAGCAAAGAAATCATCACCAATATGCTTCAAATTAGATGACCGTGTCAGTTTGAGGAAGCTCATTATAAGGACGTCCTAGCAATGTTCGGGTTTAAGTCTGATGAAGGTGACGGTCAGGTTAAGATGCTAACGTGTTCTTTTTTTTCCATCAATATCGTTCCTCAGTGCGCTATGGGATTGAGCGTTGTCCTGTTGAAATGTTGGAATACACACCATCACTCCTGGGGTGTTTTGGTATGACGTCGATGAATAAAGTCAGGATTTTACCTTTCACACTTATCTCTTATGTCTCTCACCCTTCTACGACCCTTCTGTTCATCATAAACACAATTTAGACTAATTGGAGAACAAATCTGATGAACCCGGTTTTGTCTTTCAATTGATGTCTGATGGCTCGTTGAGAATCAGTCAGAAGAAGGCGATATCAACGATGGTAGGAATTAAGTCGAAACGAATTTATTCTGCGATAAATCGTGGCGTTCGATATCGGTGGACCCAACTCAACCATCCAATGCGCTCCAACCGAACTTATTGTTTTAAATTTATGTGGTATTTCAGCTATTCGCAATTACAGGAAAAAGCACAGTCGTATCATGTAATTTTTAAAGCTCAATTAACGATAAATCAATTGGAATAACTGACGATAAAACTTGTATCGTATGATACCGATAATGGAAAAGTCGTCACAAAGAGCCGTTAATTTATTGGCACACACAATTTTTGCAACAAATTATCATTACCGTTGCTGATTTATTACAGCAGGACTGATTAATGAAAATACCGTATGATCCACAAAATTGTCGAAAAAAAATCCCATCCGAGGACGGAAGCGCCACGCAAGCCTGAAAATACCACAGAATGCGTTTATCCGTCACGTGAGCAACCCGACACTGCAGAATCCACAAAAATAGACGGCTTGTTTATTCCAGCCGCAATGACATAACACCGCAAGATTTCGCATTACAAACCGCACAAAATAGCCATTGTAATCGTCGAGGACCGAATTTTTTCGTTGCAAGAACTGCTCGTGTTTTTCTTGTGCAATCATTTATTATGATAATGTAACGCTTGGTTGCGCGTGGAAATCGACATTGAACTTGATAGCAGGAGCGAACGTCGTTTTTTTCGTCATGTGAACGACGGTGACGATCACGTCAGGAGACGTGGAGATAAATAAGATGCTGTTGATGTTGTGACCTTCGGGGATGTTGTAATAATAGTTGGGATCACGAATTTATTTGTCGCTGTTAGTGGGTTATAGGAATGCGATGCACATCGCTGGCTAGTTCATATCTTTTGATTTTTCCTTGAGGAAGCAAATGAGTGAAGAAATCGCAAAATAATTAATTACACTATTTTTAATTAAGCTTTGCCTTGACAGGATATCATTCGAGACTTCTGTATAGATTGTTTGATAAAAAATACCTTTCGTTTGAAATTCGAGCTTAGTCGAGGTCTTGGACTCTTAGATTATTCAGGATTCCTCAAGAAACTTCAATTTTTTTCAAAATTCTTGAGGTCTCATGAAACTGTTCAGAATTTGTTGGAATCTTGGGAATTCTCAGAACTTTAAGGGACGCGTCCACCAATTTGTTTAATGGCGCTTAAAAAATTAATGTTTCAAATAATAAAACCCTCTCCACGTGTTGTGTTCTCGCTGTTAATGTACTCTCCTAGCAAAATTAATAGACCTCGAAGTAATTTGCGCCACGAGGTTCAAACTCCATTAACTTTGAAGTCGATACACCGCCACCATTAACGTTTAATCGAGTTTTATGTTCCCCGTGGTATTTTCTATTCAACGAAATAACTGGTCAAAAATGAAACGGCGAAACAAGAAAATGACGTTTATGCGAAAAAGTTCAAACATTTTCAGGCTGCGAAATTTCAAGATTCTGTTGTTTCACGATGCGAGAATTTCGACACTTCAAAGACTTCCAGTTATCTATAATTGACCTGAAACCTGAAAACTTGGAAACCTAAGAATGTAAGAAAGCTTGAGAATTCAGGAAGCGACATCTGAACCTAAAAATCTGAAAGACACACCACTTTAAATATAGATATGAATGTGACAACCTGAAAACTTGGAAACCCAAAAACGTATAAATTTGAGATCCTGGGAACATGAATGGTTGAGAATTCGAGATTTTGAAAATATCAAAACCTGAAAGACGGGGAAATTGAATACGTCAAGCGAAAACATCAGAAACTGAAAGACAGATAACTTTAAACCTGAATATGAATTTGACAACCTGAAAGCCTGGGTACCTGAGAATTCAGGAAGCGACTTCAGAACCTGAAAATCTAGAAGCGAGAGAACTTGACAACCTGAAAGCTTGGATGCCTCAGAACTCGAAAAAAACATCAGAACATGAAATCTGAAAGTCGTAGAACTTTAAACTTGAATGTGATCTTGACAACCTGAAAACCTGAAAAAGAACTTGACGAGCTGAAAACGTGACAATCTGAGATCCTGATCATTTGAATGTCTCAGAATCCGAGGATTTGAAAACATCAGAACCTGAAAATCGAAAAGACGAAATTTTTTAATGTATTTGATCGAAACCTGATTTACTCTTTTAAACTTTGGGGTGTTTTCTTGCTGCCACGGTACAATGTTACAAAGTCGTTGGACTGAGAGTCCGAATCCCCGCGTAAACTGAAAAACAGCCCCATCTTTAAGACTTGTATTTATACTTGTATAATTTTCTAGATGCCGCCCCAGCCGAGCGAGAAGAACTCTTCATCCAGAAACTCCGCCAGTGCTGCGTGCTCTTCGATTTCGCCTCGGACCCCCTATCCGACCTAAAATGGAAAGAAGTGAAGCGAGCCGCCCTCCACGAAATGGTGGAATACGTAACACAGATGAAAGGTGTCATCACTGAAGCCGTCTATCCCGAGGCCATCAATATGGTAATTTTTTTTTACCTATCCGCACGGTAATTTATTCAAGACGACGTTTCGGCTTTGCATTCGGAATTTTCAAGGTGGGGAAAAAACGATGATCGTTGATGAGAAAAACGTCGACTTGTGCTGTACAAGTCGCGGATAATGGAGGTTTTTCATGTAATTGCGGCGTAATTATTGGTTCGCAATAATTTCAGGTCTGGTTATCGGATGTAATTGTTCCATTAATAAAACGGACTTAATTCGCTTTCGATCGGATTGCTCGGCGGAAAGTTCAGGGACGTTTGTGCTGCTGGCAAGACGGTTAGAATGCATTTCCGGTTCGGGGATGAAAAATGTTCCTCGGAATTTGTACAAGTAGTGGACATAAGTATTCTGAAAGCACCGCATCATAAATTCTTCGTCTTGTGGGAGTTCCTTACGTGTCAGATTCCTCCAGCACACACCTGAAAAGATAATTGGAGGTTTCACCCTCCTACTGTGCCAATTGTTCTATTCAGACTTTGTACAATTGAGAGGAATTAGTTTAAACACTGCTTCGTCGTCGTCTATTGTTGGTAAAGAACTTTGCCCCCTTCATCTTGTTCAACTTCATGTCTGTAATGATTTTTTTTTAAATTTTGCATCCTTCAATCATTAAAGATCGATGTCAACATATTTAGGACTCGAGGTTGTCGATTGAGATATGGATAATGTAAAGGAACGACAAGAAGAATATTGTGAAAAATCTTTTTCTTATAATAACGCACGTTAGTAATTCGGGTGGTATAGGTTTACGAGTCCACTACTGTAGAATCAAGTTGGATTTGTTGCCAACATAAACTGTAAACTTACGACGCCGTCCATCCCCCTTGATTAAAACTTTATGAAAGAGCAAGCCTCATCGATTTTCCGTCAAACCAGACACGAACTGACTGTGCATTTTATCATTGCAGTTCGCCGTCAACCTCTTCCGCACCCTCCCTCCGTCGTCGAACCCCAACGGGGCCGAGTTCGATCCCGAAGAAGACGAGCCGACGCTGGAGGCCGCCTGGCCGCACCTACAGCTGGTCTACGAATTGTTCTTGAGGGTCCTTGAAGCGCCAGACTTCCAGCCCAACATCGCCAAACGCTACATGGACCAGAAGTTCATCCTGCAGCTGTTGGATCTGTTCGATTCGGAGGACCCTCGCGAGCGCGACCTCCTGAAGACCACCCTGCATCGGATCTACGGCAAGTTCTTGGGGCTGCGGGCGTTCATCCGAAAACAGATCAACAACGTTTTCTACGGGTTCATCTACGAGACGGAACACCACAACGGGATTGCGGAGCTTTTAGAAATTCTCGGATCCATCATTAACGGCTTCGCGCTGCCCCTGAAGGAGGAGCACAAGGTGTTCTTGTTGAAGGTGTTGATGCCGCTGCACAAAGTCAAGTCGTTGTCGGTGTACCACCCTCAGTTGGCCTATTGCGTGGTGCAGTTCCTGGAAAAGGACCCTTCGTTGACCCAACCGGTGATCAGGAGTCTGCTGAAGTACTGGCCCAAGACGCATAGTCCCAAGGAGGTGATGTTCCTGAACGAGCTGGAAGAGATTCTCGACGTCATCGAACCGGGAGAGTTCCAGAAGGTGATGTGTCCGTTGTTCAAGCAGCTGTCCAAGTGCGTCAGTTCCCCGCACTTCCAAGTCGCCGAGAGGGCGCTGTATTATTGGAATAACGAGTACGTCATGTCGCTGGTGTCGGAAAACGCCACGGAAATATTGCCGTTGATGTTTCCGAGTCTGTACAAGAACTCCAAGAGTCATTGGAACAAAACGATACACGGCCTCATTTACAACGCCCTCAAGCTGTTCATGGAGATGAACCAGAAGCTGTTCGATGAGTGCACGCAGCTGTATCGCGAGGAGCGGAGAAAGTGAGTAAAATTGAGCGTATTGCTGGTCGCCTGTACCGCAACGATTTCAGGGAGCGCGAACGCGAGAGCCAGCGTATGGAGCTGTGGATCCGCGTGGAATCTTTGGCCGCCCAGAAGCCGGAATACGATATAATCAAAGCAAAGAATCCCGAGATAAGTAGCGTCCTAACGAGTCCCGACGCGGACGACGAGGTCAACCTGGATAATCTGGAGCAGCAAGCCCAAGAGGTAGGTGTCGGCTCTGTCAGCAGTCGTACGAAGCAAATGTTTTTATGACAGCTTTTGTATCGACTTACTTCTTCTGTTTCAGAAAAAACGCAGCTAGTAATTACGTAACGTTTTGTTGTAGATATTTTTAAATGTATAAGTAAGTTTGTTGTGACCTTTCTATTCTTCCCTGTCTGTTTGTTTTTTGTCATTGAAACATTTGTTCATGCCTCTGTTTGTTGTGCGTGTGTACCTGTGCACTATCCAGCGCACATTTGGACGGTTTTTAGGAGGGATGTAGTGGTCGCTTGCACAACGTTTACCAGTTTGGCTAGCTCGAAACTGTTTGGTGAAGATGAAGTTGTGCAGGCGGCTATGGGGGTAGAGCAAGCAAAACAATGTAATTGGTTCGTGAAATTAATCTTTTTTTATTGTATGCTGTTTGACGTTCTTTGCTCGTATTTGTCTATTGTTGCACATTCTTATTATATCCGTCGTAATAATTTTTTTCTGTTAAATTCCTTGTCCAATTCATTTCTACAACCTTTAGAAGCTTGAGGCATGTATTTTATTATGGCAACCTGTAGTCGATCCCAAATTGTCACTTTTCTTTTGGTGTAATTTTTCTTTTACTTAAGAATTGTTTAATGTTCCCCTTGTTTACTCTTTCTTACTTAGATTCAGTTCTTTTGTTTCGTTCTAAGCTCTTTTTGGGCACTTTTCTTACATTTCTGTGCATCTTCTTTTAATTTGTATATTGTTCTGTACGTATCTTTTTCTGCTTGTTTTTGTTTTTCTTTAAAATTGTCCTTTGTCAAAACAAAATATTAAACTATGGAAAGATGAAATTATGTATTGACTAAAAACAACAAACACTATAACGTAATAGTGAAAATACAAAATTAACAAGTAAATCCCAGATCACTCAACTGGTAAATAACGCAGCTTTTATTAAGGATTTCCCTCTTATAAAAAAACATGCAATGTTTCTTTGACAATGTTCAACAACAGAATGCGAGCTCAGTGCTCTGGGCACTGGTCCCACAATCCACCGCACCAACCGTACACGCCTTCAGTCGCCAATTTGGCGGCGAAAACACAGTTGTTCCACGATATTATATATTATATATCTATTATTCAACTGCTCTCCCTCATAGATGCTTCATATTCCACCGTTCTCACTTGGCACATAATATGCGAGAATTGGAGTGGGAAAATTGTTGAATTTAAGCTCTCCCCTTTAATGGATTAAGATGGATTCAAATAAGAAAAATAAAGAAACAGAACAATAACTTTATAGTGAAATCACAAAATAAAAGCGAAAATAAGGAAATAGCGATGTAATGAAGTAGTGAAATAGTGAAAGATAGCAAAACGAGGAAGTAACGAAATAGTGAAACGGAGAAAATGATAACTGAAAAATTGAGCAACAGAACCTGCAAATTTAGAATATTGAGATACTGAAACACTCAAAAAATTGAGAAATTAAGACATCTCAAGAATTGTTGAAACACGACAAGAGTCAAAAGACCGAAATACATATTCATAATCTCGGAGAATGAAAAACAGATAATGAGATACTTGAAAAATTGCGAATCCTTGTTTCGTTATTAATATATGATTGGCGAACGCAGAAGATGTTGATGGAGGAGGGTCAAGATCTGTGTTGTTATAGAGGTGTCTGAAATGGTCTTTAATACGAAATTTTACGACCTGTCTGACCTATGTGGAATGAGAAGAGCAGTTCAATTTGTATAATTATACCGAATGACGTTTTGTAATCTAATGGATTGATAGTGATAGTGAAACCTTTTTTCTTAAGTATTTTAGAACATTTCTTTGAGACTACTCAGAATCTCGGAGACTGAAAAACTAATAATGAGATACTTGCGAATCTTAAGAGTCGAAAAATGTGAGTTAGCTGAAAAATTACATTAGTTGAGATATCTCAAAAGACCAACAAGTTTGTGAAATTGGGAAACCTGAGAAGACCGATAAAACCGAGGAATTGAAAAAAAAATTTGATAATTTAGAAGCCTGAAATATTTATACTGAGAAATTGAGGAGATAAGGAAAACTTGAGGATTTGAAGAACTTAAGAAAATCGAAAAATAAGAGCTGAAAAACAGAAATTTGAAAGGCCATTAATAAAGAAACCTAAGGAACTGAAAAACTTGAGAAATTTGAGAACTTTTAGACTTACAAAAAATCTTTAAAAATAAAAGTTACATTCAACGGCGGGCAAAAATGTACAGCAATGTGCGCCGTTGAATGTAACTTTTTTATTTTTGAAGATTTTTTGTTGAACTTTTGTGGGCGTGTTGATAAAATATAGATCTTTGCAGCTACATAGCGATTTTTTGAAATTTGTAAATTAAAAAAAAGATATTGCGGGAAAATGTACTACGACCGTCAGAAATCTACCTGCCACTGGAGAACCCTCTTAAAATCACAGTTCAATGTTTTGAGACACAAATTGAGTGGGGATGTGAGAAAAGAAAAAAACCAATTATTTGGGAAATGTTTAAGACTAACAAAAAATTGATGAAGGATGAGAGAGGGAGAAGAAAAAATATTGCAAATAATTATAAAAAGCTGGGATATTAACGAATTGAGAAACTCTGAAATTAAGAAATTGTGAAAATAAATCTGATTGTAAAATTTATAAAACTTAAGAAACCTGAAAAATTGGGAATTTTGATCAATTAAGACTTAATCTTGGTTTTTTTTTTTTTTAAATCATGTTAATAAATTCTCATGTTTTGTAGTTATTTTGTCGCACATGTATGATCAGAAACCGCTAAAACTACTGTTGTTTGCTCTACCCGACACAGACACCCCACCACACTTTATCCCCCACCCCTTTTCTGTTCGTCACTAACCCGATCGTCTCTCTGACTCTCCTTGTTTCAGGCAAAGAAGACTCGCAATACAAACAAGCCATTAGTACGTCGCAAATCGGAACTCCCCCAGGATCAGTACACCGTTAAAGCCCTCAGCGACCACAAGAGAGCAGACGAGTATCTCACGACGCCCCCAGATGTCAACAAGTGCTAGTCCACTTACACCAGCGTCTTATCTAGTGAGCTTAGTGCCAACGCAAACCTAAAAAGCGCAGTGTTTCTTGCAGCGCTCGAATCTCCGTGATTTTTTTGTGTTGGTTTCGAGAGAAAAGTCAAAAATATTTTTAGATACCGTAGCGTAATAGACGAGTACAATTCTTTCGCGCGCTAGGAATTATTTGTATGCAAATAGACATCTAATGTAGAGCCAACAGTTACATAAAATGACTGCATGAAGAGATTTATGTCTTGTTAGCTGTTACTAAATTAGCATGTGGCCTTTTATGAAATAATACACTTAAGATGTTCATATCGTAACGAGTTGGTCCCTGGTTTTATATGCTTCTTTACCGACTTTCGTTTCCTTTCTAACACTTTTCTCTCAAGACTTTATTTATACTTTTATTTTGACAGTCGGGATATATTGAGTTAAGGACGTAAAGACATTATTTATATATTTAGAAGTTAATGTGTGGCACTTGCTTTGAATGTGTTATTAAAACAAAATTGAATGAGCATATTGTTAGTTACATTTACAAAAGAAAGTGTAAGTCTAGTGTTGTAACTCAAAATACATTCAATAATTAGTTGTAAGGATATATTTTTTATGTTTCAAGATGGAAGGAAAGTGTACATATGGAGATGGAGTTGATATTTAAGTCTTAGACAGTATTTTTTTAAATGTACAGCTTTGCTTTGTCAATGATAATTGATATAAATAATTACGTTTCTTTAATTCCATTCTTTATCGGCCCCATCCTGTTGAGAAGTCGTATCCTTTGTCGCTAGACGACATTCTCTTGAACTATGAGGTCGTTCCAAACCGATAATCGGGTGTCAAAATGAGGGCTGTATTTCAAACACGACTTGCTCGTTTCGTTTTTATTATACAAATGAAAATTACAAATATTGTATGAAAAAAGCAGCGATGTTTTAACAGTTTGTGGGCCCGAGTGTACATTTAAAGATATTTAATATCAAACAGTGCTACTAACACAAACTATAGGAAACGGCCGACCTTTTCATTGTCATGGACATCCAGACGATTCCAAAGATCGCTACTATCTAAGCCTAGTCTACATATCATTGACATTAATAAAGAACCAAGTAGTGTCAATGAAAACAAAGTCAAAACAACAGTGGCAAAAATATTAAAAAACGTAATCGTATCACAGACTAAAACGAAAATGTAAAATTCCAACAAAGCGGAATGATTAAATAGACATGTCTCCATACTGCAGAGACCACTTTTCGTACGCGACCAGACTCTGGGGCGACACGCTCCTCCGGATCCGTTTCAACGAATCCAAGAAGTCGCCAATAGTGATACTGCGCAACGCGTTGGGATCCATCTCCTTCACTTGTTCGGGATGCAGTTCCCTGATTGGTCCCAAGGCAGCATCCTTAGCCAACGCCGTCAGATCACTGGCCGAATACCCCTCGGTCAGTGTCGCCAACCGCTTCAATTCCTGCTGCGTGAAGTTACACCCTTGTTTGGCGAGCAACATCTTGAAAAGTCTAGCTCGAGTGTCTACATCTGGCAATGTGACGTAAACACGTTTCGGGAAACGGCGCAGGGCGGCTTCGTCGAGCTCCTGGGGGCGATTGGTGGCGGCCATCACTAAAACCTGAAGGACGAATAAGCCGGTTTTGGTTGCAAAAAAAGAGTTACCCTGCTGTCGGGGTTGCTGGGGAGACCGTCGAATTCGACGAGGAATTCGGTTTTGAGTCGTCTGCTGGCTTCGTGCTCGTTATTGGAGCGCTCGGAGAGGAGAGAATCCACCTCGTCGATGAAGATGATGGACGGCTGGAGCTCCCGGGCGATGGCGAAGAGGGCACGGACCATTTTCTCGCCGTCGCCCACGTATTTGGAAGTGAGACTGGCGGCGCTGATGGAGAAGAAAGTTGCCTGAAAGGGGGGGATTTGTTAGATCATAGGACCAAGTTGGGTCGTTTCATAGGTTTTTGAATCTGGGAAAGTCATTTCTGCGGGACTCTTTCAGTAGATATAATAGTACAATTGCCGGACTATGAAATTCTCAAGTCAAATGACCGGTAACTAAGTCTCTCACCCGACACTCCGTGGCGACGGCCTTCGCCAACAAGGTCTTCCCATTCCCCGGTGGCCCAAACAGCAACAACCCCCTCGCGGGGGTCCTCAATCCCGTAAACAACTCCGGTCTCAAAGAGGGCAGGATGACCATCTCTTGTAGGGCCTGCTTGGCGGTGTCCTGCCCCACGATGTCATCCCACTGGACTTGAAGGCCCCCCTCTACAATCTCATCGAGGATGCACTGCGCCAACTTGGTGTCGACTCCCCGCAAGGCGGGGCTCTTGCCCCTAGACGTCGACTTACAGGGGGTGGAAACTGCAAGATCCAAGACATTGATTGAATTTCTGCTTTTCTGAATTACTTGAACTTGTCGATTTTCGAGCTGGAGATCCCGCGTTTCCAGGGACAGAGAGCTGTTTTTTCACCGCCGGAGGCGTGGAAGAGAGCTTGTTGAAGGGGCGCACGGGCTGGACTGGAGCTGTGCGAGAGCCCATCGATCGAGGCAAGGTCTGGCTCTTGGCGAGAGTGACGTTGGGATTGCGCTTACTGGCGACCGTCAGCTTTTTACCGGACGCTACGAAAACGGAATTAGATGCTAGTCCACTAACATAAATAATACACATGATGCAATTAGTAACAATGAAAGTTTTCATCCTCAAAAAAAGTTTTGTTTTGAAGATGAAAACGCGGAGGCGTTAGTCATCAACAGAAAACGGGGCGACAGTCCAAAATTAGTACAAAAATGATGTAGCAAGAGCCTACGTGGAAGGCGGCGTTCCAACTATCCAAGCTCAGACCACAATAAAAATAAAAATACCTTTATTAAAGAAAATTTTGGGAGTGGGGATATTGCTAGTGTAGCTAAGTTTAGGAGCCTCTTTCGGTTCTTTTTGAGCATCCTGCCGCAACAAATCCATGCGTTCTATGAACAGAAACACGACGTGAATACCAAATAAGAACACAACACCTGCGCCAATCTAGTTACCCAAAAACTGTAGCCTGTCCTTGGCCATGGCCAAATTGGTCTTCATCTTCTCATGGAGTCTCTGTGCCCTCTCCCACACCTCCCCGCGGCCGCCCCAGCACTGCACCGCGATACCCATTTCCAACTCGGTGATGCCTTTGCGGTACAACTCGATGGCCAAATCTTTCTGGCCTGAAAACCCACGCTAAAACTTGTTTAAACATGTTCAGTTCAAACCTTCATTCTCTTCGTCGATTTTCAGCGCCTTCGAGATGTATTCGAAGGCGCGGCGGTGGTGGTGCTTCTGCTTGGCCAGGAGGGGGTCCCCGGGGCCCGGACCGGAGGCACGGTGCGTTTGGTGCGACATTTCTGTAATCTCTTCGACGACACAGCCGCTGCTGGCAACACCACTCTCACATTCAAACTGACGTTTTCTTATTAGATAGTTGGACGAACTGCAGTAAACAAAACGGAGAATAACGAAGATTTGATACAACAAACTACGCAAAACATTGAACAGGAAAATTATAGGAAAGGAAACGATACATAGGTTGCGTTTGTGAACAGATGTCTCTGGGTAGGACGTGAACATCACATCGTCGCGCGAAATGTCGGGGTCACTTTTTCTCGATTTTTTGCCGGGGGATTTACTTTGTGTTTTTCGGACCATCCGGAGGCCATAACAAATAACAAACGTCAAAAGACGTCACGAGAAACATCAAGGCATCTAACCCCAATATTCGAAACTACAAATTTCCCCAAGTTTTTTTCAACAAAAATATTGAGTTGCTATCCAAATTGGTAAAACTTTTTCCGACTAAGAATTGTCTTCGAGTAAGGATGGAAAAATCATAATTATTGGGGTATTCGGATTCCTTGCATAAGTCATTGGTGACTTATAGAAACGGGGCCTACTCAGACTTTGTATTTAATTTTTTTGATTCATTTCGATTTTTTTTATTTGTTCTGTATTGTTTTTGTTTACTTCAATCATGAATGCCATTAAATTAAAAAAAAAATCAGATCCCAGAAGTTTCATAATTTATTATGAATCACGTTCGCCAACTTCACCATTCTTGTACGTCAGTTCTTTTTGGAACCGTTCACATACTTTTGGTCAATTGCAATTGATCGCAATATTTTGTTGACTCTATTTTAAAGTTATTTCGTTTTTTTACAATTATTTGGATTTGTTAGTCCAGGTTTGGGGTCAGCGCTATTTTCACTTTTTATTTCTGTTATGTTGGAAGCCATAAAACCCTAATGTAATACATGTTTCCGTTACACTTTTAAAATTTGTTTTTATCAACATTAAAATGGATAGAAGTTTTACTTCGCCTTTGGTCAACAACAGCCCCTTTACGCCCCGATCTCGTCAAAGCTTGCCCTCCAAACGGATCATCCCCTCGAGCTTCCGCAAATCATCGTAAGTCTTTCTTTATCGTAACCTC
This sequence comes from Diaperis boleti, assembly GCA_963583935.1. Classification (NCBI taxonomy): domain Eukaryota; kingdom Metazoa; phylum Arthropoda; class Insecta; order Coleoptera; family Tenebrionidae; genus Diaperis; species Diaperis boleti. The sequence continues at coordinate 15,753,520 of OY757244.1, read as the reverse complement.
ACTTTTCTTACCGGCTTTCAGGCGTTTCAGCGTTTCAGGAAAATCTACTCAGTCTGCCCAGATCATCTTATCGACTCCTTACAACTACGTCGAGCGCTTCGGACAGCCTTTGCCGGTCTTAATCACAGAAGCCCTAACTTTTGCAGATCGTAATTATTGTCAACACTTTAATACTTACGGACCACAGATGTTTGTTGTAACATTCAGATCAGATGATGAAGTTGCATTTTTAAATGGAACACATTAATTACTGTAAAATGAGGTATTTACAGTACAGTCAGAGAACCAGAATTATGTTGTAACAAAGCTGAAACATAGTAGGCTGTTTCAGTCATATTTTATGTCAGTATTTATATAGTTATGTTGTAATAAGGTTACAAAGACGTTTTAGATCTAAAAACTTGGAAGCTAAAGGAATGGTTACAACATTGTGGTCCTTAACCCATAACCCCCACTAAAAGTGTCATTGCAGGAAGCACAGTGGTCTCAGCCCGCATCTCCAAGCACGGCTACGCCTGGCTGGTCTGCGGCCGCCGCCTCCTGATCTGGCAGTACCGTCAAAGCCCCAGTCTTAGCGACACTCCTTCAAAAAAGAACCTCCTGAACCAATGTTTTGAACTGCAGTTGCCGCAAAGCGATCTTGCTCATCGAGCCGAGCTCGTTTCAGTGTTCTTAGGACCTGGTTCCAATGCGCCAGCCTGTATCGCCGTGTCCCCAGAAGGGGTGGTGCGATACTGGCCCGCGATTGTCCACGAGGGGGTTTCTGTGGAGCAGCATGTCAGCCTTCAAGGACAGGAATGCGATAGTGTAACAGATGTGGAGGGCATAGGGTGTATTTTGGCCACCACCACATGCTCTGTTTTGTTGCTTCAGCCCCAATTGACCGGGGGGCGTAACGGGTTGAGAACGAAGCCTTTGAAGATTCCCACCGGTTGGCTAGGGGGGATCAGTAAGAGGATGTCGAGTCTCATTTTCGGGCCGATCACCAGCGAGAGTTCGGCTGAAAGTGTAATAATATAGTGTGGTAAATTTTTTTGGAATAACAGTCTGTTACAGGGGATTGTGAGGGTGCTGAGCGTTCCTACTAAGTCTGATGACACGTGGGTGATATATGTCTTAGCTGACCACTCCCTGCAGAAGTGGCATGTCTCTAAGAACGACACTGAGGAGCTGGTATTCGTAACGGAGCTTAACCGCATGGTGCGAGATGGATTCTGCTCAACTCACTGGGGCGTGGCCAACCAATCAGAGATCGACACCTGGTTACTGGATATCCAATCAGACAAAGACGGTGTTATTATTCTAGCGGCCGCGGTTAACATTTCGCTGTCACCCATAATTCAATATGCTATGATTAGCTTCCAGACCAACAACAATCAAGCTCCAACTCACGTTAAGGATTTTCTTATGTTGAAAATGACGGAACTGTATCGTGAGAACAACACCAGCGAATCGCTATCCTACCGGTTCCTTCTATGTGGTACCCACGCTTATCTTTATAACCAGAAATCGATCACTGTTATAAAACCCCATGAAGAAGCAGACAATCTTGAGTTCAACACTCCCCAAGAATTCCTCCTAGCAGGGACCATTTGTGTCAACACCCCCATTTTCTTCTCCCGGAACCACGGCTTGGTTGCCATCTCCAGCAACGAAATGACGAACGACTTGAGTATGAGCATGACGTCTCCCAACACCCCCATAGAGACCTCTTTCAACGACAATATCGTTGTCAACAACCTCTCTATCTACAACATGGATCCAAATGACATCTCCATCGCCTGTAAAGATACAATGAGCCAGCTGAAAACTGCATTCATTTTCCAAGTCAAAAACCAGGAGCAGGCCTGCAAAGACATCATCCAGGAGTTGTTCCCTCCGGAGGTGTCCAAGGTCCCAGGGATCGACTCTCTCGTTGACAAGGTCGTGGTCATGATGTGTAAAGATATGGTCGACGATACCCCAGCTAGTGATCCCAGGTGGAGTCGCGATGCTCCTCTAGGTCTTGGAAGTTCCTACTCTATGCAAGTCCAGCAACAGCTAGAAGGCAAACAAAAGGTGCACTCATTGTATGTGAAGTTTTTGAAGGATTCTGGGCTTTGGTCCCAATTGGGGGCTTCCACAATACGAAGCACTACTGTGGCGACTGTGTATGTCCTCCTTGAGTTGGCAGAGAAGATCGTAGCCGCCATCGCGTTGAAGAACGCCGCCAACAATGGCATCTTGGAGAAGGCTATTGAGAGGGCAATCGCTGATTCTGAAACGAGACCAGAGAACGGGTTGACCTGCCAGGATATCTTCTTCAGAGAGGTGACACAAGTCTATAAAGGAGTGCAAGAGTTGGTGAACTACTGCGAGGACGTTTCTCATTCCAACATGAACCCGCCGCAGATCGTGGATGTTATCCACGAAACGAACGAAGTTATTTTGGTGGGTGTTAACACCACTAATGAAATGACAACTTTACAACTAATAATTTATTGTTTTAGGCCGTATTCAAGGATGTTGCCAAGTACAGGGAACAAAACATCCCCAACTTCAAACCATCGGAAACTGTTACGAAAATCGCACCAGATTTTCTTCCTTGGACTGCCGCAAGCGGTTCCGAAGGCCTTTTTGGACCGTTGTCGCAAATGGTACAAATATTCACAAATTTGAATTTTTATAAACTACATTTTTTAGCACCACCTCACTTACAACTATGGGGTCATCTTGTCCAAAAACGAACGAACACGAGAAAACTTGTTTGATCACCTAGTAGGTATCACAGACATACTTCTAGATGGCCGGAAGCATCACCTAG